>CM074201.1:17649960-18249960 GCA_037179385.1 Holothuria scabra
GGGGCAGACAGCATCTCTGCAATGGTTAATAAGATATAGCAAGGGGTAAGTGAATTTTATTGTTTAAATGCCATGTAAAAACAGGTCTTCTTTGAAAGTTATAATAACTACAACTTTAATACAATGCTACATTTTGTACTGTAATGCAATTGTCATGTTTGCGCTTTCCAGCTGTGACAATTAAACACAACTATCATACAGTGAGTCATCTTCTGAAGCCTAGTATATGAATTGGTATATTAGACTTTAGTTTGCCTAAAAGGAGTGCTAATGCATAAGGGAACATACTGTACTGTTACTTTCAAAATGAAGAACTCTATCATTAGTCTTCACATTAATTTGGTGCATTCAGTCAGTGCTTACACTGTTTTATAAATATCAACATGTTGTTTCTTCTACAAAAGCACAAGTTACTTTCCATTACCTACTTGCTGTACTCATGACCAACAAACTTTATTACAGGCAAAGGTATAGTATAGCATTACCTTGAAAAGACCGTGTCACACAATTAAGCTGGCTCAAGAGTAAGCACAAAAATTTCTTAATTTGAGAGTTAAAGGCATTACTTTCATCATCCCAAACAGTTCCAATTCTCCCAACCTACTCTACTTCTAGCCCCTCCCATATTTATTCTAAAACTCATCTTTCTTTATCCTGCAGAAACAATCCTTGTTTATTGCTTCATGGCTTGTCCCATTGGCCATACAAGTCCATAATGTGTAATCAAGACACTCCCAGTGCCCATGCTGTGTAATTTAGCTATGATGCATTGTTTGAATGTGATGCCAATCAAAGAGCTGTACCAATTGAGACTTTTGATATATGTATACTGAAAGTGTAGTTTAGGGTGACGAATGACTGCCTTTAAATAATAAGCATTGACAAGCAATTTTGTACACTGTTGTGACTCCTGTTAGTACTTATTTCCAAACAATATATGACGGTCTATACCTGACGGCAATCTGACTTCAGGCATGTACAGTATAGTAGCAGGGCTAGAGCTAAAGCTTCCTGGTTGTACTATAGACGAATCCGATTAGCGCTTGTTTTTAGTGTAGGCAGCCATTAGTGGGGTCCATCAACCTTGAATCGTCTTCACTTATTGTCTTTGTGAATTTCAAATCCTTATATTCAGTGAAGTTGAGAAAATCAAGATACACTTGAGTGTACAACCATCCATGGAACAGGTAAGGAAGGAAATTTAAAGGTTAAAGGTGACAGACCCCAGTAATGGCCGACTAAAATCAGACTATCACAATCTGTCTGGATTCGTCTACATCATCACACTAAGATGCCTGTTAGAATTACTAATGGATATGGAATGAACACATTTTTGTAATTGATGTTTTTTCAAGGGAATAGAAGCTTTGAGAGAATGTGCAGTACCAGCACTGTGAGCTTGCATAACTTGATCAGACAGGAGAGTCTGTATGTACACCATTCCATTTAAATAGTACATCAATGGAACTTAATGCACCACGCACACACATATTTAATAGTTAGGGCTTGCATTTTCAGAACTTAACCTGTTCATGTCTCATCAATTACACCAATCTATAAACAAACTGGGAGATGATAAACATAGCTTCAATTCCCTTTATTTTCCTACAATATGAGGTTTATTAATATCCTGTGAGATCTCCCTGAGAGTCAATTTTTCAAATTCAAATGATCACAGTTATTTTGGCAGCCTTGAGGCCCTGAATTCATCAGAAATGCTGGCACTTTGGGAATTTTACACATACATGGCAGCTTGGCAGCTCCGAGATAAGAATCATCAGCTTAAATACACATAGTGCAGTAGCTGGTAGTAAATTACTCGAAAACAGCAACAGTGCAGCAAGATTGTAGCACGTACTTGGCAATATTCACCTACTGAACACTGAGCCATTAGTCTTATGAATGAATGCCACTCCTAAAGCTCATGATGCAACTGAAGCATCAGATATACTGCAATGTATCAGACATGTACTGTTCAAAAGATGCAAGTTTGTTTTAGTTTTATGGCCCAGTTTCCAACCTATTGGTTCAAGTCGAGCTGGCCACTGCCTTTTTTCCAGTAGCTTCTCATTGGCTTGTTTTTCCTACTCCATTGCCGGAGCATCTCCTACAACAGCAGTAGGTTCCATTTTTAGGGTCTTTGGTATGACTCAACCTGAGAATAGAACCCAAGCCTTCTGCGTGAGAGGCGGATGCTCTTACTGTTAGACCAAACATGCAGTCAAAAAATGGTAACTGAGTACCTACAGTAACGGAACTGTGAATGTGAAGTTCAAGAATGAATAAACAGCAATTATAAACAATTGTGTGTTCATTTCATGATTAATTTGCATAATTCTCAAATTCCCTCTTCATTGGGTTACATCTTTATGTCGAACATAATATCTATGTTCCAAAGTTCACAAACTTTTCTGTATATTTTGAAGTGACTTTGTCTCCAGAGTCTGAATTTGAATTCACTGAACACTACTGTGGGAATTCATTTAAATTTGATCTGATATATCACAGATCTAAAGGAATAAAATCAAGATATTGTAATATCAGTTGAATGCAGTTTTGTCATAAACAGAATTGTTCACCTACTTGTACTGGTATTCATTAGGTCAATAATTCTATATGAAAAAGATAACATAATAGAACACTCAACAGAGTTATTCCAATCAAGGGGCACATATGTAATACCAAACTGTAAGGTGACTAATGCTATTTAACACACAATGTTAGTGGAAAACACTTGCCCACTCATTGCTAAAGAAATATAAATCAGAGACTGTAAATCTCTCCATACAGTAGTATTCTCCTAAACAGGAGGACTTGAAAGAGTATTTCCAAAGTATGACACTATATAACACATTTGTGTTGGTGTCGTTAAATCTAATCTAACTCCATAGCATTCTCTTGATCTATGACATTAACATAACTCTGTAGCTGCAGTACAAAGGGAAGGCATTAAGAGGTACATAGCTAATCATGGGTATAAATTAATTCAAGTTTTGTGAGGGACAAAACTTTTTCAGCATTTAAAATATTTAATTCACACCCTTCTCAAGTTGCAGCTGCCCAGTTACAGTAGCAAGCCAATGTCCATGTTGGTGAGGCATTGCCCAGTTGGAAGATTAAGTTAGAGGACCAATGGAGGTGAGCTCTTGAAAGTTCTTATTACCTGCAGCAACCTAATGAAGTTCACTAAGTAGGGAAAAATTTCTTGCATGAGGTGGCATGAGCTAGCAGAGAGGATACAATGTTCCTAAAAAGCAAGTTTTAAGATCTTGCGACCTTCTGCCAGCAGTGCTGTGCACCTGGACTAGTGGTCTGCTTGATCTCACAAGAGCCCACAGGGTTTGGTCGTTAAGTGGGCAGCCAGATTACTAGTTCTTCCTTTTGACATTATTATACACAGAGGAGCAGCCACGATGACAGCTACAGTGTTAAAAGGGCCATGTACTTATGATGGTGAATTAGGGGATACAATCATTTACAAAGGAAATTATTAATTTGTGAATGGCAGCTACAGTAGGCTCTATAATTACAGTATTTGGAAGTGGAGTCTGCTATACATATTAATAACTTCCAGTGTTATGTGCCATAATTAGCTACGGAAAGCTGCAACTATGGTGAAAAAACATTATGTCACCCTACCTTTTATACAGTGCAGTTTGTTCATTCTTCCTTGACTATTAGTTGTAGAGGATGTCTAATAAAATCAATAAGTGAACCTTGAAGGATATCATAATCATATGAACATTTGGCTAAAATGAACTTTTAGCTAGCTCTCTTAAAAAATGGGAAGGGAGTGGGGAAGGGGGGGGGGGCAAAGTGGAATAGGGAAGGGATGGGATGGCAGGGGGGGGGATAACATTGCATGTAGAGACCAAACATGTTGGAAAAGAATTTGTGTTGTTTCAAAATAGTCGGTAAATCCAGTCCAAAACAGTGCTATGGCCCGATCCCTGTTATGATTTTCCCCTTAGTACAGCATTGTGTATTAATGCGCAAATAAATACATTCCCCACATTACAGCAGTAAACTAGGGATTACAAGCATACAAAGAGGAAATGGGGGTTTTTTGGGGGGGGAGGGTGGCAGATCAACATTTTCCCATTTGTCAGCAAATAATTTTTTGTCCAATTTAAAGTGTTCTCATTTATGGTTTCACATCTACTGACAGGTCAAGAGTATCTTTGATGAGTGAGGTCTCTTTATACTGAATCAAAGTACATCTATAACTGAAACCTAAACTGATACAGTATCTTGAAGAAGTGGTATTTCATCCTCTCCTAACCTCCTCTAGGCTTTTGTCCCCCCACCCCTTAAACAATTAACAGAAATCAGATACATGCATCTTCCTGACGTTGTTACAGGTAATTAGGAATCCCTTCCTTGGTCTTACACTTCTGACAGCATGTAAATGTATTGTTTTCCAAAGAAGTTTGGTTTTAAAAATAAAACAATCTTCCGTATTGATTACTGATTTTTTACCGTAAATTTGTCTGCATAAATTGCAAACTTACAAAACTACTGTTTAACTGCATTATATTTGTTTCCAGTTCAATATTTTACTAACATTCACTTAAACTATACAAGAACTGAAATATACTGCAAGTAATATATCCTGCCCCACCCCACCCCCTTTTCTTTTTTAAGTTTTGTATTGTGCATTTTGAAAATGTAATTTTATTACACTTTAATGAGCAAATAAAGAGTTACAACTGGGCTCCCACATGGAAAATATATAAATTTGAATGAATATATAGTTAAGGGCAATAAGGGGTGAACTACGATTGAGCCAAAATGGCAGTAGGTACTGAAGCAAAGCAGACAATGGCATCCAGAGTATATCATTCACAATCGCTTTAGGGTTATGGCATGTACAAAGAGTACTGTACCAAGTTTAAGTGAATTAGAATTGTTAGAATTACTGTATGGATTTCGTTCCCCCAAAACATGATACAAATTTGTAGTAATGATCCCCGGCACTGTCCCAAGGACATCTTTTCTGCTAGAGCAATGTAATGTCAGTAAGATGTGGCATCTCGAAGGTCTGCAGAACTTTATTTCAAGGAAGTAATAACAACAGTCAAATTCAAGGCTTGGAAGGAATTCTTGTTTCACTGGTTTCAAATTAAAAGGATTTAAAGCAACTGTACATCCCCTGAACTAATAACACTTCACTGTAGACCGCACCTGTTGCTATGGTGATGCAACATCAAGGGAAACAGCCTTTTCCAGTCAGACTGGGAGTGATGCAATTTGAAAGAATGTGATTGCAATGGAATACTCGTATAGTAAGGGCAGAGTCTAACTGGCGGTTATGACCAAATCACTTTAATATTTTCTTTACCCACCTGACCATCCTGGCTGGTTAGATAAATGACTCTCCCCTAGAGAGTTATCCTTCCATAATATCCAAACAAACAATTATAGTACATTTTTTTTTAAATATTCAAAAATATGAATGCATTTTGCTCCTAATGTTTCTAATTATGAATCGACTTGTAATATGTTGAAAGGAACTAGATATCCTAAAAGCCCTGTTCTGCAGCAATGTAACTATCTGGTTGCAATACAAATCAAATTTAAGGCAAAAATTTAATGGTCTCCCTAAACAATTACATTAAAATCAGTCAAAATTCTCCTCAAAACCTGAGTGAAGGGTTGATTATCAAAGAATTAAATTAAGTCAGCAATTCTAGCAGGGACTGTCTATTTGTTAAAAACTATAGCAATTCCCTAGTTCTAGTTCAGGTTATTTATGTCCTGAAGTGAACTGTCGCACTTATAACCATAACTGTATTCACAGACTCCAGAGAGTGGTACAAAACCAGCTGTTTATGCATTCGGTGAAATACCTTCGGTGGCATAATAGCAGTACTACGAGGGAGGGGGGCGCTAGGGGGATCTTGAACCTGTGACCTCTTTAAACAATAGCTCCTCTTGCACCTCCATCCCCCAAAAAGAAATGCCTCTGTATCCAAACCTATTTAGGAAGCTTCTTGCAGGGACAGATGGATTATTTACTACAGTACTGTAGCAAAAACTTCCGACATTAGTGTCTGCAGTAGTTTTTCCATGAATATTTACAGACTCCACCTACCTGAATTTAGCTGTTTATAATGAAAAATTGCTTCACTGGATACAGCTTCTCTTTTTGCCATAACAACTCTACATACTTAATGAAATCTATCCAATTTTCTTCCTACCTTAAGATATCATTTTAACAAGGTTTTCAGTGTTTGTCCCTTGGTAACCACAAATGACCTTTGATCTCCACTAAACATATCAGTTATATAGTTGGATAAATTTTTACAGCCCAGTTTCCAAACTGTTGGTTCAAGCCAAGCCGGCCACGGCTTTTTTTCAAGTTGTGGATCACTGGCTTGTTTTCCCTATTCCATTGCTTCACGCACAATGACAGTACTGCAGGTTCCACTTTAAAGTCTTTGGAGTGACGCGACAAGGGAATCAAACCTGGGCATTCAATGTGAGAGGCAGATGCTCTACCGTTAGACCAAACACACGGTAAATAAACATATCAGGGATTCATCTTTGCACCAAATGGCGTCTACATACCATGTACCACAGCTCCCTACCTTGATATTTACAAGCTTTTCAGTGTTTGACCTTCACTGACCCGGAATGATGTTTGACCTTCATCAAAAATGAGAGGATACCTGTACATGTTTGCACCATATATATATGCACATATGAAATGTGGCCATTCAAGGTTTCTACATTGAGAAAGTGTTTTCAAAACCATTTCAGTATTGGACCATGGTGACCCAAAATGACCTTTAACCTCCACCAAAAATTAAAGGGTATACTTTCACACTACTGCCATTAAACCAAGTTTCATTCAAGTCCAACAGCCCCTTGTCCAAGGAGTAGTCCAAAGCCAAATTTATTTTTGATACCTGTATGTTAAAGAGGAACCTATTCTTATTATCCAGGTACAATTTTTATTCATTTCCTTCCTTCAGTTCTCAAGATATTGACAATTGCAAAATGCGGCGCATAACGCACAACGGCAATAGGTGCCATTTTTAGAGCCTTTGGCATGACTCGACCTGGGAGTAAAACCCGGCCTTCCACATGAGAGGTAGATGCTCTTACCACACCAAAAATTTGGCAATTGGAAGGATTTGGGGTAACCATAAAATGGTACTCTAACTGCTTCATATTAGGTGGATTTCATGATTACAGCTGCCCCACTTCAGAATTGGCAATGCGAACCAGCTGATAGCACAGAATATGTACCGTCTTTATTTTGTACTTGTGAATGGCTCTTCTGGTTCATCTGTTTATTCAGAAGGCTATTTTAATTCTCTAATATTGTATTTTATCCATTTTATACTTAAATGTCAAAATTAATTTAGGTAAAATGTTAATCAGAGATACATTCTTTACATTAATCATTGCTGTAGGAGTGCAAGAATATATATAATGAAGATCTGAGGTTGAAATATTGCAGTTGCCTAAACCTATAAGAGAACCCTCAATAACTTAAAGTATCGGTGCCTTACCTGTCATGTACTATAGGTGCTGTAGCTGTGTATATGACAGGGCAAATAGAGTATAAATAACATCTACACTCCCCTATCATTGCTCAATATGTAATATGGTACAGAGAAGCCTTTAATAAATTTCAGGTTTATTTTTAAAGTTTTTATGCCATTAAAACAAAGGACATGAGTTTTAAATTTCACAAAATTATAAAATGTTATTTGACAGCTGCATTGGTACTACAACAATTCAATCCATGGAAGTTGTGTGTAAAATGAGATAACTTGTATCACAACCCTTCCAAAAATAGAGTCATCTTCTCTCCATCCTTCTAAGTACTCATTCCCCTAAGGACAAACTCATACTCCACTTCCTCCCTCCCCGCTCTTGCCCCCTCCTCCATCACATTAACCCTCCAATTTTAAATTCTACACTGA
Source organism: Holothuria scabra (assembly GCA_037179385.1). Taxonomy (NCBI): domain Eukaryota; kingdom Metazoa; phylum Echinodermata; class Holothuroidea; order Aspidochirotida; family Holothuriidae; genus Holothuria; species Holothuria scabra. Next base: position 17,657,898 of record CM074201.1, read on the forward strand.
TATGATTAACATGTTCAGGAAAGAACTGTACATCTTGCTAATAATCATTACAAGCTAAAAATTTTACCAACCAGCAACTTTGGACCTGGTGCAGTCTGACACATCTCAACACATTTTGCCAAATTAAAAGATTTTAACCTAAATCCATAAGAGCTTAGCTTTTACACAAATACCTACATTTTTTAAAACGACTGTAATGTAAAGCTACAGTATGAGGGGAACAACAGCAAACATCCTTAAGATTTTATATTGTGTACATGAAAATGAAAATTTCACAAAATTGTTGAAGTCAGTAATTGTTCAAGTTATCAATATTCACAGCAATAAGAGAGTTGACATGAATATTCAAAGATTATACAATTAAGAGTTTGAATATTCACAAGGACTAAGTACAAGAAGAAAGAACAAAAGTTAAGGAAAGAATGTGAGTTAAAATATGTGCTTTTAAACTGTCTACAGTATTTATCTACATTATTGAACCACAACACCCTCTAAAAGAGTGATCTCTTACCTGGCTTGTCTTTCCAAAGGGCATCAAATGCATTGTTATTTTCTCCTGGACGTACATAAACAGAATCACGCTAATTTAGCAACACTTTTCACTGACACCATTTAACAAAAGTTGGTTATTTGCTGCCACTGAGTAGGTTGAAGTAAATAGACTGGTATAGTACAATGGCTCACTGATAAATCAAAAGTGGAGTGCTAGCAGAAAGGTCCACCCTCCCAGCCCCCTTCCCCATTCCTAAATCTACAGTAACACAATTTTAAAGTAGAAGTTGGGCTTAATCTCTTCCTTCTGTGGATACATGGTTTATTTGATGGTACAAGTTGGTGGTGTGAGCATGCATTCACAGTTCTAATGTGTAGTCAGGACACTCTCTATGCATGCTGGGTTATGTGAACTACCATGCTTCTTTGCATTTCAATTACTTGAAAATTTTGCTCTCCCGAAAGCAAAATGTAAATTGGTAAAACCTATACATATGATGGGTGCATGTCTATGAGGAGTAAAGTCCGTTCACAAGTCTATGTGATACAATACAATGGAATATAATAATTTACACAACACACAATCCGACCAAGCCTGTCACATTTTAGCAATGTGACCTAGCAAAGTGAGAACTCACTCTTATTGGTCACCGAGAACTCACTCTTATTGGTCACACAAAACATCATTCTATTAAACTTCAGTTGAAATCACCTTGAATTTACATAATATTGCATAACATCATACCACAAAGGAATTATGACTAGGGTCCCAGTAACTACATTTTACTTGTAAGCATATCACATAAAACTGCATAAATGTTGTGTGACTGTTTCTTTACCTCTGTTATAATTGAATGCATGTTACAAGTAACTGTCATGTGTGTGTGGGATTAGGCATGTGGACTACTGTAGTTGCTACTTTGCAGAGCACAATGTGTGTTCTGCCATCCATGGAATAATGAAGAAAACAAATTTCCTGTATACAATGAAAATAGATTACTTTTACAGATCAAGACATCTAGAAATTAACAAGTAAACCATGGATGTATGTGTTTTTTTCTTTAACTTTGCTAATTTAAGCATGTTAATAGTTGAAGTAGGGGAGGCAAGTAGGAGCGTAACAGGTTTTGCTAATTTAAACATTTTAATTTTCCCTATTTACTCCTTAAATCCCCCCCTTCCCCCAACTGTACCTGTCAATGAAATTATAAACCACATTTCAAAAACAGGTTGTGTGACATAATTATTGCATCATATACTTACCTAAGTTGGCCTCTTCATCATCACCTACATCTTTGACCCCACAGAAGTCTTTGTCGATGATGTACGCTACCACTACTAACAACGGGAAACACATGAATGTAAAGACTGCCTCCCAAACATCCACTACGTGAGGAGTAATAATTTGGAGGACTATGTACAACCAGATGTAAGCAAACATTGCAAAGGTAGTAGTTACCCCAAACACTTTAATCTGTTTGATTCTACGCAAGTCACCCTTGGGAATGGATGCAACGCAAACTGCCGATATCACAAACAGGTTAAAGGCAGCTGAACCAACGATGGTACTGGGACCTAATTCCCCAGATTTGAACCCATTACCCATAATCTCAAGGAGTGAGAGGAGGATCTCAGGGGCACTGGACCCCAAAGCCATCAGAGTTAGATTGGCCACAGTATCATTCCAAATTCGAATTTCAATTTCTTCAATTGTCCCCTGAGGAGTGGCAATTTTCAGTTTTGATGTCCTGCTAGTGATGACTTCAATGGAACACATAAATATGTCTGCTATGATGGCTACTGCAAAGAAGCACCATAGAAGTCCTGCTAAGTAGAGTGTGGCTCGAACCCCTCGATTCCATCCTCTTTCATCAAGGAATGGAAGGAGAAGACCTTTATTTCCACAAACGTCCGTCTCGTTACACCATGGATCAAACTCGGCCATTTTGATATTTTCCTTTTTAGGTTTTAGCTGTTCATTGGGCAAACCTCTTCATCTACATTCACCTATGCAAAAGTTGGTTTTATAGATCTGTTGAGAAAAAAATAAGAAAAAAAAGTTTACGAACATGCTTTGGATGGTCACTTTTATGTTACCAATAGAAACGAGGTTCCTGTGCCAATAACAACATAGCTAACTGCGTGACCAAGGGTTAGAACATCAGACTTGCAGGGGGAAAGTTGGGAGTTAAGAGTCCTGGCATCCTGATTTTTGTACTTTCTGTTCAAAAGAAAGAGAAACAATTAGCCATGTTATGTTTAACTGTGAAGAAGTACAAGCTTTGTGGAGACAGTTTCAGAATTTTGCAGACTGCAAATACTAATAATACCTTATACCTTAGCCCACAGAATATGTTTTTTGGCATCCTGAATGATCAAGCTGAAAACAGAGCTGTAAATGTACTGATGATATGGTTCAAATTTTATATTTCAAGTGCAAAATGCAAAACACTATCTTGAATTTTGTTCACTTTCAAAATTATGCAAGGAGTTTGATACAATCACTGCATTACAATGCGTGTACTTCTTCTGATATAAATACGTTCATGAGACAATGGCAGCCATGGTTTAATAGCCTTCATCTTGATTTTAATATTATCTAACACTTTTTCCCCCCTGTACTTCGTTTTATGTTTAATATTGTTTATAACTGCAAGTCCTGGCAAGGTCATACTAAAGCCACAACTGGGAAAAGTCCATGGTCGGCTTGACTTGAACCAACTGGTTGGAAACTGGGCAGTAACACTCCTTCTAACAAACTAACCATAAAAATCCATGCCATTTTATGATAAAATTAATATGAACAAGACATGATAGGTAATTACATACAGTATGGGTGCTTCAGATTGCTTCCTCAAACAAGGGGGTACATTGTGACACTAAAATTCTAATTCTGGAATTAAATAGTTGGCAACTTATATTCTTATGTTTAGGTACTGAGAAAATACGCAAATCATTTCAAAACATTTACAAGTTTAGACCAAAATTTCCAGAGTTCATTGTAAAATGAAATTCAGAGTATAATTTATTTCTTGTTTTTGTGTCAATGTTTTGGCTCAGTCTAACAATCTATCTGAGGTCAAAAATATTCTCATTTTTGTGAAAACTAATAAACTACACAACAGTAACTAAAACTGTAGTGTAGATTCTAGAGTAGAGTACTTACAGGTAGATTAATTGCAAATGCAACATACTGATCAAAATAAACATAAGACTGAAATACAAGCCATTTTACCATTTTATCTCAAAATGAATCCTTTCATTCCAACGCCACTGTATGGTTAAATATTAAGACACTTAAACTATGCTGCCTCTGTAACCAAACAACAACTAATTAATCTATATATTTTTTTGGGGAAAAAGTTTTCATGTAACGCTTTTAAGTAGCATCCTACAAAACCACATAGTAACAGGATATTCACACAAGTTACAAGCAGGTCAATTAACTTTTGAAGATCAACACTGCATGAAGCTGATCATCATAATACTAAAAAAAAAAAAAATAATAATAGGTAAAACATTTATATGGTATGCAGTATATGCAACCTGGCTACTTCAAATTACACTGTCTATTTATAAGTTTTGAATGACAGTTTTAACAAATGAGCTTAGCTGATGATCTAATTCCATTGATGTGATAGCACAGAAGTTTGAACTTGATTCAAGTCATTACAGGCAGTGGGACTTATCAACCAATGTAAATTCTAAATCACAACTTCAGTTTACAGGCTAAATTGATGAATTATGAGAGACGAGATCTCCTTTTTACATAAAAGTAAAGAATAACATTCACCTTCATACACAGTGCCAGTCTCTGCACTACATGTATTCAAAATGAGTAAAGAGCAATGAGGTTTATAATATTGCAGATACATTACCGTCACACAATGACAATTTCACTGATGTAAAATGTCTTCTCTACAACCACTACAGTGTGCTCTAACTAGAAGTGTTCCTGAGACTCCCCACAGTGTACTGTACTCATGTAGGTTTTAAGCAAGCATCAACGATCAATCCTCTTTAATTAAAATTTAAATAATTTGACTATGTCATCAGACCTATCGAATCCATGTTTCTTCTATGCATGCAGATACAAAGATCTATGAGTAAAGTCAGTAGTAAATCTCCTGTGACTAATGCACTCCATAGCCTACTCCTTGAGTTTCCTTAGTGACCTACAAATATTTAAGTGAGCGTTTTCTAAACTCCTTCTTTATTCCTAGCTCCTGGAAGTGACATATTAACTTAAACAACTTGGTAAAAAGTTACAGGTCCCTGATTGTCAACACAATGAACAAGCATGGAGTCAAAAAATATGATACTTGGGACTTTTCCCTAGACACAAGGAAACTCAAAGTATTTTAGTAAGCATGTTAATTTTCTTTCAGTAAGTTAGCTGCAGTAGAAACCTCATCCAACCACCTGGTTTCCAACCTTAAAGGGCCAAACCTCTCATCCCAAACTACAGTTTTGGTATGGGGGTACCAAAATTCTCAATTGGCCCAGCTCTTTGATTGACAGCTGATTCAAACAATGCAGAGTACCAAAGCTTACATTACACAGTATGAACAGTACAGAGAGTGTTTTGATTATATAAATTGAGTTTTTCTATACTGACCTTGAAGCAATAAACTGAGATTGTATCTGGATGAGGATGAATTTCAGACAACTGTGGGAGGGGCTTCAGTAAGAAGGTTAGGAGAATTTGTACTGTTTGGGGTGAGAAAACTGGGCCTTTAACATGTATCTATAGGCCTACATGAATATCTGAACTAAACATGGGAATTCACTATAGCTACTCTGCAATTGTGTACAATCTTAAAGTAAAGCTGACTTACATGTTGTGTAAGCATAGAATACTACAATGGTATAATCAGGGATACTTGGTACAATTAATACTCTGCAGGTCACACATACAATGCAACAATTACAATTGATGAATACCCTAGTAATACTTGCCTAGTTGCAGACCTTCAGCTCAAGAACTAAATTATCCTTTAATAGGAGATGAAACTGCTAAGAATGAACTGCAAATCTTCAGGTAAGAAACTAATACAAGAGTTGGATTAACCTTGATACTATCAATGCACTAATACAACGAGACACACCTTCCTACACCACAACAAGTAGTGTGTGTAGAAACCCACCCACACATTCATTGTGGCTATAATGTGTGGGTTCAGTATGCAACAAAGGTGCAGCAATGGCAGGAAGCTTTAGGTTAGAACCAAGGGAGTTAAGAGGAGGTTACAAGTACACCTGTATTCTCATACCATAAAAATCAAATTGAGGGTAACCCTAGAGGTTCAGTGTTGCAAGTCTACATCACCTGACAAACTCGGCTGGCCAAGCTATCTAATTCACTCTTTCAATTTGTGTTCCATGTACTACCCACAGGGTTCACACCTTAGGCAGATGCAATTCATATGAACAGCGCTAAATACTGCTACTTTGAACACACCAATGAATTTGGGGTCAAACCAAACTTCACTTGTCCTTCATGAAACTTACTAGCTAGTCATTTCTCAGGGGATATAAATATTACAGTTAGTGTATGGAAGAATTAGTTACAAACAAGTATACATGCCTGTGGGAAGAGCACTGTTTTTTCTTTTTCATCTAGTTCACTGTAGGCTGTGTGGATCATAGGAAAACAGACAGAATGGGGTTGGGGGTTGAGCCGGGAGGGGATGTGTTTTCATCTCTTTTCGTAAGGAGACATCTATAACACCCCCAACTTTTGCAATAAACAAAGAAAACTAAAACTAATGGTTGAATTGTTTTCTATTTTGATTGGATTAGTCCCATGCACTCTTTATCAAGGGGATGTGACACACAAAGTCAACCAGCAAAACCATTTGCTTAAAAGCTTTATTTTTCAAATGGGATTGATATTTACTTTACTGCCTTTCAAATATTGACTTGAAGCCCACAGCAAAAAATTCAAACATGTAGCCTAGAATAGATGCAAACTGCAGCATCAAGTGCTATTACAAGAAGATGTAGGCTTTTCTTTGTAAATGTTCATTCAAGGCTTTAGCCATAAATGAAGAAACCTAATAACAGTCCAAAAAGGTTATGATGGTAAAAGATCGAAGGCAACAGTCCCAGACTTATTTCAAAACAAAAGCTCAATTTCACAGATTTCCTCTCATTTCTCAAGTATTTTTGAACACATAAATATTACACGTTTAGGAGAGATAAAACTGACTCCTCATAAATTTCAAAATTAAATAAGAAAAATGTTGTCACATAACTCTCAAGAGTCTTTCATGAAATAGAATAATCTGTAGATTACTAATCCCAGTGACAATGACAGTATTTTAGGGCTGTCAGTTTCTATTTAATTGCCTAAACGTTTAAACGGTCAAAATAAACGTTCGTTTACCGTTTAAACGATGTCCAAATATAACCGCCCTTGATTTCCCTTAGAACCTACCGTAAACACGATGATATGTACTAGTACTGGCTTTGAGACAATATTTTTGGCATGCCGCCCTCTACTGTCACAAAACATCCGGGACATGCGTTGCTGGCTCTTTGGGTACCTGCGTACCCGATATGTATTATGTATGTAGTACAGGAAATGCATGTCTGAACACGGCGGCTTTGCCGTCCACGGGCAGCTAACCGCTGCCGCGCAGGCTTCTTCACTAAACAGACTACATACCTGGCCGAGCTAAACTGAGCTCGCGCAACGTTAAGTGATCGATATCATGGCATTAAAATTATACGTACACTAACGGGCATATTATTACCGAAAGTTCGGTGTTGTAATTGTAGACTTAAGGATTTAGTTTTAATGAAGATTGAAAGTAAAATCAACGTCGCAGATTCGACTTGTAGGCCTAGGCCTATGCATGTAGTTAGGCATTAGGCCTAACGTTAGTTATTGTGCAGTGTGCTACACTGACTAGTCACACTAATGTTATAGTGTTAGCTCGAAGAAGTTTGGGAGCAAACTTCGTTCATATCGTTTAAACGTTTGGGCTATGAAAGCGCCGTTTAAACGGCCGATCGTTCGTTTATACGTTTAAACGTGACAGCCCTACAGTATTTCCCCTTTAATCAGATATACAATTACAATGTATCCATGTACTGTAAGGACAGCTAGAGATTAGTTTAAAGGCCCAGTTCTCTCACCCCAAACAGTACCAATTCTACTAACCTTCCTACTTAAGCCCCTCCCACAATTGTCTGAAATTCATGCTCATCCAGATACAATCTCAGTTTATTGCTTCAAGGTGAGTATAAAACCACTCTCAGTATCAGTCATGTAATATAAGCTTTGGTACTCGGCATTGTTTGAATTAGCTGTCTATCAAAGAGCTGAACCAACAGAAAATTTTGGTATCCCCATACCAAAATTTTAGTTTGGGGGGGGGAGAGGCTTGGTCCTTTAAAGCTCTTTTTGGTTCTTTGAAGGGGCTCAATGAGTTGATATTGATAACTTACCGAAAGTTGTAAAAAGGCACTACCACATGACAATGCTTATAGTTACCATATAACAAGTCAAGTTTTGTTTTCAACAATTACAGAAAAGGTGTAAACTTCAAATTTTGTGATGCCCTGACTTGTACAGTCTGTCATAACTTGAAAAAGTGTCTTAGTGATTGTCACAAAAATTTTTGAAAATTCGACCATTTGTCACTGATACGTAAAGACAACTTTTACAGTTTTGGAAAAATTTGTTGTATTTCATGAACCAACTCAATGAGCTCTTTTAAGTCAGCCACTGAAAAGAGATCCTTGGGGAATCCCAGAAATAGAATATGCTCCATGTAGTCTCATGTTTTGGATTTATTTCCTCACATCTCAAAAAAATTATTTAAGGTACCTTTGCAACAAAATGAAAAGTGTGGGAATCAGGGATGAATAACTTTCTTTTCGGAAACAGTAATTTAGCTAATGGTAATTAATTAGATACATGGAAAGGATCTTTTATTTAAATTGCCTACATCAATTTTCAAAAGACCCACACAATATCACTCTACAGTTGTTTCATGCTGTAGTAATATCTTTCCCTTCTGACCTAATTCTTCCCCTCTCCCCCCAACCCCCTACTCTCTTCTAAATGGAAGCTTTCTTTTCTTTTTTCATAGTGCCAAAATGTTCCAAAAGTTAAAACAGCTATGCAATCACAATCCCTTACAGGTTTGTAATCTTAGAAATCAAAATTGTCCTCTCCATTGCATCTTGTCACTCTGGGCACTTTTAACACTGCAGTAAGCAAACACAGGTCTATATGTAATACAGAACTGTGGTTGCTATACAGACACCCAACAAATCAATACACTCCCAACAATTGTCAATAGGAATGTACTTAAGGGCTAGTCAATTGGCTTTATATGACAGTAATACTTAGCTACTGTCAATTATAAATGGTCAACTGTGTGCATCCTATTCTTGCACACAGAACAGCTTATCACAGTTATGGGGATTATAGTATTGGATTAAACTACATTTGAATCAACACAATTGAATATAGTAAACTGAATTGAACAACACAACAAAGAATAATGCCATAGCTAAAGCAAAGCACTAAGATAAATCCAGCTGTGATACAAAAAAAGGTCAAGTTTCAGAATGTATTTATTGTAATTAGTACACTGATGTTATATTAGTGCCTAAGAATTTTTAAGATCAAATTAAAATTTATGCACTTCTGTTACACTACTTTTCTTGTTAAGTGAATGTCGACAAGGATAATGGCAAATTTTTGTGTTTTTGTGTCAAGATCATGTGGTTGTCACCACACCAGGCAGCACCGGACGGTGCTACATGGCTCTCAAAATCTCGCCCAGTACCAGCCATCGGTATCAGAATCACTGCCCAGCACAAATTTCTTACCCTTACTGAATAAAACTTTTACAATGTCTTTAGAATTGAGAGACAATTTTTTTTTTGAAGCATTCTCCAATCTGGTAACATGTTTTTCAAAGGGGCAGTCAGACAGTGACCCAATCGCCTTAGACTGCTCCCTCAGGACAGTGACCACAAACTAGGCTAACCAGCTCTCAAAATGGTCTAGATCTGGTGACAACCCTGTTCAAGATTATTTAATTAAAACATTAAAAAATCTTTTTTGAATTTTAATTTTATTTTATACAAAAAAGGAGTTTAAACCTAGTCATTGGTTTTGTACCAACAAATTGGTTAAGTACCATAAATAAATGCATCTGGCACTAAATGACAAATAAAAAAATCTATTCTGAGATTCCAACAGGTTATGAACCAATTTACCCCATTATGTGATTGTTCAATTTGGAGATAAGTTCTATTGATAGATATTTTCCCAAATTGGCTCTATGTTACACAGGCATGAAGAGGGGGGTTGGGGTGGAAGGTGGGGTGTGGAGGTGCATGGAGATGAAAGCCCCCACTTTCACAAGCAATGGGGGTGCACTCACAGTTACTTGAGGAAAATTAAACTGATCCCCACATCTGATTAATAAATGGGCATTTGGCCACCCAAAGAGGTCACCATATTCTTTTCCACAAGATATGGCAGCAGAGGTGCTAATAGTGTACCATGGTTGGAAACTGAGGATTGCTATACTTTCCTTCAATACACACTCTCATTAGTTATTGCAGGTTTCAGCATCCAATAGTGTTCAACACAATTTTTTTAAATGGACCTTCCTGTTTGATAGAAAATAACAACAAATCAAAAATCAAAAATGCTTTGGGCTGGGGGGAGGGGGGGGGGAGAGTTAAGTCCACAGCCCAAAATTTAAGCCCCTGGCCAACCTGCTTCCATATTGCTGGAAATGCTTGTGAAACACAAACATAAAAGGAGATCAAAGTAAGGGTAAGATAGGAGAGGCAAAAACTTGTAAACAATTCCAAACCAGTTGTGTTTCTTTTCCATTTCACCCAAAAGTTGTAGCAATATTACTTAAAAATGCAAAGCCTACTTTACAGTATTTCAGGTTGTGCCTACCACGATATGCCAGCTTCTACACATGAATGTGCAGTCTTTGTGCCAGTTAAGGACTTCAATGTTCCTAGTTTTCCTCAACTATATTACAGCTTTTGAGTTTAGCCTGTTTAGGATAATTCATCACTGTCCTTTGTCAAGTCACTTGACATTCACACACAGTACTATTTGAGAGTGGGCATAAATTCCCCAAGCCTATCTAAATGAATTTGTTGTTTGATTTTATTTTTGTCAAGGGCCTAGAGCAGCTACACTTTTGTTCCTGATTTGGTGCTATATAAGTTCAATGTATTGTTATTATTATTATTACATTTGGAGTCTATGAGAGTCTACCAGAGAGGATACTTACAAAGTAGACTCAGCTACTGTAGCAATTTGATCTCTCTATAACACAGTACTTACGACTTTAACACTGTGATCATTTCTGAAAAATACAGCCTTCCATAGTCTAAATCTTACTCATACTGCTGCATATGAAACTACTTGCCACTTCTCTCATAGGGTTACTTCAACAAACCATCATAAAAATATTCATCTTTTATGCACAGGCTTATAATAAAACAACACTCAGAGGAATGGGAAGGTTTGGTGATTAGTTCCTCAGCAAGTTCAATGAATCGTGAACATCAAAGCATCTTCTAAAATGTATCTCCCGAGTCTTGACAAAGACATCTCTGATTTCATAAGAGTTCAGAACGACTGTAAATTTCACACTCACTAATGACATTTTAAAGGAGTTGAAGTGTAAGTTGAAGTACTATGCCGATCTTTATGGATGTACACAAAACTGTCAATTTCTTATACTTTTTTGTACTTCTGACAAAAATTACCAGGACAATGCTTGCAGTAAATTTTAATGGCTGCATGGTATGATACTCATTTAGATAAATGACTCTAATCCTTTAACATACTACTTGGCTGAATTTATGGCAAAACATGTAACATTCCTGTTACAGAGAGAATTGGACACTCTAAACTTGACCACATTATTAAATATTTTGCAATTGAAGGTACTATTAGGTGAGCGCTGTGCATGTATAGTAGTCTTTTGAGGTTTAACATAAAGATGATTTCAAGAATTTCCCAGGGTAAATCATTCCACAATTTTTTTCTTACATCAAAATGAGTTCAAGCCCCCCTCCCCTCTTACATTTAATATTTTTCTCACCCTCAAAGTATGTCTTCTCCTTCGGAGGGGAGGTCATTCCCCTAGGCACTCCTCCAACAATGACATCTCCCCATTTTCTGGGTATGGAAATAGGATTCTTATACTTCACACATTTACATATTTCATGATACTTTTCACAAGGACACACAGATCTACCATATGGAGATATGTTAATACCTGCTGGTCAGTATCTTGTACACAAATGACTTTTTGCATGACTGCAGGACAGAAACAAATTTCACTTCCAATTTAATTATAGAGTTCATACAATATTTATCAATCCTTGATACAGTATACTTTTATTGATAAACATCTTCCAATGAGCTAGGCTAGCTACATGACCACCAATGAAATTCATAGTCTTGGTTTAGACTGCAGTGCTCTACAGAGCTACACACAAGTAGCACGCCTCACTAAATGTAAAATAATCTATACAGATGCCAGTGAGAATTTTGTGTTCACAATTTAACACCCATAGGGACAATCCTCAACTTCCCTGTCCCTGACAAACTCATGAAGTCTTTGAACTTATCCTACTGAAGACAGTGACCACATCCCACCAAAACTGTCCATTTTTATACATTTACTTTTACTTGGCACAGGTCTGATCTAAAGTGAACATATTTGTGAAATTCAGAGAGACTGGAACATATGATATGGATCAGTCTGTCTAGGTAACAGTTTTATGCATAACAATTGAGTCCTTGAAAACATCAGCATCACAACCCAACTTGAAACTATCTGATGAGTAATTAACAGACAAAGTATTAAATTCTGCCATACATGTATGTATACATTACATTGTTGATGAATCGTTACTGCTTTATAGAATGCATACCTTCAACAATGAAATGGGTACGATTGCATTTTTTTATGATGTACCTCAATCCATGTAATGCAAATTCAGAGAAATTAGATGCTAAGAAAGGAAAAAGGATTGGAAAATGGCAGGAAAACGGCATATACTTGGGAGAAATCTTAGCTGACCGAAGAGCTGGTCAAATACAAATTCTTGTATGATACTACTGTACCTCCAGGTACTATGATATTACTGCCAGTTATTTTAATTCCAGGTTGTATAACATTACCTCTAAGTAGTATGATATTGAGTGTGTTCCCACTTGAGAACGACCAGGCGATCAGATCCGGTTCAGACCCCGCGCAGGCGATCAATTTGCAAGTGGGAACGCTATCATTCCCCGGATCAGATCCCGAGAGCTTGATCGCCCCTTCGTGGAGGATCAGACCGCGCGCAAGCGATCAAGAAAACAAGTGGGAACACAACGGGGGATCAAGGTGACCCGAGATCAATGACTTACTTCCGCAATGAAGCTCCTCACGCCACACAAACGCGTGTAAACAAACCTGACCTGCACACCATTTCAATGAAACAACTTCCTGTTACTTGAACCGGAGGAGGGGATCAGATCTCGCGCAGGCGATCAAATGGGAACACTCATGCGGTTGGTCACAAACTTTTCTAGTTGATTGAGCTTGGGGCAATCAACATGGGGGGATCAAATGGGAACACGGCCATTGCCTCTGGGTAGTATGATGTTACTCGAGGTAGTAGGATATTACCTCTACGTAGAATGATATCACCTCCAGGTATACTGTACTATTTACAGGTAGCATTTCTTCAAGGTAGTCTGAAACTACTTCCAGGTAGTAAGATATTAAGATGATACATGCATGGAGGTAGTATGATTACAGTACCTCCAGATAGAATGATTTTACCTCTAGGTAATACAACATTACCTCTGAATAGAATGATACTACCTCTGGACCCATAGCATGATAATACCTCTACTGTAATTCCAGGTAGTAAGATACTACATAAAGGTAGTGTGATATTACCTCCAGGTAATATAGTACTATCTCCAGGTAGTATAATTTTATTTCCAGATATTATGATGATACCTAAAGGTTCAGTGTACACCCCACACATGAATGGGTGAGATTCTTCTTTAAGTCAATCAAGCCAGGATGTGTACAGATGGAATGAATCCGTTAAGGCTGTATGCTGTAGATTTTCTGATTATACATTGTATTTTTTGGCACAATGAGGAACCCACATGCATTTGAGGTTCATATACTGGCAATGGCATCCACACAGCATACAACTTTTGGCAATCTTGGATTGGTTCCAAATGCCATCAACAAAAGAACCTGATGACCGATAACTTTGATCCCTGACTTTTATTCATAAGCAACTATTATGTTAAGTATGTAGTCACTCCCAGTTACCCTTCCCCTTACAAATCAAATTGTCAGCTTCCAAACTGGCTCAACACAATATCAGTAAACAATATATCCACAAATCTTGCAGGAAACATTTCAAGTTTGCAGATTTAAGATCTAGTCAAATAGGAAGGAAGATTCCAAGCAGGAAGCCTAAGTTTATTCTTCCTTGTTTAGCGGAAATAATTAACTTCAACACATATTTAAGACTTTTTAGACCTACTGTAACTTGAGAATGATTTAAGTTCATGATTACCTAAAGAACCTGGCAGTCTTCTGAAGTTTTTCAACTTGGGAAAGTTTTCTAATACAACTACTTTGAAAGGAACACTTTCTTATCAAACTGAGTTGTATAATAGGGTTGATAATGATAGATAATGAATAATAGCCAATGTGGCTCAGTCACGTAGCCACACGGGTGGTTTTGGGGTTTAAACCACCCGCCCAATTCCGACAAATTGCTGACAAATTAAAGCATCTCAAAGCCGCCCCAACCCACAGAATGATGACAGCAGACAATTTTTATTTCCATAAACCTTCCAGTACCACACATTAGACACATTGTGGAGCCAAGTCATGGAACACAATTACAGCCCCCTACAGATCACACACCTTTTTTTCTATACACTTTCTAAGGAACTCATTTCATTCCTATAGTTTTCTGTCTTTTCCATGACTTTACCAGGACCAAATAAAGTACTTCCATGACCACATGCTTGAAGTCTCTCATTTTCACAAAGAGGCTAAAATAAAATTTGTCACGTTTCAAAAGTGCCATAACTTTTTCAGGATTTATTAAAATTTCTCTACCTTTCAAAACTTTTCCAGGCAGTGGAATGAATTTTCAAATTGCCAGGTTTTCTATAATTGAGGATATTATCTAGTTTTTCATGAAAATTACAACCAATGCTAGCTTCATAGAGACAGACATTCCTAATTTCAAACAACATTTTTGCTTGGAAGCAGAGCAAAAGTCTCAGTTTGTGGCTTCTCTTCTAGTGGCATCAAACTGAAAAGATCCAGGGTAGCCCATATCACATAACATGCACAGAGTGCTTTGAATACACACTGCAGCCTTGGTATGCTCCCTTTTTGATGTTCTCAATTAGTTGACTGGTATTGTTTCTCCAAAGGATGACAGATCACAAGTAATGAAGGGGGGCGGGGGTTGAAGGTGATTTTAAAATTGGGAGAATTGAGGAAGTTCTTGAACTGTCTCGGTTGAAAAGAATTTTACCTAAATATTCTGTTCATGTTAATTATGCTAATAAATTTGAACCAGTGTTGGCAGGCCTGGGGTTGGATAGGCAAATTAGCTCCACCAATTCCATGCTCCTTCTATTTTGTGAGAGGAGCTGCTAGAGTTAAGACACAGGAAGGAGATCTTGAAAGTTGTCACATGAAAAATTCAATATATTTCGACCAATTTGTCTGAGCAATTGAAGAAAAGTTCCTGTTTTCACTATTTTAGCAAAATTTTAAAGGGTTACAGAATAAATGGGTTCTACAAACAATATTTAGCTGGTGAGAGATTTTTTGGGCGATAGTCCCTGTTTTCTAAAACCAGCATAATTTCCTGAAATTAAGTTGTGGAATATTTAAAGAAAATACTCATACCATACTATTTTTAAACACAGCAGTTCACTGGCAAACAAACACATCAGCTACAATATTTGTTTTATTTTCTTGTATTTTCTGTATACTGAACGTTTTTTTTTTAGCAAGTTTATTGCCTGGAGAATTTATTTGAATCATTGGGGAAAAAAAGTCACATTTTACAGACTGATATTGATAAACTGAACTGCACAACTTCAAGGACACATGACAAACAACTCAGCTGAACTTTTTGATACTGTTCTATTACATGGTACTGTATTGTGTGACACAATTACAAACTCTGTGTAACTATTGTAAGTTGTATTTGAATGTTCAATGCACTTTCTCCTGTTACAGAAAAGTACTAAACAACATCATGAATATTATTCTTAATGCTTTGACGATACAGGTTAATACTGTCAAGGTTCCGATACTCCGCATAAATAAGACTCTGCCTTAATTGACATATCTTCCAGAGTACAATACTGCATAAAGTGCATGTCACATCCATAAACAAGGATTGTCATGTTGCAATTTATTTCCTCTACAGGTTCAAAGTCATTAAGATTTCCGATACACTTTCAATTTCTCTGGAAATTTGTTCTCAATCTGCACCATATCACAACACTATTGTGTAAGGAATGGTTGCAACTTAAAAGTTCGTTTGTTAGATGGGTTTTAACAACATACACAACCAAGTTACACACAGGGGTGTCAGCTCGTCCATTTATAGGCGGTTAATTTACGGTATCAAATACTATTTTATTCATACTTTAATCTGATTCTTACAACTGGGGGAATACCATGGGCATATCCTACAACTTCTTGCCCACTGGTATATAATTAAAAACTGTAAGTATGTGCTATGTACAGTAACATCAAGTCAAATTCCTACAATCTGCCTGGTCAGTAATAAAGAATTAGGATGCCATTCAGAGGTCATATTTTAGAGTTTTTAGAGGAACACAAGTAGGCAATGTAAGAAAGGACTTTAGTCCTCTCAGTGTAGAAGTGACAACTGGTTGTCCCAGGTTATTGCATTCCCAGTAAAAAACACAAGAAAATCTGTGGCAATGTGTCCACATTACGTAACTTTCTGTGGCTTTGTTGAAGAGCCCGGGTATTTTTAATAAAAATAACCAATTGATCTTTAAAGTCAGATGTTTTGAGACAGGATATTTTTTCACTTTACTTTAGAAGTAAAAAGAGGAGGGGGATATTTACCCTCCATCTTCTGGAAATGGGTGGGGACAAAATATCTCCACTCCCCCTTAATAGAATCCCTGGGCATGTAGCATGACATCAACACATTGTAGTCACTCAATAACATCTACACAACAGGATATATGTTACTAATGAAGGAACCAGACAGCATAACTAGGGTGCATCTCTTGTAATATGTTGCAACATTGTAAAGCACGACTGACTAAATATTTGAGTTATTTTTAAGGTGGTGTAAGTTTGTTGAGAACTTGAAGCAAAGTTCTTTTAGGACATACTGCAATAAATACCTAGATAAAGGTACCAGCATATGCACTTTATCACCTTATTTCAATATGTTCATTCCATGGCCATTGATTGAAAAAGTTCAATTAAATCAAGCAAAGTGGTTTTTACACATCTAGCTTAGCTCTCAGTTAAAACTGAAGGATTTTAATATGGACAGGACAATATTAGATGAAGTTTTCACAAAAAATCTTAATGCCATGAATGCAATGAACACTGTTCTCATCTTCTGGTAAGACATACAGCCTGTACACATATGTTTAAGACTCTGCAGGTTATGTCTGCACATTTTAACAAAGCAGACCTGATACCGGAGTGCGTTTAAATGTCCACATTATCAGCAAAATTGGGCTTTCACCAAAAATCTTAATTATCACCTTATCCCTGTATTATTTTCAGCTGAAGTAGCCTACACAGCAGTGGCATAGCCACAGGGGTGGTTTTGGGGGTCAGAACCCCCCCCCATGACCCAACCTTGCAATGCAAAAAACACCTAAAATAGCATCTTCTTCTCTCTATCCTTAAGACTTTTCTCTCATTTTGTGCCCCCAACCCCAACTTCCCCCCCCCCCCTTGACACACTACTGGCTATGCACCTGCTATACAGTGATGATACCATGTAATTATGATTCCATGTAAATATGGCATAGAGTGAATTTTGACTAACTAGTGTATGCTTGACCTGGCAATTTACCACGTGAAAATTTGACATGTTATTGCAGTAATGGTACTGTAAGGCATAATAGGGATAGCGTGCTAACCATTTATTGGGTATGAGACTGGGAGAGCCAACAGCCATAACTCTTTCTTCACAGATTTGTAACAGCAACTACCCAGTAAAATCCCATACTACTGTATATGCTCAGGCTACCCTACTTGTACATCATATTCAAGTAAAACACCAAAAACCCTACATTTGCAAAAGAAATATGGGCTGCTTAATTTCCATGAATGTACTTATCAAGATGATTACTATTGTTTTACTTTGCTACTAAATATAGACAGGTATAGGGATTTCAGCAGCAGCCTATATAAAATATGTATATTTTGTAACTTTCTGCATGTAGGGGTTGTGTGCATAGAGTTAATTAATGCACATAAACAAGAAACTGGTAGCTACCAATAGACAACTGCACATGTACAGTATGTATGCTCCACCTTTTGGGTGATACAAAGTTATGTATTACTTAATTCTCCTCCCCTGCCACCCTCATACCCTTTGCCTGACATTTGATTTTAAAAAATCTAATTCACTTAAACGTTACAGTGGATAAAAGAGACTCAGAACTAAAGGGAGGAGGGCTCCCCTTCCTCTAAACAGTCATACTACAAAACCCCAGCCAAGCAAAATGTATGCATCGCTTGTACTCCGGCTACCACGGTAGTGCAATCTCATGAATGCTTAGAGGGCTTGGAAGAACATGTATACAGTTTTAACTCTTTACATTGACAATCTAAACACCACAACAATTAGTATAGGCATAAGCCTATGGGAGTAATTTTCTATGAGGGGGCAAAGTGCATTCTCTGCCTGAATGATGTCACCATTTATCTTCTTTTGCCCATGTTTTGCCTGAATAGACCAACTCTTTTGCCAGAATTGGAAAGGGGAGTGTACCCCCCCCGCACTCCCTACCTTGTACCCCTATGAATATAGGCCTAAGTAACAAACCTGTTTTAGCAATAGAATGAATGTTTCTCTGCAAAACGGAGGTACACCCCACTATAGTATGGTACAGTCCTGTACACTATCAATAAATGTTAACAAAACTGTATGTATATTAGTGGTACTGTAGGATGTATACATGTGTAGGCTACAAGATGAGTTAGTCTTATGAACATAATTAGCATTTTCAGAAACACAATACAGATACCAGAAACATGATGTGCATATGGAACATCATGCACACAGGGTGGTTCACAACCCAATTTGAGTACAGGTGAAATTTCTGATCTGGCAAATTGGCATTACCTTACCCATGGAATTTACCAAACATGTTCACTGAGGTCAGTGCTGCTGTGCAGTACATAGTGACAGGAAGTACTGTTTAAAACTGCAAAACAGTTGATACAAACTGTATGAACTAGTGCTATGAATATAGTAGGAGTAGGATACTTCCGTTCAGGACTATGTAAAAAGTGGGTATGTTATGATTCAAAGCATTTAAAGAGGAAGTACAACAATTAAAGTCATGATGCTCAAAATCAGATTCACAGGATTATTTGCAGGCATAATTCATGCTCAAAGGGGTCAACATGTCCGAAGTTTTCACAATATATCATTTGTTCAGACTGTGATTTTTATTGCTTTTCTTCTGAAGTTGGTTATTTTTGTGCCAGTCAGAAGCAAGCAGTGTTAGGTCTGTGCCAGTCGATTGCCATTGCCAGTTTAAAGCCCAACCAGAGTGGTGACAAACTGACAACCTGTCCATAATTTCTTTTTAAAAAAAAAAGCAAAAGGCTTCTGGCTTCTCCTTAACAGAATTACAGAAAGGAACTGACAAAAAGCATCAAAATATAAAAGAATTTACAAGACCAATGTAGCAATGAGAAAAAAAAAAATCTGAACACAGTATCCATGATTACTTACAGTATTTAATCTAGATGTAACACATTTTAGCTTCGAAGCTCAAACAAGTGCAAAGACAAGAAGCTCCTTCTAACAAGCAATATTCATTCTAATTAACTTTGCGACTGTTTTCTCTGCAAATGCCATCTTTTCCCCAAAGTGACTGACAACAGCAGTACTTTGACACAACACTGAACTCCTGTCTATAGATCATCCGTTCAACGAAGTAGTATAAATTCATAAAGTCATAAATATTTACACTTATTCTTCATGTCCCATTTTCACATGTCACTAATGAACACAGGGAGACTTCTAAAAACAAACCCTAATTGAGAAAGAAAGAGTCCTCAGATGACAACATATTAAGAGACCAAGGACTTTGCAAGGTGTAGCTCATAAGGTAACATCCAGTTATGTACTAGAACTACATGTACAAAACAAAATAATTTGGTCAAAGTGGGAAATGCTTGGCAAATATGATAAGTAAGGGTGGTGTAGGCTACAACAGTATGGAAACTTATAAGTACACCAGTTTTAGTGAGCAGTCACAATCAAACTGCTTCTGCTTTGGGTTAAATTGTGTCACTTGAATCTGGTCACAGTACAGTTGTGTGCAGCAAGGATTCCATCAAAATTAATTACATGAGCTCTGTTAAATCTCAAGGAATTTCAGTGAGAGGTTTGACAGGATCACAGGACACGTGGTAAAATTGTACAAGATGAAAGCTTGTTGATGACTACGCTCGAGCTGTACACTGCAGGTACAGTACAAAACATTGTAAGGAGTTGATTTTGGGCTCTACAGAGCACTCACTCTCCTACATGTATTGTTTCTTTGCCCATACAGTAAAATCTCTACTAATTACTAATTGACATATTTTCTCTAAAACTAAAATAATAATAAAAACTCAAATATAATCTTTTCCTGGTCTTTTCCCTTTTCCAAACTCGACACACAAGTACAGCTGATCAACATTAACTTCACAAATATGGACAGAAAAATGCAACCATCTTCTCATCGAACAGGCTCATTATCAAAAAAAAAAAAAAAAAGCCTTGCCCCTATGTTTATTTGCTATGACTAATGCCCAGCTGAGCTAAAGCCTTAAAGGGGAAATGCGGTGACCTGACTTGAAGTAGTGTAGTGGACTTACACTTTCTATGATTGGACATTTTAGAGTCATGTGACAATATTTCTTCTCCTCCGATGTGAAATTTACCATGAGTGACTGTTTGGTTTATCTTGCATTATTGAAGTCCTTTAAAGGGCCAAACCTCTCACCCCAAACTACAGTTTTGGAACCCGGGTACCGGAATTCTCAATTGGCTCAGCTCTTTGACTGACAGCTAATTCAAACAATGCAGCGTGTCGAAGCTTATATTACACAGCATGAACTATACTGAGAGTGTTTTGATTAGTCTAAGCTTTTCTATACTCACCCTGAAGCAATGAACTGAGCTTGTATCTGGATGAGGATGAATTTCAGACAATTGTGGGAGGGGCTTGGTTAGAAGTATTGGTACTGTTTGGGGTGAGAGAACAGGGCCTTTAAAACATTCACACAAGATACTTTGAAGAAAAATTAGAAAAATTGTGAAATTTAGCTGCAGATGAAATTTAGCTGTTGCTGCAAAATATGTTTGGGGGTGACTGCTCATGCCCTTTAACCATAACAGAAACTACTTGGAAAGCATTCTTTGTCCTGAATATACCATCTAAGCCTATTTGCTATGAAAAATAACCTGACAACTGTAACTAAACTGATTTCAGAAATGCAATGGCAAATTATCATTTGGCAGCAGATATGCAACATAGACTTTATCACAGTAGGCAGCAGGCAAATTCAGTGTTTTGTAGGGATGTATGGGTTTCAATCATTCACTAAGTAATCTAGCACTACTGTATGTCCTTCCAGCCACCCACATAATGTGTGTTTGCACATACAAACCACACCCCACCATTGTTGCAAAAAAGGAATGCAAAGGACTAGATCTTTCCCAATATCATTCATGGGTGACTAATACAATGTAGATTCACAAAACTGGTTCCTTCTGACAGTTTTCAATGGGCAATAATTGGCTGCAGCTGAGTGGCTGCCATTATCTGTGCTGTGATGTTGGAACTCTTATGCTACCCTGGGAATTACCAGGCAATATAAATGGAATGCCTCTGGTTTAATAGAATTGGTATTTTACTATGACAAGTAATAAGGAGTGGCAGTAGCACTGTGGATAAGATTATAGTATTCAATATTGCATATCTGTAGGTCAGGAATATATAGTACAAATCAAAGTAAATTAATCTGGGCAATGTAAAAATAGACTGTTTAGCCCTTCAAAACAGGAAGTGTGTACGTAGAAAACACATAACTTAGAACAGTTTCAATCTACGATAACTGTATCCCATACTCTCAAATTTACAATTCATGTAAGAAAGTATTCACTGTATTTTTTTCTTGACATTTTTTTTTTTAATTTTTTTAAATAATTAACTCTTCTACCAAATGTTACAAACTGATTGATTAAAATAGACACTATGTGAACAGTTCAGCAATTGGAACACTGCAGTAATAGACAACATGTCCTAGCTGTATGTGAGTTGTAAATATTCCATCATTATTGACACTCTCCCGACAAAGGTTGTACCTCTGAGCCAAATTTGAGTGTAGATCGTTGTCTGATCTGACAAAAGCACCTCACCCTACCCCCATGTGGCATCTACCCCATTTTTCTGTCATTAATTTTTTTTTATTTTCCCCTCATTTTACCAAATAGGAAGTAAATTTGGTGATAGGTTTAGGTCTGGTTAGGCAGATTGTAGTCAGCAGGGAGATATGTGTTTGCCTGGAGTGCCAAGCTGGAATATCCAGTGCTGGGTAAGGCCAACCCTTAGCGCTGCCCACCGTAGCTATAACTCTGCTCCCAACTGATCAAAGATTTATGAGGGTCTCAAAAGTCTTTATTCATGGTACACCTAAATATTGATCACATGTGCCTGTAGCAATGAGCTCTTGCTCCAAGGAGCAGAACAACAGATATTTAATGGAATATCAGTGTATGCCTTTAAAATAAGAGGTTGTCCAAAGAAAAACTGATTCTCCAGAGGGAAATGTGGTCCTGCTGATTTTTTAGAAATTTGCATACGTTTAGTCACAGACTACATTGAGAGTAAAAAAAAAAATATATGGTAACTGGACTTAAAGAATATCAGGGAATAAAACATTGCTGGTTGACTTCAACTTCATTCTTGAATGTATGAAAATTACAGGTGATGCACCGCGTGTTTAGTCTAACGGTAAGAGCATCTGTCTCTCACACGGAAGGCCCAGGTTCTCTTCCCAGGTCGAGTCATACAGTAAACAGTACCAAAGACTCTAGAAATGAAACCTACTACCATTGTGCAAAAAAACAATCATTCTGTCAGTTGTCTGCTCCTCATGGACACTAGATTTTATCTCAAAAAGGATTTAAAACTGTTTGTGATGTCAGTGAAAGCATTCTGGGTAGTGATTCTGAAGGGCTACCACACCATAACTGGTGCAGGAACATGATTCATAAGCCCTAACAACGACACACCTCTATGAGAAGTGATTCTGAAGGGCTATTCATTTCCCATGTTCGGTTCTTGAGATATTAGGGAATGTGGCAAATTTTCTGATGAACTTGGAGCAAGTGCAGGTGTGATGTCATAGCTTCACATTGTGGGCCAATGGTTTGTATTTATTTATAATGTACCACCGATTTTATGACACAAAACTTTTATTAAATACCATTGGTGCATCCTGAGCAATGGCATTTTTCGAACTTCACATGCCCTTGGGGGAAGATAACATCCATAATCAATTCAAGGTCAAACTAACAGGAAGAAAAATAAAAGAAAAACAAGACACTGGCCATCTATGACATCACACCTGCTTGTTTCAAGTTAATTTTCATTGAAAATGTGTCAAATTCAATTGCTAATATCTTGAGAACAGAACATGGAAAATGGATAAAACTTTTACCAGAATGCTTAGAATATGTTCCATATCAAAAATAAATATTGGCTTTGGACTATTCTTTTAAGATCCAGGGCATCATGGATGCTGGGTGAGTTCATATCATCTGCACTATGATTACATAACAGTGCAAACAAGAAAAGTAGGGCTATGTATAAGCCTTTATAGAAGGTTACCCATCAAATCAAGTTCCTAGTAACATACATGTACACAAGTATCTTCCTCAAGGTTATCTATTTTATCAGGTCCTTTGTTTCCTTTCTTCTTCAAAAGTTCCTACTTTTGAGGCCCACTTGCTAACAAAATTTTCCCTTTTTACACCTTTCTGCCATTAACCTTGCAATGTTTCTGTTACACACTACACCTTCCAAGTAACATGCAGGGTTCATTTCCATGCTGCCTTCATATTTCCTCCTAAACTTATCGAATTACATTTGGGAATGAGAGTCTTAAAGGATCACTACCACATAACAATGCTTATAGTTGGCATAACAAGTCAAGTTTCAAGTCCAAAAGTCGCAGAAAACGTTAAAATTTTGAATTTTCTAGTGCCCTGACTTGTAACGGTTTTGTACATAACTTAAAAAAGTGTCTGGTCACGAATTTTTGAAAACCAACTTGAATCGTTAATTACTCACTCATAAAACATTTATTTGAATGTAGGGTATAGGGACTGTCTAAGATTGACCATTTGTCACTGGTATGTGAAGAAAACTTAACAGGTTTGGAAAAATTTGTTGAATTTCATGAACCAACTCAATGAGCCCCTTTAAGCTATGTGCTAACAAAGGAAGACACCTCCATATGTACCTATAAAATCAATGACAGATTTATTTACTGCAGGCCTACTGTATGTATACAATAGCTGTGAACTCTATTCAAGTCACATTCTTCAGATAGCAAGCAAGCTAGACTATGGCAAATTGGCAATAGTCAGTAATTTCTAGTGAGACACTAAACTGTATTGTTAAAGGACTAATTAGCTTAGATGGATTTAAATCCAATATGGAGGTCAATGTTCAAGTTACCCCACCTGTAGGAGTACAGTATATTAAACATTTATATTATCTGTATATTAAACATTTACTGATAACTGTTCCTGACATAATTGCAAGCTGTAAAGCCACACACAGTAGTTGTTAAAGATTATCTACAGTAAGGGCTGCAAATGATTTGAACTTAAAATCTAGGTGTGTGGGCAAGGAAGAACAAACAACAATTTGTACAGAGCTATCTTCCACTTAGTTGGAATGTATTACAGTATGACATTTTTGCGATTAACATTTCCCGTGGGCTGGAGAGGAAGAATATGCCCACGGTATGTCCTGTCCATCGAAAGAGACGACTCAAGGGATGGATTTGAACAGTAGCCCATTTGAACTGTCTTTCAAAATGGAACACAAACTTGAACCATATCTGAAACCATATTTTAACTTTTATACCTTTTTATGTTGTTAATCCTATAGGCTATATAACATACTGGTGTATTGTTAGATCTCACCTAAACAAATTTTGGATTAATATGATATCTACAGATGTTTATTCCCCTGGAAGGGGTGGAGTAAAATTACTTCCCTCCATGCAAGTAAAATTTCTCTCAATTCTCCCTGTATTTTTTATAGGTAATAGTACATTTCTCTTCAATTACCTACTTTTCTTCCAGATGGCCAAATTTCCAAGAAAGGAGCCTTCCGAGTCCCTAGCTTTTACCACCAATAAATATTCTTCAAACTTTTCCCAAGTTTCCAATATTGTACCAATGGAGGTGAATTGCTTAACACTACTGTAAAGCTTCTGTTAGCTGTGCCATACTATGAACAGTTTACTAGCTCGGAGCACTGTGAAACAACCAACTGTGAAGCAATTTGAGGAAATTTTTGCACAACTCTCAAAGGCTTTATGCTACAATTTAGTAAAAAACAAAATGCCAATCTGACCAAAACTTAGGCCACAATTTAGCACCCCCCACAGGTACACAAAAAGTGTTCGAACAAGTTGCCAATCTAAAACCCTTCAAGGGAGAAAACAGCAATATCTTAGTGTAAACATTGAGAAATGATCATTAGAAATGTTTTTAGTCATCAAAGAAAGCTGTAATTGTAATCATTATTAACCAAAAGGTACAGTAGGCCTATCCCTGAAAATTTTTCCTTTTGGAATACAATCTGTGGTTTGTAAGATTACTGCTGTTCTTATATAAGTAGGCCTACTTGGCCTACTTAATGGTCATTCCGGAATAATACTGTGATATAACTCTCAACTGTCAATCATGAAACTGGACAGTCTACTACACTAGGCTACTTCAATTTGAGATGACTGCTCTTGCCCTTTAAATGAGGTTCTTGCAGTTAGAGCTACACTTCAGTTTAACTCCAAATTTACTTACTGTAATGTAGGATGAGGCTACTGTCACTGAATTAAGATCCAGTAAATTAATATAGTGGTAGGGCCAAATTTTGAACCAAGAATTTGAATAGGCCTAACGTTAGGCCTAGCCCTTATTACAATCATTCATTTATCAGTTAGCCTAAATGTTAGTATTTTCTTTAATTTACTAATTAAAACACAATTAAGAAAAAAAAGTGTAGCTCCATATAATATAGTCAAAGTGAGAATTATTTTGCATCAATCAGTGAATAAATAGCCTAAGCATTTTAATGAGGTGTTTAGAACCTGTTCGAACTTCAAAACAACCATACTGGCAATGACAGATCAGGATTAAGTGTATAACTATGGGTGTGCCTCCTCTGAATTAGCAGTGCGGTGAGTATGATGTCACTCACTACGAACAATCTAAGCCCCAAGTATATTATTTGGACTTGGCCTAGCCTAGGCTTTGTGTAGTTCAAATGGGTATCACACAGTAAAAAACTTACGACCACAAATTTTAAGTGCAGCCTAGCATGATCATGCTAACGTTAGGCCTACAATAAGGCTAAAGTATGCCCTTCAGGCATAGAGTAAAATAACGTTAACTTACAGTCCACTTTGCCGGCTAATGTTAGGCCTGGCTTTGCCCTGTATGGACTCACCTAAAAGCAAGGCACTGTGCTCGTGAAGCAAAACCAAAATTATTCCAACTATTGCTGGTACGACGCTGGTTTTTGCCTAGATTAGACTAGGTAAAAATGCACTAAATGCATGTGTTCTGGAAAGGACAACCAGTCGACAACACCCCAGTTAACAAGCAGATCAGAGTGGCTCAAATCAAGTTCGTTGGACTACACAATGTGTGTAATTATTGTAAACATGTACATGCAGTCCGCATGCAAAGGGTATACCAGAGCTGTGTGTAGCAGAAGTGGGTTAATTTACGTAAAGTATCATCCGTGTTAGTACTAGCTATAGCTAGCTCCATGGTATCATAGGGCACGCGTACGGTAGATACGCTTTGTTGTATTCGGATGTTTATGTTGCTAACTCCCTGTACGCAAATTGACAAGACATATTGACGTACTCCGGTCACGCACGTCCATTGAGAAGTGTTATCATGTTATGTTTGAGAGAAACATCAACAAGTTACAGCAACCACGCCTTTTACTGCCGCTACATGGGACGCACTTTAACTCAAAATGAACTGAGTGAAAGCGTCAAGTATTCATTACCTTCAGAGCATTTGCAAAAAATGAAATTCCTATAATGACTTTTTTTTTGAAAGGTAACTAAGGATTCAGCAAATTAAGTAATCAATCTCTTGTCCCCAAAAATACAAAACAGTTCAGCTTCGAGATCCCAACATTATGGCGGCGATTTGTTATCAAAATCAGGGGCCGGGTCTACCTGATTTTCTAAACTTGGTTAAGCCTACAGAGTGGAATATAAAAAGAAAGTCAATTGGCAATTTCTCAGATATTGGGAGATATGTCCCGCTTTTCATCCGGGATCACCGTCCTCTTTGAACATGGCACTACTTGGAGCGGGTTGTCCAGCTCCCAATGTATGCAATGACGTTGGGCTGGTTTCTTTTTTTTTTTAATTTTTATAAATGATATTGATTGCTCTCTCTCATCTTGTATTAGTAAGGTTGCTGATGACACTAAGCTCTATAGGAATGTTAATGACGGAAAGGATGCTTCTCTGTTGCAAAGGGATTTAGATAGGCTAGTTACTTGGTCTCAGACTTGGCAAATGTCTTTTAATGCTGATAAATGCAAAGTTCTTCACTTTGGATCCAAGAATTTGAGCCATAAGTAAACCATGGCTAGTAGTGTTCTAGGTAATGTGACTTCTGAAAAAGACTTGGGTTTTGTCATTTCAAGTGATCTGAAGCCTTCTAGGCAGTGTGCAGCAGCTGCTGCTAGCAAACATGCGTGTTTGCCCTTTGGAGGGCGTACTTGTCCATTTGGGACGTTTAGCTCCCTAAGGGAGCAGAACTCCTCCGGTAGTAATCGTTTGGTTTTCGCCCCTGGCTTGACTCTTCGCCAGAGAGTCGAGGGGACTTTTAGAAAAAAAAAAAAAACTGCTGCTAGCTAGGGTGCTTGGTTTGATCAAGAGGAATTTCAGTAATTTAAGTAAAGATATTGTGTTAAATCTTTATAAGCAGTTAGTTGGGGGATCTTGATTATGCTGTGCAGGCATGGAACCCTTTTTATGAAAAGGACAAGTTTATTTTAGAGCAGTTTCAGAGGAGGGCCACACGGCTTATTCACAATGTACGTAAGCTTTCGGGCCAAGTCGTCCCCAAACCAACTCGTCCCCAACCAACTCGTCCCCAAGCCAACTCGTCCCCAAGCCAACTCGTCCCCAAGCCAAGTCGGTCCCAATATGAGAAATTAGTGAAAATTAGTGGGAAATAAAATTAGCCTATCTCATTTCAAGAGACCAGCTAACACCGACTTTGCATTTGTTTTTGGTTTGTTCATTTTTTTCCTCCCTTTTGCTAGTTAAAAGGGAGATTTCGTGACACATAAATTTTTTAATTTTTGAAGCCGTGATTTATGCACATATAGAGAATGACAAGTGGTTTAAAATATAGCATGATAACTTTATTGTCGCAATTTGTCTACCCATCATAAACAATAACATATATATTTTTGGATTTTGATGACATATATTTTAAACACAACTGATGGGGACATATTTTTAGTTTGGCAAATAAAATTAGTCTTGCAAATAAATGTTTTGGCAAAAATAATGTTTCTTGCAGATACATTTATATTGCAAACTTTTTTCTTTTTCTTGAAAATATATTTCTGGTTGGAAGAATATTTTTGTTGCAAATATAATTTTGTGGCGAACATGGTAACTTTTTCAAGAAAGATATGTTTTCTTGCAAATATATTTTGGTGTAAACATAATTTTTCTTTACGAATATATTGCAAGTGTTGGAAAATAATATTCTTCTAAATATATATTTAAGAGCAAACATATATTTTTGTTGGGAATATATTTTATTGCAAATATATATCTTGTTAAGAACATACTCTTTCTACAATTGTATTTTTATTGCAAATTTGTTTTACAAATATAGGCCTAATGTTTGATGCTACTAAATAAATTTCGTGTTTTGTCACATAAATATTTCAGTTTTGATAATGTTTGGTTGGTAATATATTCCCCCTTTCTCGCGCCATAAAACTCACACCATTTTTTATATTGGGGACGAGTTAGTTTTGGGGACAACTTGGCTTGGGACGAGTTGGTTTGGGGACGAGTTGGCCTGGGGACGACTTGGCTTGGGGACGAGTTGGTTTGGGGACGACTTGGCCTGCTTCGTTACGTAATCTCCCTTATCATGATAGGCTCAATTGTCTAGGACTTACTTCTCTCGAGTTAAAAAGTGTTAGGAGGATATGCTGCAGGTTTTCAAGTTCCTTTCTGGTAATGATTCTCTGTCTAACTGTGACTACTTAGAGGTTTGTGCTGATTCCAGTGTTCGTGGCCATAATAAGAAGCTGGTGAAATGTTTCTCTAGGTTTGACATCAAAAAGTTCAGCTTCTCATAGTGTTGTCAATGAGTGGAACGGTCTCCCTGAGTGGGTTGTTAATTCAACTTCAGTCAATTGCTTCAAGGCCTCACACCCCCAATAATTTCCCCATTGACTTACACACTAAATTAGCTCCTTTTCGAGGCCGCTGCAGCCTTGTCAAAGTTCACAGCTATGTCAAGACACCCATCACTTGATAGCTGACAAGTTTGCCCATCATGGCACTACAAAATTTCCATACCATGACCGTTTAGATTTTGAGCTAGAAGGACTTAAAGTTTTTGTAGGGTACACCCACCCCTAGCCTCTTCACAAAAACAGAAAATCTCCGCCATTTGATAGCAATTTTTTAAACAGTCAAAATCAACGTCAATCTTACCCAAATTTTCAACATCCACACTGTGGCAAGTACTCTTTCATATTCGTGGACTTTCATCACCCAGCTGGCATGTTATCTTGACAAAATTTGGTCAAAACCAGAGCTAAAAGGACTATTTCTTTGAGGGTGTACACTTGACGCTCTAGAACACTCCTCTAATGGAGTAGTGAGACCTTAAAAAAATGTGACATTTAGATTTGCTCTTACAAACACTTCAGACTCATTTCTATACACATTGTCAACTCAAGTCTTGTCATATTTCAACTTTCTATCCCTCCTATATCAACTTAAGGACACCCAACTCTATGCTGGACATATGCCCTTTTCTGTGCATTCACAGCTACACTCAGGTGTGTGAGAATCTCCACATACCTCACACTGAACAACTTGCAAAGCCATTTGTGGCACTCATTTTCTTTCCCAACTGAGGTTTTCTGTTGTGGTAAAGCATGTTCTGTACAAAAATATAAGAAATTAATCTTCAAGAATGTCTCAGCTCAGCGTAGGCGGGGGTGATACAGATCATCTGGCCATAAGGTTACAACACCCCCAAGTCTGCAAGAACAAAAAGGAAAGGGAAATAAAAATCATTAATCTGATGGAAAAAGTTAAACTTTCTGACTTGATTTCCATGTAGGTCATGTACAATTAGCATTTTTGTTACATTTTATGAAAAAAATCCACTATTCAAACTGTCTCAGGAGGACTAAAAGGTTAAAAAGTTGAGAAACCAATTGAGGGCGCTGTTCAAAACAGCTGTCTTGGACAGATTTCCTTTGATGCTGGCCCATCCCCAGACAGCAGTTAACAGCATATCTGCAGAAGAAAAATTCTCTTACACTTATCTGAGACTAAGAAATAATTAAGTTATCATTATCTAAAACATAAATACATCAGTGACAGTGTTAAATTTATGCAGCACCATGCAGGAAGTCTGAAAAATGTGACATTGTATAAACCTTAATTTGCTGGAATTTCTGTTGGCCTAACAGTAAACACCTCCTCAACAAGTCTGTATGGGTGCTGGCCAATCTTGTTAAATGGTTAATCAGATCATTCCAGCATGGCAGCTTGGCTGGGTAAGTTTGTTCCAGAATATAGATTAATAGTTTCTTGCTTTAATAAAGGTGTGATAACTAAAATTTTTAACAATACACACAACCAATGGAAGTCTCATTTCCTCTCAGACTTTGAGGTACACTACTAGCCAAGTCTTGCCTGATGCAGTGAAAGCTAGTAAATGCACCACAACATTATATAACATGGAATACATAATGCTCACATGTGTTACCTGCTACTCTGCAGTCAGAAAATAAAGTGGGTTAGGGAGAGATGCAAAACTGAGCTGGTAATGTGAACCTTAAAAGAATCCTCACAAAGAATGTGATTCTCATTAATTTCTCCTCTTGACAGTATTACTTTCCAGTGGCTGTATTTCAATTTTGAAGTCAATGTAATGTGTACAGCAACAGATTACTCATTTTCACATACCTTGATGCTTCAAATTACAAGTGCAACAAAGTGTATATCCCTGGCCCCACTAAGGTTTGTCAGTCACTGAGTTAGGTCTGGTTGTCACTTAGCCTACCACAAAACAGTACAGTCTCCTTTATTTAGGAATAACTAAAAAAGTTGAAATTGCCCTGAATTGCAGGCATAAAAGAGAAGGAAAGAAAATTGTTGACTTACATTTAAAAAGGTTGCAGGCATGTTTAAAACCCCCAAATAGTGACTTCATCTATAGGCCTACGAGCAAGCAGCCCCACTGCCATTTCATGTTTCAAAAGAAAGTTGATCTGCTCGAGAACTAATCCAATGCAGGCTGCCACACAATGTTGCATTAAAAACTAGTCAGTTGGGATATGTTTCTCCTTAAACATCTGGCTGGTACCAATCAAATATAACCTGCAATTAAATAAATTCAAGTCAGCAAGAAAATTGGATAAATTAATATTTGGAGGAAGAACAGCATTTTGAAATTAGAAACTGAGTTAGGTCTAACGTAGACTTAAAGTTAAAAAATATTGCAAGTTGGCTGTAGGGCCTATGGAGACACTAGGAAGGGGGGGGGTATTTTGTCATGCACAGTGACAATGCATTAGATGGAAATTGCTGTGGGGTCCTTAATGACCTCATATAAGTTTTAACCAGAGTCAGAGATTTGGCTAGTACTGCGTTCTCTTTAAATGCGTACTGCATATTACAGTACAGTGTGGTAAATGCAGTGCACAGCAACGGTAGCCTAACCTAGAGTTAGTGTATGTTTTTACCCCTCCAATACCCTTGCTACATGTACAAATGGTACAAATAACCCCCTCCAACAGACTACATCATTTTAATTGAGTTGAAAATGTCATTACAATACCCAGTCCTATGAACAACATCACACACTTACCTGCAGCATGCCGTCTAACGTT
This sequence comes from Holothuria scabra, assembly GCA_037179385.1. Lineage (NCBI taxonomy): Eukaryota > Metazoa > Echinodermata > Holothuroidea > Aspidochirotida > Holothuriidae > Holothuria > Holothuria scabra. The sequence goes on from CM074201.1 coordinate 17,690,131, forward strand.
AATCGCCAAGTAGCTGTTCGTGGAACTAGCTTCCTAGCTACTATTTACACAGGGTGCCTGGACGATAGGTAGGCTATGGCAGTGTAGAATGACCATTGTAACATTCAGCTACTCTTAAATATTCATTTACTTTCCAAAAATGTGACAAAATAGACTATGACAGTGCAATCTTTGTCACAATCTCAATCTGGGTATTATTTTTTACCGAAAACTGTAATTTTGACCCAAAAATCACTCAAGCGCGAAATTCTGAGACGTCTCCCCAAAATCATGTTTCAGACATTAAAACAAGTCATTTAAGTCTAAATAAGGTGTCTTTACATCAAAAATGAAGAAAATCACCTTTTGCTCTAAAGGCCTCACACCCCCAATAATTTCCCCATTGACTTACACACTAAATTAGCTCCTTTTCGAGGCCGCTGCAGCCTTGTCAAAGTTCACAGCTATGTCAAGACACCCATCACTTGATAGCTGACAAGTTTGCCCATCATGGCACTACAAAATTTCCATACCATGACCGTTTAGATTTTGAGCTAGAAGGACTTAAAGTTTTTGTAGGGTACACCCACCCTAGCCTCTTCACAAAAACAGAAAATCTCCGCCATTTGATAGCAATTTTTTAAACAGTCAAAATCAACGTCAATCTTACCCAAATTTTCAACATCCACACTGTGGCAAGTACTCTTTCATATTCGTGGACTTTCATCACCCAGCTGGCATGTTATCTTGACAAAATTTGGTCAAAACCAGAGCTAAAGGACTATTTCTTTGAGGGTGTACACTTGACGCTCTAGAACACTCCTCTAATGGAGTAGTGAGACCTTAAAAAAATGTGACATTTAGATTTGCTCTTACAAACACTTCAGACTCATTTCTATACACATTGTCAACTCAAGTCTTGTCATATTTCAACTTTCTATCCCTCCTATATCAACTTAAGGACACCCAACTCTATGCTGGACATATGCCCTTTTCTGTGCATTCACAGCTACACTCAGGTGTGTGAGAATCTCCACATACCTCACACTGAACAACTTGCAAAGCCATTTGTGGCACTCATTTTCTTTCCCAACTGAGGTTTTCTGTTGTGGTAAAGCATGTTCTGTACAAAAATATAAGAAATTAATCTTCAAGAATGTCTCAGCTCAGCGTAGGCGGGGGTGATACAGATCATCTGGCCATAAGGTTACAACACCCCCAAGTCTGCAAGAACAAAAAGGAAAGGGGAAATAAAAATCATTAATCTGATGGAAAAAGTTAAACTTTCTGACTTGATTTCCATGTAGGTCATGTACAATTAGCATTTTTGTTACATTTTATGAAAAAAATCCACTATTCAAACTGTCTCAGGAGGACTAAAAGGTTAAAAAGTTGAGAAACCAATTGAGGGCGCTGTTCAAAACAGCTGTCTTGGACAGATTTCCTTTGATGCTGGCCCATCCCCAGACAGCAGTTAACAGCATATCTGCAGAAGAAAAATTCTCTTACACTTATCTGAGACTAAGAAATAATTAAGTTATCATTATCTAAAACATAAATACATCAGTGACAGTGTTAAATTTATGCAGCACCATGCAGGAAGTCTGAAAAATGTGACATTGTATAAACCTTAATTTGCTGGAATTTCTGTTGGCCTAACAGTAAACACCTCCTCAACAAGTCTGTATGGGTGCTGGCCAATCTTGTTAAATGGTTAATCAGATCATTCCAGCATGGCAGCTTGGCTGGGTAAGTTTGTTCCAGAATATAGATTAATAGTTTCTTGCTTTAATAAAGGTGTGATAACTAAAATTTTTAACAATACACACAACCAATGGAAGTCTCATTTCCTCTCAGACTTTGAGGTACACTACTAGCCAAGTCTTGCCTGATGCAGTGAAAGCTAGTAAATGCACCACAACATTATATAACATGGAATACATAATGCTCACATGTGTTACCTGCTACTCTGCAGTCAGAAAATAAAGTGGGTTAGGGAGAGATGCAAAACTGAGCTGGTAATGTGAACCTTAAAAGAATCCTCACAAAAGAATGTGATTCTCATTAATTTCTCCTCTTGACAGTATTACTTTCCAGTGGCTGTATTTCAATTTTGAAGTCAATGTAATGTGTACAGCAACAGATTACTCATTTTCACATACCTTGATGCTTCAAATTACAAGTGCAACAAAGTGTATATCCCTGGCCCCACTAAGGTTTGTCAGTCACTGAGTTAGGTCTGGTTGTCACTTAGCCTACCACAAAACAGTACAGTCTCCTTTATTTAGGAATAACTAAAAAAGTTGAAATTGCCCTGAATTGCAGGCATAAAAGAGAAGGAAAGAAAATTGTTGACTTACATTTAAAAAGGTTGCAGGCATGTTTAAAACCCCCAAATAGTGACTTCATCTATAGGCCTACGAGCAAGCAGCCCCACTGCCATTTCATGTTTCAAAAGAAAGTTGATCTGCTCGAGAACTAATCCAATGCAGGCTGCCACACAATGTTGCATTAAAAACTAGTCAGTTGGGATATGTTTCTCCTTAAACATCTGGCTGGTACCAATCAAATATAACCTGCAATTAAATAAATTCAAGTCAGCAAGAAAATTGGATAAATTAATATTTGGAGGAAGAACAGCATTTTGAAATTAGAAACTGAGTTAGGTCTAACGTAGACTTAAAGTTAAAAAATATTGCAAGTTGGCTGTAGGGCCTATGGAGACACTAGGAAGGTGGGCGTATTTTGTCATGCACAGTGACAATGCATTAGATGGAAATTGCTGTGGGGTCCTTAATGACCTCATATAAGTTTTAACCAGAGTCAGAGATTTGGCTAGTACTGCGTTCTCTTTCGTACGTACTGCATATTACAGTACAGTGTGGTAAATGCAGTGCACAGCAACGGTAGCCTAACCTAGAGTTAGTGTATGTTTTTACCCCTCCAATACCCTTGCTACATGTACAAATGGTACAAATAACCCCTCCAACAGACTACATCATTTTAATTGAGTTGAAAATGTCATTACAATACCCAGTCCTATGAACAACATCACACACTTACCTGCAGCATGCCGTCTAACGTTAATCGCCAAGTAGCTGTTCGTGGAACTAGCTTCCTAGCTACTATTTACACAGGGTGCCTGGACGATAGGTAGGCTATGGCAGTGTAGAATGACCATTGTAACATTCAGCTACTCTTAAATATTCATTTACTTTCCAAAAATGTGACAAAATAGACTATGACAGTGCAATCTTTGTCACAATCTCAATCTGGGTATTATTTTTTACCGAAAACTGTAATTTTGACCCAAAAATCACTCAAGCGCGAAATTCTGAGACGTCTCCCCAAAATCATGTTTCAGACATTAAAACAAGTCATTTAAGTCTAAATAAGGTGTCTTTACATCAAAAATGAAGAAAATCACCTTTTGCTCTAAAGGCCTCACACCCCCAATAATTTCCCCATTGACTTACACACTAAATTAGCTCCTTTTCGAGGCCGCTGCAGCCTTGTCAAAGTTCACAGCTATGTCAAGACACCCATCACTTGATAGCTGACAAGTTTGCCCATCATGGCACTACAAAATTTCCATACCATGACCGTTTAGATTTTGAGCTAGAAGGACTTAAAGTTTTTGTAGGGTACACCCTACCCTAGCCTCTTCACAAAAACAGAAAATCTCCGCCATTTGATAGCAATTTTTTAAACAGTCAAAATCAACGTCAATCTTACCCAAATTTTCAACATCCACACTGTGGCAAGTACTCTTTCATATTCGTGGACTTTCATCACCCAGCTGGCATGTTATCTTGACAAAATTTGGTCAAAACCAGAGCTAAAAGGACTATTTCTTTGAGGGTGTACACTTGACGCTCTAGAACACTCCTCTAATGGAGTAGTGAGACCTTAAAAAAATGTGACATTTAGATTTGCTCTTACAAACACTTCAGACTCATTTCTATACACATTGTCAACTCAAGTCTTGTCATATTTCAACTTTCTATCCCTCCTATATCAACTTAAGGACACCCAACTCTATGCTGGACATATGCCCTTTTCTGTGCATTCACAGCTACACTCAGGTGTGTGAGAATCTCCACATACCTCACACTGAACAACTTGCAAAGCCATTTGTGGCACTCATTTTCTTTCCCAACTGAGGTTTTCTGTTGTGGTAAAGCATGTTCTGTACAAAAATATAAGAAATTAATCTTCAAGAATGTCTCAGCTCAGCGTAGGCGGGGGTGATACAGATCATCTGGCCATAAGGTTACAACACCCCCAAGTCTGCAAGAACAAAAAGGAAAGGGAAATAAAAATCATTAATCTGATGGAAAAAGTTAAACTTTCTGACTTGATTTCCATGTAGGTCATGTACAATTAGCATTTTTGTTACATTTTATGAAAAAAATCCACTATTCAAACTGTCTCAGGAGGACTAAAAGGTTAAAAAGTTGAGAAACCAATTGAGGGCGCTGTTCAAAACAGCTGTCTTGGACAGATTTCCTTTGATGCTGGCCCATCCCCAGACAGCAGTTAACAGCATATCTGCAGAAGAAAAATTCTCTTACACTTATCTGAGACTAAGAAATAATTAAGTTATCATTATCTAAAACATAAATACATCAGTGACAGTGTTAAATTTATGCAGCACCATGCAGGAAGTCTGAAAAATGTGACATTGTATAAACCTTAATTTGCTGGAATTTCTGTTGGCCTAACAGTAAACACCTCCTCAACAAGTCTGTATGGGTGCTGGCCAATCTTGTTAAATGGTTAATCAGATCATTCCAGCATGGCAGCTTGGCTGGGTAAGTTTGTTCCAGAATATAGATTAATAGTTTCTTGCTTTAATAAAGGTGTGATAACTAAAATTTTTAACAATACACACAACCAATGGAAGTCTCATTTCCTCTCAGACTTTGAGGTACACTACTAGCCAAGTCTTGCCTGATGCAGTGAAAGCTAGTAAATGCACCACAACATTATATAACATGGAATACATAATGCTCACATGTGTTACCTGCTACTCTGCAGTCAGAAAATAAAGTGGGTTAGGGAGAGATGCAAAACTGAGCTGGTAATGTGAACCTTAAAAGAATCCTCACAAAAGAATGTGATTCTCATTAATTTCTCCTCTTGACAGTATTACTTTCCAGTGGCTGTATTTCAATTTTGAAGTCAATGTAATGTGTACAGCAACAGATTACTCATTTTCACATACCTTGATGCTTCAAATTACAAGTGCAACAAAGTGTATATCCCTGGCCCCACTAAGGTTTGTCAGTCACTGAGTTAGGTCTGGTTGTCACTTAGCCTACCACAAAACAGTACAGTCTCCTTTATTTAGGAATAACTAAAAAGTTGAAATTGCCCTGAATTGCAGGCATAAAAGAGAAGGAAAGAAAATTGTTGACTTACATTTAAAAGGTTGCAGGCATGTTTAAAACCCCCAAATAGTGACTTCATCTATAGGCCTACGAGCAAGCAGCCCCACTGCCATTTCATGTTTCAAAAGAAAGTTGATCTGCTCGAGAACTAATCCAATGCAGGCTGCCACACAATGTTGCATTAAAAACTAGTCAGTTGGGATATGTTTCTCCTTAAACATCTGGCTGGTACCAATCAAATATAACCTGCAATTAAATAAATTCAAGTCAGCAAGAAAATTGGATAAATTAATATTTGGAGGAAGAACAGCATTTTGAAATTAGAAACTGAGTTAGGTCTAACGTAGACTTAAAGTTAAAAAATATTGCAAGTTGGCTGTAGGGCCTATGGAGACACTAGGAAGGGGGGGGTATTTTGTCATGCACAGTGACAATGCATTAGATGGAAATTGCTGTGGGGTCCTTAATGACCTCATATAAGTTTTAACCAGAGTCAGAGATTTGGCTAGTACTGCGTTCTCTTTCGTACGTACTGCATATTACAGTACAGTGTGGTAAATGCAGTGCACAGCAACGGTAGCCTAACCTAGAGTTAGTGTATGTTTTTACCCCTCCAATACCCTTGCTACATGTACAAATGGTACAAATAACCCCCTCCAACAGACTACATCATTTTAATTGAGTTGAAAATGTCATTACAATACCCAGTCCTATGAACAACATCACACACTTACCTGCAGCATGCCGTCTAACGTTAATCGCCAAGTAGCTGTTCGTGGAACTAGCTTCCTAGCTACTATTTACACAGGGTGCCTGGACGATAGGTAGGCTATGGCAGTGTAGAATGACCATTGTAACATTCAGCTACTCTTAAATATTCATTTACTTTCCAAAAATGTGACAAAATAGACTATGACAGTGCAATCTTTGTCACAATCTCAATCTGGGTATTACTTTTACCGAAAACTGTAATTTTGACCCAAAAATCACTCAAGCGCGAAATTCTGAGACGTCTCCCCAAAATCATGTTTCAGACATTAAAACAAGTCATTTAAGTCTAAATAAGGTGTCTTTACATCAAAAATGAAGAAAATCACCTTTTGCTCTAAAGGCCTCACACCCCCAATAATTTCCCCATTGACTTACACACTAAATTAGCTCCTTTTCGAGGCCGCTGCAGCCTTGTCAAAGTTCACAGCTATGTCAAGACACCCATCACTTGATAGCTGACAAGTTTGCCCATCATGGCACTACAAAATTTCCATACCATGACCGTTTAGATTTTGAGCTAGAAGGACTTAAAGTTTTTGTAGGGTACACCCACCCCTAGCCTCTTCACAAAAACAGAAAATCTCCGCCATTTGATAGCAATTTTTTAAACAGTCAAAATCAACGTCAATCTTACCCAAATTTTCAACATCCACACTGTGGCAAGTACTCTTTCATATTCGTGGACTTTCATCACCCAGCTGGCATGTTATCTTGACAAAATTTGGTCAAAACCAGAGCTAAAAGGACTATTTCTTTGAGGGTGTACACTTGACGCTCTAGAACACTCCTCTAATGGAGTAGTGAGACCTTAAAAAAATGTGACATTTAGATTTGCTCTTACAAACACTTCAGACTCATTTCTATACACATTGTCAACTCAAGTCTTGTCATATTTCAACTTTCTATCCCTCCTATATCAACTTAAGGACACCCAACTCTATGCTGGACATATGCCCTTTTCTGTGCATTCACAGCTACACTCAGGTGTGTGAGAATCTCCACATACCTCACACTGAACAACTTGCAAAGCCATTTGTGGCACTCATTTTCTTTCCCAACTGAGGTTTTCTGTTGTGGTAAAGCATGTTCTGTACAAAAATATAAGAAATTAATCTTCAAGAATGTCTCAGCTCAGCGTAGGCGGGGTGATACAGATCATCTGGCCATAAGGTTACAACACCCCCAAGTCTGCAAGAACAAAAAGGAAAGGGGAAATAAAAATCATTAATCTGATGGAAAAAGTTAAACTTTCTGACTTGATTTCCATGTAGGTCATGTACAATTAGCATTTTTGTTACATTTTATGAAAAAATCCACTATTCAAACTGTCTCAGGAGGACTAAAAGGTTAAAAAGTTGAGAAACCAATTGAGGGCGCTGTTCAAAACAGCTGTCTTGGACAGATTTCCTTTGATGCTGGCCCATCCCCAGACAGCAGTTAACAGCATATCTGCAGAAGAAAAATTCTCTTACACTTATCTGAGACTAAGAAATAATTAAGTTATCATTATCTAAAACATAAATACATCAGTGACAGTGTTAAATTTATGCAGCACCATGCAGGAAGTCTGAAAAATGTGACATTGTATAAACCTTAATTTGCTGGAATTTCTGTTGGCCTAACAGTAAACACCTCCTCAACAAGTCTGTATGGGTGCTGGCCAATCTTGTTAAATGGTTAATCAGATCATTCCAGCATGGCAGCTTGGCTGGGTAAGTTTGTTCCAGAATATAGATTAATAGTTTCTTGCTTTAATAAAGGTGTGATAACTAAAATTTTTAACAATACACACAACCAATGGAAGTCTCATTTCCTCTCAGACTTTGAGGTACACTACTAGCCAAGTCTTGCCTGATGCAGTGAAAGCTAGTAAATGCACCACAACATTATATAACATGGAATACATAATGCTCACATGTGTTACCTGCTACTCTGCAGTCAGAAAATAAAGTGGGTTAGGGAGAGATGCAAAACTGAGCTGGTAATGTGAACCTTAAAAGAATCCTCACAAAAGAATGTGATTCTCATTAATTTCTCCTCTTGACAGTATTACTTTCCAGTGGCTGTATTTCAATTTTGAAGTCAATGTAATGTGTACAGCAACAGATTACTCATTTTCACATACCTTGATGCTTCAAATTACAAGTGCAACAAAGTGTATATCCCTGGCCCCACTAAGGTTTGTCAGTCACTGAGTTAGGTCTGGTTGTCACTTAGCCTACCACAAAACAGTACAGTCTCCTTTATTTAGGAATAACTAAAAAAGTTGAAATTGCCCTGAATTGCAGGCATAAAAGAGAAGGAAAGAAAATTGTTGACTTACATTTAAAAAGGTTGCAGGCATGTTTAAAACCCCCAAATAGTGACTTCATCTATAGGCCTACGAGCAAGCAGCCCCACTGCCATTTCATGTTTCAAAAGAAAGTTGATCTGCTCGAGAACTAATCCAATGCAGGCTGCCACACAATGTTGCATTAAAAACTAGTCAGTTGGGATATGTTTCTCCTTAAACATCTGGCTGGTACCAATCAAATATAACCTGCAATTAAATAAATTCAAGTCAGCAAGAAAATTGGATAAATTAATATTTGGAGGAAGAACAGCATTTTGAAATTAGAAACTGAGTTAGGTCTAACGTAGACTTAAAGTTAAAAAATATTGCAAGTTGGCTGTAGGGCCTATGGAGACACTAGGAAGGGGGGGGGGGTATTTTGTCATGCACAGTGACAATGCATTAGATGGAAATTGCTGTGGGGTCCTTAATGACCTCATATAAGTTTTAACCAGAGTCAGAGATTTGGCTAGTACTGCGTTCTCTTTCGTACGTACTGCATATTACAGTACAGTGTGGTAAATGCAGTGCACAGCAACGGTAGCCTAACCTAGAGTTAGTGTATGTTTTTACCCTCCAATACCCTTGCTACATGTACAAATGGTACAAATAACCCCTCCAACAGACTACATCATTTTAATTGAGTTGAAAATGTCATTACAATACCCAGTCCTATGAACAACATCACACACTTACCTGCAGCATGCCGTCTAACGTTAATCGCCAAGTAGCTGTTCGTGGAACTAGCTTCCTAGCTACTATTTACACAGGGTGCCTGGACGATAGGTAGGCTATGGCAGTGTAGAATGACCATTGTAACATTCAGCTACTCTTAAATATTCATTTACTTTCCAAAAATGTGACAAAATAGACTATGACAGTGCAATCTTTGTCACAATCTCAATCTGGGTATTATTTTTTACCGAAAACTGTAATTTTGACCCAAAAATCACTCAAGCGCGAAATTCTGAGACGTCTCCCCAAAATCATGTTTCAGACATTAAAACAAGTCATTTAAGTCTAAATAAGGTGTCTTTACATCAAAAATGAAGAAAATCACCTTTTGCTCTAAAGGCCTCACACCCCCAATAATTTCCCCATTGACTTACACACTAAATTAGCTCCTTTTCGAGGCCGCTGCAGCCTTGTCAAAGTTCACAGCTATGTCAAGACACCCATCACTTGATAGCTGACAAGTTTGCCCATCATGGCACTACAAAATTTCCATACCATGACCGTTTAGATTTTGAGCTAGAAGGACTTAAAGTTTTTGTAGGGTACACCCACCCCTAGCCTCTTCACAAAAACAGAAAATCTCCGCCATTTGATAGCAATTTTTTAAACAGTCAAAATCAACGTCAATCTTACCCAAATTTTCAACATCCACACTGTGGCAAGTACTCTTTCATATTCGTGGACTTTCATCACCCAGCTGGCATGTTATCTTGACAAAATTTGGTCAAAACCAGAGCTAAAAGGACTATTTCTTTGAGGGTGTACACTTGACGCTCTAGAACACTCCTCTAATGGAGTAGTGAGACCTTAAAAAAATGTGACATTTAGATTTGCTCTTACAAACACTTCAGACTCATTTCTATACACATTGTCAACTCAAGTCTTGTCATATTTCAACTTTCTATCCCTCCTATATCAACTTAAGGACACCCAACTCTATGCTGGACATATGCCCTTTTCTGTGCATTCACAGCTACACTCAGGTGTGTGAGAATCTCCACATACCTCACACTGAACAACTTGCAAAGCCATTTGTGGCACTCATTTTCTTTCCCAACTGAGGTTTTCTGTTGTGGTAAAGCATGTTCTGTACAAAAATATAAGAAATTAATCTTCAAGAATGTCTCAGCTCAGCGTAGGCGGGGGTGATACAGATCATCTGGCCATAAGGTTACAACACCCCCAAGTCTGCAAGAACAAAAAGGAAAGGGGAAATAAAAATCATTAATCTGATGGAAAAAGTTAAACTTTCTGACTTGATTTCCATGTAGGTCATGTACAATTAGCATTTTTGTTACATTTTATGAAAAAAATCCACTATTCAAACTGTCTCAGGAGGACTAAAAGGTTAAAAAGTTGAGAAACCAATTGAGGGCGCTGTTCAAAACAGCTGTCTTGGACAGATTTCCTTTGATGCTGGCCCATCCCCAGACAGCAGTTAACAGCATATCTGCAGAAGAAAAATTCTCTTACACTTATCTGAGACTAAGAAATAATTAAGTTATCATTATCTAAAACATAAATACATCAGTGACAGTGTTAAATTTATGCAGCACCATGCAGGAAGTCTGAAAAATGTGACATTGTATAAACCTTAATTTGCTGGAATTTCTGTTGGCCTAACAGTAAACACCTCCTCAACAAGTCTGTATGGGTGCTGGCCAATCTTGTTAAATGGTTAATCAGATCATTCCAGCATGGCAGCTTGGCTGGGTAAGTTTGTTCCAGAATATAGATTAATAGTTTCTTGCTTTAATAAAGGTGTGATAACTAAAATTTTTAACAATACACACAACCAATGGAAGTCTCATTTCCTCTCAGACTTTGAGGTACACTACTAGCCAAGTCTTGCCTGATGCAGTGAAAGCTAGTAAATGCACCACAACATTATATAACATGGAATACATAATGCTCACATGTGTTACCTGCTACTCTGCAGTCAGAAAATAAAGTGGGTTAGGGAGAGATGCAAAACTGAGCTGGTAATGTGAACCTTAAAAGAATCCTCACAAAAGAATGTGATTCTCATTAATTTCTCCTCTTGACAGTATTACTTTCCAGTGGCTGTATTTCAATTTTGAAGTCAATGTAATGTGTACAGCAACAGATTACTCATTTTCACATACCTTGATGCTTCAAATTACAAGTGCAACAAAGTGTATATCCCTGGCCCCACTAAGGTTTGTCAGTCACTGAGTTAGGTCTGGTTGTCACTTAGCCTACCACAAAACAGTACAGTCTCCTTTATTTAGGAATAACTAATAACGTTGAAATTGCCCTGAATTGCAGGCATAAAAGAGAAGGAAAGAAAATTGTTGACTTACATTTAAAAAGGTTGCAGGCATGTTTAAAACCCCCAAATAGTGACTTCATCTATAGGCCTACGAGCAAGCAGCCCCACTGCCATTTCATGTTTCAAAAGAAAGTTGATCTGCTCGAGAACTAATCCAATGCAGGCTGCCACACAATGTTGCATTAAAAACTAGTCAGTTGGGATATGTTTCTCCTTAAACATCTGGCTGGTACCAATCAAATATAACCTGCAATTAAATAAATTCAAGTCAGCAAGAAAATTGGATAAATTAATATTTGGAGGAAGAACAGCATTTTGAAATTAGAAACTGAGTTAGGTCTAACGTAGACTTAAAGTTAAAAAATATTGCAAGTTGGCTGTAGGGCCTATGGAGACACTAGGAAGGGGGGGGATTATTTTGTCATGCACAGTGACAATGCATTAGATGGAAATTGCTGTGGGGTCCTTAATGACCTCATATAAGTTTTAACCAGAGTCAGAGATTTGGCTAGTACTGCGTTCTCTTTCGTACGTACTGCATATTACAGTACAGTGTGGTAAATGCAGTGCACAGCAACGGTAGCCTAACCTAGAGTTAGTGTATGTTTTTACCCCTCCAATACCCTTGCTACATGTACAAATGGTACAAATAACCGCCTCCAACAGACTACATCATTTTAATTGAGTTGAAAATGTCATTACAATACCCAGTCCTATGAACAACATCACACACTTACCTGCAGCATGCCGTCTAACGTTAATCGCCAAGTAGCTGTTCGTGGAACTAGCTTCCTAGCTACTATTTACACAGGGTGCCTGGACGATAGGTAGGCTATGGCAGTGTAGAATGACCATTGTAACATTCAGCTACTCTTAAATATTCATTTACTTTCCAAAAATGTGACAAAATAGACTATGACAGTGCAATCTTTGTCACAATCTCAATCTGGGTATTATTTTTTACCGAAAACTGTAATTTTGACCCAAAAATCACTCAAGCGCGAAATTCTGAGACGTCTCCCCAAAATCATGTTTCAGACATTAAAACAAGTCATTTAAGTCTAAATAAGGTGTCTTTACATCAAAAATGAAGAAAATCACCTTTTGCTCTAAAGGCCTCACACCCCCAATAATTTCCCCATTGACTTACACACTAAATTAGCTCCTTTTCGAGGCCGCTGCAGCCTTGTCAAAGTTCACAGCTATGTCAAGACACCCATCACTTGATAGCTGACAAGTTTGCCCATCATGGCACTACAAAATTTCCATACCATGACCGTTTAGATTTTGAGCTAGAAGGACTTAAAGTTTTTGTAGGGTACACCCACCCCTAGCCTCTTCACAAAAACAGAAAATCTCCGCCATTTGATAGCAATTTTTTAAACAGTCAAAATCAACGTCAATCTTACCCAAATTTTCAACATCCACACTGTGGCAAGTACTCTTTCATATTCGTGGACTTTCATCACCCAGCTGGCATGTTATCTTGACAAAATTTGGTCAAAACCAGAGCTAAAAGGACTATTTCTTTGAGGGTGTACACTTGACGCTCTAGAACACTCCTCTAATGGAGTAGTGAGACCTTAAAAAAATGTGACATTTAGATTTGCTCTTACAAACACTTCAGACTCATTTCTATACACATTGTCAACTCAAGTCTTGTCATATTTCAACTTTCTATCCCTCCTATATCAACTTAAGGACACCCAACTCTATGCTGGACATATGCCCTTTTCTGTGCATTCACAGCTACACTCAGGTGTGTGAGAATCTCCACATACCTCACACTGAACAACTTGCAAAGCCATTTGTGGCACTCATTTTCTTTCCCAACTGAGGTTTTCTGTTGTGGTAAAGCATGTTCTGTACAAAAATATAAGAAATTAATCTTCAAGAATGTCTCAGCTCAGCGTAGGCGGGGGTGATACAGATCATCTGGCCATAAGGTTACAACACCCCCAAGTCTGCAAGAACAAAAAGGAAAGGGGAAATAAAAATCATTAATCTGATGGAAAAAGTTAAACTTTCTGACTTGATTTCCATGTAGGTCATGTACAATTAGCATTTTTGTTACATTTTATGAAAAAAATCCACTATTCAAACTGTCTCAGGAGGACTAAAAGGTTAAAAAGTTGAGAAACCAATTGAGGGCGCTGTTCAAAACAGCTGTCTTGGACAGATTTCCTTTGATGCTGGCCCATCCCCAGACAGCAGTTAACAGCATATCTGCAGAAGAAAAATTCTCTTACACTTATCTGAGACTAAGAAATAATTAAGTTATCATTATCTAAAACATAAATACATCAGTGACAGTGTTAAATTTATGCAGCACCATGCAGGAAGTCTGAAAAATGTGACATTGTATAAACCTTAATTTGCTGGAATTTCTGTTGGCCTAACAGTAAACACCTCCTCAACAAGTCTGTATGGGTGCTGGCCAATCTTGTTAAATGGTTAATCAGATCATTCCAGCATGGCAGCTTGGCTGGGTAAGTTTGTTCCAGAATATAGATTAATAGTTTCTTGCTTTAATAAAGGTGTGATAACTAAAATTTTTAACAATACACACAACCAATGGAAGTCTCATTTCCTCTCAGACTTTGAGGTACACTACTAGCCAAGTCTTGCCTGATGCAGTGAAAGCTAGTAAATGCACCACAACATTATATAACATGGAATACATAATGCTCACATGTGTTACCTGCTACTCTGCAGTCAGAAAATAAAGTGGGTTAGGGAGAGATGCAAAACTGAGCTGGTAATGTGAACCTTAAAAGAATCCTCACAAAAGAATGTGATTCTCATTAATTTCTCCTCTTGACAGTATTACTTTCCAGTGGCTGTATTTCAATTTTGAAGTCAATGTAATGTGTACAGCAACAGATTACTCATTTTCACATACCTTGATGCTTCAAATTACAAGTGCAACAAAGTGTATATCCCTGGCCCCACTAAGGTTTGTCAGTCACTGAGTTAGGTCTGGTTGTCACTTAGCCTACCACAAAACAGTACAGTCTCCTTTATTTAGGAATAACTAAAAAGTTGAAATTGCCCTGAATTGCAGGCATAAAAGAGAAGGAAAGAAAATTGTTGACTTACATTTAAAAAGGTTGCAGGCATGTTTAAAACCCCAAATAGTGACTTCATCTATAGGCCTACGAGCAAGCAGCCCCACTGCCATTTCATGTTTCAAAAGAAAGTTGATCTGCTCGAGAACTAATCCAATGCAGGCTGCCACACAATGTTGCATTAAAAACTAGTCAGTTGGGATATGTTTCTCCTTAAACATCTGGCTGGTACCAATCAAATATAACCTGCAATTAAATAAATTCAAGTCAGCAAGAAAATTGGATAAATTAATATTTGGAGGAAGAACAGCATTTTGAAATTAGAAACTGAGTTAGGTCTAACGTAGACTTAAAGTTAAAAAATATTGCAAGTTGGCTGTAGGGCCTATGGAGACACTAGGAAGGGGGGGGGTATTTTGTCATGCACAGTGACAATGCATTAGATGGAAATTGCTGTGGGGTCCTTAATGACCTCATATAAGTTTTAACCAGAGTCAGAGATTTGGCTAGTACTGCGTTCTCTTTCGTACGTACTGCATATTACAGTACAGTGTGGTAAATGCAGTGCACAGCAACGGTAGCCTAACCTAGAGTTAGTGTATGTTTTTACCCTCCAATACCCTTGCTACATGTACAAATGGTACAAATACACCCCTCCAACAGACTACATCATTTTAATTGAGTTGAAAATGTCATTACAATACCCAGTCCTATGAACAACATCACACACTTACCTGCAGCATGCCGTCTAACGTTAATCGCCAAGTAGCTGTTCGTGGAACTAGCTTCCTAGCTACTATTTACACAGGGTGCCTGGACGATAGGTAGGCTATGGCAGTGTAGAATGACCATTGTAACATTCAGCTACTCTTAAATATTCATTTACTTTCCAAAAATGTGACAAAATAGACTATGACAGTGCAATCTTTGTCACAATCTCAATCTGGGTATTATTTTTTACCGAAAACTGTAATTTTGACCCAAAAATCACTCAAGCGCGAAATTCTGAGACGTCTCCCCAAAATCATGTTTCAGACATTAAAACAAGTCATTTAAGTCTAAATAAGGTGTCTTTACATCAAAAATGAAGAAAATCACCTTTTGCTCTAAAGGCCTCACACCCCCAATAATTTCCCCATTGACTTACACACTAAATTAGCTCCTTTTCGAGGCCGCTGCAGCCTTGTCAAAGTTCACAGCTATGTCAAGACACCCATCACTTGATAGCTGACAAGTTTGCCCATCATGGCACTACAAAATTTCCATACCATGACCGTTTAGATTTTGAGCTAGAAGGACTTAAAGTTTTTGTAGGGTACACCCACCCCTAGCCTCTTCACAAAAACAGAAAATCTCCGCCATTTGATAGCAATTTTTTAAACAGTCAAAATCAACGTCAATCTTACCCAAATTTTCAACATCCACACTGTGGCAAGTACTCTTTCATATTCGTGGACTTTCATCACCCAGCTGGCATGTTATCTTGACAAAATTTGGTCAAAACCAGAGCTAAAAGGACTATTTCTTTGAGGGTGTACACTTGACGCTCTAGAACACTCCTCTAATGGAGTAGTGAGACCTCTATCCAGTTTCACTTCTTCTGACCTACTTCCGATCCCTTCCATTACTGTCTAAAACTCATCCTTATCCGAACCCAACCTTATTGGTTCAAAACTTTCGGAAATATCCTGACGAACATGCAAACACAACCTTAATGTGTAATCAAAGCACTCTCCACATGCTATGTAATATGAGCTACTCATCATTTTTTGAAATTGATGTCAATCAAAGAGCTGTCAATTGGGAATTTTGGTATACAAAGGGTAAAATTGTAGCTTGAGGGAAACAAGTGACTGCCTCTAATCCTAATGTTGTTTCTACATCATGACCAGCCGCAGGGGCCAGTACATCGCCATGTGATAATATATTCATGGGGCATGCTCCAAATTCTACCGTAGAAATCAGAAGTTTACAAACTCATATCCTTGCTCTCAAGAAGCGAGTGAAGATTTTCTTGGACGTTCATTCCTACGGCCAGTATTGGATATACCCCTACGGTTACTCCCTAAATAGCACTGACCACGAAGAGGACTTGGTAAGAATTTAGACTTTCTTAGGATTTGTAATTTTCCAGGTATAGTCCATTCGCTTTCTTTTTAGTTTTCTCCGTTGCCTTTGCTATTTTTAAGAAACGTAGCGTAGTACATCGGAAATGAGATCAGACATAGTTTTAACTTTGAGGGCAGAGGTTGAGGTATAATTGGCGTTAGGTCATGGAGGTTACTTGCATTGATCATTTTCAAAATAGCATTTACAAAGGATTGTGGGATAAACGTTTGGTGTATATAATTTTCCCCACAGTAACACGTCATTGCAAAAGAAAAAAAAGTTTTAAAAAGTTCTCCCACAATCCTTAGTAATGGCTACTTGGAAATGGGTGGATGTTACATTGGCGTGCCTTTAACCGCTCAAAGATGGGGGTTTCATTGCCTATTTAAATTGTGAGAAATTTTGTCACAGAAAGTTTCAGGCTTGAACCAATTAAGACTTATTAAATTTCTATGATACGTTCTACAATATTGAAATCATCCTCACAAAGATAACAATTATGTAGTTTTTATCGGAGTCGCCTCACGGTTGTTATTTTGGGATCCCATCTGAAATGGGGAAACCCTTCCAGATGAACAATATCCGTGCTCTTTGAAACCTCTTGTTGTAATTGCACAGTTTATAGTTAAGTAGATGAGGTTTAACGGTTCAGTTTCTATCCAGACGGTTAATTTAAAGTTGGGCCGGCCACGGTTTGTCCAGTTCGAAAACACTAAAATCCAAAGACAAAAAAGAGTGAACTAAGTCACTCTTTAATAGAGTGAAAAATATATATTTACTTCATTAGAGTCTTAATTTTCTCCAAAAAGAGAAAAATTGACTGCAAGAGTAGTGAAAATTCACTTTTTAACGCATTATTATTGACTTCCCACATTAGATAGCTGCCACCGAGGCTGCAGTAAACGCCATGACAGCTGTCCATGAGGAGTTTTATTGGGCTGCTCAAGGTTCAAGAATTTATGGTAAATATAACTTAAAATAAGAAACTTGAAGTTACACGTTAAGTCACTCTCTTAAAGAGTTAAAACTATGAATTCACTACATTAGAGTGTTAATTCACTCCGAGGAATGTGAAATTCACTCAGTGAAGTGTAAAATTCACTCCAAGAAGAAGAGTAAAAATTCACTCTTTAACGACTGCCTACAATGAACACATTTTTTAGGGGTAATCCCTGTAGGCTCTCCATTCAGACGGTGAAATTTCGCTCTTTTGAGTAAATTTCACTCTTCCTGGGGTGAATTTCCAATCTAATTTCTAATCTGCTTTGTGTTGGATAAGGATTTACGCATTCGATTTTGCAAAAAAAGTGGAATGTCGTCTTACCCCAAACCGTATTTAAAGCCTGGTGTAAACCAATTGGTAAATGTTTGCATCAATTAAGACTCCGTTAAAGGGGAATGCAGTCATCTCAACTTAATGTAGAGAAGCAGACTGTTCTGTTTCTTTATTGGTTATTGGGAGTCATGAGGCAATATTTCTGCTCCTTAAATGTGAAAATTCCAAGGAGTTACATCTTGTTTTACATTGAATATTCAGTAACGAAATTCTAAAATACTATGAGGATGGATAGAAGGAAAATTAGAATAACTTTGTGAGAGTTAGTTGTCGTTTCAAAATAAGTTTGGGGAGACTGCTTCACCCCTTTAAGGTAGCAAACATGTTATTCAACGCAATTCCCCCGCAAGAGGATATTTAGTGTCAATTTTAAACCCACGGACTTCCTGTACGTGGACAGAACATACTTCATTGTACATTGTCGCTACCGTACGGGCGAGAAAAAGCGCGCCGAGATAACCGTCTGCTATGGTTTTCTGTGAAAGCCTGGACTTGCTCAAGTATGTCCCCATATTTTGCAAGGAAGTTGAAATATCTTTCAAATTCGGCAAGGTAAGGTCAACATCACTTCGCCTGTTGCAGGAATATGATATTGTTTCCCATTCAAGTTAAACTTTTGCTTAAAATATCACAGAGTCGTCGTCAAATCCTACGATTTATAGCTCTACGGCGGCCATCTTGGTGCGCCTTTTTTGTCCCAGCCGGTGGCGACAATCTACGGATAGAACGTACACGTTACATGCCCTGTCCATGTAAGTCCGTATTCCTTAAGTCGTTGAAACTCTTAGAAAATACAGTTAGAGTATAAGAGTGTTGTTGGTTAGTTAGATGAAATGTGACGAAACATCAACAAGAATGTTTTGTATAGTGTTATTTAGATAAATCAGTTCAATAGTCCGTCTAGCTCTTACGACTGGCGGGAAATACCGTGGGCATATTCCACACCCCAAACTCACAGGGGGCAAACATGAAGGGACGAGACCCAGCGAGTAATCAAAACACTCTCAGTTGAGTATCGCTGTTTAATATGAGCCATATAGCTACCGTCTGCATTTATTGAACTAACTGCCAGTAAAAGCGCTATGCCAATTGAGAATTTGTGTGGACTTCTTCAAAATTTGTACTTTTCAGTGAGAGTTGACTGCCTTTTTAGTTCAAGAGTAGTCCCTCAAAACTATTTTGAAGCAACAGCAAAGTATCACCATTTACTTATTTCTTTTAAAGTATTTTTCATCCTTTTTATGAGTTTCAATATTGTATAATCAAGGTACATCAGGCACCTACTTTATGTACATTTCAAATTTCAAAAGCAAAAAAAAAAAAAAAAAAAAAAGAAAAGTCAAATAACTCTCAATAGCCAATCATGAAACAGGACAGTCTACTACACTACTTTAAGTTTGGATGACTGCTCTTGCCTTTTAAGAACCTAATTTTTGCTAGCTCCGAATTGGGTACACTTGTCCAAGATAGATAACATTAATTCAACACAGTTTGTTACGCTTTTTTGTAATAGATGTGGTCAGTGGTACATCAGCCGATTGGGCATACGATGTCGCTGGAATTAAATATTCCCTGGGTGTGGAGTTGAGGGACCATGGTGAAGAGGGCTTCCTCTTATCGGCGTCTCAGATCAGACCCACGTCAGAAGAATTCTACGCCGGATGCAAGGCTCTGGTGAAGTATCTACAAGATAACAATGACATTTGATGACGTTTATGAGGAATGAAGGCACTGAAGCTGTACTACAGGCAGTAAAACTGTAATAAAGGCATTAAAACTGTAATGAAGGCACTAAAATTGTAACAAAGGTAACAAAACTGTAAAAAAGACACTAAAACTGTAACTGATGATAAGTACATCTTCTAAATTTTAGTAAATTTGCGAGATATTTCATCAATTAAACCTTCTTAACGTTTACTCGTAATAGGGAGCAGGGACGGGGCAAGGGTATTTTGATAGGGTTGATAGCATGATATGAGTTTTCCTTTCTTCTTTGTCCCTTTTTCCATCTCTTCTCACATTTTCTTTTGAATATAGGCGGCGACCCCCCTCCCCATCCCCTGACAACGCCCCAAATGCTGAGACCAGAAGTAGATCATAATCCTGTTGAGTCTTACACAGTTACATGCAGGATCCTAACCGTATGCAAGAGTAGCAGCCATGGGCCCACGACTGCGACTGGTAACTCTTTTGCGACCATGCAACTTCAAATCGCGTCTCCTTCAGTCGAAAACATTTTTTCGACTGGAGCTTGCGACCGGCTTGGGGGTTGGACCAATCAAGAGCCAACGATTTTGTCCAAGGAAAGAGAAGTAATTAGTTAGTGCAACCTCTTCACAACGGGTCATTAGTCGGGTACGCCCATCAGTCCTCAGTGGGGGCTTCGGGCGGATTTTGAAATGGGGGAGGGGTCGGGCTGATCACCAAAGCGGCCCAATATGTTCAGCAATATAATAGCAATGTAAGTTGCCCAACATGCCTACGGCAGAAAAAGTGCGACGTCTGAAGTCCCAAAGCCCCCCCCCCAATCCCGCTGTCCCTGTCATCAGTGCTCATTGGTCCATCCTGAGAAAGAAGGTTATTCTAAGTCGCCAAATCCGAGAGTCAGTTTGGTCTCGGTCTGAAGAAAGATAGCGTAGTAGCTTAAGGTGGGACTTTGAGATCGACGAAGATTCATTACACCTTTCTGTCATTTAGGATACAAGTTGTTTGCATATTCAAAGATACCACCCAATAAAAGAATCGCATATTACTCCATTTTCTAGTATTGACCCAGAAATTTAAGATCTGACGGCGGGAGGGGGGGGGGGGGTGAGGTTCTTGAGTCAATGTCATTAGAATAGGCCTATAAGCTGTTTGAATATTCAAAGATGCCTCCCCGAAGGGGAATCGGGTGGGAGTCGTTGAGAGCCTGAAGGGAAAGGGAATTTTCTTTTTCAGTCCGTTATAGCAGTAAGTGTACTATGTTGCAAGATGACATGAAGAAATGAGAAATATGCTTACAGGAATGTTTATTTTGTTAATAAACTGGTAAGAAAAGAAATAAAAAGTATGCCCGTATTTGGAAATTCTGCTTTCTTTGAGAAAAATAAATTAACTATGTACAATTCATTTGCAACATCTCAATAATTGCTTTTTCATTCCTTCATTATTGATGAGTTTCACTTTAAGCGCAATCACCGTTTTAATAAATTACACGATACTTGATGGTGCCTGATAATTACTCCTATGTTCGCGACCATAACATACAAAAATAGTCGATCTGTCTGCGGACTATGCAAATTCAGCTAAGTTTTTGACGTAAATGAAAATGTGGAGTACTTTTACAGACGTCACAACTCACAAGTCCCGCCTCTCTCAATGACAAAATAAAACTAGTGTATTGCGTTACATGTGCTTGTACATGTACAAGCAGCTGACGACCCACGTGTGACTGTATAATTTTGATTTTACCATGCGTTGGGCGTGACTTATCAATTTTGACACAACGTGAAAGTACTCTATCGAACGTTTGTTAGGAACAGACCCCACAAATTTTGCCTCTTGTTTTCGAAAACCATGGGGGAGGGGGGGGTGGTGGTTAGAACTGCCCATAAACCAACCTTTCAATGCAAAAACACCTAAAATAGCGGTTTTTCTGTATGCTTAAACTTTTCCCTCATGTCGTGGCCCAACCCCCCCCCCCCCGTGACACAATCATGGCTCTAGGCGCCCGAATGGTACTATGAACGAATCTGTAACAACGGATTATTAACCTGTTATAACAGATTAATAACCCGTAATTACAAATTAATATTGTGTCATTACATATTAATAATCTCTTAATACAGATTATTCATCCATTTCTGCATACAGAATATCAATTTATTCAATTAACACATATTAATAATTTGTTAAATACAGGTTTTTAATCAGTTATTGCAGAATAAGCTTACTGATTTGTAAATACAGATTAAAATATTTATATGCAGGGCACTAATAAGCTTTCATACTTGTTCACTCTACAGAATCAACAAAATACACTAATGTTATTCTCATAATTTTGTGAGCGTGCTGATGTGAACTCACTTAAAGACAGCTATTTATCACTCCAGACTGTTCCAGTTTTCCGAATTATCCTACTTTTTTCTGGGTCCTTCCACCATGGGCGTCCGGAAGGGGGGCACTTCCCCCCCCCCCCCCCGGAAAATCAAAATCAAACTTGTGAAAAAAAATTAATTAAAAATTGAAATAAAAAAATTAAAAATAAATCATCAAAATACCTTCACTTACAGCATCAGTTTCTACTCGTGAAATATGCGGACATTTGACCAGGAATAGCAAAAGAGAAGATGGTATGCTGAATAGTGAAATCGTAATTTGGGGACCATCATTGTTGATATCTATTGGAAATTTGTAATTGAAAAAACTGCCAAAATTTTAGTAGTTGTCAGGTATGTAGTGTGCAAATGGCATCCGACTATTGATGGATGCGTTGGTCTTGGTTTTGTCCTGTACTGATCTCAAGTGGCGACGCACGGGTGTAATTGGGATATACAAGGTGAATAACGGATATAGGCCTATATAGGCTGTTTGAAAGCTGTGACCGAGAGGCAGATTTCCCTTCAACAATTTTGAAAATTCTAAAAATCTAAAAATTGTAGACATGAAATTCCTGCTTCAGGGCTGGGCACATACAGCTTATAACACTCGCCAAGTGTCATTTCCGGCCATCTGGAGGGTTTGTAAGGCCCAAAAATTTCGTGTACGCTCCGCGCCAACCGATGGCGGTGCTCCGCTTAAATAGTGTACACAATTCAATCATCCATGGATGACCTTGCCCCCCCCCCCTTGTAAAAATTTCTGCGGACGCCCATGCCTTCCACAACTGTCTAAAAGTCCCTGACTCTCATATTTTGACACAATCCTAGTTTATTTGCCTCACGGCATATACTGCCTATAGGCAGGCTCTCGTGTGTAATCAAAACACCCTTAGTACATGCTGTGCAGTATGAGTTAGTCTAGTGGCATTTTGCAAGAGGATCGGGAGGACTTTAGAAAAAGCTAGTCTGCATTTTTCTTATTTGCTCAGAGTCATATAGCTTTGCCAATTGAGAATGTCTGTACATAATATCGGTAAAATTGTGGTTTAGGGTGACGAATCAGGTCAGACTGACTTTCAAGGAAAAAGAGAAGTCTATTAGCAAATATATACTTCATAGCAAGTATATTGACCATTCGTGGACGTCCGCACTTTTTCCCTGAAAAATAAAAGACTTAGAAAAATATTAATAAAAACGTCAACATTTTATTCAGATATCGCTCGAAAATTTCCAGAACATAAGGTTACAAATTAGAAGTTAGATAAAAGACATTGAATGCATTAAATGCCTTTTTCTAAGGCCTTTTCATTTTCAATTTTTTCAGAGAGCCCTTATTTGTAGGATAACCTAACTATTTTAATCACAACAATCCTACCATAGAATACGGAGCTTGATTTTCCCCAAAGTAATGTAAAGTTTTTCAATGAAAGACCAAAATTTGCCTTGAAAGCCTTAATTTTGGAAGGGTTTTTTTGTGTAGGAAATCACATTTGTTCCTACACTTCTTCAATAAATCTCCATATTTTTCATTTTTTTCACAATTCAAGCCGAAAAATTTCTTCACCGCGCTTCGCGCACAGAAAAATCTTCTTTCCTCATTATATCGGTCAATAATTATCTTTATCGCGAATTTTTGTTATGAATCTATCGCGAAGCTTGGTCAAGTTTTCAGGTAAATCCTTGTTTCACCTTGCATGGCATCTTTTTTGGCTGTAAGGAATTGACACTAACTCGATTTTTTTCTGCGAACGCCAATACCGGGATGTAGCCGCGGTCACACCACAACGAATACGGATTGGATGTCGGTCCGATTTTTACGGTTTTTTGTTAAAATTTTCTTCACCTTTGGTCGGGAGGACCAAAAATATCATTTGATGACTTTGACGTGAAGTCACACCCAAATAAATTTTTTTATCATCGGACAGCGCAGTCCGATATAATCTGTCTATCAATGTGACGTCACGAAGTAATAAGCATAAATTTTATTTTCTTAATCCTGCGGTGCAACTCAAATACTTACACAGGCAATTTTTTGCCAGGGAGAAGATTTGAACAAAAACTCACAAAGATCGGATTGGAGTTCGATGCGAATTCGTTTTAATGTGACGGCGGCTCAAGGTCAATGACAGCGATCCGTACCGGATAAAAGGGGGGACATTTTTAAGAACGAAAGGCGGATAACCAGGAAGTCTTATATGAGAGCCGGAGTCCGGGCCCAGCAAACAAGCCCGGTTGGGCCCCAAGTGATTTTTACTTGGGAAGCTTGGGCTTAGTTGGGCTTGGGCTGAGAGTGGTGTTGTCATCAGGTCCCAATTGGGCCCCAGCTGGGCTTGCCAGAAAGATGGGAGGGATGCTGTAAACTTTTTAGGGCCAAGTTGGGACCCAGTGGGGCTTAATTGGGCTAAGTTAGCCCAATTGGGGCCTAATAAAAGCCCACTGACAAAACTGATTGGGCCCCAATCCGGAGCCCAATTTTGCCCCCAATGGGACCCAATATGTTGCGTTAACGGGGGGGGGGGGGGCTTCGAAGATTTGCATTTGTTTGGTGCATCCAGCAGTGACATGTGAATATGTCGTGACAACTGTTTTGAATGCGAGAATCACATGGTATCTCAAGCCTGTCATGGATAGACGAGTGGTATCCATGCGACTCTTGGCGTGTCCAGGCGAGCAAAGCCACGAGTGGCGCAGGAAGGAATATGAAAGTGGGGGGGGGGGGGGGGGTAATTTTGGACCATGTACCTCACCCTCTCCGCATTGACCAAATAAATGTATGCATTTGTGATGCGACATTTTTTCGCTCCTTTCTACGATCAAGAACATTTCTTTTAAATAAAAAAAATCTGATTTTGTGAACACTAATGTATATTAGGAGCGCAATTTGCGGTGCCGAAAATTTGTAATTATGGAGCTTGTAGGCTTATTGCAGAAAACAGTTTCATGGACATCTGGATTTATATACTCATTTTTTTTCAAAGTTACGTGTACAGTCAACGGGAGACGAATTGCAGGCAGGAGTAAGTCAACTTTGGGATGCCATCCTCCCTAAACGAACACGGATATACCCCTTAAAGGGGGTTTGAAAAGTTTGAGGGCGCTCGCTTGTCGGGAGTGGTCTATAGACGGGCCAAACAAAACTCACCTCTCATGAACATGTGGACTTAGTCATTTTTTCAAGGTTTTAGCCT
Source organism: Holothuria scabra (assembly GCA_037179385.1). Classification (NCBI taxonomy): domain Eukaryota; kingdom Metazoa; phylum Echinodermata; class Holothuroidea; order Aspidochirotida; family Holothuriidae; genus Holothuria; species Holothuria scabra. The sequence continues at coordinate 17,715,417 of CM074201.1, forward strand.
TGACAAGCCCTATAGACCCTCCTCGGCCAGAAAGCAGCCCCCAGGTTGTTCAAACGCTCATTATTGCTTGTAGTTGTAACCTATGGGAGGCATCCCACTAGCAGATGTATTAATGCGTGCATTTGTTCGCACTCCGAGATAGAGTCCCTACGGGGAACACTTCTTGGTATGATATGCAATAGGGTTGGATCTTTTGTAATTATCTTATGAAATTATATCAAATGAAGTACCATTGGTAAACAAATGGGCTTAATTGAAACAATTTTGTGGAAATCATGCTGTAGAATTAACTGGCGGAGGCATACCAAAATTTTAGAGAAAAAACAAGGCTCTGAAAAGGTTGATTGAACTTCGAGCTGAAATAGCAAAATATCTTCACGGTCATGATGTGGAAAACTGGAAATGCCATGAATGACCAACTTGTCAGTTTTCATAATGAGGGGTAGCTTGGCGAAAACTTCGACAAACTTTTGGAAGAGCCCCGTCTACTTTTTGATTTAGTGTGTACAATGGGGGAATTTATTGGGATATGCTACCCTATGACATGTGAGGCTATGCCGTACAGCAGGATATAGCAGTCCTGCTCTATGGGCTATGCTAGGCTAGCTAATAGCCAGTCAAGACTGCCACACGTATGGGGATCCCCCTACCGTAGGGGATTTTAGCAAATTGTAGGGTGTAGGTGGCACCTACAGTACGGGGAAAATGGAGATATTGTAGGGGGAGTGGGGGAATTTCCCCCAAAAAATTATGTTTCGATTTTGAAATTCAGATGACACGGGCAACCTCAATTGATCTGGCATATCATGAAAGTACGTCTAAGGTAAAGTTTTGTGGTATATTGGAGGCACAAACTGGTATTATTTTGTCCTTGTCAGCAGGCAGATCAGTGGCGAATTTAGGCGGGGGCGCACCCGGCGCGCGCCCCCCCCCCCTAAAATTTTCCAAAGCTTATTTTTTACTTTCACTAAGATAGATCATTTAGCCTACTTGTTTCTACATAATGTTGAATAACTTATAATTCTAAAACTATGTAATTATAATTGCTACAAACTAATAGCAATTTAGAGCACACAGTTTCAAGTTTTCCGATAAAATGTCAATAGAGTGATATCGAAGGTCTCAACCCGGACCACACTTTATGTAGAACACTAAACTTTATCTTACAACCATCTGCTATTTTGGTTCATCAGATGTGGATTTTTTCAATCAACGGAAATCCTCGTTAATGTTATCATACACTCGTCATAGAAAAACAAAAGAACGGTGAAAATGTCCATAGGCTACGCACCATCGATTATAGAAGTTCAAACTGTATGTAAATGTAAATTATGCTATCAGTTGCAATACCATTCCTTTCAAGGTAATTACGAGCAATTCGGGAAAATTGGTCAATTTCGGGAAATGTAGAATAGTGACCAAATTTCTGGAAATTCTATGTATAAACTAAATACATAGTAAATACCATGTGAAAAGTGACTTAAACTACTCGAATTAGCTGTACACATACTGTAGGAGGAGAACTAAGTAGATTAACGAGGGCGTCACACCTATTTCTCGAAATGGTCAAGCGAGGATTTCAGGAGATGCGAGAGCACGTTTCGGAAAAATGGCTTTCTTTTTTGGAAAGTTTTGTTTGATAGCATTAGCGGCTCGCCATTGGGGCACCAAAAAAAAAAAAAAAAAAACGTTTCCAAAGCATGGTCTTCAATTTTCCAAAAATAACGTTTTTCGATATAACATAAATAAAAAGTAGCCTTTTTCTTAACCATGGCAAACAATCCCAGCCCTCTATCTCATTCAAATGTCGTATATTATTTATTAAGTATAAAATAATGCGTAATTGTCAAGGATATAGTTCGTAATTGTATCAAGATTTTAGAACAGGTTTACAGGCTCATTCGACCACTGGTCATATGAATTAATATGATTCGAAAAGTCATGATTTCAATTTATTTTCAGGAGGGTGTGCAGCTCCTTCAAACAAAAAGAAAGTCCAGAACCAAATTTTTGTGTGATATTGTTAGGCATAGCTTACTGTGAAATTTTTACTCATTTCCCATGTTTTGTTTTCCAGATATTAGAATTGAAGTTGACATATTTTTTACAGAAAACTTGCGACAAGTAGGCGCGTGATGTCATGTGTTAACATTGAGGACAATATTTAGTTGTTTTTCTCTAAAATTAAACACCATATTTATACAACTTAACTGTGATATGTGGTTACCATAAGTACATCCCGAGCAATGGAAGTTTAAAAACTTTATTAGCCTCAGGGGTATGATAGCATCCCTAATCAATTCAAGGTCAAACAGCAGGATCAAAGTAAATAGAAATCAAAACAAAACATTGACTATCAACATGAGTACATGACATCGCACCTTCTTGGTTCAAGTTTACTTTTTGTAGAAAATGTGTCAACTTCGATTCATCTAATATCTCGAGAACCGCACATGGGAAATGAATGAAAACTTCACCAGAGTGCTTAGAATATGTTTGTCTTTAACATATTAAACAAAAATTTGGTTCTGGTCTATTCTTTTTTAATGGAGTTACTACTTAGCGACAAAGAAAATGATAAAATGTCACATCGTTATGTAAAGAAGCCAGTGCATTCTGGTAATTTTCTGTTCATTTTGCAATTTGATCATTTTCTTTTCATTAAAATGAAGATTACATTGCAAAGGAAAGCTCAAAATAACGACTGCTTAAATTCTACTTACAAGCCTGGCAAATATAATTTCCGGTTATCTGAGAAGTCGTGATTTTTCAAAATTTTCTGTGCGCTCCGCGCCAACCGATGGTTGCGCTCTGCTTAGATAATCTTTCCGGCAGTCAGTCACCACTTCTCATGCCACTCCCCCCCAAAAATATTTTTTGCACGACATCCCCTGATACTACGTGAGGTCGCAAGTTGAGCCCCCCCCCCCCCCAAAAAAAAATCGTTGTATCCGCCCTTGTTTGATAGTAAGCTCAAGAAATATGGCGGAATATATGTGTTTTAATGTAACCTTTCCAATGAATATGTTATCATTGAAAACAAGTATTTATGATGTCTGTTGCATTTGATCTTACTTTACACTCTCCGGATGTGTATGCTAATCAATATATTTTGCATAATTCTTATTCACATTGACAATAAACTTATCCATGCCAGAGCTCTCATGGTCACTAAAGCTTACAAAGAAATTGTTTAATGAGAGAGTCGACTGAGTGCTTAATTAGGATGATTTCTGCCATGAATGTAACTTTACCAGTATTTTTCCTTTTACATTGTATTGTGGAAAATTCGGCTATCCCGAGGGAGTGGAGACTACGTGCCACTAATGAAAGCAATGATAAGGCAAAGCGTTTAACAATGTTTATCTCTCAGGTACATGACAATAAAGTGGAATATTTCATAAAGCAAAAGACTTTAAAAGCTACTGCGATCTCAAATATGAATCTTACAGCAGTGCATCGTATTCTTGGTCAGATAATTTCACCATCGTGTTTGAAGCTGTTGGAGACACCAAAGTTGAATTCTTTCGGTTTTTTTAACGTTCATAGATCAATTATAGGTTGCAACGAATTTCTATTTAAAATTAAAAAGGAAAGATTCTCCTCTCTGTACCCTGTGTGAGAATCCCCCTTATCTTAAGACCACTTTTTTCGGACCTATGACATTACGACATAATTTTGGAAAGATATTTCATCAAAAGTGTTTAAAGAGTGATCTTATAGCTTAAATCAAGATCCAGTAAACTTTGGTTAGTTCATGAAGCAAGTTTATGCAATTTTCTCACTTTTCATCGAAGGGAACATTTTTTTTGGCAAACAAAAGCTCAAAGTAACGATTGCTAAGGTTCTACTTACAAGCCTGGGAAATGCCATTTCCTGCCATCTGAGGGGTCGCGATTTTCTAAAAATTTTCTGTACGCTCCGCGCCAACTGATGGTGGCACTCCGCTTAGATACTCTTTCGGGCAGATGATCGACCGTCAGTACGCTCTCGTAACGAAAAATCCTAGATCTGCCCCTGCAGTTAATTCCATTTCTGTGGAATAAACTCTCGCAAAACCCCTTAGTTCACAACGGAATGCAGGGGTGGCGCCAGAGGGGGAAGGGGCCGGGGGCCATGCCCACCCCCCGTCGGGAAAACTGCCCCCCCCCCCATCGGGGAAGGTCGGTGGTTTCGTCGGGGAGGCCTAAAAATAAAAAAAATATATATAACAAAATCCGCAAGGACAGAAATTACTGGATGGGTGACCTTGAACATGTATTATCTTTTATTACACTATTAAATACGTCGATTTTCAATTACTTCTCATAGCTCATAATTCATATCTCTGTTAAACCTCATTATATGTTGTCCCATCTTAAATCCGTGCGCGCAAGGTGACCCATAACCAAGTCTTGTGGTAGGGACTTGGAAATTTCACGTACAGACGTAACTAACGGTGGCACCAGCGGGGAACCAGAGGCCATTCCCCAGTCAGGGAAGGCTGCCCTTCCCCTGTTGGGAAAATCCAGTTTCGTCGGGGAGCCTTCATCTATAGGCCTATGATAAAAAATGTAAGCCCGATAAATGTTAGTCCCAGGACGATCTTCTTGATTTTGCTTTACTAGTTTTCCTCACAAAACGGACGAGAAGTTGTTCAGGTCCGTGCAGTGCCCAAATGGTTTGCCATCTGTCCTGCCCTGACAGCCGAATTCGAGAAACGGTGATGACAATCGGCCAGGCCGTTTTCAGTTCTATACAATGATAAACAGAAGTGTGAGAATGTCTCCTGATCAGTCTGACTGAAAATTCATTTGAAGCCACCTTTTTGTTACGTGGCATATTTTCAAACTTACATCGGCGGGAAGTAGAATCATTTATTGTCGGGAGTTCGGGTAGGTCACATAGAAAATAACAGAAATTTAGTGGATCTCGCAATTGAATACAACGAGGAGTCTCATAAGAGTAAAAAATTGTATGTTTTCAAGTCGGTTACATAGTCCCCCCCCCCCCCCCCGAGAAAAAGACAAGACCATTTCATTCAATTGTAGCGGTCCCTTTTATCTGGTAATTTTCTGATCACATAGCAAGTTGTTTTTTTCTGTTGAAGTGAAACGTTTAAAAATAACGACTGCTTCATTTCTACTTAAAAGTCTGGAAAATGCCATTTCCTGCTGTCTGAGGGTAAGATATTTTTCAAATTTTCTCTACGCTTAGCGCCAAGTTATGGTGGCGCTCATCTTTGACAGTGTTTTGGTCGAACAGATTACTCATCAGCAGATCAATACATGCTTGCAAATTATTCTCGTTTGAGGGAAATATCAAGTGAAAATCTTAAAGGGGAAAAAGCTGAAAATGAAGACTGCTTTGTTTCTGGTTACGAACCTGGAAAATGCTATTCCCGACTGTCTGGGGTTTTCAAATTTTCAAAAATTTCTGTGCACTTCGAGTTAGTTTTTCGGGCAGCATTACATTTTCAGACAAAATAGACTATTCTGCCTCCTACCAAACTGAAACACTCCCGTGCCCATATGTCCATATACAAAATATAAAAGTTGAAATATATGGGAAGCCAAACTTTTTCCGCGAGGAAAATTCAGAGGGCCTTAGTCTCCATGATGTAATTCAGAAACTCCAACAAAACTACAAATCACCCCCTTCTTGATTTTTCTCACAAGAGAGTCAGATTCTTCCATAAATCCCCAAAAACTGTCATAAAATTACAGTTCCACCATAAAATTACAGTTCCACCAATATAGCCTTGAGATTCTCTAACATATGTTAAAAGCGATAAACCTTTTAATTTTCGATGGATACTCCGTACACAAAACACCCAATCAACGCTCTAAATCACTCCGACAATTGCTCTTGACAGGCATATCACTGAATAAAAAGCCCAAAAGTTTCATTGTAACCTAACCCTAAAAGCAAATTTTTTCATAAAATCCTGAAATTTCTCCAATATGATCTGCTGTTAGTTTTCAAATTTTCAAAGTCCCTAAAAGGGAATAACTTTTTCCGGCAAATTTCCAGTTTCATCTGAAAGCCTTAGTACCTAGGCCTAGTACGATAAAATGCGTAAACCTCAAAAGAGTTCCAGCTGTCGCCTATGTAACGTTTTTGATTTTTATGAAGGACAGATTCTTCAATAAACACCCCAACTTTTTAATGGTCCTTACAAAAGCCAAATTTTCTTTTAAAAACGTTTTCTTCTAAGCAGTGGCGTAGCTACTGGGGGGGGGGGGCAGGGGGGGCAAGTTTCCCCCCTGGAAAAATTTTTGGGGAAATTTGATGAAAATGGGGAAATTTGATGAATCTTCTTATTATTACAAAAATTTCTCAAAATTTTTGTTAGAATAAGAAATTGTGAGACATTTCTCATACATAATTCGTATTTTCATGCAACAAATTAACTCAGATTTCGCCAGTGTCTCATGAACCGGCCCAATTCGCGTTCCACAGAAATGTCCTCGTAGCGTAGCAGATTGAATGTTAATTGTATATACGCACGGGGGTTATGATCAGTGCATTTCAGTGCACAGGAAGCTATTATTCAGCTGATACTTTGGGAATTCATCAGTAAAAGGATGTGAAAACGGACAAGTCACTACCGCGCGTAGACCCCCGAGGTTATGTTCTTCTGCAAGCTAGCAGTAGCTGTACGATTTTACTCTGTGTACATAACGATGGATCGGGCTGAAACAACCCATGGCCAACGATAAACTTGAAGTTAATCTAGAAATTAGAATTAACGGGAACCGTTGGCACACTTAGATTTGGTTACTTAGCCTAATCTTTGGAGACTTACAAGCTAGTTCGGGAAAATAGCTTTCTGCTCACTTTGAGTGTAACAATAAATGGACAATTAGTACCTTGTGGCCTTCTACACATAACAGACTGCTTTTCACACAGGATATCCCGTGTGATCGAGCCACTATTAGGCCTCCTTAGTGTCGTGGGAAGAGGAGACCATTGGGCCATGCCCCCCTCACTGATGCCATTTTTTCTTTGTTCTTAAAAATACGTAGTCTAACTTTTATTAACACAGATTTTACTTCAAAAGATAGCATATGTGGCACCAGAATGCTTATAAGGACACCCAATTTTTCAAAATTTTTCAAAGGGGAAGGATTGTCCTTGCAAGGTCTTTCAGTGATGCCAATTTTTTTTCAATTCCTACAAATAGACCTAGGCAAATTCTGTCAAATTCCAATTTTTACTTAAAAAGGTAGACTCTGTTTCCCACTGGTGGCATCGATAAAAAAGACTACATGTTTAGATTCTGTTTACAAGCATAAATACGCTGTTTTAACCATCTGAGGGGTCTGATTTTTCGAAATTTTCTTTACGCTCCCCGCCAGCCAGTGGTGGCGCTTCGCTCGGTCTTTTGGGCAAAATTACATATTTGGAGTAAAGTTAGCTCTTAACTCTCTGATCACTTTGCAGTTTGCGAACATATTTTGAAGTGAGCATTTTATTGCAAACGACAAAAGAAGAAGGCGACTGGCTAGATTCTTCGTATTAGCCTGGAAAATGCTATTTCCGGCCATCTAAGGGGTCTGATTTTTACAAATTTTCTCTACGCTCCGCGCCAACTAACGGTGGCGCTCCGCTTAGATAATCTTTATGACAAAATAACATTTTGTGACCAAGAAAAAACACAAATACCGATCAATTCTCTTCTATTTGGACTTCTAAAAGTGTGCAAATTTAACTTTGACAAGTTTTACTTCGTAAGGTAGCATAAATGGCATAGGAGTGCATGTAAAGACACAAAAGCTTTATCCTCGTGAACCACCACGATTCAACCTTTAACACTGTTCCTGTCAAAGTCGAAAATCTTGCACCATTTTGCATGTAGGCTACTTGAAAACGTCAAATATTTTCCGGACATCCCTCCCCTTAGACCATACTGCATGCCCCTCCCCCTTCAGAGAAATCCTGCGTACGCCACTGCTTTAGTACATACAAATAAACCAGATATTGTTTACCAAAATAATATACTTTGTTATTTCCGATTGCTCTATGTTATACTTTAAGATTAAAATGCAGGTAATATTACAAAATGTCAAGGTAATGTTGTTATACTTGTAAGTTTGCATATTTTATATGAAATACATACACATTGACCGGGAAAAGTTTTGGGGAAATTTCATACCTTTGCCCCCCTGGAAAAAATCCTAGCTACGCCACTGCTTCTAAGATTCCAGATTTTTAAACCCTTGTTGAAAAAGCCAACAGTTTCGGCTCGCTACGCGCTCGTCAGATTCTACCAAGTCATGTCCAACTGGGACTTCCTCATCGCCCTTGTCGGGGACTCGAAATTCTGCCCCCCTGTCCAGGAGCTTGGCCCCCCTGTCGGGCAAATCCTGGCGCCACCCCTGACGGAATGGCCCACCAGATTATCAGCACGATTCGCAATAAATGTGCACCCCTTGATGAGGTGCTGCTAAGGCAGGAGTAGTCATCCCAAATTGGAGAAGTGTAGTAGACTGTCCAGTTTTATGATTGGCTGTTAGGAGTCATGTGACAATGTTTTTTCTCTTCAAATGTGAAATTTACCAGAAATTACTACTTGGTTCAGCTTGAATATGCAATAGTAAAGTCATAAAATGTAATTAAAGATACTTTGAAGAGGAATAAGATGACAATTGAGTTGTTTAGATTTTTTCTAAATAAGTTTGAGGGAACTGCTCCTTTTCAACTCCACATGGTGTACAATTTTGTCGAAAATGATAAGTATGTAGGGCGAAACTGAATTTTGTAGGTGAAGACAAAATTTTGTAGCGGGGTGGAACTATAGTTTTTAGGTGGAAATGTGTCAGTTGTGTGTCGGGGGAAACGAAGGGGAAACTGCGCATGCGTGGTAGGGGAAGTAGAAAATTCAGAGTGGAGTGGCAGTCCTGAATATAGCCTGCCAGTACATGTAAGTGCCTTTACTGTACTAACTTAGCTTTTTGCATTAGGCCAACTGCTTAGTCACCAGCGAGTTTCAGAAAGCTATCCACAATGACATCCGAAAAGGAAAAGTTTGCGACAAAGATGAGCCAGTGCCGGGTATTTCTTATGACGGGATCATACCCTGAAGGCCTTAACAACAGCGAGAAAAGGATGCTGAGGAGCTTGAGGGAAAGATTTATGGTTGACGAGAGTGGCAAGCTGCTTACAATCAAAGGTCGGAGGGAAGTGGTGATTGACCAGAAAGATCAGGAGGAGAAGATCAAGCAGGTGCACGAAGGAAAAGGTAGTCACCTAGGCAGATTATATAAGTTCAAATTGGCTTCAATGACAGTATAATATTGAATGGCGGCAAAAGAGAGAGGGTGCATTTTTTCGTCAAATCAAAAACTTTCACGTCGCCCCTGTGCTCATCTTGTATGATACAACCAGTTCCGCGAAACAATTCAATCATCACTTGACTTTAGTTGCCAATACAATATGCTTATGTAGGCCTAGGCATAGACTAGCCTAGGCTTATACTGGTCAACTTATCCTAACGTAGGCTAGACGAAAATTACCAGGGTCCCACTTATGAATGCCGGGGAGTGACCATGGGACCACCAGGGATTGCGCAATGACCACAGGGAACATGCAATGATGGAGGAACGACCAGGGATTATGCAGTGAGTCAATGACTGTTGTGGACTGTTACTGTAGGAATTGAATTGTGCCATAAAGGCCTACCCTAGTCCTTTCACTAAGCTTAACCTAGATCTAACTAACTTTTATGAATTAATTAGGGGATATTTTTAGAGCTCACCATGTAATTACAGGTCAGTTAGCTTAAAAACTACTGTAGTGTTGTATGCTAAATTTATGGAATCATAAATCAAGAACTGTTTCCTCAAGCATCTTTTAAATAATGGGTTATTCAGTCTGACTCAGCATGGTTTCCTACCCAGTGGGCCTTGTGTTATTTGCTTAGCTTTCTTGAAGGTAGACATGTTTCTGAAAATAGCCAAGAAAGCAAACAAAACACTTGGCATATTAAGTAGAACCTTGACTTTTAAGGATAGAGAGATCCTGCTTCCATTGTATAAGTCTCTACAGTAGTTCGTCCTGTTTTGGAATATTGTAGTCAAGCTTGGAATCCTCATTTAAGACAAGATGTTAATTTGCTCGAAAAGGTTCAGAGGTGGTTTTCACGTATGGTACCATATGTTTGTCATTTGCCTTATGAGCAGAGACTTGATCTTGGTCTTATGTCATTAGAATTGAGAGTGTTTAGGGCAGATCATATTGAAACTTTACATATTTTTAAAGGTTTTGAAGATATAAATTCTAGTAGTCTTTTTGAAAAGAGGTACGGAGTTACCAGAGGGCACAGCCACATAATTTATAAGGGTCATTGTATTCTAAATACAAGGAAGTACCTATTAACACAAAGGGTCATCAACGCTTGGAATAAGTTACCACCTGAAGCTGTCGATTGCAACTCTATCAACATGTTTAAGTCCTTCCTCACTAAAGATCGCTTGAGGCAACTAATTAGGGATTACATGAGTCTGTGACTCCCTTCCCAGTCAGCCACCTGCTTAGTCAGGTGGCACACTGGTGAATAACAGGTGAATAAGATGTTTCTTTGCTGCTCGATTCAGGTTCCAGTGTTGATACTGTACATGTCATTCTCCTTGGCTTCCAAAAAGCTGGCCTTTGACAAAGTACCTTTAGGTAGACTCATGGTAAAATTACACTTCATATTGGTAAGACATCTTGTACAATTTTTCATGCAAAGAAACAAAATGGTCATATATGTTTTGAAAGCTTTTACATTAATCATACACAAATTCCAGTCCCTTTTTACAAAATACTTAGGACTGATCATTGCCTAGAATTTAACCTGGAAGCAGCATGTGAATGAACTACATTTAACTCTCTCCTTAATACATTGGTATTTTCTATCACATAAGTGACATCCTTCCAATTAGTACAGTACAGCAATACAGATCTATTATTCCTTTGTTTATTCCAGGCCCTCATATGCTATTGAAGTTAATGGTGTCACAGCTTGTGGCACAGTACTTACAGTAAACCTCTAAAGTTACAGAATAGAGAAACCGAGATGTTATTCAATCTATTAATTATACTTGGATTGTAACCTTCTGAAAGTTAAAGATATTCATGTGTATTGCATGGGAGTACTTTTGTATACTGTCATAATTTACTACCGAATGCATCAGCAAATGTCATGAAACACCACCAGATTCAACTGAAATGACTATGAAGACCGGTAATAATAATCTCATCTTTGTATCACATCATAGTTCTGTGCACAGTAAATTACTTTTATGAACTTTAACACTTTTATCGTGTCCAAGCATTTCATGCATCCATACTTTTGTCAGCCAAAGAAAGATTTGAATCTTGCAATTTTATGATTTTGACTGTGCATACAGTCAACTGTTTGTATTTACGTACTAAGATCAAAGTCTAGCACTCGGCACATGCTTCACCTGCACATGTGAAAGATACAGTGTGCGACTGATTGACTATGCAGTAGGGTTTACAGTACCTGGTGTTCTTGGGGTTCAATGTTCCCACGGTTCAGTGTTCTCATTTTTCATATATCTCGATGATTTGGCAATGATTACAAGGTTTCTTATTCTGGGGGTTCGATGTTCCCAGTAGTGTGGATGCTCCTAAGATGCGGAAACATTGAACCCCAGGAACGTTGAACCTTGGGAACATTGACAAACCCCCAACAGTAGAACTACAGTACGAAGCTTCCCAAATTTGGACAGTTGCTTTGGAAGTTGTGACCCGTAAATAATTTTGAAAATTGGAACCTTGAGTTGTGATTACAGTATAAGGGGCATAAACAGTCACTTGGCAAGATTTTACATAGAACTCGGGAAGAAATCACAGTAAGAAACAGTTCCTTAAAAGTAACCTTGGAATGATCGCCTACAGGAAATGGCTGCAAGTATCTTACAGAATATTTCAGAAGTAAAATATTGGATGCATATTGTAATCCAAGCAATTAATTCAGCAAATGTCACATTTAAAGGGGAATTAAAAGAGAAAAAATGTGGTTCCTTCTATTTTGTAACATAATATTGCAAAATGATTACTTCAGGACTCTACTGTACAGAAGGTAGTGTTTATTCAGTTAAACTGAGTTGACTTTGTTCTATGATGCTTGGTTCATGGTGAGGTTATTGTGGTTTGGATGTTTTGGTTCGCAGTTGCAGGCCTTGGTTTTCAGAAAAATTTATGGTTGTCCTTCAGGCAACCATTCCACTAATTTCAGCTGTCCACAAGTAAAATTAGGTTGACGGAAACAAAACACTAGTTGTGTTCATGTACTCTTGAAGATCAAAAAGATGTGATGTTTGAGAGACAGAAACACTTGAAGTCTGAAGTACTGTATGGTACGATGCAAAAAGTCAAAAGAGTTGGTCAGTCAGCAGTTTTCGTTTTCAGTTCTTGAGAAAATGGTTGTCCATTGGACAACCAACCTTTATTTTTTGGCTGCTTGTATGAAATTTTAGTTGTCTGGAGCAACTGGACAACCATGAAAATCGAGCCCAGCGTTCCTCTCAGAGCTCATGGACTGTCATATAGAATCTGATGGAGCATCTGACTTGCATTTGGGTGGTTTGGAGTCTACAATACCTGTGGCCAGGTCATACCAAAGACTTAAAAAATTTAGCTTGTTTATGTCATACAAGGAAGTCATGAAAATTGGAAACATTTCTGTTGTAGAGTGCTAATCATTTGTTTGATGTTAATCATTAGTGCAGGCCATTACCAAAGACTGTTAAAGGGGAAGTTAAAGCAAAAATTAAATTTTCATTTGTGAAAGTGGGTAATGCAAAGTTTGTGAAGTTCTCATGCCACTTATGCATTCACATTTTGAAAATATGGGCTTGTTAAGGAGAAAATGGGCTGTAAATTTTAAAGAAAAACAAAAGGCTATATATTGAAAATCTGATATTACCTTTAACCATTCTTTTAAGACTTGTGTATCAAAATTATCTAATACCCTATTCCCTATTGTATTTTTTAATACTTTGTACCTTCTTAAGACCTGTGTATTAAAATTATCTGATACCCTATTCCCTATGGTACCTTTGTATTCTTTGTACAGAGGGCAATAAATTTACACTGAAGATAGCCTGGAACATTTTTGTGACACTCTGTAGGTTGCCTTCAGTGTGTAAGAGTATTTGTGCTAAATACAGAATGTCAATTCAGGACATTTAAACTAGTACAGGCAGCCTGGGACTCTTTTTAGGTATGAGCTTCTGCACCATTGGTGCTCTAGTTGGTGGATGTCAAAGGTGAAAGGTTAAAACGTAGTAAACACAGTACAGTACTGTATCTCAAGAATCTAAAGAGGGGTAGTAGTGATTAGGGCTGCCACGATAACCATTTTTCGTTTATCGATGTCGCCAGCATTTCCGCAACGATATCACGCATTAGTCTAAACATTTTTCATCAGCGTCAAGGAAGCAAAACAGCTTTTTATTGCATGCAGCCACTACTGATTTCATACCAAAAGTGAGGGGAGATTGATTATGCGTGCATACATGTAGCAATATTGATTGTGCAGAACTCTTCACAAGTCTAGAACGTATGTGAGCTGTTACAGTATTCATTGTATGCATTTTGAAACAGCTTCCGATTTTATATCATGTTTTCTTGTGGTGGGTTAAGTGCAGATTTCATTTCTTGTGACATCATAAATTATGATCATTTTAGGTTACTGACTTAAGACAATAAAAATAGGGATTTCACAGTGGTTTAGTCATTTATTTGATTTATTGAGATATCACATCTTGACAAAACATTGGTCGAGGCAAACATTGGTCGTGGCAAAACTGTATTGACGATATCGCGATATCCCGATATCGTGGCAGCCCTAGTAGTGATGGATTACCTACTGTACATTAGGCCTACTGTACTTAACACTTAAGCATGTACAGTACATTGCCCATATTCTGTGTACAGTACGCTCAATGGACCCTGTCATTTTTGGTAGAGCCATTTGAGGTCAGAACTCAAAACCATCAAACACAGTATCAATGAGGGCAACCATGAGCAATCACGTAATGTACATGTTCTACAGTAGCATGTGCTTTAACAAAATTTGAGAAGACGATCCCTATTGCTTTGGGTCTTTTTAAAAAACACTGTTGATTTGAAATGAAAGTAGACATACATTTAATGACAAAATCAAATGCCAATAGCTTTCTGGTTTTATGTATTAATTTAAGGTAGTAATGTGATGCAGAATTTAAGGCAATCACACCTAACTACAATTTTTGTAGTAGTCCACAGAGGTTCCCAATGGGCATAGCTCTTTGATTGATGGTAAGTTCAAAAAATGCATAGTAAGTGCTTTTATAATAGCACATTGGGTGCCTGGGTCTTGTACAGTATGTATACTAACTACAGGTATTAAGCAATAAAATGAGATATTGTGTCTGGATTAAGATGAGTTTAACACTGTTATGGGGGCTTAAGTAAGTAGGTTAGGAGAATTGGAATTGTTTTGTTTGAGAGGATTGGGCCTTTAAATTTGTGAAACTCATATTGCCATTTTAATGATCATCCATCCACCATTCTACTCCTGGGCAAGTTTTCCTTTTTCTTCCAATAGTTGTACACCGTGGAAGGGACAACACGATTCAGAGGATTTCTGCAAAGTTTTACTGGAAGGCCATAGGTCATGACGTCATTGAATTTATCCGAAAGTGCAACAAATGCCAGAAAAATAGGATTCAGCTGCAACCAAGGATTCCTTCTACCAAGGCCAAGAAGAGACTCCTAGACCAAGCAGAAAAGCCGACAACAGCTGCTCTTCATTCTATTCCTGTGTCTGATGTGTGGGAAAGGGTTAGTGTTAAAAGTTAAATATTTGAATCTGAGCAGCTATATTGTGAAGTCCATGAGTCGGGTCCATCAATCTTCAATCATTGTAATTTGTAATTTTATGGACCGCGGGCAATTCTAAACCTTTATACAGTATTTAGTTAAATTGAGGGAATCAAGAGATTTTGTTTAGTACACTGCAACCATCCAAAGTACTTAAGCAAAGATTTGGAAAGATTAAAACTGATGGACCCCAATTATGGTTGACATAATCAAGCATCACTCCACTGTTAGGATTGGTCTATTTACTCAGGACTCAAAAGATAGGGTGTCTGAGTGCCCTTTGTCTAATGACTTGGGCAACAAAATTCATAAATTGAACAGGAGAACATGCTCCACCATGGAGCCTACTGTAAGTCATAGTTTTCACCACTGACTGTACTTTAAAATACCGACAGATCATCACTCTGCAAGTTACCTATAAAACCACATGTAGTAGCCTAACATTAAGTGTTCCTGCTACTTTAATACACACATCCTTGTTACAGTGAATGCCATAGTAAAAAAGCGACAGAAACATGAATAATTCAAAACCAAATTTTCCTTCATCTTGTATTTTCTATAATTCCATCGGACAATAAGCAAGCTATCTTGGACAACCAATAATGACTAATAAATTACAGAACAAGATGGGTTGCCTGATAGTGCAACATGGCATCAAAAATTTTTCAAGCCCTTATAGTTTAATGGGAAATTCAGTCACCCAAACTTGATGAACTGTACAGTAGTACACTAGGCCTTTAATTTTAAGGTTTGCGAGTACGATCGCACACTGTCACTCACCTCAAATCACTGTGAGGAGTGTGATTTTTTTGCACACCTAAATAAAGCATGGGTCCATGCAGAGCCTCCTTGGTTTACTGAAACAGCACACCTTTCCCGAGGAGTGTGATTTGGCCAAAGAGTGAGTGAGTGAGTGAGTGAGTTTTCATTAACTCTAGGTGTGCTCCGGAGCACACCTGGAGTTAATGAAAACTCAAAACATTTGGAAAACTTAACCCTTTCAGACAAATTTGATGGCTGCATTAAAATGTGACAGTGTACAGTAGCCTATTCATTGTATTGTTTCCTTTTTATCTGTGAAAGGTTGGCATTGATATTGTGGGGCCGTTACCTAAAACTGACAATGGCAATGAGTACTTGGTCACTTTATGTGACCTTTTTTCCAGGTGGCCTGAGGCAGCAGCTCTTCCAGACAAATCAGCTGATTCAGTTGCCAAGTTCTTGATGGAGGTTATGATGAGGTCAGTGAAATATTTCTTCTTTGTACATATTTTGTGAGTGCATTACAATGTATTGAATCCAATAATAACAGTTTCACCTGAAAGCACAAAGTCTGCTATATGATAGCATCGGATATCTCCGATTACCACGTTTTAATTCTAATTTCCTGAAGCAAAGTTTACACATAAGAGCATCCTCCATCTGGAATACCCTCCCTAATGAAGTCCAACTCTGTAAATCAATTTCTAGTTTGAAAAAGTAAGTATTGCAAGCACTGCATTGAAAAGTATTGATTAACGAAGTACTTCATATAACATTCACCATTCATATGTTCACTGTATATCGTTTAGGTTAATGTTCATATTTTCCTCTTTGTACTTCTCACAGGGAGTACTCTGTCCCATAAGCTTACCAACTTGGTTTTTTAGAGTACTTCCTTTGGTAACTCTCAAAATGTAATTTGTTACAACACTGTACATATGTAAATATTGTTATTATTGGTCGTTACGATGAAACAAATGAAATGAAATGAAATGATAGCCATGCTATCTTACTGTAAGTTCAGTGTGCAACATCACAATTATATTTTTGGTAGGGCAGTTGGATAATGTTTTGTCACATGATATTGTGTGACATAGTGTGAGATACACAAACCGAGATCAGCACATAGTTTAAAAAATGATGCTTTTTGGTTTTTGTCAGTATGTGCATACAACACTATCTAAGTGTCTGGCCAATTTGAACCGAAACAGGGGTATCAGTTCTACCTGTATTTTAAAGGAGATTAAAATGTAAATTTTTACACCAAAAAGACAATTTTAGCACAATCCACTGCACAAAACAACCCTTGAGATCCCTTCTTATGTAATGGATAAATTAAAAAAAGAATGAGACCAAAAAATTTTCAGGTTAACTCAAATTTTAGAACATGCAGGATGGATTCGTTTATCTTGACAGTTTGGAGGATTAATGTTTCAGGGCTTCCAGTTATTGGCCGCCACTGTTGGGAAAAACCTGATGCCAAATACCCAGACCAAAGATTAGTGTTACAGTAGTATTCCAGCAGCTTGAAAAGATTTCATGTTAGCTATTTAGACTTGTAGGGTGCTATGATCATGGCAGGGGCAAATGACACAAGTTGTAGAAAATTCATGGGATTTTGTGTTGAGACTTGCATTTGCTCATGGCCAAATTTTTCCTGTATTTTTCTTCTAAACTTGATTTTCCCATATTTATGTTTCACTTTTTTAATTGCTTGCAAATCAATGGTTATTTTGGTGGAATTTAGTTGTTGACAAGAGATGGAAGGTTAATGTTTCTCAGCTGCTTGCCCAAAATGTGAACTGCTAGCTGCTGGTTAAAGGGGAAATCCTGTTTAAAATGCTCCAACAAAGGGTACAAAGAAAATGACTCAGAGACTATCCAACAATTCATTCTTAATCATAAACCCCAGCAATAGCTAAATCTTTTCAAAATACTATGTGCAAGAAGAGCCATGAATGTTGCATCATTTGAAATGTTGAAAGTTTGGGTGAACAAACAGACAACTGAATTTCTATCTCTGGGAAACATATTTCTTCAAAAAAAGGCTATGTGAAAAAAGTTTTTGAATCAATAGCAAAGTATCATTCACTCTTTTCTTGCTTTCTTTTTGTCACAGGATGGGCTTTGTGAGAGTCATAACAAATGAGGACGAAGAATTTGTCAAACTGCTCAATGCCAAGTTGTCTGAAAAGTGCAACCGGGAGCTCAGCATCGTAGAGCAATGCCACTTTCAAGCCAACAGATTGGTTAAACGTTTTAGTAACACCCTACAAGCCTGCCTTACAAAAGTCGTCGACGAGGATCTCAAAAATTGGGATGACCATGTAGATAAAATACTGTTTGCATACCGTACATCAGTGCATGCTACAACTAAACTTAGCCCATTTTTGGTCATGTTTGGCAGGTACAGTATTTTTTCCGATGTTTTTCTGTACTTTTTCAATTTTTGAGCAATTTCTACCTGTTGTAGTAACTGTAGTGTGATGGAGTTTCACAGCCCAGTGTCCAACCATCGTGCTGGCCACAGACTTTTTTCAGCTGTTCCAGTCACTGGCTTATTTTTCCTACTCTGTTGTTTATGCTGAGTGCCAAGCACAATTGCAGTAGGTTCTAATTTTGAAGTCTTTGGTATGATTCGGTCAGGACTTGAACTCCTGGTCCACCTTGTGACTGCCAGTTGGATGCTAAACCACTTGACCATACAGTCTGTTGTAGTCGTGGAGAATGATAAGTTTGAGTGCTAACTGCATGACTGGAAGTGAAGATAGGGCAATGAGGAAATCTGTCTATAATTTCATCCAGTTGTAGTCGTGGAGAATGATAAGTCGTGGAGAATGATAAGTTTGAGTGCTAACTGCATGACTGGAAGTGAAGATAGGGCAATGAGGAAATCTGTCTATAATTTCATCCAGTGTTTGTACATGTCCTGCAAATCCTGGAAAATCAGTGAAAACTAAAATTTAGTAATTATTAAATTTCCAGGAATTAAAAATTGGGGAAAATGAACAATTTTTCAAAAGGTCCAAGACAAAGTGATGGATGTTAAGGAATTGGACTCAGTGGTATAGCCACAGGTGGGAGGGGGGGTTGGGGGTTAGCACCCCCCCTCCCCATGACCCAACCTTGCAATGCAAATAACACCTAAAATAGCGGTTTTTTTCTTTCTATCCTTAGTCGTGCTGCAAACCCCCATGACACCAAAACCCCCTCCATGACACAACCCTGGCTCTGTGCCTGATTGAACTTATGACATGCTCCAATTTTCCAGACTGTCAAATACATTGTGGGAAAAAGAATGAAAATATGGGATCTTACTGTTATAAAGGGGCCTGAAAATGTCAGTCAAAGTTCTTGAAAGTCATGGAAAAGGTGTTCAATCTTGAAATTTTGAATGTGTTATCTTTTGTTATCTCGGAGCATCACGCACAACGGCAGTAGGTTCCATTTTAGAGTCTTTGGTGTGACTCAACCTGGGAATAGAACCTGGTCCTTCTGCGTTAGAGGCAGATGCCTAGACAAAACAGGCATTGTGTGTCTAATCAGTGGCTCAAAATATGAACAGTTGTGCTTCCTTAGTGGAAAGTCAGGAAATATTAAAATTTGAATTTCCAGGCTTGGAAAGTCAGGGGAAAAGGCCCTGGAAACGTTAAGAAATTTTAAGAAGCAGGCTCATTGTTCCAATTTTTCTCAATGTTGTTCAGGTACAATATTTTGTGGTAGAAAGACAGAAGGAAACATGGAATTAAGTTGTTATTAAAAGGTCCTGGAAATTTCCATCAGGGTTCTTGCAAGTCATGGAATTTTGTTATTTTGAATGTGTATGATATGAATGCCCTTGTTATAATATCAATTATCAACTCAACATGCCCCTCTATCCTCACATTCTTTAATATACCATTAAAGTTTCACTATATTCTGCAGATATTGAAGACCGCATGTTTGGTCTAAGGGTAAGAGCATCTGCCTCTCATGTGGAAGGCCGGGGTTCTATTTCCACGTCGAGTCATACCAAACACTCTACAAATGGAACCTTCTGCCGTTGTGCGTGATTCTCCGCAAAAGCAATGGAGTAGGGAAAGCAAGCCAGTGAGCCACAACTGTAAAATAGGCCGTGGTCGGCTCGACTTGAACCAACAGGTTGGAAACTGGGCCGAAAAACTCTATCTAAATAACTATCTAACTGCAGACATTGACTTGAATTTTCTTTTTCTTTCAGGGAAGCAATGTTGCCCCTGGATATGGAATATTTCTCATCACGGCCCACAGCACCACCCTCAGAGCCTGAATCGTATGAAAACTTTGTCAAGAGAAAGAAGGAAGAGAGGAAGCACCGTAATGAACAGTTGAAGAAAAACATGGCAAAAGCACAAAACCAACGGCAAAAAAGCAAAGAAAAACACTCAGAATGAATCATACTCCTCTAAAGTATCAGCAGTACTACGTAAATGTGATGTTGTTGGGAGGTCTTATTGGACAATGAGTAAGTTTTAAACATCCTGTCCTGCCGAAAGGGCATGTAAGCAGTTGACTCAGTTCTTTTCAAAGCTACAGCTTGATCTCTCACATTTCATCAATTTCTCTTCCAAGCGTGTTTCATAATATTTCAGAACATAGATACTACGCATTTCTGGGTAGATAAAGCAATGACGCTAAATTTCACAATACGGTAAGAAAAATATTGCCACATGATCCTTAAGAGCCATCCATGAAAGAGGAAAGTCGATCTTGTACACCAATTCAAATTGGCATGACTGCATTTTTCCTGTGTCCTGTGTGCATGGTGTTGGGCTGTTTTTATTGATAACTTAAGCCATGTTCCCATTTGAGTGAGCGCAGTGGATCAAGATCTACCGTGCTAGATCAAACTCTAAGGCTTCTGAGTGTAGTGATGCTCTTATCAGAGAGGGTTATTAGCCTGTTTGTAGGCAATGAGCGGGGAACCTGGGAAAATTTTATTGAGTACGGGATGCTGTGATGAGATGCCAGTGATTTAGTAGGCAATGTTTAAGACCCTTGGTTTTGATGTGAGGGGTGAAGGTGAACTTGAAAACCAAAGGTGGAGATCAGGTTTTTGGTTTTGGTAGGAGGGTCTCTGCTCTGCTTTCAAACCCAATAGTTGAAATCGCTTCATAAAAAAAACTTGCGCTGGGTAACTCCGCATGTGTGCATGCAGTTAGGGAAAGGTCCGTATACTACACACGCACTCGTGTATGTTTTTGTGATACAGTGCTATTGAGCGATTTAAAATGGCGGGCTGACTTGTAAACATTGGTGACCTTTTTAAGCTTGTGAAATGTGTTCGGATAACATGTTGATCCACCCCGCTCACTCAAATGGGAACAGGGCCTTACTCAAGATCACTACATGTGCCAGTTGATGTGCAATCAGTCAGAAGTGATGAATTGATAATATAAATAACTGATATTACTGATATGGTATGTTTCAGTTGGCAATGTAATCCCAATACTGTTCCAACTGTGATATTTTCTATAGAAAAGAGGACACTGTGAGATTCTATAGACTTTGCACCCCAAGCCAGGTGATGTTATTTCATTGAAGTCCTGTATAAACTGTTCTGAACATCCTGTCAAAGTTGCACAACTTCTTACACCCCGAATTCTGTGGGATCATTAGGGGTGTTTGTATCCATGGTACAGGATAAAAAAAATTGTAAGTTTCATGGAAGGGGTGAATGGAGTTGTTTTGCTACCAAATTTGCTCAATCCTGTAAAATTTTTTTCATGTATTAATGGCAAATAGTCAAACTGAGACAATCATGTATACAAATAAATGTGTCATCAGTGAGTATACTTAACAGTTCAATTTGTTCGTTAAAAATTTGTGACCAGGCACTTTTTGGTTCCTTGCGGTAGCAAAAGGAACCTATGTAGTCAGGTTGGCGTTTGTGTGTGTGTGTGTGTGTGTGTGTGTGTGTGTGTGTGTGTGTGTGTGTGACACTTGCTTCGGTACGCTCTAACTCAACAAGGGAAGGTTGGATGGAACTTGGATTTGGTACATAGATTCATCATAGGGAGAAGGTGTGCCCTATCGTTTTTGGTGGAGGTCAAAGGTCATTTGGGGTCACCAGAGGTCAAAAGCTAAAAACCTTCTCAACAGGATATTTCTAGTTAGGAAACTTGGATAGATGTCATACTTGGTGTGTGGATGTGTTATGGTGTAAGGATGAAATTGGATATGTTCTGTGAAGGTCAAGGGGTCGTCTGAGGTCACCAGGGGTCAAACACCGAAAAACGTTTTAACACAGTATTTTAAGGTAGAAAGGACAGATTTCAAAGCAATCTGTGTTTGGTTAAGGTCAAGGGTCATCAAGGTCACTGGAGGTCAACTGCTGGAAATGTTGTTTAGAAAATCTTGTAAGCTAGATAAAGATAGTTTCAATAGATTTTTTATCTCACCTGGTTTTGCATGCTTACACACCCAAACACCTTAGAAATTTGTCCTTTATGTTCGTTCAGTAATGATTCCTTTGGGTTGTGCACATATTTTGGATCATTCAAAGTTTTAAGAGGGCAATAACTGAAATCTGTAGATTTCACTGAGCACAGGTCACTCTGCATTAAACTGGTCTCTCTGCCAGTGGAACCAATGCATGGATTCTACAATATGTCTCTTTAATACTGCTGTGCTCTGTGGGGGTAACCTTATCCTCATTCTATTATCACACTTCATTAATCACTTGCTTTCTGTGTGACTGCTGAATAAACCCTGTTTTCTGTGTAGAGGTAGCAAACAGGACAAGTGGTAGATTGTTTTAAAGTAACAGCAAGTTTTATTTGAGAGCAGGTAAAAATAACTTGTGAGAGAAATACAAGGGGTGTTTTTCATTCTCTGACCACATTGTGTATCATTTATTGGTGATAATATCAAATTTGATTACAAGCATAAATACATATGGAAATGAGGTAGTGTTTTTGAAGGATCACCAAGCATTACAAAAGTTGAATGTTAGTAAGGCCACAGAAATTTAATCTTTGATTTCATGTAAAATTAGTTCTAAAATACCCCTTGTGAAGATGTTACAAACATTGAGTATGAACTTTTGCTAAGCTCTATTTCACAGACTGGCTGTACAGTTCTCATAATATCTAGCAAGGAACCACAGTGCCCATTGGGCTCTTGTTCAAATTATGTACAAAGATGTTACAAGCCACGTTTACAAACAAAAGAAGAAGAAGAAAAGTTTCACTTTTTTAGTAACTGTTGGATGTAATGCTTGACTAATTACACTAATAATGAACATTGTCAGGGATTTGATGGTAACTAACAACACTTTTGCTAAGTTAGCAATATGAACCCATGGCGTGTTATGCCCGATACAGAATCCTCTAGTGAAAACCGCTGAGTGACGGTCTTTTGATGTAAACAATACTGAGTCAAACACCACAGTTCTTGATAATGGCATTTTGCTAACTTCCGCCTGGCCACACCAGAAAATCTGTTATCTGATTTTGTTCTCACCAAGACAAAGGGCTGTTCTATAACAAAATGGTGCAACAAAGCTGCTTACTCATTGCCAAGTGAAATGTGGGCTTATTACATTGGATCATCTAAGTGATAGCATATACTTGATTAGATAGATTTGTGAAGGCAAGCAGAAAGTGCAAACTCAGTGCCCTTTGGAGAGAACATATCTTGCCAATGTGCCCTGCAAACATCCCTTGAGTTTTGAGATGTGTGATTGCAAGTGCATGAAGGCACTCCCATTACGGGAAAAAACCCTTGCTTGCGTCTCTTGTCTGCCATCACTGCAGAATGGTGGCAGCCCCTTTCCCTTTATTCTCACTTCAGTTTGCTCTTTTAATGGAATATTTGCACAACACAAAGTCAGTTTAAGTCTTTTCTGCTTCCTATTGTAGACATTGCGAAGTTATGGAATGTTATGAAAATGACAGAACTCTTGAAAAGGTCATGGAACCCTTGAAAGACAGCATACTGTAAGTCGTTTCAAATTGTGCTATCCATGGCCATACATAACAGGGGCCAGACTGCAGCCCTCCCCCCATTGGCCAAAACCTTGCTGAATTGGGCAAACTTCTGTGCCTCAGTTGTGCAGAGGTTATGCCCTGGTTGGGGATCTGGGATGGGGCAAAAGGCCCCCGCCCCCTTTGAGAGAAAGAGCCTTGTACGGCCATGGTGCTGCCTGGGTGTTTAATCCCCAATTCATAAACACTTATGCATTCTTATTGAGTGAAACCACAAATGGTATTAGCAACTGGTGTCTGGACAATGGGGAGAGTTATGAGGTGTGTTCGATTCAGCGGCTCCAGCCAGCTGAACTGGCTCAACTAGTTTCTTAACTGGACGAAATATGATGTAAAATATGTCACCAGCTCAACTAGACCACCTCCGAGGGCTGGTCGTTTTGGCTGGCTCAAGTTGTGACGTTTTGATGACGTCAAGATAACTTTTCAGGAAGATTGATCCTTGGCTGAACCAGTTGAGCTGGCTCGAGCTGCTAAATAGAATACACCTAATAATTGATCATCACTCACAACTTACAGTGTTTAAAATATGTATGGTACCTACTGCCTGTGTGGTGACGTCCGGTCTCAAATCACATTTGAGACCGGGTATCCTGGCATTTATGCTCAAATTCTTTAATCGAATGAAAAAAGGTTTTGTTGTGGATTTAGTCTTGAATAGGTTTGCCCCATGGATTGTGTGTAACTTTAAAGGACTCATTAAGTTGATATTGATAACTTTATGAGAGATTTATAAAGGGTACTACCATATAGTAATGCTTATAGGTAGCAACAGTTTTTAAGGGTACTACTATGAGGTAAAGCCCAGGTCACACTTCAGTGATATCGGATCGGATTACTGTCCAATTTTTGTGTATCGGATGGGATTACTGTCCGATTTTTGTGTATCGGATCAGATTTTTGTCCGAGTTTTTAGTTGAATATCCTCCATCCATTGCCGGAAAGAACCAAAAATTTGCCATCCTGTGTGAATACATGATCCGTGTGAGAGGATCACAGAAATGAAATATAGCCTACTCATTTCATGGCGTCACATCGATAAATACGCGTATCTGATAAAAACTTTCTGGAAATGTGATGTCACGAAATAATTGGTATAACTTAGAATTTCAAAGTCCTGCGATACAATTTATATATCTTCACAGGTTGGCAAATTTTTGTTACTGGTTGACCAAAGATGGAGGAGACATTAATTAAAACTCACTAAAATCGGAGCGAAATCCAATCCGATATCGCTGTAGTGTGACCTGGCCTTAATGCTTATAGATAGCATAATGAATCAAGTTTCATATCCAATAGTTTGAGTTGTGTGATGTCCTCACTGGTTACAGTTTTTTTTGCAGGGTATTTGAGAAGTTGACTGTCACATGAAACTTGAGATCCTAAAAGTGACATATTTTGCTATGTTACCTGGTCTCTACATACATAGGGAGATATGCTCATTACAATTTTTGTTTCATTTACTGTAGGTATAGAAAGATTGAACGGTGTGTTCACACCACAACCAAAATATGCTGCAGTTGGTGTGCAACACATTTTGGTTTTTCGTGAACTCACCCTTAGATAAACCACCTGTCTCTTACACCAGGCTTCACAGTAAAACCTATAAAAAACCTATTTTTCATATCATGCATACTTTTCGATAACCTAACTTTGTGATGTATACATACAGGGGCATTGATCTGGATTGTGTGGGAAGGGGGAGGGGGGCAATTTTCCAAAAGCCAGAACCCTGGATCTTGTCATGACATGGATTTTTTTATAAGCAAGATAAATAATAATAAAAAAAAAAACGTAATACACACTGACACTAATGAGCACATACACAAAACATAGCTACATGGTGCATCCTAAATGCAGTAATTTATTATTATGACTTAATAAGCTCAAATTGACGTTTTGTCAAAGCCCATAAGTTATTTGTGAACAACATTACATTTTGTTAATTCTGCATGTTATTTTTTCAATCAGCCTGAATTATTGGTTGGGGGGAGCAAAATTATATGTTTGACCCTAATATTTTCATTGGTGGGGCAATTTTCCCCTTTCCCCCTCCCCCTGGGATCAATGCCCCTGTATATATGTTGTCTTTTATTTATAAAACAGCCTTATGTGGGTTCCCACTTACCTAAAAATTAAAGGTTCCATGGAACTTGGAAAAATAAGGCCTTGTTATCGTCAGTGTTGTGATCGAGTCTGTAGATTAGTGACTCGAGTCGTCAGTTTTCAAATTTTTAAGTGACTCGAGTGGAGTCATTGACTGGTCACTGTACTATTTCAATGGGGAAATTACTCCTGAATTCTGTCAAGTCACTATCGTTTTGAGAGAAAGTGACTCAAGTTGTGACTTGTTACAACACTGGTTATCATTGCCAACCATTGAAATTTTACATTATTGGAGAATAGAACCTTGGCAACATTGAACCCTGGGTAGACTCCAAGTGACTGAAAAAGGATCAAAATGGTGAAAAGTTACTATACTTGTTACAAATTCGTCGGGTTGATTTGAAATTGCTACTTGGAAGAAGTTTTTATGTGTTATATTTTATGCGTTTTATACTTGCCAAAAGTTATACCTTAACAATTGTGATGCATTACTTCCCAATATAGACTAGATACTGTACATAGTATTCAGAAAAGAAACAACACTGTGTGGACAATTTTTTTATTTGTTGAAATTGACTTTTAAAATTAATTTTCATTAACAAGCCAAGAAGTTTAGACATTTCCTTGGTATAAAGGCTTTTCATATGATGTCATAATACAAATACAACTGAATGAATGAATGGATGAATTAATGGATGGCTGGATGATGGATAGGTGGATGGATGGATGGGCAGGTGGGTGGTCGGGTGGATGGACGGATGAACAGATGGACGGAGGGAGGGACGGATGAGCCAGTGAACACATTAATAAACACCTCCCAAAAGCCATGTTCATTTACATGTACCTACCTCGTAGACCACACAGTGCTCGACACGCTTGCTCAACGAATGTCTACACACCAGGAATACCACAGGGCACACCCTGCAGTGAATTCAGCACAAAACCATGTTTATTTGGTATGACTGCCCTCCAACATGGAGAATCTGTGACATAATTACAAAGCCTCTATACTCTTTAATTGTGTGTGTAGTGGATGTGTGTGAGGGGTGTGGGGGGAGGCTAATCAAAAGCTCTACAGACCCAGAAACAAAATGCAATAGACAATTTATCTCTGTTTTTAAGGTACAGTAAATTTGATTGCCATCCTGAGAAGTTTCAGATTTGTAGTCCTTTACCTTAGGCACATGCACAGTATTATAAATGGCCAGAGTGGTCACCCCAACTTGAAGAAGTAAAGTAGACTGTCCTGTTTCATGATTGGCTCTTGAGAGTCATGTGACAATATTTTCCGCAAATGTGAAACTTACTAGGAGTAACTGCGTGGTCTTACTTGAAAGTGTAAAAATGGAAGTCCTAAAATATTATGATCATGGTTGTTACCTCTCTGGGCGGTACTGGATGGTGCTACTCAGCTCTCAAAATATCTGCCTGGTGCCTACCATCAAATTCAGTATTACTACCAGGCACAAATTTCTTACCCTAACTGGAAAAAGTTCTTTAGCATTGAGTCATAATTCATTGATTTTTGGAAGCACTCTCCAACCTACAACAATACACCCGAGGACTGTGATCACAAATTACCTGGTTCTTGTGACAACCCTGATTATGAAGATACTTTGAAGAGAAATAAGGAGAAAATTGTGAGATTTAGCCTTTGCATCAAAATAAGTTTTGGGGACTGCTCTTGCCCTTTAAGGGTTTGTGGGTGCAGAAGATGATTTCCATGGTACTACTTGTGTCAGTCAGTTAGTTACAGTAGTTAGATAGAGTTTTACAGCCCAGTTTCCAACCTATTCGTTCAAGTCGAGCTGGCCACGGCCTTTTTCCAGTTGTTGCTCACTGACTTGCTTTCCCTACACCATTGCTTATGCGGAGCATCACGCACAACGGCAGTATGTTCCATTTTTAGAGTCTTTGGTATGACTCCACCTGGGGATCGAACCCATGCCTTCCGAGTGTGAGGCGGATGCTCAACCGTTAGAAAATTCTACTGTCAGAACTGGTTTTTTGAGAACTGACGGTTTCCAACGGTGTAATTGGTATCATGTGTCAAAAATACGATTTTATTTAAAGGAGCAGGGAATTTTAGGGAAGGATTAGTTAGAATAATTCCAATATGTGCAAAGTACAGTATGTGGAAGGGCTTTAAAGGAAAGTATTTACATTCAGGAAGTATTCATATTTTTAGAATTAATACCAACCTTCACAGAATTGCTTGAAACGAGCACCCGTGATAGCCTTTTTTTTTAAATTATGTCAATTTCATCTGTCTCATTATTGCCACTCACCCCTTGTTGTCACAAAGAAATCGTATACTGTCAACTTCTTATTACTGTAATGGATCTTTTAACCTTCTTTACATACCCCTTACAGCTTTCTTATGGAAAATGTTGGTTTGGTTCCTACTAAATGAAGAGCAGAGAGAGAGAGCAATAGTACAGTTTGCACAATTTTAGACTATTAGAAGAAAATCGATTCGCTGGTGTGTCTTTTAGTGCCCCCAAAACTTTTGTAATATTGCCTTTGAGGTTGGAAGTTATTTCAGTCGTAACAAAATACGCAAATACTTAAAAAAAAACCCTAAAAACTATGGCCAAACTATAATGAAGAAGTTGGGACTTGAAGGCAGTTATTCATCACGCTAGACTGTTCTAATTCTCCCAACCTAATTACTTCTAGCCCCTCCCACAAATGTCTTGAATTCGTCCTTATCCAGACGTAATCCTAGTTTATTTTTTCACGTCATATCGTGGAAGACCTAGTGAGCATAAGAGGCGGCCCTAAACTCCATCTTTTAGAGGATTTTTCCTGTTTTTTCGTTTCGTCATCTTTTATTCCTTCCTCTTTTTGCGTCAAACACCCTCAAAAAAATTCTGCCATAAATGTCTTATAGGCCTACTTTTCATCTATAAAACTTGTACAGCTTGGTGCTCATGCAGCATAAGCAATGGAGTAGGGAAAACAAGCCAGTGAGCCACAACTGGAAAAAAAGCCCTGGCCGGCTGGACTTGAACCAATCGGTTGGAAACCGGGCCGTAAAATCTATGTAACTAGCTCTTTATGATAATCAGAAATTTGTAATATAATGAAATCTATGCCACCAGGGCCCTTACACTGGCCCTGGGCTTCCTGGCCGGCTGGACTTGAACCAATCGGTTGGAAACCGGGCACTAAAATCTATGTAACTAGCTATTTATGATAATCAGAAATTTGTAATATAATGAAATCTATGCCACCAGGGCCCTTACACTGGCCCTGGGCTTCCTGGCCGGCTGGACTTGAACCAATCGGTTGGAAACTGGGCCGTGAAATCTATGTAACTAGCTATTTATGATAATCAGAAATTTGTAATATAATGAAATCTATGCCACCAGGGCCCTTACACTGGGCCCTGGGCCTCCATCCCTGGCGCCTGCCTGTCAATTTTCCCTTTTTTAAAAGTCTCAGGCTCATGTCCGTCTTTTGCAGAATTTTCAGACTCATCCCTCTAATGTGTTATCAAAACACTCAATACATCATGCGTAATGTGCATGTGCTTTTCTACCTTTTTTGAATTTTATGTCAAAGAGCTGTGCTACTTGAAAATTTCTGTAGTCTGCCGGTAAAATTGAATTTAGGTTCACGAATGATTGCATTTAATATTTTGGTAAATGTTCTAATGACGATTACCCCTCCACCTTCCCGGGCCCATCCCTTACCGATTTAAAGGCCAATACATTAAATTAAGGAGAGACTTAGTCTTTATTATTGAGCGATTTTCCTAGATTGAACGGTTAAACTGGTAGTGTAGTGAGGTATACCGTTTGTGTTTTTTCAAAATCATCTCTGGCTGCTTGACTGGCTGCTGAGTTACCGACTCAGGGGACCTGGACCTCTTCCCTTCCTCTGCCATTAAATAAAGATTAAAAGGGGGGGGGGGAGAATTATTAGAAAGAAAGCCGTTCCAAGTTGCGGAGCGTCTGTATGGTGGGGCGACCGCCTCTTGTTGAACTAAAACCGTTTCTCTGTGAGAAATGATATTTTGAAGGGCGTAGAGATAATTGTCGCCAAAATGAATAGCCCCCTGTAGGTAGACGGAGTTTTGCGGCCCATTTTCCAACCACTTGGTTCAAGTAGAGCCGGCCACTGCCTTTTGTTTCAGTTGGGCCGCACTGGCTTGTTTTCCCTACTCCCTTGCTCATCCTGAGCATCAAGCACAACGGTTCCGTTTTTAAAGTTTTCGTCAACATCAGCAATCAACGAGAATGCAGAACTCAAAAACAAACACTTGTAAGTTGTAGCGCACAAACTTTTTACCTTGCAAGTCGAAAAGGAGCATCCCGATTTTCCTTGAGATCAGTGGCGCAGCTACTGGAGGGGGGGGGGGGCAGGGGGAAAAGTTTCCCCCTGGAAAATATTTTAGGGAAATTTGATGAATTTTCTTACTGTAACAAAAATTTCTCAAAATTTTTGTTAGAATAAAATATTCTGAGACAGTTCTCATACATAATTCGTATTTTCATGCAACAAATTAACCCAGATTTGAGATTTCGTCAGTGTCGCATGAACCGGCCCTACTCGCGTTCCACAGAAATGTCCTCGCCGCATAGCAGTTTGAATGTTCTCTTTTATACGCGCGGTTTTTAGTGCATTTCAGTGCACATGAAGCTGTTATTCAGGAATTTAACAACGGCTGATACAGTACAACTAACACTGAAAGGCTGTAAACCCGAACTTATCCCCTTGCACACAGTCTCTGCCTTGTACACTTTGGGAATTCAGTAAAAGGATGTGAAAACTTACAAGTCACTAACTTAGACCCCCCGTGTTTATTATATTGTCCCGCAAGCTGGTAGTAGCTATACTGATTTTACTCTTGTGTACATAACGATGGATAAGGCTGAAACAATCCATGGCCAACGATTAACTTAAAGGGCAGGAGCAGTCATCCCAAATTGAAGAAATGTAGTAGACTGTCCAGTTTCATGATTGGCTTTTGGGAGTCATGTGACAATGTTTTTTCTCTTAAAATGTGAAATTTACCAGAAATAACTGCTTGGTTTATCTTTAATATGCAATAGTAAAGTCATAACATGTAATGAAAGATACTTTGAAGAGAAATAAGATGAAAATTGTGTTATTTAGCTTTTTCTTCAAAATAAGTTTGGGGGACTGCTACTTAGCCTAATCCTTGGAGGCTTACAGGCTAGTTCGGGAAAAAGCTTTCTGCTCATTTGGGGTGTAACAATAAACGGGTCCATGAGTACCTTGTAGCCTTCTTGACTTAACAGACTGCTGTTCTAACAGGATGTCCTGTGTGATCGAGCCACTATCAAGCCATCTTTTAGTGGCGTACGAAGGGGGGGGGGGACGATCGGGCCATGCCCCCCTCACAGATGCCATTTTTTCTTTGTTCTTAAAAATAAGTAGCACAGATTTAACTTCAAAAGATAGCATATGTGGCACCAGGTTGCATGTAAGGACACCCAATTTTTCAAAAATTTTCAAAGGAGAAGGATTGCCTCTGCAAGTACGTCTTTGAGTAGTGCAATACCGTATTTTAATTCTTACAACTAGGCAAATTCTGTCAAATTCCAATTTGACTACATGTTTAGATTCTCTTTACAAGCATGAATACGCTATTTTTAACCATCTGAGGGGTCTGATTTTTCGAAATTTTTTTACGCTCCGCGCCAACCAATGGTGGCGTTTCGCTCAGTCTTTTAGGCAAAATTACATTTTGGGGTCAGACTACCCCTTAACTCTCTGATTACTTTGCAGTTTGCGAGCATATTTTGAAGGAAGGATTTTGCAAACGGGAAAAGAAGGTAGTGACCAAGTAGATTCTTCGTATAAGTCTTGAAAATGCTATTTCCGGCCATCTGAGGGGTCTGATTTTTCGAAATTTTCTCTACGCTCCGCGCCAACCAATGGTGGCGCTCCTCTTAGATAATCTTTATGACAAAATAACGTTTTGTGGTCAAGAGATACCACAAATCCCTCACTGATCAACGCTCTTTTATTTTGACTCCTAAAACGTCAAAAAAAAAAAAAAAAAAATCGGACACCCCTTCCCTTAGACCATACTGCATGCCCCCCCCCCCCCTTCAGAGAAATCCTGGGTACGCCACTGCGTAAGTACATACAAATAAACCAGATTTTGTTCACTAAAATAATATACTTAGAGCTGGTATTTCCAGTTGCTATATGTTATACTTTAAGATTAAAATGCAAGTAATATTACATGACATGGTAATGTTGTTATACTTGTAAATTTACACTTTTTATATGAAATACGTACACATCGACCGGCAAAAATTTGGGGGAGATTTCATACCTTTGCCACCCCCTGGAAAAAATCCTAGCTACGCCACTGCTTGAGATATAACGGTTGTAGCGTACTGGCACTACGGTGGGGTAAGAGGGGGTATTCCCCCAGATTTCGGCTCAACCCCTCACCCTAACTTAGGCCATTCAGGAGTTGTGTTAACCGAAAAAATAAATAATATACCTCTCCAGAGACTTAATATTTCATCCAGAAATATGCTGAAACCTCCAAGCTCCCTGAAGACCCTTGACCCGGTACCGCCAGAAATTGGCGCTTTGGGCTCAGTTTCACGCTGCGCTCGAAAATTTTTGCCCCCGAAATTATCCTTTGCCCTTTAAATCCCCCCCCCCCCCCAATCTTGACATTCTGTTGCCGCCACTGACTATATTCCTGGATCGGGGAATCATTATATACCAGGTGAGAGAAACAAACCGAAAAGTTTGGAAAGCCATTCCACTCAGGGTATTCACCTGCTTCAAAGCACCCAATCAGGCCGATTGTCTCCCTCGACAGAAATCCCTAGCTCTGCCACTGACCGTCCATGGTCTCTCGCGTTAAAACGCGGTTTACTGTGCGCTTGTGATGTGCATTTGGTAGTACCCACGGGACATTTTTTATTGTGACCCCCCTACTCGAAAAGTTCTGGTTTCGCACCTGACCGGTGGTAGGCCCAGTGTTCAGTAGGAAATGCACTGATTTCAGCAGCAAAATCTATTGAGTTATATCGAGATTGTATGCCTACAAAATGCCTCTTTGTGCGATGTGTGAATGAATTTTCAATACGCCACGGAGAGTGTGGCCAGTTAGCTTTAACCAGGGAGCTATTTTGAAAATTTGGAGAACTGAACGCCTTTACATTCATTTCTTAGATCATTCATTGGCGAAGTTTCTCCCCACGTTTAATTGGATGTAATTGGATTGACAATATGCCGTTCATTTAAGTTTTAGTCAGAACTCCCATCTAATGAGAGCAACTGCCTGATGTCCAGGCAGGGGTCTAGGCAACATATCCGTCGTGTACAGTGCACATACACGGCCCATCAACCCGCCGGAGCTATAGAGTATAGACGAATCCGATCAGCGCTTGCGTTGGTCGTAGGCAGCCATTAGTGGGTCTAATGGACTTTAATAGCCTTCATTTTATTGTCTACATGAATTTTAAACTCTCATATGCAGTGAAACTGAGGGAATCAAGAAACAGTTTAATGTACAACCATCCATGATACAGTTGAGCGAGAAAATTGAAAGATTAAAAGGTGATAGACCCTAGTTATGGCCGACTGAAATCAGACCATTACT
This sequence comes from Holothuria scabra, assembly GCA_037179385.1. Lineage (NCBI taxonomy): Eukaryota > Metazoa > Echinodermata > Holothuroidea > Aspidochirotida > Holothuriidae > Holothuria > Holothuria scabra. Next base: position 17,748,756 of record CM074201.1, read on the forward strand.
TGCTGTCCGGGTTCGTCTATTGACCCTGGTGACTTGTCAAACGGGTATTAGACAAAATCGAAGAAATGAAATATACCTGTGAATTGCGTGATTGATCAGATGATAGCTGGCATTTAACGACACGTCAAATACTGTTAATAGCTCTAATCGATATGTGTTCCGCTTGCATATTAAAAGTGTCTATAAATTGATCGATATTACACAATGAAATAATCATATGCTGTCTCATGTACAAGGGAAAACAAAATGGTATTTGACAGCAATTGCCAGCGCTGAAGTGTTAGGAAAATTTAAGAGTAGATATAAATTTACCGCCACCTGTTAACAATTTCCCGCCACACCTCACCGAAGGTGTCACAAAACTGAAATGCATAGCAACGGGTGTTCCTAGTCGCATCACACTACTCGGTTTAAATGAATTGTTTGGTATCGTTCCTTTGTTTTAACATGTCTGTTTTCATACACAAATATTGATCAGTGATCGATCTTCAGGTTTTATCTCACGGTTGTTTTCCCCTCCAAAGCAGAGTAATCATTTTTACATCAGCCGTGATTGACGAAAACACTAAATTAACTGTTGACGTGAAAGGGAAGCCAATTCAAATAAACCCAGGGCATCATCAAGAATACTACGACTAGGTAAGTTCATATCAGTTTAAAAAGTCAAGAACAGTTTCTCAAACTTGTTTTGAAGTAAATGTTAAATCTCACAAATTGCTTCTTTTCCTCTTCAAAGTATCTTTCATCATACTAAAGAGGACTTTTATATTACCTTCATATTCAAAATAAACCAAGCAGTTTCTTTTATCGTGAATTTCACATTTGAGAATTGCATTAGAGGGGCTCATTGAAGTTGGTTCATGAAATTCCACAAATTTATCAAAACCTGCTAAGTTTTCCGCATAAACCAATGTCAAATGACCAACCTTAGACTTTTAGACAAACCCAATGTCCTACATACACACAACTGTTTTATGAATTAGTGAACGGCTCACTTCTGTTTTCAAAAATTCGTGATCACTTAGCGTAGCCAGGATCGTGTCATGGGGGGTGGGGTGGGGCTGATGGGTGGGTGGATCACGACGGGAAGGAAAGGTCATAAGACGAGAGAAAAAAGCCGCCATTTTGAGTGGTTTTTTTTTTTTCATTTGAAGGCTGGGTCATGGGGGAGAGGTTCAAACCTCAAAACCAAACCCATTACGAGACCCTTTTTTAAATTATGTACACAACCGTTATAAGACAAAATTCCACATAATTCAAAATTTTAACTTTTTCCGCAACTGTTGGATATGCAGCTTGACTCGTTATGCTAATTATAAGCATTGTCGTTTGGTAGTGGAGCCTTTAACACTCTCTTTAAGTTGTCGATATCACCACCCCTTTAAAATGTGGTTTCTTGTCTAAAGTATTGTTTTCATCAAAATATGCCGATGCAATAGGTGAATTGCATATCCGACGAGGTATTTTTAGGAATAAGTTCTCGCGGAACGACTGCATATTGGCAAAGGACTGGAAACTTTTTGACATGCAGGCCAGTAGCCCGGCTTGGACACGAAGACAACCTTCCATGCTAGACTACCGTGCCCCTCCCTCCCCTCACTAGAACTTGGGGCTCCTATAGCCTACAGTACTTGAAGACATGCTCTGGTGGATTTTCACCTTTGTCTAGTAAAGAAAACTAAAATATTCCACACCATGCCCTTCAAACCTTGGCTAACTCAAGATATCTCAATTTATACCTTTGCTTTTCAACAAAGCCACAAAAAGTTAGGTAATGTGGGCACATTGCTTTAAATTCCTTTTGTTTCTGTTTAAAATTGAACATCCTGTTTGTCCTTGAAATTTGATACTGTTGGAATGTTTGAATATCTTTTCCTGTAGATCTGGCATTACCATTCACCATACATAGAGTACAAAAAACAATATTGCTTAATATTGCCTGCAGCGACAACATAATTATAAATAAATTGAATGCAATGTAAAATTGATGTGCCACGATGACATCACAGATTTCCCATGATGCATCAAATCCCAAGACAAATATGCAATACTTTAAGATCTTGTATCTTTTTACCGGTAAAAACCGCACTGGAAAAAACAGGTTTTTATCCAACTGAGTGTAAAAAACTGGTAAAAACTGGAAAAAACTTATTGTGTTAAAAAAAAATGGAATTTGCAATTCTTTAGCTTTACAACATTTTTTTTGCAAAGATTTTTTTTTCAAAGAGGGCTTACTTCAAGTCATTTTGATGGAAAATATAATTTTGCTGTTGTGTGAAAAGACAGTTTTAACTTGCTTACATGTTTCACACATCTACTAGTCTGACATGAAATCAGAACCATTCACAACTTTGAAATTCGTCTTTAAATAACATGGTCTTCAACTTACATTTAAGTTGTTTTTCTGATTGTAAAAGTTGTTTAAATTTGGATCATAAATCCAAATTTAAGTTTTAAAAATACTTTTGATTCTCAGTTTGTGTCGGTGACAATTTTGCTATCCTGAAATATTCAGTTTTCCATGTAATAGTAGAATGGAAAGCAATGTCACAATTTTGGCAATATTCCAGTAGAAGCAACGTTTGCATACCAATCTGAAAGCATCGGTACTGACCTAATACTACATTTACAAATTTGTGTTAACATTAAAAGTATTTAAAAGTAGAAAAGTATAAAGATCTGAACCCATTCTCTTTTGTTCTATGTTATACTGTACATACACTAGTTTATAAGTACACCTATACAAGTACTACACTTTGCCTGGCAGTTGCATCCATGGGTTTTTTCCCTTTTTACCAGTTTCTACCGGTAATTACCAGTTTTTACCATTGTCCGGTTAAAAACAGTTTCTTCCGGTAAAAATCCAACCCTGAATCAGACCCTGAATTGAGTCCTACATCAATATCTTTCTTTTAGTTCATTTAGCAACAAAACTAATTTCAGTGACAATCTGGATTTAGAGAATGCTCTGTAATGCAACCCAAAATGCGAAAATTATCGTCTCCTGTGATGTAAGACGCTATCTAAGCAAAAATTGTCTCCATTGGCCTATACGTTATTCGCCGTTAGATGGTGGTGTTCCGCCAGACTTCCAAGGACGTGCCCATTCCCTGCCCCTCACCATTGCTGAATTCTTCAGAAACGCCCCCATTTCAACTTTTATTCATATAAAAGTTTCCTCTCTGTGGTACGTCAAAAGGTTTCAAATTTTCTACTACTAAAATCTTTAATTTTTTTCAAATCGCCGTTATCAGACATTTTTGGCTTGGACATCCCATTTCAACCTGCTGTCTTTTCGGGGGTTGGGGCGGGAGATTTTTCACCCTCTTGGCTAATTGCTTTCCCTACCGTGATGAAAACCCCAAATTTCAAAGCACCACATATCGTAACACGAACCCATGGCCAGTTCTACGTAAATGTGGAAGTGTTAAGGTTGCTACATTGTCAAGCTAACAAACAAATTATTGTTTCAGTCTGAAGAAGCTCAGGGTTTAAGACGGATTTACGTACGTGGTAGATATACGTTTGATTGCAACATGGGGGTGGGGGGGGTGGGGGTGGGGGGGATCAGGGATACCAGCAGATGCAAAATTGAAAATGCTTTCTTCAATTTCTTCGCCATCTCTTGCTTGTAAATTCAGAAGTTCGGTCGGTAAAACTTTACATGTGGAGGAATGGAAACGCGCATTTTTGGCGCACAATGTGGCCATTGACTTAGTGGCAGGGCGTCCATATGGTTAGTTGAAGACCGCCCCAACGGATCAAAACTGCCTGCCGGCACCCTTTGTAGGTTTTAACAGCCTGTTTTAATTCGGCCTTCAGACCATTCTTGTAACTTTCTGCTCTGACCAAAATCCCTGGCTCCACCACCCAGGTTGCACTGCAGCCCCGCAGGCCGCCTTACCGGACCGATTCCATGTACAGATGTAGCCATTGATGTCACCGTTTTTACTCCAAAGGCTGTAGGTTAACGGAAAGACCAGAATGACCAATCGACTCCATAAGGAAGGTTCACATGTGGCCAACTAACTTGTGGGGGAGGGGCAAACACACGTTTATGGTATATTCCCGAAGGTAGACCTACATCCCCGCTCCACCGTTTCAATGTTGGCTAAAATGTGTAGGAGTTGGAAAAATGTGCGACATGAAATTAAAAGTGGACACAGCGGCGTGGCAAGTTGGTAGGTGCTTTGTGGGCAATGTTCAGGGCCTGCAGTAGTGTTACTCTGGTTCCGGTTGTCCATCGAAAGTATGTGTTGGGTACCTCTAGAGCATTGAAAACAAAATATCTTCTTAGATGCCAGACCCCGTAGGTGTCCCCTCAATTCTGGCTGGAAACTCCTGTAGGTACTCTACTAGGTTCAGCGAGCCGAACTAAGCCCGTAACTGGAGTGTATAGAGTCTCACTCTTATCCCTTACACCCCGTTCAATATTGTAGGGGTCTTGGAAAGATCGTAGGCTTAGATGTGTTCGTCGCTGTTTCTTTCCCATTGGTTCGCACGGGTATTTCGTGGATTGAAAATTGTTTCGCTGATATTTTTTCACGAATTGGTCACAGAGAGGAATTTTGTCTCATTTGATGATTTTTTGGGGACTGACGGTTATGTATAAAATCAACGAGCTTGTAAGTGGTGCTTGATGCATTTGTTCTCTGCAACTACGGTACAAAAATTTAAGCTTTTGATGTTAGTACGAGGTAATAAGAGTATCTTAAAAAATTTAGACGGCTTTTTAATACCCGGTAACTTCTTGTTTCCATGCTGTGAGTAACCTTCGTAGCAGGTGTCAAAGGCGTGTTCTCTTGGGGTACAGTACATGATGCAGCCGTTATCGGTGAAGAGCTAACACGCGCCCGCCGACAGAGCCGGTAGTGATTTCAGCCAACTTGAGTTGCATGCAAGTGGATGTCAAACCTAAGAGGGGCGGGGGGGGGGGGGTTCCTACGGGGAGGGGGAAAGGGAACAGACCCAACGTTTTGAAAATACACCGATCGACTTTAGATTTTTGTACAGTAAATTTGGGACGAAAGTGGTCATCGCCCTCCAACATTCGAGTGAATATTTGGTTGCATACGTCTTTTATACTTCTTAATGCTAATTTATTTTGTGTATGTTTAGTCATAAACTCATCAAAAATTACCTTTCCTACTCTTTTGTCACTTACAGGAACGGCTGACTTTTGACAATAACAATGGGAAGCTATCGGATGCTGGGAGCGGTGGTTCTCGCTGCCATCCTCTCTCAAGGTATGCCCTTTTTTATCTTTTTTCGTTTTGTTCAGTTTATGTAGCTTGGGTCTGTTTCGTCTTTGTTTCCTTGAAGATTCGGCTTAAAACCATAAATGGAGGGGATTCGCGTAATGACGAGGATATTGGAGAGCTCAGCTTGTGTATCCAACGCCATGGCCCACAATTCCGTGTGGCAACGAATTACCGAACTCGCTTATTAGCACGTTTTATACAATAGGCCTATTGAATTTACTCATTAAGGGAAGAAATTCTGCAACTTTCTCGAAATTTGGAACACGTGTAGTAAGCATTAATGTGATTTGTTTATCCCGACCGTGGGGAGGATGTTTTTGTTAAGTCCTCCCAACCCTCTGGCAAAGGGCCGTCCAGCTAAACCAAACTATTAACTGACTATTCACTGCCTCCCAAAGAAGCTATACGTCACCTGAAGGACAACACGTGACCCTAAGGAGGATGTGCGCATGGGCAGTCGAATGATTCTTTATCATGATTATAGCTCAGTCAAAATGCCTTTGAAGGTATGATTTAGTTTAATTTGCAATGGCGCCCCAATATGCAGCTAGAGGTAAAAAGACAAAGAATCAGGTAGCTAGTCAAACAATGGAGTATTGAACCCCATATTTTAAACAAAGGGCTTTTTGTGAGATGTTTAAGGTGCAAAGTTTGAATGGCTATGTGGTTCTGACATTGTTATGCCCTTTTAGTCATTTTTATATTTCCCATAGCCATGCCAAAGGCTGGAGACTGGCAATGGTAGCGCATAGCTCCCTCACTCCCCTAGTACGCAACATAATTTTAGTAAATATTGTGTTTGTTAAAAAGAAATCGTTATTTTCAAATCAATATGTGTACTAGGTACAAAATGGAACAGATTTTTTTCAAATTGCTACAACAGATATAGCCTTTACTTGCAAAAATAAATTTCTCATGTATGTGGGAGGAAAACTTAAGCTGCGAAAATTTCGTTGCTCGAGAATAAATTATCCTCCCAAACTTTCAAAAAATGAAATGATGCGACTCACACAGCTCTTTCATTGTATGTTATTATAGGAGATGGTACTAGTGTTTGGGTTAACTGATGAGACTGGTTTGTTTATGGTTTAAATTATTTTCAAGTGCCGAGATTTGGTCTCAATATTTGGAGAACATGATCTTCAAAAAAAAAAAATGCTGTGTACAAAATCAAAGTCAATGGCGGATTCATCAAATATTGGGGAGGGGGAAGGTGACATGCCTCTATCAAAAATGACCCTCGTCTACGGCCATGTTTGTGCATCTTGTATTTCCCTTAAAAGACACCCAAACTTGTAAGAAACCTGTACGCCGGAAAATTTAGGACTACCGAATAATCATAAATTTTCTTTTATCGTCTGAAAACCTCACACCAGTCTCCAAACTCGTCATAAAATGTTCTCACGTGACGTCATAGAAACTTTTACACGCGTCGTATTTCCGCCATGTTTTAGGGCAACGCCCACATGAACGTACAGGTTTGTCCTCAGACATGGCGGTTGATAATGCGAATAGTCACAACGCCACTGAGAACTAAATGATATTTTGCCAAACGCGATTATCCCTAGTGAGAAGTGGCAGAATGAGATAACCTAGCCTGCTGTAAGCAGGCTATTGTGTTGCGTTTCAACTACTACATTCAAATATCAAAAATCTTACTTTTAGCTACTATAAATAATACTATGAGTCCTTCAACAGCTTCACTGTTGAACAGTCGACGTTTTCAACTAAGTCCATGGCATATACCTACGGTATACAATAGCCTGCCAACTTTCTAGCGGATCCCATTTACGACCACCAAATATGACGTCACGACAAAAATTAATATACTAAATTATATCTCGCGTAATAGGTAATATTTATGCATCGAACGTATGGCCTGGTACACATTTTCCACCTACAAAAGCTAATTAGGTTGTTCACCGTTCGTTGTATCAGTTGTATGTACCAAAATACACTATTCATCCTTGTTTCGTGCACCACGTGACCATCTCATGTTTACTAATTCGTCCCTCAAAATGCGGGATTCCTGTAAATGGAAACTGGACGAAGGTTTGCAGACTCTGTATATTATACTGTTTAGAGAGGTGTATTATGATTTTGAGAGGGCGCCATCTACTACAGAGTCTGCTCCGCAGGCTAGAAATAACCCTATTCTAGTACTAATCGTCATCCCTCTTCTTTTATACCTCAATGTATAAGATTCCATAATCTTACTTTTAAACGTCTGGTTGGTTCCTATTGTTTTATTTTTTTACTGTATCTTATTTTTTCTTTAGATCATTTGTCATTGTCTTCTATTTGTTTTTTTGTTTTTTGTTTTTTTTTATGCGAGCTTCCAGTTATTCTTTGCGGGGTGTAATAAAGTTGTCCTTATCGTATCCAATTGGTTGGAAACGGCCGTAAAACTCTCACGTAGGCTATCGTGTCTTATATATTGGTTTTGCGCAGCTGCATTGTTCTCTCGTCTTCCACTGAAATTATCAAAACAGAATTTATATATTTAAAAGTACACATAATACGCTTCAACGAACTATTTGTCCCCGCTGGAAGGTCCTTGTTGTCGAGTCATCAGGTGTTCTTTCTGTATGTTTGACCCACCTTGGGGTCATTTTGGTTCAACAGAGTACAAACAGTGAATACGATAACTCAAGAGGTTAACTGCATGAAAATTCATATCAACCTTATAGTGAATTATTGGGGTCGCAGGAGGTTAAATAGTCAAAACCTTAAAAAAGTGTCTCAAGACGAGTAAACTTTAGAGATCATCTCATGCATGAGGATAGTCTTGCAGTGGGTCACTCCATTTGGGTGATTTTTGCGGTGAAATTTCTGTGGCGGTCTTGAGGTCACAAGAGGTCAATCAGCGAAAAGTTTCTTAACCCTTTACCGTTGTGCTCCAATCGGGGCATATTTGCGCGCCTCGGGAGTGGGCGGAAAAGCGGACGTAGCACGCTCCGCATCAGCTTCCGTAGGTTGCTGACCCCGTGACCTTAAACACTTGTCCCTCTCGTTTTTTTGGCCGAATTTTCGGGTAGCTACTTGCAGTTTCGAGCTCCGCGTGAAACAGTAAAGATGGGTGACAGCCGCGCTCTCCGTATGGGTCCAAATGGACCCCCAAAACGGTAAAGGGTTAATACTGTCCATAACAGTCCGCTGACCGTCGGGATAAACTCACAGTAATGGATGAAACGCACACAGCTTAGGAAACTCCATTTTGCTGTTGCACCCAAATTTTACTTCCGTTCCTTCCTTTAACGGGGCAACCAGATTTTGACACCGAATATGAACATATTTTTTTTCCATCAATCCTGCTTCCTTTTGTAAATGATTATTTACCAGAATTATCAGACATTGCAGAGTTCTTTGAAGTGAGAAGGAACGTTAATTTTGTGTTAATCACTGTTGAATTGGAATTTTGTAGTGTTCTTAGTTTCGATGGAAGGAAAAGCCAACAGAACGCTCTCCGCTGCTCATATCGTGTGGCGATCGTGTGTTGTTTCCTATCGTAGTAGTAACTTGGCTTCACTGCGATGACCATTTTAATCCGTATTAGCTATAGGTGCTCTCGTGTTTTATTTTTTAGCTAATCTCCGTGAGAGTACGGATTTTGGGTGGAGGGCAGATTTCGTAAATGGCGTCCAGGGAATTTTACAGATGTTTGTTTATTTTATAAGACCAGAAGGACCGTCCTCTCTTGGAAACAGTGTTAGACCAATTTTAAGTGGCATAAAATTCATGATCCCCCTTTTGAAGGGGTGATTGCGTAGGTCATCTCCCTCTTGACAAAACGTGGGGGATATATCCCCAGTTCCCCTATTATGTCAGAATTTGCCTGGTGATGCTCTATGGCGCAAGAAACATCCTAAAGCCTTTGGTGAAGGCCAAAAGGGATTAAGGGCCACCAGGGTTAAAAAATTAAAATTTTCCAAAAATATCCATGATTACATGTCAATACAAAACTGCATATTTTTTAACGTATTAAGATACCATTTGCCCATTGACTGAAAGAAATACTTTATTTTGGCGCCAATTGAATAAATCTGTCTTCGAAAATACAACGCATTTTTGCATTTTGATTCGATTTACAAAATCCACAGAGATGCAACTGAAGACAAGACTTTCTCATCCATACAGTGATCAATCACAGCGCCATACCATGATATGATCCGTTTTTGAAAGTTTCAGCACAATGTATGATTGTGAGGCAGAATTAAAGCCGTGGAAAGCTTGGTCGCTTTCGTTCCCCTAATTGGCAAAGAGTCTTCACCTAACTTTCCTCATTATGAAAACTGATTGTCAGGTCTCTGAGTTATATTTTTCAAGAAGGGGATGATACCCGCCTTTATTAGATACCGTACTAGATGGGGGGGGGGGGGCTGCAGCCCCTGAGCAGGGAAAAGGGCTTGTTTCAAAGCATTGGCAACTATATTTTCAGAGCACTCAATACAAGTATAAACAAAACTGCCGAAAAACTATCTCTCTGTATAGTTTGTTCGTGAGGGGAAGTGGAAAGGGGAGGGGGAGTGGAAAGGGGAGGGGGAGGGACTTATTCAAACCCGTGCTGTTGTGTTTAAAGGGGGAAACAAGGGCAATTTGCAGAATTTTCTGGGCAAACACTCTCCACCTCCCCGGGGTGGAATGTCTTCCCGTTCATCTAGCCGGAACTCGTAATATGATAAATGTAAGACTGTTAACCATATTTCCATCTTTCTGCAGCGTTTGGCGAGGAAAAACTCAGCTTCAGAACAATCGATTTGTTTGAGGTGTGTGAGTGGTGTGAATCTAATCCAACAGCTGATGTACCGTTGTTGGAAATACCGGAAACCATGGAGGAAGAATTTTGTTTCAAAGTCAAAGTGGCAGCTGACCGCTCCGATCGGTCATCGGCAAAACTGAAACTGGTTGAACGTAATGAAGATAATACCGAAAGAAGAAAATGGGAGCTGAGTGAGTTACCTTCTTCATAATGGGCTCCTCGAGTTTGTTTTCACATTGTAACAGTATAAATTTGAAAATTGTGAGGGCTACGGGTCGTGTATGTAATACTGACAGCCTAAATCGAGTGTATATATACATCTTTATCACGTTCTTGGGACCAAACGCGTCGCGATGAGAGAACTATTTGTTCTTGGATTGAATAATCTAGCTTGATGACCGCAAGACCAATTAGGCTATAGAATACTTTCATTGACGTCACAAGCCCCGCCCCTTTTGGCGCGTAAAATCTAGTGTAGTAGGCATTTAGTTAGCTAAGAAGCAACTGAAGACCCACGTGTAACTGTTGCACTTAAACATTGTTGTTTTGTGCCCGGCAGTGGGCGTGGCGTACCAAATGTCACGTAACGTGAAAGCACTTTACAGCTGGTGGATAGCTGGCATTTTACCGATACCCTGATCGAATGCTTGGTCAAGTGGTTCGTGGTCATACGAAAGTCTCTAAAAAATTTAACCTAATTTATAAATGGAACCTACTGCCATTATACTTACTCAGCATATGCAATAGAATAGGTGGATCAAGCCAGTGAGCCACAACTGGAAAACATTCCTCGTGGTTGGCCCTACTCAATACAACTGGATAGAAATTGAGTTTTTTAACCCGCAGGCTGAACCCTTTACTGACACATGACCCGTTACTTTCCGATCGATTACAATATATAAAAAAATTGCGTGAGAAATTATGCTTCATTGCCAGAGCCTGAAATTGCTCCGAAATGCATGTCCCTCACAGTGAAGGTGTGAAAGTTGACTGCCCGCGGTTTACCTACAAAATTAAGTCACACTATAGGCCTACAAGTCCATAAAGGAAATGCCGATTACTCTTTACAGAAGGTTCCGTTTGCTAAATACGGCAATCAGCGCCGGGAATTCCTTGTCAGAGGTGGCAAAGGGGTGCGGTTTTGCCTCAATAAACTGCCATAGTCCATCAACACCTCGTTCCACATGTATTATATTAAATAGTAACCGACGACTATGTATGCATTCTCATTAATTATGTCAGCTTAACACAAACGGAAGTCTACGGTAGTCGGTAGTTTCCATTGATGAATCAAGGTTGAGACTTGAAAATTTTCTGTTTTCATCCTCTCAGAAAAGTCAATGGTTTATTGTGTGACTGTCCACTGTGTCAAATATATCGTTGTGAATTACGATTTTTTGAAACAAGACCAGCAGGGGGTAAATTGTGTGGACAACCTCCCTTGTCAAAAAGTGAAGGGCTTAACCCCTATATCGCCCCGCAACAAGTTTGTCTCTCTGACGGGGCAATAAAGTTAGGATCGGCGGTAACTAATGCCCATCGGCTTTGACATCGCAGACACCACGATTATCACCCTTAAAAGAAGGGTTTAAGGTACAATCAAGTTTTGATATGTTCGAGGAGTACTAATTCGAAGACTTCTAGTGACATCATGTACTGAAATCTCTAGAAACACATGTCCGATTTGAATGCAAGTTTCCCAAATTGCGTGGATTTGTTTCTTCATTCACATATGGAATTTAAATTATTGCTTTAACTTTCTATTTAAATAATAGTCGTTTTGTTTTCTTTCCTCAGCATTTGAACAATATAACATCTGGCTGAGTATTGACGGGGAAGATGTGTCGAAACGCCCCTTCGAACTACAAGGTGCCTATTCATTGATACCTTTGGGCATCAGATATAAGAGAGGCCATCTGCAGGTGTTGCATGATGAAAAGATGATTTTGGAGTTCAGAAGTCTGGAACGCGATGCAATTAGAGTCAGGGATGTGCAGATCGGGGCATCACGACGAATAGCAAGATTTGTCGTTGGTGCTGTAGAAACGTGCCCAGTGGAAGGTAAGTCTCTGAAATCGGACTTTACTTATGATAAAAATCATACAGTTAGACAAGGAGGGTGTTAATACTAGCAACATCTTGGTTAGACGTTGGCCCAATTTAGAGTAAAAACTGCCACTGGTGCAGTAAAAGTATGTCCCTAATAACATGCATGTTTTTTGCCAAGAGCAAAGCCGTATTGCATTGTGCGCAGTTCATGTGCATACCCAGTTCACTTCCATATGCTCCCCCTGTGGGCTAGACGCCCACGGCGTTCCCCGCCTGTCGAGAGAGGCCCTTAAACGGGAGGACTTGAACAGAATTTGAACAGCATGTAACACATTCGTGTTGGTGTGTCGTTAAATCTTATCTACCTAACTAAATAACACTTCCATACGCATTGCTGTGTAAGGACGGTCAAGTTACAGAGGAAGCAAATGCTTGCTAATGCCTAAAGGGGAAAATATGCAATATTTTATTTATTTCAACTTTCAAGGGTAAAACTCACTTAGCATTACAAAATGTGCTAATTTTATATGAGGCTCTCAGCATAATTCACTAAAAAAGAAGAATTAGAGAGAGAAAAAAATAAGAATATGTATGCAAATGTAAAGAGCAAAAGCAAACAAAAGAAAATGGCAAAGATCAACCTAAATTTAGGATATATTGAACATAAAGACTTAACAAAGTCTTTCACGGTGGGTATAGGATTACTCTGCTAATGCTTTTAAACGTTTACTACCCCGTAGATGACTCAGTACTAACAACTCCTTCATCTAGAGAATGTGACCCTTACTTACTCCATATATCTAGCAACTCTTACACGCCCAGCCTGTACGTGTCCTCGTCCGCTATGAATCCACGTACGAGGCTGAACGCATGCAGGAAGAGGAGGAAACATTACCGGGAAGACCGCTGGTTGTAATAAAGAAAAAGTGAAATTTTGAGTTGCTAAATCAATCTGGCGAGCAAACTGAATTCAAAATGCACTCATTACACCACGGAGAGTCCAAGGGATTCCCCACCGCACCACGCGTTTCCCGCAATAGACATTTTGATTCCCTTTCGAAAGAAGGCGCGGAATCTTTGCTATGGTGATGTCGTGTTTATGCATATATTTTTTTGTTTCGTGGAGCTGCTTATAAACACGGCTTTTCAAGATCGAAACGACCGACATTCATACTTAAGTTCATAAATTTGAAATGTTTAGAGGAAGAACCAAATCGCTGTTGGAAGTCAAAGCGATTTGACTGTAATTAGATGTACGCCTTGTGATTTGTGCACGTACTACTAGGAAACACAGTATTCTAAATACGCTGAGCTCGGTTTGTGTATCCCACGGGGTTCCCCACAGTTTCCCCACAGTGCGGTAGAGAATTACCGAACTCGCTAATGTTTTTGTATCTTCATCGACATTTAGAATAGAACTCATGTAACGAACACACAGTCAGACAGCCATTGGTGCTAAATATATAGGCTATTTGAGAACTTGTTTTGCTGGGCTATAAAAGAAGTTGTTATTTGATCCAATGACAGGTCCCTGATTTAAGGTGCCAAAGCTTTTTTTTTTAATTGGGCCTATGTTAGTGTTCCATGCCATACTATTCCCGGCAAGCACTGCGTACGTCTTACGCATGACAATTTTTGCTGCCTGCAGCTCCCTGCAGATAGCACGGATGTATCTCACCCGATTCTTGCCGGCACCTGCCCCGCAAGTGCGCACGAAAGTGAAAGTTGTCGGCAACCAAGTTTTGAATATGCTCAAAACTTGTTCCGGGTAAATTGCCTGAGTTTGCCCGCTGAGGTTCGCCCAGAACACCGGCAGGAGGCCTTTAGCCGGCGCAAGTTACCAGCAATTAACCCGCCTGAGGACGTAAGTTGGTCGTGAACCGTGTGGTAATTACTCGTGAGCGCGTGTCAGATGCGGACTTGGAACGTACATTTTGCAGGCATGGTGTTGGTGCTGCCAACTTGCTTCAGAACATAGATTCTGCTGTCATAAATCGAAGGAAAGTTGCGGGAATATTGCGGATAAGTCACTGTCTCCCGGGGACTTGCTGCGGGCAACGGACGACTTCCTCTGCCGTTATTAATGATAAATATACCCGCAATCGCCACGCGTAAACCTCTCGCGTTGTAGGTACTTCCCAAGCAGGTGACATGTAACTGGCGCGCAGGAACCGCAGCTTCCTTAAGTGTCTCCTAGCTAACACTGAACTCACCCGGGTAGGACACGTATGTCACACGGAGAACACGCAAAATCCACGGCAAGTATCACGAATCAAACATGCAAGTTCCATGAAACTCTACCAAATCTTCAACTGACCGAAGAAATTTTATTTTGAAAATATACTTGCCCGCAACAAGTCCGCGTTGCCTCCGAAATAGTTTGACAGGGGTTTAAACTTAATAATTTCTTACTGAATGAATTTTACAACAGTCACCAAAGTTCGACCATGGAACATGGAACATGACTTTAACCAAACGTTTTCCTGTTTTCGTTTTGTTTTTATATTTTTAAAAATGTCTAGATTGTTTGTCGTCCAAGTCCCTCAGAGTTCCACGGCATTACATTCGACCAATCCCATCTGAAATTGAGAGAAATTGGGATCAAATCTGCACAGTGGCCGGACCAGGAAAAATTGAGTATAGTTTTTCCAACAATTTATTACAAGATGAGGAATTGCGCAAAAACAAATTTGGTAAGAAAACTCACCCTTTTTCATGAAATTAGCAAGTTTACACCAAAGTACCCAAGGCTCATTTACACGAATCCGAGCATTTAGTGGAGGCCGTCATAACTGGTGTCATTCAGCTTTAAATCTTCTAAATAATACATATCGTCTACATGCAATGCTAAACCTTCGTATTCAATCAAACTGATGGAATCAATAGGTATTTTCGTGTGTAGTCATGAATAATCCATTTAAACAAAGAATTGGAAGGATTAAAGCTGACGGACTCAACTTATGGTCGACTTAATCAAACCATCATTTGACTGTTCGGATTCGTCTCTAGTACAGTGTCTGTAGCATCTGGGAACTTTTGGGTTAAATCCGAGAAATACTTGGGATTCAGGGAACAGAATGGAAATTTCGGGATTTTATTGGAAGTGTGATAAATTTAAGAACAAAAACGTGTATTCTGTTATTTTTTTTTATTAATTTTTTTTTTTTTTTTTGGGGGGGGGGGGGGCGGAGCGAATCATTTTATATTTTGTAGCCATGCAGACAGGAAATTTTAAAATGCCACAGCGGTAGCAATGGGGAAGATGGAGACACATTTTCCCTCAATTTTTGTCTTCAGTCCCACTGCTACAACTGGGTTTGGCTAGGTTTCCTCTCATATTAACTTTGAAATTAATTGAAAGACGAGCAAAATGTGTACAACTTCAGCTGGGAGATGTAAACAGAGGCTAATATTTCGTTCAACAGTTTGCACACTTGAAATTTGGTTGCGATGATGAAAAAAATGATACTAGACTTCTAAAGATGGAACCTTTTTGGGGATTCTGAATATGAAACCTTTCTTACGATTAGGAATATCGAATCCTTTGAACAATAATAAATATCGAACCTTTTTCTCCATTATGAATATCGAACCCTCTTAACGATTATGAAGAGCGAACCCTTCTCACCATTATGAATACCGAACCTTTTGTTCAGTTCTGAATTAAGAACCTTACGACTACTAAACCTTTGTTATCATAAGTTTATATGAGTAAAGGACGTTATGAACAATAACCGTTTTGAACAACGGACCTTATGAACATCAGGTAGACCCAAATATAACGAAAAGTTTATCGTGCATCATTAAGCCCAAGTCACATTACAGCAATACCGGATCAAATTACGATCCGACTTTTGTGAGTTTTCATGAAGATGTCTTCCATTCATTGTCGGAAAAAAAAACTAAATAGTTGACACCCTGGGTAAATATATGCTTTCTTAGAGAGTTTCTTGAAAATGAAGTGTCAGCTAATTGTTTCATGTCGTCAAGTTGACAAACAGCTTTCATCGAACAACGCGTTGTCTGTGCAGTGTATGAGACGTCACGGAAGAATTAGCACAATTTTGATTTTCGTAGCCCTGCGATACAAATCGCATATTTCTAGAGGCTGGCAAATTTTTTGTTTCTTTCTGACCAAAGGTGGAGGGGAGGATTTTGACCAAAACTCACAAAAATTGGATTGAAATCCGATCCGATATCGCTGTAGTGTCTCCTGCGTCTTAAGATTACGTATAAAAATAGTGTCCATCCTTGAAAGTTGGGACAAAGTTCAAATAAAAATTATTTGTCTGGTTAAGAAAAATTGAGATTGGTTTTGGGATTGAAAATCGCCGTTTAGCATGAACCGCACTTTATTCTGCTAGCCATATGATTTCTTGTTTTACAAAGAGATGCAACCATATAATCTAATATGTTGTGAAATAAAAAGTCACGAAGAAAATTTGGGAATTATTTTAAGGCTGCAAAAGTTTGAAATTCATCCTAGGGAAATTGTCTGAAGTCCTGAAAAGGTTATGGAAATCGAGTAACAAAGCAACATTTTTCCATTTTCTTTCACAATCATTTGTAATTTCAAAACGTTTTGTTATTTTTAATAACAAAATCTGTTTTTCTACTCGTCTCAAGTTTCTTGTTATTTCAAGGAAGAAGTCGAGAGGAAGGTCACAGAAATTCTTTATTTGGTCCTGGGAACATGATGAAAAATTTATGAAAATTCATTCCCAAGAGAGTGAAGGAATCCTGCAGATATGTGATATGGACTTGTTCTTTCATAAGCTCCTTCACATAAACAGGCATTAAATGGGAAACTTAAGCAAAAAAAATATTTTCACTTACAGTGTGGTGAAATTTCCCTTCAAGTCGGTCATATATTTCTGGGGATACCAGTAAATGAAGTCACTGCATTTGTGTTCTAAAATGATCTTGAGGACAGCAGAGTTTATACCACTTCCTAACATTGACAAAAGATTTCCCTAGTGTCTTCAAACTGTTGCGTTAAACTTGAAGTAAATCGGGAATAGGACCTCCCTGTGGGGAATACAGAGTTTGTAAAGTCCTCATGCCACTTATACAATTACATTCCGATAACAGGGGCTTGCTTAGAAGAACGTAAGCTCTAGATTAAAAAAAAAAATAAAAAAAAACTGTCCATCAATGTGACGATATGATGCCAAACGCGCTTGCTTCAAGTTCGCCCCTTTTTTTTGAAAATGTGACATCTTTACCTGCTCATATCATAAGAACCACATGCACATCCGATTTCAACGCAAAGTTCACCAAATTGCTTAGAATGGCCACTTCTTTAACGTATTAAAACTCGATTTAACCTTTAACTCTTCTTTTAATCATCGAGTTGTCTCATTTGAATCCTAGTCGTTGATTTGGATGACGTGGAAGTGACCGCAAAATTTGAAGGACTACGGAGGATTGGTCCACATCCGTTCGCTCTTCCAGGCATGGAATCAGATCAGATGATTGGAATCCCTGAAAAATTTTTCCGCGTGAGTCACAGAGAACATGTATCAGAGGGAGACGTGCTGGAAAGCTACCTAGCAATAACCCTGGGAGGATCAAACACTGCTCCTATTAAGATAGATACGTCAGAACGTGAACTTGTGAAATATATTACCTTGTACTCTCCAGGAGGAAATTTTGAGATTTGTTGCTCTGACCCAAGTATGTACCTCTTTCTTTGTATTCAATTTCCTTCCTTTTATTAGAAGGTAAATCCAGTCATCCCACTGTAAATATGCAGTGGGGCTAGACACTGCTTAGATATAAGCTGCACAACCACAAAAAAGAAAAAGAAGAAGAAGGAAAAAACCGGAACACACTACACTACACTGCACTGCACTGCACTACACTACACCACACTACACTACACTATGTGCTGAGCTCGGTTTGTGTATCTCACATAGAGCCCACAATTCAATGCAACATTATATTACTGAACTAGCTGGTGACTGCTCTATGATAGACATCAAACTAAAAATGTTTAGTTGCACACATTAATGTTGAGACAGCGATCATATTTGCGGAAGGTGGAGTGGCTGTCGCCAAAATAAAGAACGATGGAACGCGAAGAGGACAAGTTGTGACGATAACGGTCATTTAAAGATTTAAGGACGTTAAGTATGTGTGAACTACTGTTCAGAGGGAAATTTGTAACATTTTCAGGGGAAAAAATCTACACACTGTAAAAAATCCCTGTAAATTGACAGAACAAAAAATAAAGAGGAACATAAAGATTACGGAAAATTCTGGGAAGCATTTTCCAGTATCTTTCTGCAATCTTAACGTTTCTCTTTCTTTTTTGTTCTGTCAATTTACATAGATATGAAAAGTGCACAGGTGCAGGACTGTCTCATCCGTGCGATGACCAATCAGTACATGTGACCACGATGGCAGATCATTGTTTGTTGGTTTTAACTCAATGTATGATTGTGTTTAGAATTAGAGTTGTAGAAAGCATGTGAAAACAAACGTCAATTGCCCTTTCAGTTTCTAGATGCATGATATAATAAATTGTGGTTGCCTATGTAGGGAACTTGCTCAGTCATCTGTAGTTATAACAGGATTTGTGTTACAAAGCCTGCTGAAGTGAAACTAATTCGTCATTGGTTTTATCCTATGTCACTTTCCTCAGTTCCAAACGAACAACCAATCAGGTCACTGTTCGAAGAAGAAGACGAAGACGAAGATGAGGACGAGGATGACGTTGTTTTGCCACGTACGTCACAAGTTTGATTTTTTTAATGTGTGAGATATAACAGGTTTCATACAGTGGGAATAAGCCAGTTCCGTAATTCGTTTTGGTGGCTGTGCGCATGCGCACCAATCCCGCAGCTAGAACACGTATTTCAAAACTTGAGTTCACATGACTGTTTCTGAAATCATTCTGATTTTTTCTTAATCCATCCATGACATAAAGAGGGATTTCAGTTGTAATTTTGTGCAGTGGATTGTGTCGAACTTGTCTTTTTGGTGTGAAAATTTGCATTTTAAGCTGCAAAGAGGACTGAGATACCTATTCTCATTCGAGTTGCCTAGACATAGTGTTGTAGGCTATACGCACTGACGAAAAGAGGAGAACTCTGTAAGCTACGTGCTGAGCTCCGTTTGTTCATCCCACTCACGCTGTGCCCCACAATTCCATGCTGCAAAAAAAAAAAATCACCAAACTTGCTTATTGAAATGGCAGTGGTGAAATCTTATATATACAATGTACATAAATTTTGCCCACTTGTGCTTCTTGCAATCACATTGCATATCGTTACGAACTGCGTAATATTAATTTGGTGACAAACTTTAATGAAAAATTAAAGCAAAGGATTATTCACATGGGCATCTGCAGGCATGGACAAGGGGAGAGGGCACTCCCCCCGGGGGAAATCAAAAATTTGAAAAAACGTATAAAAGTCAAAGAAAAAAAACGAACAAAACGTGTTTTCCAAGTTTCTATGCGAAAAATAGGCTATAGAAATGTCATTTCCAGCGATCTGAGAGGCATTTTGGGCCGAAAGCTTCGCACGCTTCGAGTCAATTCATGGTGATTCAGAGGTTTTGCCTCCTACAAATTTGCCCCCCATTTATTTTTTTGCATGTTTATACTGCTGTGACATGTGACACTGGTGTGACAAAGAGTTTAAAACTTGCTGCACAAGCATTTAAAGGACAAGAGAAGTCGCCCCTAGCTTATTTTGAAGCAAGAAGTTAATCTCACAAGTTCCTTATAGCTAATTTCTCCTCAAATTATCTTTCATAATATATTAGGACTTCAAAATTGCATATTCAAGGTCAAGCAAGCAGTAATTTCACATTTGAGGAGAACAGATATTGTCACATGACTCAAAAGAGCCAGTCATGAAACAGGAAAGTGTACTTCACTTGTTCAGGTTGGGTTGATTGCATTTCCCTTTAAGTGAAGTGTCAAAATAATGCTACTTTGGATGTGCTCAGTTTTTTAGGACTTTTGCCGTTTTAACCAGTTTGATGTTCGGAATTATCCGGCTCAGTCATTTCTAAAACGATGACAGATTGAAGAGGAAATCCTCTCACCACGTCCTCCTACCTACCTACTTACTTAAGCCCCCCCCCCCCCCCACAGCAGTCTTAAACGTATCCTCACCCACTCATAACCTCAGTTTATTTCTTCAAGGTGAGTATACAAGGTGGTAGACCCAGTGTGTAATTAGATCGTTCTCAGCACAGTATATGCCATGTAGTATGAGCTGCAGTACTCTACATTTTCATTTTTTTTTTACTATTACTGTATTTGTTTCTTTCGTAGCGAGGCAATGCTATGACTCTAAACGAGACCTTTGCCATTGGTATGAGCCAATTGATGGACAGCAAGTCAGTTATATCCCTAATGTTCCAATCACTCCTGAAATGAGGGATGGTATAAGAATTCACATGCAGATAGCAATAGAGAAAGGTTGTAAACAAACAACGGTCTACCTGACTGAAAGTCAGGCTCCGGAAGCTGGCTTTAGAATTGGTAAGTCTACGAATAATTCTTGCTTCTTGTTCATAAAGAGAACAGTTCCTTTCAGTCACTGACAACCCCATACTGTACCCGCCTTCTCGGGCATTTTGATGGGTACCTTTGAACAGGAATAATAACCACCTGCAGCAGCAAATTCGCTTAAGAAATACAAAAGGTAAAGCAGTAATCGCTGTGCTAACTATTAAACAATCTATCAACTCACAGATTGGTGAAAATGGTGGATATATAAGGGACTTTTGTTTAGATTGTTGTCTCAGGCTGCATAGATGTTGCAAAAAAGGTGTAGCTGTCCGTTTAATCTTTAATTGTTGAAGTTTATTTGTTTTTAGATTAAATCAGAAAGTTTGAAATTCAGTTGTTCAACTCCAACAAACTTTGCACCCAATAATGTATAAATTTCCTCGTTCAGACACATACGTAGCATTTTGCGTAAAGCCATATCCATGCGGTCCACATTAGATTACAGGATACTGTCTGGCAGCAGGCTGTGAATTATTCCGCGGAGTGGTCTCTTGTTTCTCAGCTCCTCGGCTTCATTAGGTATATGACTGAACGAGGAACAAGTCGTAAAGCCTTCTTAATGTGTGCCCCTTTTTGAGAGTGATCACTGCAGGCACTCCATTAAGAGTGAAACTTTGCTCGTTTAGAGGAAATTTCACTCTTCTTGGATGGAGTTATCACTCTAATGGAGTGAATTCGCACTTTTCACTCTATCAAAGGGTGACTAAGCTCACTCTTTTGATCTAAGAGTGCCGGGTACTGAAGGAGAAAATTGCTTTGAAGGAGGAGGCAAGATGCACCAAAAATGCATTAAGGCAATTGAAACTTTAAATCTGCTCAGTGGGTGTAAAAATTTTCAGAAGGACTTTGTCCTCTTTGCCTCTAATTGGTTGCAGAATCGAAATCTTCCTATTGTTGTTTATTATAAAAAAGGTAGTTAAAGCACTCCAGAAAGGTCGTTACTCTGTAGCTTATTACTCCCAACTTTGGTAATAGTTATAGATAAGGGGATCCTTGAGATTAGGTAATATAACATGGTGCAGGAAGGTTCAAATTTTCAATGTCTTTTTCACTTATTCCTTTTCACAATGTCTACTGCACAATACAAGCTTTGAAAACAAGTAAATGAACAATGGCTATGCCGTATTTGCAATTACATACGACAAAAAACTGAATTTATTGTAAAAGATATTTAAGTAGTCCATTTTTAATCCAAAGAAAAATGTGCAGAGGATTTTTTTCCAGTTTCGTGACTTTTGAGGGCGAATATT
The DNA here is from genome assembly GCA_037179385.1 of Holothuria scabra. Lineage (NCBI taxonomy): Eukaryota > Metazoa > Echinodermata > Holothuroidea > Aspidochirotida > Holothuriidae > Holothuria > Holothuria scabra. Next base: position 17,770,605 of record CM074201.1, read on the forward strand.
TATAGGTTTATTTTTTATCCAAAAGGTTGTCCTGTTAAGTGTACTTTCAATGCTTTATGGCTTGCTGGGTGTGGGGAATGCATCCTTCACTTCATTGCGCAGTCGCAACGGTGGATCGTTTCATTACGTTGATTTGATTGAGGGAGGCGTTGTTAGTAGCTCTTGATTAAATAAAATTAAATTGAATTCAACTGTTCTTTGCAATTGACACTTGTTAAATAGTATTGTAGTTGTTCTGTATGCTAATTACAGGAGATTGTAAATGTTACAATTTTAAGATAATCTTTATACCTAAATTGCCATAGATTATGCACTCTATTAAGAGTGAAACTTCACGCGTTAAAAGAGATAATGTGAATGATAAAATTCACTACAAAAAGGATAAAATTCACTCCAAAAGAGTCTTGGTGGAGTGCATATATGGACCACCCTCAAAAAAAGAGTGACTCTTGGAGTAAATGTAACTCCTTTTGAAGTGAATTTCACTCTTCTTGGAGTGAATTAAGACTGTAATGAAGTAAAATACACACTTTCACAAGTTCGTACTTTTCTTTTAAGGTATAGGTGAGAATGAGTGGTCAGGACGTAGATACATTTAGTTAGATAGAAAGATGGAGTTTACGACCCAATTTCTAAGCAAATGGTTTAAATCGAGCCAGCCACGGATTTTTGCCCCCTTGTGGCTCAAGTAAAAGGATGCAGGAATAAAGTCAGCAGGTAGTAGAATGGAAGTGGGAGGTATGAGCGGACAACGTAGGCCCTAGTGTTTACATGTGAAAATAGTGCATGTGCATATGTATGAGGGGGAGGCCAAATTTGGCACAGTATTTCTCACTACAGTAGTGGTAGACAACTTGGGTACACTTTAAGTATAAAACCTCCAGAGAAGAATATACCGCTTGTTTGGGGTAACGGTAAAGCATGCATCCGCCTGTCACGCGAAAGGTCCGGGTTCTATTCCCAGGTCGAATCATACCAAAGACTCTAAAAATGGAACCTACTGCCGTTGGGCATGATGTTCCGCATAAGCAACGGAGTAGGAAAACAAGCCAGTTAGCCACAACTGAAAAAAGGCGGTGACCGGTTCGACTTGAATCAATAGGTTGGAAACTGGGCCATAAAACTCGATGTACCTAATTCAGAGAAGAATAAATATGTTTCCAAAGTATGGTTTTAATCGAAAATTTTGATTTAGCTTCCGTGAAAAAGCAAAATTAAAAAGTCAGGCCTAGCTTGGTAAATTCTTTGATATTTAGAAAAATAATGTCCAAAATCAGAGGAGGTGGACCGAACTTGAAAGAGAAGTATTTGTATTTTAAAGATGCTTTGGGGGTGGCGTGCATAGACTATTTTCAGTTGCCGTCACCATTGGTAAGCCACGCCCACTGCCTGGCAAAACTCGACAGCGTTTTAACGCAGCAGCCACACGTGGGTCGTCAGCTGTCATTCAGCTCACTACACTACAGTAGCTTTTTCCCGTTAAAAGGGGCGGACCGTATGCAGTCAATGAAAGCACTCTATACATAGTGTTCTGATTGCAGAATCCTATGCAGGAAGCCTTTCACTCATTTTGAACTTCATTTAATATCTTTTTTATTCTTTCAATACTTTTCATTCTTTTTCCTCGAAAGAAATAATACACAGGCAGAATCAAAAGGACCTGGTCGAGATCTACTATGGCAACAGATATTTAATTCACCAAGACGGAACAAACTTGATAGAAAGCAGAGACAAGTTTGTCAAGTTTGAGATAGAAATAAGCAAAGGTCTATTTATATTAACATCAAACAATCTCGATTCCAACATAATGGTTAATAGCGGTGAAATGGATTTCGTGGTCAGGGAAATTGGGTACTCCAGCACATGCCCTTTCACCAGATTTTACTTTGATCCGGAAATTGCCCCAGAAAGGCATCCTTTCACTGGTGAGTTCGATTATACTTACTTATTATCTTCGTATTTCTATTGGTTCCTTCTTTATCAGGTGACCCTAACTCTCATGTTTCTATTGGCTCCTTCTTCATCAGGTTACCATGCATTGTCGTATGATAGACTAAGGTAAGGGATAAACGGTTTCACGCTGGGTACTCCATATATTTGAGGTTGTGTAGTTTTATCATGGTTATTTACTAATGAAGTTTGATTTCTGTTTCTACTTTTATATATAAACGTGACTGTTTTTTTAATGAACAACCTGGTCATTATTACGAGCATGTAAAGCCCTCTTGGGATTATTGGAATGCTATCACTAGATGCATTTGGGCTCTGCCCTCTGTAATCTGGACCCCAGATGTATGCCATATGGATCATATATATCGACTGGCCCATATGGGCTTATGTGAACCGTGGGTGCAAAATAACGGGCTCTACCCTCTGTAATCTGGACCCCAGAACCATGCCATATGGATCATATGGTCATATATGCCGACTGGCCCATATGGCCCCATGTTAACCTTGGGTGAAAAATAATGAGGGTCTTATATGTTGGGCCATATTATTTGAGGTCTCTAAAGATTCGATATTTTAGCTGAGTGATCTACAGGCATATTATACCGTAATGAAAACAACAACAAATTTCATCATGCTGATGCTCACTGTTTAACAAGGTGTTTCTTGATTGGCTGTTGCCATAACATTGTATCAATTGCATTCTTCGGTAGGGTTAGGGAATGGACTAGGGGTTAATTACGGCTATCGTTAGCCAGTTAGGAATTTTTTTGTTAGACGGTGCCTATCGCCCCACATTCCTTTTAGATTTAGTCAGATTTGGACGGGAGACTTCTGTGTACGTATTATTGCTTTTGTGGATGATCCTATGCGTATGTTCCAGAGAATTTAAAGTGCATGCAGCTTTCCTGTAGGTTGGGCTGGTTACTGAGCAAGGATTAGCTATTCTATATAGTAGCAAGGTACAACAGTATGTAGAATTTTCTTAGAGTGTCTATAGATTGTTCAAATGTTTGTTCTCTTTGAAGAACACTTTAAAACAAAATTTGTGTTTGATATGTTAAAAAGAAAGCATTCTGATGAACCTTTCATTTATTTCCCATTTCGGTATCCGAGATACTTAAAATTGTAGTTGATACATCCTCCACAAAAATTGGACTTGTAGCACCCAGGTGTGATGTAATGGATATACATTGATGACAAATTCTTTTAGTCATTTTTCATCCTATTGTGTTGACCTTGGATTGATAATAAATGCTTGCTATCTTGCCCCTAAGGCATATAAAGTTTTCAAAATTCTATCGCTCAGGATGCATTGAATGTAAAAAAACATTTATAGTTTTATAGTTTATGGTTGCATAAAATTGGTAGTAATTTTAAGGGAAAATACTTGAAGGCATTGTCATCAGTGTAACTCCATCACATCACACTTGCTTACTTCATGTTCACTTTTTACAGAAAATGTGTCAACTTCAATATCTCTAAAACCGAACCCAGCTAGCATGCCCAGTAAGGCCCAAATTGGGCTCCAACTGGGCTACTTGATGGAGCTCAGCTGGGACCTATTCGTGTTTGTCAGGTGTTCCCTTGACGGAAATCTGCCCAACTGGCACCTGACAAACACGAATGGGTCCCAGCTGAGGCCTAGCAAGTATCCCAGCTTGAGCCCCTTAATTGCTCAAATGGGCATGTTGGCTGAGAACATGAAAAATGAGTTTAAATTTTACTTGAATGTTTGAATATGTTCCTCTTTTACATATCAAAGAAAAATTTGGTTCTAGACCATTTGTTTAAGGCTAAAGCCATGTCAGACTTAAAGATAAGGAACAATTTTAATCATGGTTATTAGAAGTCTGCTTGTGTGGTTAGTAGAAATTTCTTGGAACACAGGTTGTTAAAGGGCCAATCCTCTCACCCCAAACTACACTTCTCGTATGGGGTAACAGAAACTCTCAATTGGCTCAGCTCTTTTATTGACTGCTAGTTCAAACAATGCACAGTACCAAAGTTTATATTACACATCATGAAATAGACTGAGAGTGTTTTGATTATACACATTGTGCTTTTCTTTACTTACCCTGAAGCAATATAAACTGAGATTGTATCTGGATGAGGGTGAATTTCAGACAAATGTGGGAGGGGCTTAAGTAAGAAAGTGAGGAGAATCTGTACTGTTTGGGGTGAGAGAATTGGGCCTTTAAAAGATCGTAAGTCTATTCCTCTTTTTAAGACTATCTATGGAGGGCTTATAAATTATGATTTTTTCCCTCTAATTGAACAGATTGTTTATTTTTTAGAGAGTACATTGAAAGATGTCGCTGGTTAAATGCCATTTCGCGAAGCTCTGTCATTTAAATTACTTTCGTGAGAATGCTGAAGGCTCTTTCATTTAGTGTGGTGTAGTATTTCTTAAATTTACAAATAAATAAATGGTTCACAATTTTTGTGTTCGGAAGTCACTTCAGAATGTTCAATTTGAGGAGGTTTGCAGTCATAATCATGATACAGTCACCGGTTGGGATCACACTTGTAACACAGTACACAAGCTAAGACTTTCTGAAGGTTTTCTACAGTAAAAATAAACAGGGAACGCAACAAGGGAGGGCATGGGAGGCATAGCTCCCTGTGTAGCCTTTTTCCCCAGATGCTCCCAATTCCTGAACCAAATGAAACTATCCTAAGACTCAGTCACCCAGAGGATGTGGAAAATGTCAGAGCCTCTGTCAGGGGCTCTAAAGTGATCCCGGGACTCCTTCCCCTTCCAGGGTTTATGCCCTACGTCAAAACATTTTGCGCACCTCCATCAGTTCCCCTGGCCACTGTACACCTAGTGCTTTTGTGCATGGCATTGTTTACTTGCTGTCTCCAATTTAATGCCACATAATAGTGAAATATGTACTGAATGTTACTTCATTATCACTTTTTGTAACATGTTTTTCATCAGAAATCTTTGAATGTGGACCTCTCCCATCTCCGATCTACCCATTACCTCCATTTACTGGTGATTGCCTGCACGGCTTTGTGGAAGTATTCGAAGTTACTGGAACGTCGGATGTTGTCATTTACCTCCACACTGATATCAACGAACAGCCACTTAAACTGAGTGAGTACAGACAAATCGAAGCAATAAGTGATTGTCAGATTTTGATTCAATTGGTCATAACCGTGGGCTATCGGCCTACCTAGCTCTGTCCCGTTCTTTTGTTTTTTTTTTCTATGACGGATGGTTTTAATCGGAAAAAGTGTAATCTAAAATTTTAAAAAGTGAAAGACTTAACCCCCCTTTTAAAAATGGTTTATTTCATCACACTCTTACTTTATGTAAATACCGTTTTCTTTTTTAATCGCTTACAAATGACGAAATATTAACCTTGACGGAAATTCGTCATGACTAGCCAAGTTTTTTGGGGAAAACCTTGGTTCCTAATTAAAGAACCAGAGCATGGGTTCAGTATTCTTACAACCTGCCTCAATGGACCAACTTTGTTAACCATTCTGGTACAATTAGGTCAAACAACTACTCAAGGGTTTAAACAAGTTACAAACAATAAGTGCTGAATTTCTTGTGTTGTACTGAATGGTTACAATAACCTTCCGTTAAAGGGATGTAAAGTGGTTTTGAACGCCAACCTTCAGAACTATTTTCAAATGCTTGAATGGGTGTATAATTGGTAGTGATAAATGTTTTTGACACGGTTGGGCATAAGATTAATTTTTCCAAATGAAGAGAGCGAGGTATGAGAAATATGTAAGATCTTCACTCCTGGTTGCAGGGAAGCATCGCCAATAGGACAGTTTACTTGACAAATTGTTCTATACGCTCGCTGGGAAAGACTGACCAATAGAGCGTTTTCACGTAACGTCAAATTGGTAAGCCACGTCCACTGATGGGCAAATATCAACAGTGTTTCAATGCAACAGTCACACGACTGGGTCTTCAGCTGCTTCTAAGCTAGTTACACTAAATACTTACTAGCCTATATTTTTCCCGTCAAAAAGGTCGTGGCTTGTGACGACAGTGAGAGCACATTATAACATATAGTGTCATATTTGAACCTGTTACATGTTAGGAGTAACTCATTTTGCAATTTTGTTTTGATATTTTCAGCATATTTTCTTTTTGTTCCTTAGTTATTGGGACGGAAGGAAATTCAGTGACAGAACTCCGAAGTGGAGACAACGTTATCGCAAGGAGAAATACACCAGATGTTCTCTCTCCAACATCTACGAACCTCTTTGTCATGGTTTATCAAAGAAAACTTGTACTTGGTAAAGCTGGCGAGGGCATTGCCCTTCTGTTTGCGGAAGGCATTGAAGAAGGCATCCGGTATATTGGTGCATTAGCTAACAGTGCAGCTACAATCAGGTTCAGCATGTGTTGTAAGTATTATTTCATACCCTTCAAGGTCCTTTCCCCATGGGCCGGGGCTTGTAGAAATGGTCACGGTATGCCCTGCCTCTGTTAAGAGTCGACTAAACCCGCTGTCACACATAACGATTCCGGATCGGCCTCTGATCCGATTTTTGTAAGTTTTCATTGAAATTTCCCGAAAGAGCCAAAAAATTGCCAAGTATTGTAAATACATGACTTTCATCAGAGGTCTATCTTGATGAAATGTTAACTGATTTTTTCGTGACGTCACATCGACAAGCAACTTTTATCGGACACGCGCAATCCGATATAAAAGTTATAATCTGTCCACGTGACGTCACGAAATAATTAGTATAAATTTAATTTTGGTAGTCCTGTGATAGAAATCATATATTTACACACAGGTTTGCAAATTTTAGGTTTTTGACGACCAGAAATCGAGAGGATTTGAATAATATTTACGCAAAAATCGGCCACTGACTTGAAAATCATTCCAACTTGTTCTAGTATGGGTAGCGGCTTTAAGGGGAAGACTTGCACCGTATTTGAATTGTATTTGGAAACGAACTTGGAACTGGTTACGTTTTTATCTAATTGACACTATGTAACACATTCGTGTTGGTTTAGATCTCGTCAAACTTAACTCATTTCAAGGTCCTCGGACAGCGGTAGAAATTTCTGAATCGTCAGCTAGGGACCATGGGGGTAGCCTCAACCAGGAGCGATGGTTCAATATTAAAGGGAAATATTGCGTTTAAATTGCTGCAACATATTATTAGAGGTAAATAGCTCTAGTCATTTTCAAATCATTCGGTGTCAACAATAAACCCCAGCAATATCTGCATCTCCTCAAAATGTTATGCGCAAGAAGAGTTATGGAAGTTGCATCTTTTGAATCTTGAAAGTTTGGGTGAACAGATTATTCTTTAGCAACAATTCAAATGAACTTGTCTCTGAGAGAAACTTATTTCTTGAAAAGAAGGCTACCATACCGCCTTATTTGTAATTATTTATCATTGTTTGCCAATAAATATTGGTTTTAAAAGGATGAAATTTCCTTGTGAAACAAACGCAATATTTCCCTTTAAGGTACATTGGTGAGTCATTGGTAAGTCATATCTCAAAACTGCATGACTACTTAGTATTCATTTTTATTCAGCTGACACATACTGAAGTCCACGGTAGAGGGTTTCCCCTAATAGATCATAAGGTCGACAATAACCAGAAGAAATCCCCACAACTTGTAGCTCTATTAGTGTTCTACCAGCATAGACCTGACTTGCTCTGTGATATCCCATTCGTCCACTACTGTAAATCCTTGTAAACTGGTTTGACGTTTTCTCGAAAGTTGCCCTAAAAACTGGGCGTTTAATTGGAGCCTATTGAGAACACCTTGACAAAAAAGGAATGGCTTGTATTTTCTCTCAACCCTGTTTTCCTGCCCCTGCATATATAGGCCTAGATGCAAACCTGCAGTTACTATACTCAACAAAGTGACATTTAGATTCCCTGATGAGCAATGTCGGGGTCATTTTGAGCAGTTGTTCTTAAGATATTTCTCTTGAAAGTTCCACCGTTTCTCTGATTGTTCTGATGACATGAAAATGACCAAATAAGGTATTTGATGGAAAAAATATTAAAGACTAGGAACTTGGCTGCCCTATGCAATTCCCATCAAAATCTATTAGAAATTGACCATTCTACGAGGTAACTTCTGATTTGCACTGAATCATGAATAAACATGAGCTAATTATGCATATATGGCTAATGTTATCCTATACTTTTGCAATTTTATTTGATCAGTGAGAGATGATGAGTCGTTAAGAAATAATTAAGATAGGGTTATCAAAAAAGAAATGTCAACACTATGAAACACTCAACATCATTACATTTGCGTAAACAACAAGTTGCATCATGAGCATTCAACTTTCAAGAAATCTGTCTTGAGAACCGTAGTAGATCGTGCCATAAATTCTACGGATTTCCCCAAAGAAAGCTTCTCCTTAGCTGACAAGTAAAGTTGTAGGACTTTGTGCTGACATATGCCACACTACCTTTAATCACGGAAAACATATGATGTAGAGTGACGCATGGTGTCTATATGGATAATGAATTTCTGTATGAATGCTCTGTGCTTTCATAATCATCAGAAATCCTCAATTTCTATTGGTCCGTTTTGATCAGGTGTGACCATGCGTTGTGCTGAGATAAACTTACGGTAAGGTAGCACCTAACCAAAGCCTGTCCTCCTTTTTGTCACCCAAAAGTGGGGATATGCACATTTTCATTGCTAAAAACGTGTGTCCCCGATTGACGCTCAAAACATGTATGGAGCTGTGTGTGTGTGTGTTTGTGACACTTTTCTTGTTAACGCGATATCTCAAGAAGAACTCTAAGGAGGTCAAAGGTCATCTGGGATTGCCAGTGGTCAAAATCTGAAAACCTCAACATCTCAAAGTATGGAACCTTGGATATGTTTCACATTTTGTATGTGGATGTATTATGGTCAGAAGATTGTCCCTGTCGTTTTTGGTGGAAGTCAAGGGACATCTGGGGTCACCAGTCGTTTTAGATTAAAAAACGTTGTTAACGCGATTTCTCAAAATAGGAAACTTCAATAAATTTTATATTTGGTATGTGGATGCGCTATGTTCAAAAGGTGTTCCCTACCGTTTTTGTTGGAGGTCAATTGTCACCTGAGGTCACCAAGGGTCACATTAAATAAACATTACCACGCCAAATCTCAAGAAGTGTGAGAATGGTCGCTATTTTTTGGTGGAGGTCAAAGGTCATCTGGGATAGGAAAATCATATTTTGAACCTGCCAGCATAACATTTAATTGTGAGAAGATATGGTACATGATGGCATTGTTTGAAATAGAAAATTTATATATCATCGAAACCTCAATGGATTTTTGCATTCTGGTATGAACATTAGTTCTTAATCTGCCGTTAAGTATGTCTGAAAGCCGTATTTTCGTTCAGGTTGACTGTTGATTGCACGTACTACACGTAAACAAGGGAACGATGGTCAGTACAGTGTGTGCTGGGCTCTGTTTTTGTTCTTCTTTTTGTTTACCCCGCTGTGCACCACATAATTACATGCGACAACGGATTACCGAACTCTCTATCTCCTGCAAGGATCAAACCAGGAAATATTACTGGTGAACAACGTGTCTCTAAAAATATAAAGATTCGCCTTCCTTCATAAGCAACTTGCATGTAACTTCTTGTCCAAAATCTGGAATTCTGAAATGGTAAGATTATTTTCTGTATGGTAGACTGAAAGCTGACTTTTTATACCATTTACAACTTGAAATATTTTCTAAATTGAAGGAAAGTTCAAAAATGTGTTGATACTTACAGCAAGAGTTGACTTGCTTGGTAATTTCCTTTTTGTATTCTCTTTCAGTACCAGCATCCGAGTTCCCAATGCCACGAATACTACCTGATGTGGATGAGGAGGAGGACAACGAAGATGAGGAGGAGACCGAAAATGAGGAGGAGAACGAAAATGAGGAGGAGAACGAAAATGAGGAGGAGACCGAAAATGAGGAGGACAACGAAGATGAGGAGGAGACCGAAAATGAGGAGGAGAACGAAAATGAGGAGGAGAACGAAAACGAGGAGGAGACCGAAAATGAGGAGGAGAACGAAAACGAGGAGGAGAACGAAAACGAGGAGGAGAACGAAAACGAGGAGGAGAACGAAAACGAGGAGGAGAACGAAAACGAGGAGGAGAACGAAAACGAGGAGGAGAACGAAAACGAGGAGGAGAACGAAAACGAGGAGGAGAACGAAAACGAGGAGGAGAACGAAAACGAGGAGGAGAACGAAAACGAGGAGGAGAACGAAAACGAGGAGGAGAACGAAAACGAGGAGGAGAACGAAAACGAGGAGGAGAACGAAAACGAGGAGGAGACCGAGAACGAGGAGGAGACCGAGAACGAGGAGGAGACCGAGAACGAGGAGGAGAACGAAAACGAGGAGGAGAACGAAAACGAGGAGGAGAACGAAAACGAGGAGGAGAACGAAAACGAGGAGGAGAACGAAAACGAGGAGGAGAACGAAAACGAGGAGGAGAACGAAAACGAGGAGGAGAACGAAAACGAGGAAGAGAACGAAAACGAGGAAGAGAACGAAAACGAGGAGGAGAACGAAAACGAGGAGGAGACCGAGAATGAGGAGGAGAACGAAAACGAGGAGGAGACCGAAAACGAGGAGGAGAACGAAAACGAGGAAGAGAACGAAAACGAGGAGGAGAACGAAAACGAGGAGGAGAACGAAAATGAGGAGGAGAACGAAAACGAGGAGGAGAACGAAAACGAGGAGGAGAACGAAAACGAGGAGGAGAACGAAAACGAGGAGGAGAACGAAAACGAGGAGGAGAACGAAAACGAGGAGGAGAACGAAAACGAGGAGGAGAACGAAAACGAGGAGGAGAACGAAAACGAGGAGGAGAACGAAAACGAGGAGGAGAACGAAAACGAGGAGGAGAACGAGAACGAGGAGGAGAACGAGAACGAGGAGGAGAACGAGAACGAGGAAGAGACCGAAAATGAAGAGGAGACCGAAAATGAGGAGGAGATCGAAAATGAGGAGGAGACCGAAAATGAGGAGGAGAACGAAAATGAGGAGGAGAACGAAAATGAGGAGGAGACCGAGAATGAGGAAGAGAACGAAAATGAGGAGGAGACCGAAAATGAGGAACAGACCGAAAATGAGGAGGAGACCGAAAATGAGGAAGAGAACGAAAATGAGGAAGAGAACGAAAATGAGGAAGAGAACGAAAATGAGGAGGAGACCGAGAATGAGGAGGAGACCGAGAATGAGGAGGAGACCGAGAATGAGGAAGAGACCGAGAATGAGGAGGAGACCGAAAATGAGGAGGAGACCGAAAATGAGGAGGAGACCGAGAATGAGGAAGAGACCGAAAATGAGGAAGAGACCGAGAATGAGGAGGAGACCGAGAATGAGGAGGAGACCGAGAATGAGGAGGAGACCGAAAATGAGGAGGAGAACGAGAATGAGGAGGAGACCGAAAATGAGGAGGAGAACGAGAATGAGGAGGAGAACGAGAATGAGGAGGAGAACGAGAATGAGGAGACCGAAAATGAGGAAGAGAACGAAAATGGGGAGGAGAACGAAAATGAGGAGGAGAACGAGAATGAGGAGGAGAACGAGAATGAGGAGACCGAAAATGAGGAAGAGAACGAAAATGAGGAGGAGAACGAAAATGAGGAGGAGAACGAGAATGAGGAAGAGACCGAGAACGAGGAGGAGACCGAGAACGAGGAAGAGACCGAGAACGAGGAAGAGACCGAAAACGAGGAGGAGACCGAAAACGAGGAGGAGAACGAAAACGAGGATGAGAACGAAAACGAGGATGAGAACGAAAACGAGGAGGAGACCGAAAACGAGGAGGAGACCGAAAACGAGGAGGAGACCGAAAACGAGGAGGAGAACGAAAACGAGGAGGAGACCGAAAACGAGGAGGAGACCGAAAACGAGGAGGAGACCGAAAACGAGGAGGAGACCGAAAACGAGGAGGAGAACGAAAACGAGGAGGAGAACGAAAACGAGGAGGAGAACGAAAACGAGGAGGAGACCGAAAACGAGGAGGAGACCGAAAACGAGGAGGAGAACGAAAACGAGGAGGAGAACGAAAACGAGGAGGAGACCGAAAACGAGGAGGAGAACGAGGAGGAGGAAGAGAACGAGAATGAGGAAGAGAACGAGAATGAGGAGGAGACCGAAAATGAGGAAGAGAACGAAAATGAGGAAGAGAACGAAAATGAGGAAGAGACCGAAAACGAGGATGAGACCGAAAACGAGGAGGAGACCGAAAACGAGGAGAAGACCGAAAACGAGGAGGAGACCGAAAACGAGGAGGAGACCGAAAACGAGGAGGAGACCGAAAACGAGGAGGAGAACGAGGAGGATGAAGAGAACGAGAATGAGGAAGAAAACGAGAATGAGGAAGAAAACGAGAATGAGGAAGAAAACGAAAATGAGGAGGAGACCGAGAATGAGGAGGAGACCGAAAATGAGGAAGAGAACGAAAATGAGGAGGAGGCCGAAAACGAGGAGGAGACCGAAAACGAGGAGGAGACCGAAAACGAGGAGGAGAACGAAAACGAGGAGGAGACCGAAAACGAGGAGGAGAACGAAAACGAGGAGGAGACCGAAAACGAGGAGGAGACCGAAAACGAGGAGGAGACCGAAAACGAGGAAGAGAACGAGGATGAAGAAGAGAACGAAGATGAGGAGGAGAACGAAAATGAGGAGGATAACGAGGAAGAGGAGACAACTAACGGTGGTGGTATTGTAATTGGGGAAAATCCAGACACCGCGGATTCACCAATACCTCCTTCTGGTGTCGTTAATCTTGATGAATTTCCAGGTAATTTCAAATTTTAGATGTCTTTATTTCTTTTAGTATAGCGGGTTGATAGATCTGAGCAAAAAGGGTGTCAAAATTTCGGTAGAAAGTTATTGGTGGATGGATATTGTATTGCCTTTGCAATTCCAGCCAATGAGTGGTGTCGATTAAGAAGGGATGTCCATCAAGAAATGGTGAATGCATGGTTATCAGTCAATAAGGGTGTGTCAATGAAGGAGCGTCAATAAGGGGTGTCAGTCACGAAGGGCCTTGGATTAGAGCTATTTTTGATGCGATAAAATGGTACTATAGTCTAGACATTCTGGTGAAATGTTTAGCGTTTCTTTAGCCTAGGCCATCTTTTATTGACTGTATTCTGTTGAAAGCTAGGGTTGCAGATATCTCAGAGATCGGAGTTAGTCTTGTTCTTCCAATTGCTCCTCTAACGTGAAAGCCAACTGAAACAGATGGAGAGGGTCAATGGCAGAATTATAAATTAATGATAATTTCACAACAGTTCATTCCTTTTGATTCCTTGATCTAGTCAGAGGAATCTTTGCGATTATGATGCAATGTGTGAGTAGGTGTGTGTGTGTGTGTGTGTGTGTGTGTGTGAGTGTGTGTGTTTTTGGTGTAAATCGGGGACGTGTCTTAGGCAGGTTAGGAACCTATTTGTTTCGTTTCCCCATGAACCGTGACAAACCGATTTTCGCTCAAATTCCTCATCATTGGACTACAGAGTGTTGCAATTCGACATAATTTTTTCAGGGTCCTACCCTCGCGAATCACAAAGTAGGCTACATGCATGACATGATTAATAAACGTATCTGCTTTCATTTTACGGCTTAAAGCTGTATTGAAAATAACAAAATAATTACCGCACTGGTAGGATTTTCCACAACGAAATCACTTTAAAGCTTGTGCGCTAAATGCCTGTTGAAACAGTAACTTCAAGACGTCATCTCCCTCCAACCTTTTACCGCTGAATTTCTCGTCTTTTACGCCCATGATGCTAAAAGTACATTGACAACTATAAAGAGGAGGTGTCAAAGTTCCAATATACATATGCATTTTTCCTTACTCATATCTTTAATTTTCCCACCGAACCAAGTGAAAAAAAACACGTTATATGATTTATTCATTACCGGTTGTTAAATGTGAAACGTTCTGTTTTAAAACAGATAAGACAAAAATGGGCTGTAAAGAACTACGTGAAGTATGGCTAACATAAATCGAGAAAATTATAGTGCTGTTGAAGATTTATGATGTCAAAAATATGTCTCAAATTGTGGAGATGCAATGGAAATACAAAATTTATAGACTAATTGAAAAAATGCACTACAGTGGTGAACGCGCATAGCAACTTGCATAGCAACAAAGACACATTCTTTGCATGTGACGACACTTCTTTGTCCAGTCCACAAATTAGAGTCTTTTTTGTCCATGTAGGTGGGTGTTTCTTCAATTTCCAGATTCAAAATTTGCCATGAAATCGAATTTTCCCCTTTCTAATAAATGCCCTAGGAAGTTAGAAGCATTTTGAAGCATGTTGTGAACCTATTTTAAGATAACATACTATGAACTGGTTCATGGGTGTGTGTGTGTGTGTATGCTTGTAGTACGAGTTGACAGGGGACCTGGGTCCTTTGGGGTTCTAGTCAATTGTGTATACATCCAAAATGGGGATATCCACATTTTCACCGTTTAAAACGTTTGTAGTCCTCGATAGATGGCATAAACATGTATGTGCAAGTGCACATGTGTATATGTATACCTATCGCTGTCGTGTGACCAGCGCTTAACACACTTGCATATGTGTTTACAGCTGATGGTAGGATGAAAACCAACATCTTCGCACATAATTAACGACGCGTAATTCAAAATTCCATTGTAAGGAGAGGTCAGCGTCAATTATTGTGTTACTGTGTTACTAACACCTCCCTGCATTGACCACCCCCCCCCCAGTTGACCCAGGGAGGTGTTATTAGTAACACCTCCCTGGTTGACCCAATATTTTTTAGACTTTGATTCACGTTTCCTGTAGAATGTGATGTGATGTTCCTGTTAAGTTGCTTTGCTTCAACTTTTGGAGAACTTTGTCGCACCCTTGCGTCACAAGTCGGGCGAACATGACCCACATTTGACTCTCCACTGTCTGGACATCAGAGGGTGCATGGGGCTCAATCCATAAATTAGGGGTCCAATAGTGTGACATAAGGTCAAAATTTAAAAATCATTTTATCTGATTGAAATTTACACCCATGATAGAGTATCAACAGCAGTTATAAAAAATACAAATATTTTTGCATTGAGCATTATGTATGCATGAGGAGACTCATTCAAACATAAACCTGGCCAGTAAATTGACCAACATAACGGGGACACCAAAGCAGTCTTTAACCTTCTCCCATAAGAATGACGAAAATCTGAAATGGTTGAAAATTCCTATTTGAATGTGTTTTAGTACCCTTTGTGACAAGAACATGGTAAAAAATTGAAAAAATACTCCAAAAATTAGAAAAGTCAGTTTCATTTTTCTCAAAAATTTTTAGTTGCCAAAATGACTACGTATTTACATATTTTTGTACAATATTGACTGATTTTTACCAATTAATGATGTTCAAGTATTGAAATTTTCCTCTTTGACACCCTAAGATTGTTAGACTTAACATTTGAAATCTTATTTATTGTCCCTTCATGGACATAAGTAATATTAGCAAGATATTACACTCCATTATATCTGTCGCGTGTAACAGGGACACCAAGATTTGGTGTCCCCATAACACCTTACATTCAAAGTGCCAGTTTGATTTTTAAATGTTAAGTTGAGCTGGTAACTTTCAAATACAACAAAAAACACTGTTTGCAGTTACAGTATACTGTAAGATAGAATAATTAGATTCATTTTTATCAATTTTTTGTTTGCTTATGGCGGACATAACTCTGACAGGAAGGGGTACACCAAAAAAATTAAATGTTCATTAGGAATGAATACAAGATTCTCAAACCATGGGATTAACTTTTCTGGTAATATTCTGAAACCTTCTATTCATGTACCTTTGTTCACCCAAAAATTAATTAGTTTGTGCGATTGGCTTAACATCAAACTTTACCAATATAACTCACTAAGGGGGACACCAAAATTCTGTCCATATTGAATTTTACCTAGAAAATCTTTTGTTTTGATTTTTTCTTTCCAAATGAGCTACTATCTAAAAGAGTTTGACCAATTTTTTGTATCAAGAAAACTATGGCCATCTGAGAATGATCATATTTTTAGAAATGATGGAATATACATTAAAAAACCAACATAACTGGGGGGACACCAAAAAGTTATGTCCGCCGGGTTGTTTTCAATAGTATCATTTGGAAAATTTGGTGGAGCGCTAATGCTCATATTTTTAGAAATGTTGACTTTTGGTGATACCCTTACCATAACACATGATCAAAGTAATTCAGTCTGTGATAAGTATGTTTTTCTGATTATTCAAATTTGTATATTTGTATGTCACAGCCATTACGCAAAAATGAGGGGGGACACCAAAGCAAAGAAGTCTATTTTCTAAAAAATACTTAACTTTGAATATTCAGTTTATATATCATAAGATAACCAAGTTGGTAAAGGATAATAAAATACCTGAGGCACTGGTTTGATGTTTTCCCTGTTTTTGAAATATAGCATTATATTGGCAAAGTTAGTAAAAACCCCATTGGACCCCTAGTTTATGGATTGCGCCATGGCCCAATGGACCGTGCTCAGTGAAGAATCGTTGTCTTTCTGTGTGAGAGAGTGTCTAAGGTTTGAGTTTGTTTGAGGGAATGATGATTTTAGCTGGGATATGTCTGGTGAATTTCACCTTACTAGCCATCAAAAAAATTGCCCAAACAGTCAAATGTTTTGGAAAATTGGTTTGATTCTTTTGCTCTTATTAGAGGACCGTGTACATTTCATCACCAGTGGCGATGGTGAATTTCAGTTTGCGCTCCATCAGTATGACATCAGAGACATGGCATTCTTCCAGTTCAAAGTCGATGCAACAGAAAATGTATGGATTCTTCTGTCACCAAGAAATGAACGTTGTTCTGAAGGATATTACATAGGTAAGAACAAATGATACATTTGTAGTGACGGCGCTAGAACGTCAAAATTAAGTGGGTAGGGGGAAAGAAGGGGACAAGGGAAATGTTGGGGGCAGAAAGCTAAACTGAATGCGAAGCGCACACTCCTACGGGTGGGGTCCAGGGGAAATCCCTGTTGGAGTCCAGGGGGCGAATCCCCAGAAGCTCTAAGATTTAAGCATCTCTCTGGGTGAAAAAGTAAGCCTCAGGAGAAGAATATTATTTACTTTTCGGTTGACCTTACTCCTAGCGGACCTTACTCGGGAGGTGGCGGCGACGCAACTTGGGGGCAAGAGAAAAATATCCGAGAGGCAGATGCCCCCATATGCCCTCTTCCTCCTGGTGGGCCGCCACGATGTTTTGCTTGATATTCATAGCACAATTGTCTTTTTGCTTGATGGGTATTATGTAAATGTCATTTAGCATAATCTTCATTGATTTTGTTTTTATTCAGTCGCATTGTGCTTAATATCTTTCATGTTTTACCCTTGTTGTACCATGTAGGTTTGAACGTTAATGGACTTGGACAGGATGTTATTCAAAAATGTGAGCATTATGATGATTGTTCCGATGGAACAACACTCGACCAAGATGTTTTGACGGTTGACTGCGTTTACTTCATTGAGATAATCGCATATTATGATAATGATGTCTTGGTAAGAATGACCATCAGGTTTGGGTATACAATTGACCAAGCCCGCATCACCCTCATGGAGTTTACCGATACACATGCGTTCCACATTTCTTACGCTGGGTTTACCAGTAGAAATGGCGCTGTAGCTAAGTGGCTCTTGTTCAACTACATCTACAAAATTGGTAAGTATGGTTTACTATACAGCGTTGCAAGAGAGAACTACTGAGTGTTTAGCAATGAGATTTAGGTAGCTTCTAAAATCCAATAACCCGTCATTTGACTGCTATGTTGGGTTTTTCAGTTTAGCAAACAGTTCTCATCATTCCATACCTCAGTGATTCAGTTGATGTGTCGTTCTTTTTGCCTATTGTGTAGCTATGTATCGCAAGGCAGAACCTCCCTTGTATTGTAAAAAAAAACTCTTCAATGAAATGTTGGATTTCCCAAAGGAGGAAAGTTTTTCTGCTCAGGCCGTTTGCCAAGAACGCAAGGAAGGCAGTATGGTCATATGGGAACTTAAAGGGCTTAAATATGCTACCTACAACTAATGGCTGAAAGCTACTCATCTCATAACTTTGATATTTACGACTGTATGTTATTAAAAAAAAAAAAAAAAACCAAATCGAATGCTTCTCGCTTGTGATGTTGGTAACAAGCTTGTAGTCTTGAAGGTTATATGTATATATAGCAAGGGCGGATCCAAGTTGCCCCCCCCCCCATGACCAATTTCCCCCCCCCCCCCCCAAATACAAGAAAAATGCGCCCCCGCGTCCTACGAAATTCAGTTAAACTACCACGTGCTTGTTGCTAATACTGGCAGACTATATTTATCTCACATTTACTTGCCAAATTTACATCAAGCAATAACATTGCCATTTGTGTGACTGTGTGCAAGTACGTGCGTCTAGATGAGATACGTTCTACACACTACTTGTATGCTAGGTTTCTCTCAACGCGTGACACATAAAATAACGGCACATACAGACTTACATAGCGTTGCATAGCCCATTGCGACATAGCCTGCGTAGCGCCTCTGTGGCTGCAGCCCCCTTTAGGCTGCCGCCCCTCAGAGCCTGCCGGCGATGGTCAGAAATTTCGTTCAATGAGCCCAAAAGTTGATCGTCTCAATATTCATGAGCACTCACCACAATTGGTCTATTCCTGAGGTAGGCGATGCACAACGGCTCAATCTTGGCAAAGCTACGTTGAACGCAAAGACATTTAGACCAAACAAAAACATAGGCTTGTTACGTCCGTTATAAGCTTTTAATTGAGATGGAAGTCTTGATCATGGAAAACCTCTTTCAAACAATAACAACTTTCATCAAAGAGTGGATTTAAAAACAGTAATCTTTTGTTGAAAAGTATCGAACTATTTTTTCCCGTTGCTGTGGGATCTTTTGTTCTTAATTATACGCTGTACTGTGTGTATGCTTGAACGGTACCCCACATTACCGGTGTCGAAAAACATCGGACTAAAATGACTCCGTGTACTGTTATACAATGGTGTAAGTGTTTGCTTGTTAAATGAACATTAACAGCCTTGCTTCAACCAATCCACGTAGAGTTATGTAGATGAAGTTTCGTAAGTTTTCTACCCAGTTGAACAGATTTGGTGTTCAACGCCGGCGGACGTTGATTTTTTCGTAGCGATGAGCTGGACGAAAAAATCCCCCCCCCCCCCCCCACCCGCGGGCTAATTGCGACAGTCATCACGGTGTGCATGCACGAGCCATATTTTTTCATGCAGAGCAGACCGTTCAAAATTGTCTTCCTATCTGCACTACTGTAAAAATATTAGGCTCGTGCACACCGTGATAAGTGATCGCCGACCCAATGGAACAATGCATTACAATAGCCCTCAATCAGTTCCTATTACACTGCGCTACGTATAGACCACGCTCCGAATACTGTACTTGTATTCGGAATGTGGCCTGTTTTTCTGTTTGTCTCTGCTCTCAAACAATTTCATTCTTCCCTTAATGACCTCATGTCATGATGGGTGAGGAGAACAGCATATAGAGTATAGACTACACCTTATTACATCTTCAACAGTTCAGGGAGACTTTATGGCATCAAGAAAGTGACTGATGGTGCTCTCCAAGTGATTTAGATTTTTACCTTATTTTGACTCGATGGTGTCAAAATTTATCGGTTGTATCAATAACCGCTCTAATTACCATCTGTGTTTACTATATTAACTGTACGTCTCTTGTGTGTTGGCATAGGCCTATCGAAACACACATTCTGATATTGACACAATGATATAGAAGAATATTTTATAATGAACCAATTGACCATGCGCCAGAAAATGAAAATCTTGGCCTGCATTGACCGTCTAAAGTGTCAATGCAATAGTGCTAAACCATCCAAATGCAAGGGAACCCATTTTTTGATGGTACCTTGCACATACGGCTCATTATTGTGTTAAAAATAGAGAGCATACATTATTGTATTAGTCAGATGTTCTGGCGCCCCCTTTTCAAACTGCTACCCCCCCCCCCCTTATGAGCTAGAGGCTGGATCCGCCCTTGAATATATAGTTGCAAACCAAGAGCGTTCGTTTTACCTCAGAATGGTTGCAGGATATATTATAGTACACTACAGTTGGTGTGCTGATCGAAAATTTCTAAAAATGTAAAAATGAATTTTAACATCGTCTTAGGCCACAGATTTGCACCTGCTTTACAATGGGCGGACCCCTCCCCCTCCTACTAATGAAAACACTTGCAGGAATGATGCCGCTGGATACGACTATGGGAGGGAGACAAGGAAGTAAAAAGCCGTCCTTAACAAAGCATTCAGCACGTTTATTGGACTTTCCAGGATATGCCCAGTTTGAATTAGAATCGTCAGTTGCCACCAAAAAAGGGAATGAAACGAATCTTGGCCGACTTGAAAACAGTTAATTTTCTTTACCCATCACCCATGCTAGTTGCTCTCTTCCTTTCCCATCAGTTCAATGTGATTGGTAAAACTGACCTTACTTGAGTATAAGAACATACTAAAACGGGGGGGGGGGGGGGGATGGATTGGGGAAGAGGTTAGGTTAGGGGGGGAATAGGTGGAGTTGGAGGGAATTTGTTTCATTTAATATTCGCGGCAAGAGTAGCTTTTTAGTTGAAAGGTTGATGAGGAATGAGTACATAGACCTGAATGCTTGTTAAATCTTTTGTGTATATAGGTAGCTGGGAACGAACCTTCTTCCAGACCAACATGTACTCACACAGTGTGAGCACACAACGTCTTGGTGACGACGAATTCCAAGTCAGTTTTGCTGTGAAAGCAGAAACAAAAGCTGTCGTCGTTTTAGCTGAAACGCCTTCAAGAGAGGGTGTACATATTGAAGTCGGTAAGTACTCAGTAAACATATATGGCTGTTAAATATGATAAATCTCTACCTATCACGCTGGACAGAAAAATCTCCCTTTCAATGCGAATTTCATTGCAAACTTCATATCTGACCAGCTATTAAAGTCGACCATTAAGTAGTGGAGTCCATCAGCCTTAAATAGTCTTCAATTTACTGTCTACAATTCTAAAACCTCATATTTTGTGAAATTGAGGAAATCAAGAAGTATTTTAGTTTACCATCCATGGTATAGGTAAGCAAAGAATCCTAGTTAAGATCGACAAAGTTAGACCATCATTTGACTATGCACATTCGTCTATTCATCTTAGCATGACTGCAAGTTCTGTGTTGTCCGTGCAGTATAGACGAATCCGGACAGATTGTGATGGTCTGATTTTAGTCGGTCATTACCGTGGTCCATCACCTCTTATCTTTAAATTCCTTCCTTACCTGTTCCATGGATGGTTGTACACTGAAGTGTATCTTGATTCCCTCAACTTCACTGAATATGAGGATTTGAAATTCACGTAGACAATAAATGAAGATGATTTAAGGCTGATGGACCCCACTGATGGCTGCCTACAGTCACTTAAAGCAAGCACTAATCGGATTCATCCTTGAGTCCCCAAACCAGCCTCCGCCCATGGCTATAAGCCACTGCCCGTCATTGGAACTGGTTGGATTTATGATTCCAACAGTAATGATGTCATGACCGCAGAAACAATATCTCTTACATACCAGTAGACATTCAGTTACACAATTAGCTGAGATCACAACCTGCATATGTCGTAGAAACAGTGCATTTTTTATTTGAATTGGAGTTCAACAGCTCAACTGAGAACCTTTTTGGAAACGTAGCGATGATGACCTGAAGTATTCCATGTAAGATACAGGATATTTTTCTTCTTCAAAGAACTTGTTCTTATTGTAGTTGGAGGAGGGGTTGGAAGTTACATTTTGTATGTAATGAGCAAGGTCGGCGATTTGTTCTCAGCAGACATGTTCCTCGGTCCCTCCCAGGATCACAGCCCACTGTTTTGGAGAATGTCTGGGAAAAGGGAAAATTATGGAGAGTAGAGCCCAGGACACGAAGTTAAGAAAACGCAAAGAATTGTTAGTCAACATTTTCAAGTAAAATAAGCTTGTGACCAAGATATATATATATATATATTTTTTTGGCAGTCCTCGGTGCGAGTTCAAACGAGCGCTCGTACATCACTCAAGGAGAGGATAAATTAGTAGAAGTTGATACTGCCGGTATTTTGGATCGAGACGGTTACGTTGGTTTCTGGGTTTCCTTCAGATATGGACATATTAGAGTCGGCAAAGAGGGCGAAGAAGCGTTCATGTGGTGTGAAATTAGTCCAATGCCGACCATCCATTACGTGTTCTTCCAGTCTGGTTACCATAGGCCAGGGTATATCTACTACTATATACTGTACAGATTCTGGTACTTCTCAGAGGCTCAAGGTTCGTTAAAGATTTTTAATAATTGACAAGTTTAGTGTTTCTGATAAAAATGGTTGGGGTGGCGAAGAGTGGTCTTAACTTTCCAAAAACAAAATGTGGAGGTTAAAAATCACCTATTTATCTCCATTTTAAAATATGAATGTCCATGTGCAAGGTATGTTGTACTGAACTTAACAGCATGTACGGGAGTATATGTAACAAGCTGGTTTACCCCCCCCCCCCCCCACCCCGGAGAAAAAGAAAAACAAAAAAAATTACAATCTTCACCTGGACTCTTTTCAATGATGCCCACTTGTGTCAACTCGGGTTAATTTGGCCTAACACCTCTTAACTAGACGTGTGATCTAAGCATTCATGCCCACTGTATGCATGTTTAAGTGAGCAACCCATCAAACTTGTAAATTTAGGAAGTACCCCATCATTTTCCCTTTGTTGAAACGGTAGTTATTTAGTTACCCGTGCATGCACGGGCAATACACATCGCAGACCACTTTCCGAATAAACACGTACATTTGTTTGACATGAAACTTGTCACAGTCATATCTGATATATGTTGTAACAACTTTTGTAATAGGTCACCACTTTTGTAATAATTTGGACCACTTTTGCAATAAAGTCACATTTACCCAACTTCTTTTGCAATAGAAATCTCTTTTCTTTCAACCATTTTTGTCATCGCCTTTTAACCACTTTTGGAACTACAGTATTCTACAGCAGATCGAAAGGAATCATTAAAAAATGAGAACGTCACAGAGATGTGTCAAATAATTAAATTAAAAATTAAAATTAAAAAAAAAGTTGGGAACATTTTGGTTGGAATTTAATGCTGGTGTCATAAAAGCAAAGTCTCTCTCAAAAAGTACCTGATCGTTTGCCTTAGCCTACTGTAATTTAATTTACAAAAGTGGTTGACTAGCGGTTGTAAGAGATATCTATTGCAAAAGTGTTTGGAGTAATGAAAGTTATTGCGAAAGTTGTAATTTTTTTTACAAAGGTGGTCGAATTCATTTCAAATGTGGTGACCAATTACAAAAGTGGTATTTATTACAAAAGTGTTTGTCTAATTCGTTGGATATGATATAACTGATACTATATGCCTTTTGGGTAAAACCAATCCCACTTTAAAAAATATTTCCTTACATCTTGCATTTCAATATACTTTCATTTACATAGAATCCCGAATTGTGTATCTGTTTCCTTTGTTCTTTTGTGGTGAGCTTCCAGAGAATAATTTATCTCATATCGCGTCACATTTTTCCGTGCAAAATGCGCACATTGCTAGGCAAATGCAAAATTTGTGGAACAGATTTTTGTGCGCAAAATATGTAGGTGTTTAATGATTTTTGCGAAAGAGTAGCACAGACACAGCAAAATTACTATGCAAATTTTGAACGCTGGGTTCATAACCGTCCAACAATTAAAAAGATTCGATATTCATAAAAAAGTTACTTAGTTTCCCTTATCAATTTGAACTCTTTTCTTATTATGAACATTGAACCCTTTTTCTTTATTATTTATATCGACCCCTCTTCTTTTCCTTTCATGAATCATGAACTTTATGAATAACGAACCTTTGTCGAATAGCGAACTTCATTAATTATAAACCTTGAATAAGGTATGAATCAAAACTTTTATGAAAATATTTGGCCAAACCGAACAGATTGTGATGGTCTGATTTCAGTCGGCCATTACTGGGGTCCATCACCTTTAATCTTTAAATTTCCTTTCTTACCTGTTCCATGGATGGTTGTACACTGAAGTGTATCTTGATTCCCTCAACTTCACTGAATATGAGGATTTGAAATTGACGTTGACAATATATAAAGACGATTTAAGGCTGATGGACCCCACTAATGGCTGCCTACAGTCATTAAAAACAAGCGCTAATCGGATTCGTCTATATCTTTCCAAGTCTTATCTGTTTTCTCCTCCGATCAGGTAAAATTGTCAGCACACATGACATCAACTACGCCCATCAATATCACTACTGTGGCCTGAGGAAGGAAATGGGTGGAGGGTTCGTAGAATTCGAAGTTAATGCTGATGGAGCTGTTTTTGTGGCATTATCACCAGAAAACAGAGACGCTGATGGAATGATTCAAATTGGTATGTTAATCCCCCCACCCCTTCCCCACCCCTCCCCCACCGCACCCTACCGCACCCTACCGCACCCTTCCCCACCCCTCCCCCACACCACCCCCGCCGGCATACAGTTTATTTCAAGAGGAATGTATAAATCCAGGGATGAGATTCAGCACCAAAATTCCATGGGGCATTAGTTAGTGGAAATATTTATGACTTTAGGATTGCCAGGTATCTGTGGCATAACCAGGGGACAAGAGAGCTGGACCACATTGAAATGCCCCCCCCCCCCCCCAGCTTCCCCCCGATGAATCTTAAAAGTAAAATATTCTTTGGCAAAACATCTTAAAGACAAAAACTTCACAAATATATCTTGAAGGTATGGCCTTTTGTTATAGAAGAGACCGTAAGACCGTTGGCATTTTTAGCCAACTTGAAAATTAAAATGTTCTCTGTACGTTGCCTGTCAACCGAAGGTGGCACTTCGCTTACATGGTGTAATTTCTTCTTGCCTCTCCACTCAACGCCCCCCCCCCCTCGTGAATGAAAAAGTCTGGATACGTCACTGTCAGACATCTGGGTTGGCCTCGAACATGTCCGGTTTGCGATGGGGTATGGACTTCATATAAACATTAGCATGAATTAATCATGAGAGGACATGAATTATTCAATTAAAAATTGGATTTGAATTTAAAATTGGACACTGAAGCCCTCATTTTTTAGGTGGATGGTGCTTCAAGGAGCCTTTTGAGGGCTGGAGGTAGGGTGGGGACAAAAAGTGCCCCGCCCCGCCAGATATGTCCCTATGTTTTTGTTTATTATGTTAACTAGACTAGCGAATGATTTGAAGACGTCGCCAATTTTTAATATCTCACCATTTCCATGTATGCACTACTAAATATGGTCCACTTACTCTTCGGGCAGGTATTGGTAGCCTTGACAACTCTGCAATAACCGTCCAGGATTGTCGCGATTGTGGATATCTAGCGAAAAAAGTGTTTGAGAATGAGCTTTTGAGCTTAGAAACGGCGAAGCACTTTGTAATGCTTTTGAAGAACAACTTACTCCGTGTGTTCCTGAAGGAAGATTTTGATGCTAATGGAGATCCTATTTTTGAATACTACAAGGATGGTCTTAGCGCTTCCTACTTCAAATATGTGGGATTCTCTGGCTATTTCCTGACCCATTTCCATTTCAAGGTGTTTGCAGGTGAGTAGCATAAAATTTGATGTGGCGTTCGTATTAACATAATTACTCAAATTTCATCGTTTTTGGAAATACACCTTATCCATTGAAGACACACTGACGCCATCCTTGGGGACAAAACAATGGAACCCTTGGGGCCGCGCGCGTAAGAATTCGCCGTGGACATGTACAGTAGCAGACTATGCGCGTATTCGACTGATTTACAAATCAGCTGTCTGCATTTGTCGGTGTTGGTTTGTTATGCCCCGCAAAGGAAGGCGTAGTTTTTACTCTGTGACATCATCTGCATAAGGTCTATTGGACAATATTTACCAAAATTACAATCGAGCATGGTAAAAAGTTGAATTTCATCTGAATATAGGGCATACTTACTTCAGCTTCGTACCATTTACAAACACCGTGTGATTGACAATCAAAGTCATACTGAACCACTTAAAATTATATTTATCAATGCCCTTCATATTCTTTTGACCAGCTATATGCAGTTGTTTACGACTTATGTGGCCCGACCATGACTTCTTCCCGTTCTGAAAAATGAAAAGGGACCCATTTATAGATACATATATATACATATATATTATAGACACTACCCATCTGGTTCCAAAAATCTTCAGGACAGATGAAGCTATTTGGGTATCACTGAAGGTTAAGTTTTCAATTGCTGTTTGATTTACTCCATGTAATTCACATTAAAATGCTAGAAATCTTAGAAAGAGATCAAGTTGAGGTCATTAGGGGTCAAATTTGAGAGACTGATATCTAATTGGAACTTGAAAGATGCAAATGATAAAGGCAACTTCTAAAGTAGAAAAGCTTTTTCTAAAGTCCTCCCGAACCTTTGGCGAAGGGCCGTTCGGCAAAACCAAACTTCAAACGGCTTCCCAACTAAAGAAACTATACTGCCATTGAAGGACAACACTTGACCAACCGCACGGCCCTCAGACCATTTATATCATTAGTTTGTCATGTATAGCTCCATTTTAGACTGGATGTATATGTTACCATAACAGTTAAGACTTCATTATTTTTTATTACTATAGTATTATTACATTTAATTATTTAAATTATACAAACGATTTCACGATCTATTGACTGTCACTTGTGTATGGGCATTTTAATTATTTTTAGCGTTTACAACAGCAAGCGTTGTTCTCCCGTCAGGATCATAACTCAAGAGGAGGGGAGGGGGCGAGGGCTCAACCCCCCTCCCCCCCCCGCTACTTGTGGCCTTGGGATGCTCTGTTGGTACATTTTCTTATCTAATATCTGCCTGGTTTGGGCTGTGGAAAATCATAATTTCTCACTACTTAGGCAGAACGCATATGTAATGATCATTCAACAGATTTTTAATTAACCGACATAAATTTAAAGGCAAGGGCACTTCCCCCCAAACTTATTTTGACAAGGGGTCTTGTGTACTCACCCTGAATCAATGAACTGAGTTTGCGTCTGGATGAGGATATTTTTTGAAACTTGTGGGAGGGGCTAGGAGTAAGTAGAAGAGGAAAGTTTTTACTGTTTGGGTGAGAGGATTGGGCCTGTAAACAGGCTGTGGGAGGGGCTAGGAGTAAGTAGAAGAGGAAAGTTTTTACTGTTTGGGTGAGAGGATTGGGCCTGTAAACAGGCTGTGGGAGGGGCTAGGAGTAAGAAGGGAGGGAGAATTGGAACGGTCTGGAATGGGGAATATCTGCCTTTAATCAAGAACATTGGTGAGTGCATCAGTGCCTTTGGAACGATGTGCCTCTGAACTGACATATCCAAACCCAGCTGAGACCCAATCATTTAAAAATGGCCGAGTACCCGTAGAGCACAAGCTGATAATTTGTTTTGGTATTTTTTTTTTCTTTTCTCAGGATTTTCGTACAAATATTACAGGTTTGAGGAGGAAGGGAAGAAACTCCATCTTAGTATTACTGCAGCAAAGGATGCTTGCCTCACCCTGGCTGGAGATAATCCAGATGATGCCCACCTTTACGAAATTGGTACATGTCATATTTTTTATGTCATTACAATTTTTTTCGGTTTCAGTTTTTAAATTTATTTATTTTTTTTTTTTGTTAGAGTTTTTTCTCTCATCAATTACTATCGCAGTACACAAATTATATAAATTATGCACACATTTTTACTCACTAATCATTAAAAGAGGATAGCAACAAAATGAATCACTTAAATTAGAAAAAAGTAGAAGTAAATCTTCACAAGTTAACAAAACTTCCATTCAAATGAGACATTTGTCCTTGATGCCCTAAAATTTGCCATAGGTTAATTACCATGCAGATAATTTTGTGTACCATCGACATGAAATAATCTTGCAGCCTCCTTGTCTTTGTTTATTCAGTTATTGCTCCAGGAGGCGAACCCAAACTCTTGGTACGTTTAGGCAGAGGCGGTTATCTGGAAATGGAGTACGGGGGAGAGGTAGGTATAAAGGGGATGTGGAATCCCTTCAGAAATGGAATGCACTCCAACAGAGTGTTAATTCACTCCAAGGATAGTAAAATTCACTCTAAAAAGAGTGAAATCCACTCCAAGAGGAGTGAAAATTCACCAGTGAACGAGTGCCTGCAGGGATCACTCTTCATTACGAGAGGTCCCTAGAGGCACTTCATCAAGAGTGGAATTTCACTCTTCTGGAGTGAATTTCACTGTTCTTGGAGTGAATTCTTCCTCTTTTGGAGTGTACTTTATAACCTCCAAACTTTTAACAAGTGAAATTTTACTCTCTTTATTTTTAGAGTGTTGTAATGCTACCAAGACATTTTTAGGGATAAGTCTAGAGGTCTAAATACAGTTACTTACAGCACTTTGGACTGATATTTGTTCAAACCAACCAGTACGTACTTCTCAATTAAACGTGCTGAGCAGTCTTTCAAACTTATTTTGAAACAACAGCTAAATATTAAAATTTTACTCTTTATTTTTCTTCAAAGAATCTTTCATAATATTTTGTGACTTCAATATTCAATATAGTCTGCTACACGTGAAGGGCGAATTTTTATTCGTGCGTGCACGTGTTCCACATGTATTTCCACCAAGGCTGACGTCAGTATGTTATTAGGTCTAATGTATAAAGTGCTTCTACAGGCAAATGGCTTCCTTCCAGACAGTGGCCCACGGATGCCAATTTTTTTTTTAAAGATCCCAATAATGCGCAGCCCTAATTAAGTAACACAGATTTTAATTCAAAATGTAGCAAATGTGGCACCAGATTGCATGTAAGGACACCCACCTTCTCAAAAATTTTCAAAGGGTAAGAATTGCCTCTGCAAAGCCCCCTCGGTAATGCCAATTGTTTTGATTCCTAAAAGTAGGCAAATTTTTTCAAATTCCAAATTTTACTTGAAAAGGTGGACCATGTAACTCTCTGATGGCACCCATTGCCTCCAAGGACACCTACCTTTTCAAGAATTCACAAAAGGGAGGGGCTCATCCCTTAGACTCCTTCCCCGGCCGGCATAGACGTACGTGACGGGGACATGGAAGGGGGGGGGGGGTCAGGTGCGTTGAGCAATAGTTTGCCATCTATCATGTTAGATATGTTAGGGTTAAAATCGTTAACAGACAATTTCATCAATACAGCAGATTTTGAATACAGCCAAGAGTCAGAATAGAGAAGCATTAGCATATTTTCAATTCCGTTGTATAGTTTCCGGGAAAAGAATCAAGACCATTTATATAATAGTGGTAGAACATTTTATGTGGTAATATTATTATCAGCTTGTTGCTGATTTTTTTGTTATTGTAAACAAAAGCTAAATTTAAAGATTGTTTGGATTTTCTTTCCAACATGAAAACGCAATTTTCGGCCATCTGAAGAGTCGCAATTTTTCAAAAAAAAAGAAAAATTCTACGCTCCGCGCCAACTTATCCTGGCCTGGCGCTCAGCGTAGAATTAGATGGTCTTTCGGGCAAAATTACATTTTTTCGGGTCGAAGTATTTTTTTAATTAGTTTCTCATCTCTTTGCGGTTTGATAACTTATTTCGAAGTGAGCATTTTATTGCAAATGTGTCAAACGACAAACCAAGGTAGCGACGACTCATTAGATTCTTCGCATAAGTCTGGAAAATGCTACTTCCGGCCATCTGAGAGGTAAGATTTTTCGAAATTTTCTCTACGCTCCTCACCAGCCAATGGTGGTGCTCCGCTTAGGTAGTTTTTATAGTAAATTGAATTCTGGTGGTCAAAGTATTTCTTAACTCTTTGATCATTTTGCAGTTTTCAAAACTTATTTTGAAATGATCATTTTTATTGCAAACAGCAAAAGAATATAGAGACTCGTTAGCTTCTACGTATAATTCTGGAAAATGCTATTTTCGGCCATCTGAGGGGTCTGATTTTTCGAAATTTTCCGCGCGCTCCGCACCAATTAAATAATCGTGGCGCTTTGCTTGGATAGGTTAATGGCAAAATGACGTTTGTGGCCAAGAAAAAGCCGTAAACTGAAATGATCCGGTTCGCCTTTGCCGGTTGATGTTCTTTTATTTTGGCTCCTTAAAGTATGCAAATATAAAATCAAATTTTTTCTACAGGTAGCGTAAGAGGTAGCGTAAGAGGAATTAGAATGCGTGCAAAGACACAAAATTTTTCAGTTTTGTCCTCATGATCCACCTCAATTCAACTTTTAACATTGTTCCTGTGAAAGTCGGAAATCTTGCACCATTTTGGATCTAGGCTCATTGAGAAGGCCAAAACATTTCAAATGGGGAGGGGACGCGCCCTCCCCTTAGACCCCGCCCTCTCCTTAGACCCCGCACCAGACCGGCAATCTGGCAATCACTCAACATAATGCATGCCCCCACAGTCACCCCCTTCAGAGAAGTCCTGTGTACGCCACTGCTGCCAAATGTTAAAAGTTCAAATTTCAGTTTCATTCGACTTCATAAAAATGTCCCTTTTTCCGTTTCATCTTAATTCCCTTTAGGAATCCCCAAAATTTGAGCGAAAAGAAACCCAAGGAACCAGTTGTGGTTCACAATGGATCAGCTTGAGGTAGCAGTCCACTAATTATACGTCCCATTGACTTACACACTAAATATAGGAGAATTACATGCCCCCTAGTTTGTAGAAGTTTTCAACTGGTACTTGCCACCCCTCTGGTCGACGCTCACAATGTGGGCTTTGGTGGCACCTTTAAATTTTCGTATCAAGATGATTAATTTTTTTACCTAGAGAGCCTTGAATGACAGTACGTGTTTTTCGCCATGATCGCTACTCAGGGATGGCATTTCACAGAGCGAAATAATACAACCAAAAACAAAGCCCTAAAATTGGTAAAAATTACCTTGAATATTGCACAATCTGTATTTCAATTCGTTGTCTAAAAAATCCGAATGAAAAAGTATCATATTTTTAAAAGTTACACAGTCAGAAACACCTCCCATAAAATTGTACAGGCACTTCATCTGTCAGTTAACAATTTCCTATGTAAGAGTATCTGAGTTAGTGGTCCACTACCTTACTCTGTAACGATGCGTTTTTTTCTGTTTTCTTGTGTCTCCCTTCAGGGATTCCCGCCAATTATGAGCGAAGACAAACCAGCGCAATTGTGGTTCAGAATGGATGAGCACGAGGTCGACATCGGAACTTTCAAACTCTATGAAAAGGATGGCGTACAAGTGATGTGTGATGAAAAGCCTCTCGTGACTTTACCCAACAAACTGAAGATGGCTGCCAAAAACTTTGGTATTGCAATAGGCCAAAATATTCCATGTGAATGGCTCAAGTATCCGTACACCGGAGATGATGGCAAATATCAATGTTCCTTTGAAGACGAGTGAGTATCAATGACTTCATTCCTCTACTCTAGTATTTTATAAAAAAAAAAAATCCACAAACTTCAGTGAAACTATGACCCCATTTTGTTCATGAGCTGATGAGAGTAGAACTTAGTAGGGTAAGCACTCCCGTTAAAAATCCCTTCAGTTCTGACACATAGCTTTCATGATATCGGAAAATGAAACTTTGGTACTAAACTTAGATTATTGCCCAAACATGAGAGTTTGAGGCAAGCAGGAGTTTATAGCACCTTTCTCATTTGAATTATTAATTATTGTAATCTTAGACATTAAAAGAATAGTCCAGGACCAAACTAATGTTTGATATGTGAAGCAGCATTTTGTGAAATTATCATCCAATACCAATCAAACCATGTTTGGTTCTCGAGATATAAACAAATGAAATTGACACCTTTTCTATTAAGAGTAAACTTGGAGCAAGCAGGTGTGATGTCATGGATTCACATTGATGGCCAAAGTTTTGTTTCTTCTTAATTTTTTTTAGCAATGGTATGCACCAAATAGATCAATACCGTAGTTACATCATCAGCAGTAGACATTCGAAAACTGTATTCAGCTTGAAGGGCAAGGCGGCATCCCAATAAATGCGAGGCACAAACTCAGTGATAAAAAGTACAGAAAAACAAAACATATTTACTTACTGTTTAGTCCATCACACATTTATTATAACACTGTACATGTCCTGGAGGATGGTCCCTAGCCTTGAGAACATATGCATGACGGGACAAATAAAAAATAGAAAAGAAAAGCAAAACATTGATCATAACTTTGACTCCATGACATCACACCTTCTTGCTTCAAGTTCACATTTTGTCTGAAATGTGTCAACTTTAATTGCTGATATCTCGAGAACTGAACATGAAATATGAATGAAAAACTCACCAAAATCCTGGACTATTAAGCTAAAAGGGGTATGAACATAACTTCCATGGATAATTTGAAAAGTGAAAGAGTGTATTAATGTGAGATCATTATGTTGTGTGTATATAAGGGCAAGAGCAGTCGCAGGATTTGAAGACTTCCATGTTGTATATTTAAGGTAAACCAAGCATTAACTCCAACTAAATTTCACATCTGAGGAGAAAAAATACTGTCACATGACTCTCAAGAACCAATCATAAAACCAGATAGTGTACTAGACTACTTCAAGTAGTTGGAATAAATGCATTTTTCCTTTAAGTTTAAAGTGTACCTCAAGTCCAAAAATGCAAAAGTATATAATAAACAGCATTAAAAATAAACCCTAACAGTCCAACTCCCATCTTCAAAGTACATTCTTGAACCAAGATATAAAATGTTAAAATTTAGTCACTTAAAACAAATTAGTACTTTGTGCAGCAATATGTGACTTTCTTGTTGTACAACTTATATTATTTTTATGACCTTGCTTTTCCTGTTTGCTTGCATAGCATGTTACACAAAGAGGGTTTCATTAACTACATCGCCCCATAAGAGTAATAGTACTATCACACCTTGGTACAAGGTGCAGTAACTTTCAGAAAAACAAAGAAATACAAAGATTTACTGTTGGAATAAATTTTTCACGCTGTTTAATTTAACTTTTGGACATGAGGCACACTTTCAGGACAATAACGATTATTTAAGTCGACCAACATCTGCTAATAGTTACTCGTCATTTCCAATATACAGACATTTTGAGTTTTTTAAAAAGACTTCTGTTCCCCCAAAATGTTTACAGATTGTAATATGAAATTCCGCCAGCATTTCCTGTAAGCGTGTACTAAAATGGTATTTTTCCACCCACTAGAATTATGACAGCATTAGGCTTATTTCACCAATGCTCAAAACTTCTGATGTTTGGAGTATTTTTAGGGGTATATAGCAACAGAGACCGGTCTAATGTAGTCATATATAGACCAAAAAATCAATTTCAACCCTTGCAATTTTTTTTAAATGCCCTGTATTTTATTTGTCGCTAACGGCAGTCATTTCTCACCCAAACTACAATTCTGGTAGTGGTCTATACAAATTCTCAATTGGCACAGCTCTTTGATGTCAGCAAATGCAAAAAAGAGTATCGTAGCTCATATTACACAGAATGTACTGAAAGTGAATTGATTACACGTTGGGGTCTTACATGCCTTCACCCTGAAGCAATAAACCGAGATTGTGTCTATGTGAGGATGAGTTGTAGACAGTTGTGGGAGGGGCTTAAGTATGTAGTTTAGTAGAATTAGAACTCTCAGGGGTGTAAAGATTTGGCCTTTAATGAGCAGGTTATCAGCGTACCAATTTTCCCATGGTACATCAGATTGTGAACCTCTTACCTTAAGTTGGTTTTAAAAGTTTGATTTATCAAAGGAACCAACGTGTTTAACTGTTTTCACCTAATTCTTTCTTCATGGATTACGTTTTTTTCATTTCTTTCTAGCAATGATGGCGACTTGGTGGCCTAGAGCATTCTAGCCATTTTGAAGAAGCGATCCTTTTGACTTGAAAAAAAAACTTTCACTGTAAGAGATCACCTACTAACAAGCTCTGATGAAACGTCCCCAAGTTTTTGTAATTTTTCAACAGAAAGTGAAATTCTTCTAATTTTATCTGAAAATGAGAATTGTACTAATCATTTTCGCTGTTGAAAGTAAAAATTTTATAAAGACAAAAGTTTTAATTTAGAAATGCACAATTCATAGCAGTTTATAATGACATATTACTTCTCTTGAAACATATCAAAGACCTGTCTCCATGTACTTTTGAAGGTGGTTTGATTACGTGCAGTATGTGTTTAATCATCATACTAGACCTGATTCAGGTATGAAACAACATGCAGCAATGGAGCAAACTGTCGTCCTCCTTGTTCACTTTTCAATAATTTGAAAATATCCCATTACTTTCCATCAGCAACTGATGTATGATATCATATGTATGTTCGTTAGTAGTACATTAAAGAGTGTTATTGCAAAACGAGTCATATCAGACCCACTGAAGTTAAGAAATAATGATAGAATGAAGACATTCGTTTTGTTATTTTTTTTAATCGGGAAATGGCCCACTACCCCCAAAGAAGTGGTAAATTATTTCACTGGCACTAAACAGTATGTCAACTCTCATGTAAAAGTTTTAATTTTTGGAATTTAAAATTTTTGAATGATTTGGGATGAAATGTGGATCGTTGTAAGATAATTATCTTAATCAAAAAAGGGGGAACAGTTCAGATACATGTACTCTTAATATTAGTAATGTTAGACTCGTAGCATTAATATCACCAAGAATGATAAAAGAATTTCCTGATATTTTAGGCAAGCATCGATTTTGCTTCCAGCGTCATTGATGTTCTGAAATGGATACGGCAGTTAGTGATTTTATTTTTTTGTCCTGTCAACAAACGATATAGTCTGAAGAAGAATTTTGATTAATCAATATTTATTTAACAAAATATGCATTATTTATAAATGAAATTGCATTTCTAAAAAGATTCTTTTTGTCGCCACAATTTTAAGTGCAATCGAAAAAGGTATATAATACCTCAGTACAGTAATTTATATTTACCCTACAATATACAACAAGTCTTTCAAAAAATACATCTTTACCCTAGCAAGGAATATTCTTTGTACTTGTGATTTTTGGGGGGTTGTTATGTTTCATTTTTGCATTTTATTTGACTTTAACTTCTCGATTCAACCTTTGGATCAAACGTTGAAGTTTATTAGCTAATTTTCACGCGTTTGCTATAGATATTGGTTTCGAACAAATTAGAAAACTGAAGTTTTTAAATTAGTAATGTTGGACTTGTTTTAAGTCTAAGTTTGTAGCACTGATAGTTGAAATGTATGACAACCACAAATAGAACCTTGAAATAACGGTTAATCCTACAAAGGATTCTGGGACATGATTTTGATGGGCGTCGTTTTTTGTCACGGTAAATTAATAGACATTGACAAAAGTGACGCTTTCCAAGAACCTATCCCACAATCCAAGGTATTTGCTTAATTTGGATATGATCAATTACGGCGTTGCATTGTGCTCTTAAACACGTGGACTTGTGAAATTGTGCCGTAAACTGAATTTTTTTAGCAGCTTGAGTTCAAAATGGGAGATGTAGAGAAGGACGGTGAACAATCAATACACCTTCGTATTTGACCTTTCAACCTACAAAAGTAATGTTCAACCCATGCAAGTTGTAAATGCGAACAAACAGACCCAGGAGAAAATTCCCGTTGCGACCTGTTGAAATTCCAACAGGTTTGAACAGGTATTAACAGGTACAAACATGCAATGTTCCAGTTACCTGTTGGAGTGATGAAAGTCAACTGGCGTCAACAGGTAACACCGAAAAGCCAACAGGTTCCTGTTGGTACCTGTTAAAATCCTGTTAAAAACCTGTTGATTTTATTCCAATTACCTGTTGTACCTCCCTGATAGCAAAATCCTTTGCTAACAGGGCTGTTAAAACCTGTTCAACAGGTTTCAACTGGAATTTTCTCCCGGGGATCTTGGGCCGATTTCACAAACATCTAGCGATCATCTCTAACGCCGAAATCATTCGATAAATTTTAAATCGATTGCAATTTAGAGAACGGTTTTTCAAAATAATTTCACTAAACTTTAGCGATCAATTTTCATCCTCGAATTATGTCGTTTGCAATAGGCTTAGTGAAACCACAAATTCATTGCTATCGCCACTACTAATTTCTAGTTAGCGAGCGACTTAGCGATGATCGCTAAAACTTATGTTAATAAAATCGGTCCCTTTTATTTCGGTGGCTGATATTGTTGAACTTGTGGAACCCATTGTTACCGTTTCGCCGTATTTTTGGTCATCGATTGCCTAGCCTGCTGTAAGCAGGAAGTTGTGTTTGCGTTTCAACTACTACATTCAAATATCAAATCTTACTTTCGCTACTATAAATAATACCATGAGTCTTTCAACGGCTTCACTGTTGAACAGCCCATGTTTCCAACTAAGTTACATGGCATACCTACGGTACGGTATACAATAGCCTGCCAACTCTTTAGCGAATCTCATTTACGACCACCAAATATGACGTCACGACAAAAATTAAAATACTAAAGTATATCTCGCGTAATAGGTAATACCGTATTTATGCATCGAACGTATGGCCTGGTACACATTTTCCAGTTTCCACCTACAAAAGCTAATTAGGTTGTTCACCGTTCGTTTTACACTCTTCATACTTGTTTCGTGCACCACGTGACCATCTCATGTTCACTAACTCGTCCCTCAAAATGCGGGATTCCTGTAAATGGAAACTAGCCGAAGGTTTGCAGACTGTATATTATACTGTTACAGCGCTATCTTTCGTCTACTACAGAGTCTGCTCCGCAGGCTATCGATTGCCTGTTCTTCATACATCAACGTACGGGCTACGTATAATCGTGTATAGCCATCCGTTATCGCCTGTGGAACGCTTCTCACAAATGGGTGATTCTTTTAATGTAAGTGCCACTAAATTTTGGTGTTTATGTTACATTGTCACATTTTTCATTATGACATTTTTAGCACATGAAATCATTGCATTAGAGGAAGGTGGGTTCAGTCAATAGCAACAGTAATGCCTTACATTCTCTAAAATTTACAACACAAACCATGTTGAAACGTTCCTTCTTACTTTTTGTTACATCCTCCTTCTCTGCCTGATTACCTCTTATCGCCTCAGGGAGGAAATGAAGCTCACTACACGCGCACTTGATATGGTAACGTTTCACGTCTAATTAATTGATTGGCTGTAACAGATAGCCTACGTTAAAATACACAAGAAGTAACGTAGCATTAGTTTGGGTTGGGTAACAGGCTATAGTCAAGCACGTGTTAATTGCTTGTTGCGCAATTTGAACACAATGAAAGCATAGGTCTTTTGAGGGCACACACCATAAAACGAACTCAGAAACAGAGGTGGCGCCAGCGGACGGGGGGGGGGGACTCTTCCCCCCGTCGGGGGAGGTCGGCGGTTTCGTCGGAGAGGCCTAAAAAATAAAAAAAAAAAAATTAAGAAAAAATAAAAAAAAACCCACAGGACTGAAGTTACTGGATGGGCGATCTAGGTCATAATTTTTGTTTTGAAATGCTATTTTTATACATATCGGAATCGATTTTAAATCACTTCTTAACTCTGCTAAACCCCATTCTATGTACCTTGTCCTATCTCTTCCCCCGTCGGGGAAGGACGGCAATTTTTTTGGGAAGGCCTAAACATGAAAAATGTAAAGAACTGAGGTTACTGGATGGATGACCATGATTTTTTTCTTTTTGAACTATTTCGTAACGCTATTTTAATGCATATCTGAATCGGTTTTAATCACTTCTTACTAGCTTTCCTATCCCTCATCCCATCTTCAACCCGTGCGCGCAAGGTCATGCCTCCGTCCGCTACCCACCCCCTGTTGTTGAAAAAATCCAATTTCGTCGGGGAGACTTTATCTACAGACCTACAATAAAAGATCTGGGTCTGTAGTCACTTGGACGACCTTCTTGATCTTGCTTACTAGAAGACAATATTCTTCACGGAAACTCACAATTCCGAATTCTCCTTACAAAAACGGGCTAGGGGTTGTTCATGTGCGTGCAGCACCCAATGGTCTGCCATCTGGCCTGTCCGGACAGCCGAATTCTCACAAAGGTAATGAATATCGGCGATGTCGTTTTCAGCTACAAATAATGATAGGCTAAACAGTGGTGTGAGAAAATCTCCCCATAAGTCTGATTGAAAATTTATTTGAAGGCACATTGTAACGTGCCATATTTTCAAATACGTTGGGGGCAAAACCATTCATAGTCTTGCGTTCGGGCAGTCACGTTAAAAATTTCATCTATTTGCATTTTAGTATGTTTTCAATTCCGTTGCATAGTCCCCCCCCCCCCTCCCCCCGACAAGAGACAAGACCATTACATCTAATTGTAGCAGTACCTTTTATCTGGTACTTTTCTGATCATGAGCAAGTTGGGTTTTTTCTTTATTGAAGTGAAACTTTCATTTCAAAGGAAAGCTCAAAATAACGACTGCTTCATTTCTAGTTACAAGTCTGGGAAATGCCATTCCGGCTATCTATGGGTTAGATTTCTTAACAACTTTTTGTACGCCCCGGGCTAACTGATGGTGGCGCTCCGCATAGATAGTGTTTTAGTCGAACAGGTAACTGAACAGAACAATGCGTGTTTGTAAATTATTCTTCGTTTTGGGCAGTATTATGAATTGAAAATGGATTGTTAAAAATAGCAAAATTTTCCGATTTCGATGGATACTCCGTACAATAAATAACCAAGGCCAACTTTGTTAAACACCCTGCATGCTACCTAATTTTTCTCCTGAAAGGCATATCACTTAGTAAAAGAAACCAAATTTTTCATTTTAACCTTACAAAAAAACCAAATTTTCTTTCATTAAAATCCAAATTTCTGCATCATGATAAGCTCTTAATTTTGAAAGATTCGTTCAAAAAAAAGGTAAAACTTTCCGAGCAAACTTCTGGTCTCGTCTCACAGGCAAATTGATATCTTCCGGTAGTATAAATACGTGTGATTTTAAAACATTGCAACTCCTGCGAACACAGTTCTTCAATATGTTACACTTACATGAAACAGTTTTAGGCTTCTTCGTGCTGTGTAACATTTGAACATTAACGCACAACGACTGGTTTGAAGTTCATTGTCTTACTGATTGGTCAGTTTCTATGGTATCTTTAAGAGCGCATATCTCATAGAGCAGGATATTATCCTACTCTATGGCATATCTACACACGTGTTTACATTCTTACGCGCTAACAACGAAAAACCAACCACTGCGTTCATTTTCCCAGCACGCAGAAGTGCGCGCCTCTCAGTTTACTCCGAACTATGCACAGAGAAAAGTAGTTTGCGCGTATATAACTCGTTTTGAAAGTGCACGCATGCTGGCATCTCGTCACAATGGAATCTTCTGTCATGCATCCATAGTTTTGCACGCAGATAACCGAATAGAACTGTGCGCATGCCAAATGAACACTTCCGCCCCTCCGATTGAGCCTCCATGAGGAGTCAGCGCGTCTAACAGTGTAGGGATAGGAGTTTGGTATCTACGTTTATAATATCTTTGGTTTCAAGCATTGTTGTGAAACACAACACTATCTTAGCAACTTCATGAAAACGATTGCATCACAATACTCGTCTAGCATACAGAGCGAAAGACGCGGACCTTGGTGAGGATTCGGAGCAAATCATTGGCCAATATGTTTGCCTTCATGTGCACGCGTAAAAACAATTCTGTTTTTTGCAAGAAAGACGCGATTCGGGTGCTATATACAGAAAAGCTATGAATGCAGGGACAATCCACAACAAGCGCTTCCCCACTAACCTGAGCACGTCTTTACTGTATGAGCTGTTTGGTGAAGGTGCTATTGCGAATACTAAGCAGTCACCGCGCAATGCTTATTCACAATGTAGTCAGTGTCTACGCTCACTGCTATTGTAGTACCGTTGTTTGCAATAATGTACTCGCTAACACGCGTTACCACGCACATGATTCGATGATTGTGAGCCCCCTGGTACAGTGTTACTTAACCATGCCTCCAATGACCTCACCATCTTGGGACGCGCTCATATACGTTTTTCGCTTTCGGATTTCAAATGGGCTGAGCCTGGCCTATAATTGGGGATTTACAACGTCGTTTTTCGGTATTCATGGACATAATTTAGTAGGGTAAACATTCACTTTATGTCAAGGTGTACCCAAAGAACATTTACCGAGAAACTTACTGTGGCCGCGTCATGCCCACTTTAAGGAGAAACGCGACGGCATACAAACAATTGGTGATGATGCCATGTCAAAAACAAACAACAAAAAAAACAAAACAAAACAAAAAAACAGTTTTTCCTCGTGTAACGTGGACATCCAAAAGTGTGACATTATGTGACATTGGTTATTGTTGCAAAGCATTTTTATTTTGAAAATGATCTATTTGAAACCCACAAATCCTAAAAAAGAACGTAGATACAGGTTTCCAAAAAATATTTCATAGAACCTTAAAGGTCGTGTGACATGAAAATGACAAAATCTGGTATTTGATGTAAAAAGCATAAAACCCCCAAAATAGCCACAATTCCCAACAAAAATCCATCGAAAAATTGACCATTTTAGAGGGCAATTTCTGATTTGCACTTCATCATTAATAAATATGAGCTCATTATGCAAATACTATGATGTCATTAGAGGGACATGCCATGAATGCCTAATGTTATCTTTGTTTTTATAATCTCTGTTTCAAGGACAGTTGTAACATTCGTCTGTCCTGATGATTTTACTTCGGTAAGTTTAAATTGTGTCCTTGAAAATCATCAGTATCAATTACCAAACCATAAACTATCAGCTGAGCAATTAAGAGATAATAAATATAGGGTTAACAAAAGAAATGTAAACATTGTGCAACTATATACATCATTATTTTTGCATAAGCACCAAGTTGCTTTTGAAACATCCAAAATATGAAGAGGTATATCTTGAGAACCATGAAAGGTATTGAAAAAATCCCAACGGATTTTGCTTTGGAAAAGTTCACTCTATAACTACCAACTGAAGTGAGGTCATTTTGTTGACATGTCACACTACCTTTAAACTCTGCTCAGCTTCACTTATCCTGTGTCTGCAACATGAAATAGGACTGTAATCAAATTCTGAAAGTACAGGTTCATCCTGTACCACTGGGTGTAAAATTTTGATATCTGAATGCAAAAGGCAATTTATCGTTGTGCTACAATCTAATTGAAAATATTCAAGGTAATTTATATTATTTCCTCTATTTCCAAGGCACAGAAGATGAACCTGCAAATCATCAATACCAGTGCCGACAACTTTTCAGGGAAATAGGTCATGCCTTCAGTATTCTTATCAGGGCCGGATTAGCATAGTGTGGGACCCCCGGCACATTCTATAGAGGGACCCT
Source organism: Holothuria scabra (assembly GCA_037179385.1). NCBI lineage: Eukaryota > Metazoa > Echinodermata > Holothuroidea > Aspidochirotida > Holothuriidae > Holothuria > Holothuria scabra. The sequence continues at coordinate 17,811,859 of CM074201.1, forward strand.
TTTTGCAAATTTAACCTCCTCCCCCTCTCCCACCCGCTTGAGCAAAATTAATAACAGTCAACAGCTTAAATTTAAGCTTTCAACCGCTCAGAACCAATAGTTGCTTTTACACATTATAAAGTAATACATGATATAGTTATTATTTATTTTCCGCACTGGGTCATGTTCCACTCTGAGTAGGGTAAGGCTGTTAAATGTCTTCTGCTTCATGCAGGATCGAACTTCGCTATTTTTAATATTAAAAATTATTTATTTCTTCTTGACTTAACAATCAGAAAGCGCTGTGCGCCGGGCCCGAGGGGCGGAGCCCCGGCATATACCGGTTCTGCCGTTGGGTTAATCCGGCCCTGAATCTTATAACTTAACAGCTTTTGCTGTTACCGTTACATTGTGAAAACTGAACATTATGTTGACCAACAAATTTTACATAGTTATTCTTTTTCCAAACTTTTCACATGATATGAATATTTCTAGTACTCATACATAATCTGAAAAAGTAATATTCGTTGTTAACCTTTTAATTTTGCAATTGAAAATTTTGCCCATATGTCACAAGTTGGTATCCGTATTTAAAGAATTACCCAGATTGTGAAGTGGTGCATTTTCACCGGTGCCCTTCAATTCCCAATGGAAATATACCCATCCAAAATTGTGTGTAGTGAAGAACTTTGTTGTGATGAAATTAGAAACTGTAGTCCTCAGGTCTAAACAAAACGCGTTTGCGCTGGCTCACGGGTTGCTAAACCATGGAAAAAACTACTTACCTTTGAGATTAGATCAGAAATGTCCAGATCTTTGGTCCCGAAAAGCGCATGTATTTTCATTTTTCACAGATTGACTTTTTATTCACACTATTTGAGACGTGGCAGACATGAGATTCATATTTCAAGGTTGAGTACATACAGCTTAAAACACGTGGAAAGTGCCGTTTCCAGCCATCTGGAGGGTTTGTAAAACCCAAAATTTTCTTTTACGCTCCGCGCCAACTGATGGTGGCGCCCCGCGTAGATAGTCTTCCGAGCCTGACCCTCGGAGGTTAAAGGCCTCCCACATGTTACGTAGGTCCCTAAAAGTTTCATCCTGGCTACGGAACTGCGGGCTGAAGATTGTTGTTGGTAGCAATGTTTTCCAACGAGTGCGGATTAAGGCTTCTCGGCGACATTCAAAAAGCCAAAAATGCCTTTTTAGACAAATTATTTAAAACTTAAAAGCCTATTTTTGAAGAAAATTAGTAGGGAAACGGCACTGCAGCGGCTCGGAAAAGTTTACCACTGACTGCTTTACTGGCGATCCCAAATTGCTTAATTGAGGGTTTCGGTAAGTGCGCTCGAAACGCGCGAAAAATTTTGCCTTTTTAAAACCCATAGTTACAAATATGGAGCTTTTATTAGGAAAAATTCCAGGTTTTACAAAGGAAAGGTTGGGAAAACCACACTGTGTTTGACTGGTGTCTCATGTCACAAATTTCCGAATTTTTCACTTTTTCGAGCCAGGAGACAATCGCCTCTTCCTCCTAAAGCTACGTCACTGCCTGACAACATTGAACATTGATAACAATTTGACACTTTGATAACTAAAGAATCCACCTACACAGACAAGTCAACTGAAAGGGTTAAAATGTATCTGATGATAGGTGTTTATGAGAGCATTTGTGTACGGTAGGCCAATGGTTCCCAGAATATACTGAACGCCTTGCTCGAAAGACTATCTTCAGTTGGTGCGGAACGTACAGAAAATTTTGAAAAATCACGACACATCAGGCACCCGGAAATGATATGTCTCGGAAATGATATGTCCCGGACTTGTAAGTAGCGGCTTAAATTTCTGATTTTTCTCTCAAGTGTGATCACTACTGTACCACGGACGTATAATTGCGGCGCGCAAAGGGCGCCAATTTTTGCCTCTTTTAAACAAAATTACGTAGTTTTGGAGCTTGTATTTCAGAAATCTTTGGATGCTGGGTTTCCTGTAAGGAAATTTAAAGCGTTTGGGGAATTACTGAAGAATCTGCACTTCCTTCATACATTGGTGGCAAACATGAGAATGATTGCTTTTTCTAAAGTCTTCCCAACTCTCTGGAAAAGAGCCGCTCGGCGAAACCAAACTAGCATATACCTGTATACTAGACTGCTTCCCAAAGCAGCTAGAATGAACGACGACTGAATCGTTGTTGCTACATATGTTAAATAAGGCGCACGAACTGACCCTTTTTGATGACATTCAAAAGTTTTCCAAACTTTGTTGTCCTTTTTAGACAAAATAGGCTATTTTAAAATCAAGAGCTTTCATAGAAAAAAATTGGAATTCTGTGAAAGACAATGTACAAAAATAGCACTATTAGCTGCCGGTGTCTCTTGGTGACGTGGTGTCACATGTGGTAAATATTCGATTTTGTCACTTCCAGAGCTCGGAAAAATTAACAAACTGATTTATGAGGGAAAACTAATGCACTTTATGTTGATTTTTTGCGGCACGCGAAGCGCGCGGGAAATTTTCTTTTTTTTTTGAGATTTGGAAAAAATGAATTAAGGGGTTTTCTTACCAGGGCAGTGTGAGCGGGAGCATGTTCCCGCCCCCTCATTTTTCACTGGGGGCTCTTGTCCCCAGATCCCCGGTTTTCACGCCTATGCTTTATCATGTTTTGCTCTAATGGATGTTTTTCCCCGAATTGGACGAATTGGGCTAACTTACCTTACACCCTAATAAAATCACAAACCTGCTGAGAGTTTACAGGTTGAATCGAGCCCCACTTGTCCTCGCGGACTCCAAGCTCGCTTTATCTATACGTCTGTTCAAAAGTGAAGACTTTTATCATGAAAACCGCACTCAAGTAGGGATTGGTCACCATTAATAAGTTGGGTCCGTCACCTTTCAACGAAGCGTAGAAGGGACATGCAAAAGAAAAAAAACCTCTCTCAGCAAAATGACAATTTTCGTAGAATTGACATTTTGAGGACTACGCAAGTCTGAAAAAAATCCGAAACTTGGCGTTTTAATTAACTTGTCAAAACGTTAAAATTCCGAAAGTTGTCATTTTGCCGAGTTAAAAAAAAATCTCGGCAAAATGACAAGATTCAGAAATTGTCACTTTGCCACATTTGGTATAATCTCGTCAAAATGGCAAAATTCAGAAAAATGTCATTTTGGAGAGTTTCAACATATCGTCAAAATGGCAAAATTCAGAAAAATGACATTTTGACGAGTTTAAACATCTTGTCAAAATCGTAAAATTCAGAAAAATGTCATATTGGCGAATTAAAACTTCTCGTCAAAATGGCAAAATTCGAAAAATTGTCATCTTGCTGAGTTAGATCATCTCGAAAAAACGGCAAAATTCAGAATTGTCATTTTGTCGAGTTAGACCATCTTGTTTAAACAGCAAAATTATATGGACGCGTTAAGGTGCCATCAAGTTAAGAAATTAGACACGGCATTATCTTTACATTTTGTAACAAAATGATGAAATGTTTACTTATTATCTTAACATTTTGCAGAAGATGATGAAATACAAACTTACAATATTTCAACAATTCAAAATTTCACAGAAAATTGATGAATTACGTATTTAGCGAATGTTTTTAATTCCTCGTTTTGCAGAAAATTATTGAATTACTCATGCATACCAAATTTTTTGTATCATAGTTATGATCTTTTCCCAGTTTGGTGAGCTATGGTAGAATCAGGATTGAATGCGCTTTACGAACAAGAAGAAGAAATTTGTAAACAGTGGAATCATTAGGTAATAAAATTATGCTTAAAAGCATTCAAAATTTCGGACAGTTTATTTTTCTATGCAATAAGTACATTCGGTCTTAGTCTCGGTCTTGGACTTTGTCGGTCTCGGTCTCGAATTCTGCCCTGGTCTCGGTCTCGACACCTCCTGGTCTCAGTCTTGGATATGCTGGTCTCGACTAAAACACTGGTTCAAATACCCTGCAGTCTAAAAGAATAATTAAATCCCAGTTGTTGTGTTTGTCTTAAACCAAGCCCGGATTTGCATAGCATTCAAGTAAAAACTATGACAAACTTTAGATTTGTAGCTGTTGTGTTCAATTTTAAGGGCGTTTAGACTTTGCTGATATTAACGTCCCAATAACAACGAAAAAAATATAGGGATCCTTTTAAGAGGGTAGCAGAGAATACAAAGAAAGTGATCTAATTGCAGAGTCTGATATGTTGCTACACCTTGTACACATATCAACCTAGTAGCATAGCAAGAGGGGAAGATACAAAATGCCCCCGGAAAAGAGTCAAAGGTAATAAAATCGTTGAGACAGTAAAATGAAAGTAAGAGATCGCCCCAACCCCAAATTCGAATTTTATGGGCTCTCTGAAGTCTGGGAAGTTTCACTCGGGCTTCCTGCCTCAAAAGGTCAGATTGCCCCAAACACACAGATATACAGAAATGTTTCGTTATGAAAACATGTGTATTTAGTTTAAATGACGGCACATTTTATTCTACCTCTTAAAAATGTGGAAATAGGAATCTAAAGCAGATCCGTAATCCGTCATTTTTTCTGAAAATTGACAATATGCTAAATTTATCACTTGCAATAAGGGAGTAATTCATCAATTTTGTGCAAAAATGTTGAACTGCTGAAATATTGTACGTTTGCATTTTATCATTTTTCTGCAAAATGTTAAGATAATTAGACATTTCATCATTTTAGTGCAAAATTTTAAGATAATGTGATGACTAAGTTCGTAATTTGATGGCACCTTAACGTTTCCATAGAATTTTGCCTTGAAGGTTCCAACTATGCGAAATGACATTTTCCAAATGATGCCGTTTTGACAAGATGTTTCATCTAGGCAAAATGTCATATTTTCCAAATTTTGCCATTTTGGCGATATGTTCTAACCCAGCAAAACGGCAATTTTCCGAATTTTGCCATTTTGACAACATATTGTTACTCGGCAAAATGACAATTTTCTGAATTTTGCCATTCTGACGAGATATTCCATTTCGGCAAAAGGACAAAGGTCGGAATTTCGCCATTTTGACAAAATGTTCTTTCTCGGCAAAATAACAACTTTCGGAATTTTGTCATTTTGACGAGATGTTGTTTGGTCGGCAAAACTAGTTCAATTTTACGAATTTTGTCATTTTGACGAGATGTTTTATCTTGCCGTCAGAATGACAATTTTCCGAATTTTTCCGTTTTAAAGGGCCAAACCTTTCACCCCAAACTACAGTTTTGGTACCCGGGTACCAAATTTCTCAATTGGCTCAGCTCTTTAATTGACAGCTAATTCAAACAATGCAGAGAGCCAAAGCTTATATTGCACAGCAGGAACGGTACTGAGAGTGTTTTGATTATATAAATGAGTTTTTTATACTCACCCTGAAGCAATAAACTGAGATTGTGTCTAGATGATGAATTTCAGACAGGACAATTGTGGGAGGGGCTTGAGTAAGAAGGTTAGGAGAATTGGTACTGTTTGGGGTGAGAGAATTGAGCCTTTAAGGAGTCCATTAAGTCGTCAAAATGTCAATTTTACGAAAATTGTCACTTTGCCGAGACAGTTCTTTTTTTCTTTTAAATGGCCCTTCTACGCTTCCGTATTCAACAGATTCAGTTATCAATTAGTTTGTCTAGTCAACCTTGAAATTAAGGACGTGTAAAGCTTCATTGTTAACGAGTCTAAAAACGTTCGACCAATTCAAGGCCGAATCAATCTCCGGTGTATAGCCAATTGGAGTTGGCCAACTCCATGTAGTGCATACAACTATACAACTACGTCTACACACACATACATTTCTTTCACACACTGTCATCATGATTGAATTAGTTGGATCGATCATGCAGCTAGCTGGTACCACTTCCGCAGTAGTAGCTTCATGGTTAGCTTATATGGAGCTGCGTGGGTGCTGTTTCAGGGTGGAACCAGCAGGGGTTTGGCCCCCGTTGGAGAAGACTGTCCGCCATCGACAAAACTTTGCAAATCAGTTACAACACTCAAAAGCCCTAAAACTATCCTCGGTTTTACCCATTTCTTAGCCTGGGTAAGGCAAAGGTGCACAGTGGGTGCACCAGAATGTCAAAATGGAGGGGATGGCATAGGAAAATGTTGGGGGAAAACTTTTTGAGTGCAAAATGAAACCGGACACACAGCGCACCCTTGAGAGAGTGGAGTCCAAGAGCAAAGTCCTGGCGGGTCTGATGTTTTAGCTTACCTTTGGGTGAAAAACTAAGTCTCAGGGGAGGTATAGGCCTACTTATTTTTCGGTTTCCCTATCTCCTAACAGACCTTAGCCCGCCTCTGCATGGCCTTTTGTCGATTACCGAATAGCGGTATATCAACAGTATACGGTGTGCATTTGCGGTGAATGTCCTATACCATTTAACAAGTGCATGCTATGGCTCGCATTAGCGGCTCGCCATGGGGACACGGGGGGGGGGGCACTTTTTTGCCCCCCAAATTTTTCCAAAGCATGGTTTTCAATTTTCCAAAAACAACGTTATTCGATATGGCATGAATCAAAAGGAGCCCTTTCTTCATCTGGGCAAACAATCCCAGCCTTCTATCTCATAAAAAGGTCAAATATTATTTACAAAGTATAAACTAATTCGTATAACTGTGAAGGATATAGTTCGTCATTGCATCAAAATTTTAGCCCAGTATCGGCCGCACAGGAGCGTTGATAGCGCTACCAGTACTGAATCAGTACTGTCATTGGTGCTGGTAGCGCTATCAACGCTTCTCGGGGGGCCCGTTCAGGTTTACGGGCTCATTCGACCACTTGTCATATGAATTAATATCATACGAAACTCATGGTTTCAATTTATTTTCAGGAGGGTTTACAGCTCCTTTAAACAAAAATGTCCAGAACCAAATTTTTTGATTGATATTTTGAAGAGGAACATATAGGCATAACTTACTTGTGAAATTTTTACTCATTTTCCATGTTTGGTTATTCAGATATTAGAATTGAAGTTGACATATTTTCTACAGAGAGTGAACTTGCAACAAGTAGGCGTGATATGTCAGGTGTTCACATTGCAATGATGGGCAATGTTTAGTTGTTCTTCTCTAAAATTTAAGACCATTATACAACTTAACTGTGATATGTTGTAGCCACAATTAGTGCATCCCGAGCAATGGAAGTTAAAAAACTTAATTTGCCTTAGACTGAGGCAAAATAGAATCCTTAATCAATTCAAGGTCAAACAGACAGCAGGATCAAAAATTAATAAAAAACAAACAAAAAAAAAAACATTGCACCATTATATAAATACATGACATCGCACCTGCTTGCTTCAAGTTTAATTTTTGTAGAAAATGTGTCAACTTCAATTGCTAATATCTCGAGAACCGAACATGGGAAATGAATGAAGACTTCACCAGAGTGCTTAGAATATTTTCGTCTTTAACACATTAAACAAAAATTGGTTCTGGTCTATTCTCTTTAATGGAGATTCTACATTGCGACAAAGAAATGATCAAATGTCACATCGTCCTGTAAAGGAACCAGTACATTTTATCTGGTTAATTTCTGATCATTTTGCACTTTGATCATTTTCTTTCTATTAAAATGAAAATTTTATAACAAAGAAAAGCTCAAAATAACGACTGCTTAAATTTTACTTACAAGCCTGGCAAATGCAATTTCCAAGTATCTGAGAGGTTGCGATTTTTCAAAATTTTCTGTGCGCTCCGCGCCAACCGATGGTAGCCCTCCGCTTGGATAGCCTTTCGGGCGGTCAGTCACCACTTCTCATGCCCCCCCCCCCATTTTTTGCACGACATCCACTGATACTACGTGAGACGTCTTGTTCGCAAATTGAGTCCCCCACCAAAAAAAGAAAAGAAAAAATCCTTATAGGCCTATCCGCAATTGATGGCTCGAGTTATACGACTTCAAATGGGCACATTTGTAATAATGTGGTCTTATGCGCATGAGGGGTACTCTCTCCAAAAGTCGGCAAGATCTTCAAACTTCGGGTAGGAAATTGAAAAAAATTGATCAGCAATTTGAGCTTCTATGGTTTCAATTATTCCGAAAACTCCCGAGAGTGTCCGCAAACTCAAAAAATATACACCAGAAAAAAAGGAAAAAAAAAACATAGCAGGGATGAGCCCGTCACTTTTAAAACAGACATTTGAAAACAGTTGCGTATCCACATGAGTGTGGGGGAGGGGGTTAGAACCCCAATGACTCAGCCCTGCAACGCAAAAAGCACCCGAAATAGCTGTCTTTTCCCTCTACCCTTAGACTTTCCCCTCATGTCGCGCCCCAACCCCCCCCCCCATGACACCAAAATCCCACCTACGCACCTGCTGGAGAAGCAGTCGCCATCAAGAACGGGGGACCAGGGGACCGCTTATGGGCCTCTGGTTGCATTGATGTCAGTACACATTACAGACTTGTGATTGACAGATAGAACTCCGAGGAGAATTTGTACAAGGTTAATAGCTGAGATTTATAAAACATTTGTAGAACTTTTTCGGGTCTTCGGCGACTGAGGAGGGTAGGTTAAAACAAAAAAAGAAGAAGATTCTCTTTAATTTCTCAAAAAGTTTCCAAATATTACCCCAACGTCACCCCACTCACGTCAAATTCAAGTTTAGTTCCGAAAAATACGCACATTTTTTTAAACTTTAACTATCACTTCAAAAGATAGCCTACATCACCAGACTGCATGTACTGTAGTACAGAAGCATGCAGACTACTACTTGGATCAAAACTTTATGTGATGTACGCTAGTGGGTCACCCCACGGAGCGGGCTGTGTATACTGGTATAATCAGCTCCTCCGAGTCAGTTTCCATAAAAGGATGGGAGTGAACAAGGAATATTCCATACAGCCTGCTACGTAGGTGTGTGCGTTAATTCATTGTTTAGAGCAGGCTTCCTCAAATAGCGGGGCGAGCTTGTGGCGCGCGTTGTGGTTTGGAGTGACGCAAAAAGATACTGGGAGAATATTGAAAAATTTAACTTCTTCATAACTTTTTTGACATTTAATGTTCTGTCTCAAAAATAAGTAGTGTAAATAAATCTAATACTTCCCAAAGACTGGCGTCACATACCGACAAGGTTATAATATTATAACGTCCTATTTGTTCTCACAAGAAATTAAAATCACCGTCACTGTTTTCATTCATTAGAGCAGAGAGGTGTGATGAGACCTCTCTCATTAGTGTCAGGGCTTTGTCGATTCACCGTTACCTGTGAATTGACAAAAATGTAAAGTTGATTTTTGGCGGGGAAAATTGAACAAAGTTTGCACTATTTTGCATGTAAGCCTCTTCTGAAACGAAAAAGAAAGGATTCAAAATGAGAGAGGAACACCCCCTCCCCTTAAACCTCTCCCCCAGGACGTCGATCAGTGGTTCATTATATAAATAACATTTAGCAATGTGGTACTCCAGAAATTTAATTGAGGAAGCCTGGTTTAGAGAAACCCATACACCTCTGAATATGAATCTGATGTACGGATATGTTTGGGAATGGGGTAGGTAGGCCTACAGATAAGACGCAATTTATCGACCTTGACCCCATCCCTTACCAAATCATCATTATTTGACCAATACAATTTTTTCCGATTTTAATTTGAACAACAAAAAATTAAAAAAAATTCCAAGAAAAGCGGGAAAGTTCTTTAACCCTGGATACTAACTTCTTCTGTTATTGCAGATCGGTCCAAGTTTTTGTAACATCAAGGTTGACCTGAAGGATGTGTTGTTGACTTTTTTTTCAAAAAATAGTGCCTATTCAGATTTTTGCGTAGGGGTAGGGATCTCCCAGGTTTTGGACGCTATTGTGTGTTCATGAATCATGAAATCAGATAAGCAGACGACAATACCTTTCTTACATCTATATTTATCATCATATCTATTTACATGAAGAGAGAACTATCTCGAGTTTGGGGCCAAAATACCTCTTAGACCAACAAAAATTTTCATGGACCATGTTCCCATGGTCACATTCAGGTTCAGTTGGTACGCAATTGCTGCTGTATAATTTGTCTGGGCCCAATTTCGTTTCGAACGACAGTAGAATTGAAAATCAGACACACGGGGAACAGTTTTAAAGTTGCAGTTTTATGTTGATCAGCAATAACCTGATAACGGTATTGAACGGGAATAACAAGGGTCGGGTACATCCATAAAAGGTTCTTTCACGGCGCATGCGTCGAGATGCATAAATTACGAAAGACCCTAGTCGGTGATAAAGCTAAGAGAGAAACACAATGAAGAGATGATGGTGGTATGCTGTTAACGATTTAGCTAGAATTACCAAAGTTCGACGATAAGTATCAGATGACCATCTACATTTTCAGGAGTACTTCTGCTCTCCTAGCCCAATTCTCTGACCGAAGTCAAATCGGTATACTAGTATATAAATAAGGATCCCGAAAATTTATCCAGTGAAGTAAAACAGCATGAGAATTCTTTGCCAGTGAACTTACAAATTCAGACTATGTATTTCCCTAGCCGGCGGAGCGGACGAAATCTTTTCGTTCAGCTCATCGCTCCGAAAAACCAAGGGGCGGCAGCTTTAAGAGGGCTGCATCCACAAAGGCGTTAAGCAGGCTAGTATGTCCGTAGCCTGCGGATGTGTCCCTTAGCTTTAAATTGTCAAAGCAATGAACCCTACTCGGATCCCTAACCAGTTACATAAACAGTTGGTGCTTCTAACAGAAATGGCCGTACAATCAGACAATACCATCACTGTTTGGTCTGCACTACAACAAAAGGCAAATGGGTCAGTGTTTCGATGTTCGATCTGACCGGGTAGTAAAAACGGTAACCCCCAGCAATCCAGGGTTACAGGGTTACGCAAGGGGTGGACGATCAATCTTACACTTTTTGTAGCACAACCACAATGAAGAACGCAAGTTTTTTTTTTAGCTGCCCTCCGTATCTCTGGCGAAGATTCGTCCGATGAAATCAAGGTTTATCGCCAAAGGAGAGCTTTTCTGCTTGCAAAGGAGGCTACGGCACGTTTCAAACGTCACCAACTTCAAGATCAACTCCAATTGGCTATATCTCGAGAACCGAACATGCCAAATCCATGAAACTTTCACCGGAATTCCGGAATAATTTTGTTCCTTTTTAACATATCAAAAATAAAAGTTGGCTCTGGCAGGATAATTCTTTTAACTTGTCTGACCAACTTCAAGGCCTCCATATACTATTTATATCGAGGTTTGTCATGCACGACCCCATTCTATTCGGAATGCAAAGAACAGGTAGGCCTACAGTATTTCACATAATATCACTGCCGAAATTCGGGCGATCCTTTAAGTTTAAGCACGTCACAAGCATAACGATTAAAAATACTTAACGGCGGTTCAAGTTGAAGGTCGAACACACAACTGACCTCTAGTAGGCACTGCCACAAATTTGACCAATAGTATGTGTTGTGCGGCACCCCCGACGCGATTGGCTCCTTGCGACAGCGCCTACCAAGGGCCAAGTGTAGGTGCTGTCCCCAGTAGACCAATCGCATGCTTTGTATAGCAAAACTTATGCAATTGGCTACATGGGACAGCGCCTACCCATAGAGTCTGGTAAGCTAGTGTACACTGTGTTCGTGGAAATTGCACAGTGCGCTGTTTGCATTCACTGGACGGCGCTTACAAGGTCACAGGAAGGTGCCTGTAATTAGCGGGTAACGTATCTTCGTGTGGGAATTCCATGAAAGTATTTCCATGGTTGAACTAGCATATGTGACCATAGCATAGTGCATAAACTAAACGAGATATCTGCCCTCTTATAACTGACCAGGGAGTCTGTTGCAACACCCTTGACTGATTGATAGGCTAACACTGGAGAAATAGTACTTAACGGTAACAGTGGCTTATTGAATGGCTTGGCAAGTTATAGGCTAAAGAGCAGTGGGAGAGGGTTGCCGCACCGAGGAGTTTCATTTTACCTGTTTACCCTCTTCGCACCGCCAAGTGGGGAATCCTCAATCCCCGCGATTCCCCGGTTGTGACTTTAACAAATTTTACTACATATCTTTGAAGTGTGCTTGTGTGGAAGGGTGCGGGAAGTAGACAACGTTCTTCAATGAATCTACCCTGAACCTAGTGCCAATTAAACAAAACACAAAAACGAAATAGCTCTTGTATTGCCTTAAATACAAAAGCAATCGATGGCAAATTTACCGTACCGTGCAAAACCAGGTAGGTGTTACTGAATAACACCTCTCTGGTTAAAGGTGATACGTGGCACCCTGACTGAAGTAATATATAGACTGCCTGTTTTATAAACGGCTCTTGAGAGTCACGTGAAAACATTTTCCTCCTCAAATGTGAAATTTAATAGGAGCGGCTTCTTGGTTATCATGAAAGTACAAGATTGAAGTCCTAATTATGTATGATGAAAGACAGGGAAGAACGCATTGCAACTGTGTTATCACTCTGTTAATTAAGTAGCCCAAGTCAACACATATGGCCAAATTGGATAATCCGTTTGTAAATAAGTCTTAGTATTTACATGCTGGTAATTAGTACAGATGACCATCCGGCATTGCTGCATTGTAAGGTTACACAACTGGGTGTACGTCAACAAAGGAAGGTCATTAATACCACGCCAGTTGTTACATAAAGTGAACCTAACTTAAAATTTGCGGATATGACCAAACACATTCCCCGATGTAAAATTTTCTACCTAGTATGTGTCTCATCATGAGGTCATTGAAGACACAAACGTACTGACCAGAGCTTTGAGAGGGCTTGGTTGCCCCTCCCAGTGCACCTGAGCTGTGCCTTACACGGATCAAAAACACCGAGCTTATTTGCGGTTGAATCGACGATGCAACACCGGGCATCGGTGGGTTCGTGGGAACGCCGTACTAGAAACGAACGAAGTAGTCTATATATACACTCATTAAAAAGTGTAAATATAAAAGAAGGATACGAGAAGTATTGAAACGAGAAGAATATTACAGTTTATTAAAAGGGAAAGTGACGATTAACACTCTTGCGATAAATGATGAAACATTTATCACCTAGCTAGAATGATTAGGGAAAGCAACAGATAATTAGGAGACAAGCCCACTTCATCCAGCGTTATGAATCAGTCTTTAACGATCAATGGCCACCTGATAACTGTGAGAAGAAAGGGAGTGTATAGGATTAACGAAAGGGCCGAGGATTTCTTCCCAAAACCACGCTACTTCTTACCGTAATGAGTTCTTATCCTATAACCCAGACCATGCCTCTAACATAAAGGCCCAACTTAATTCTCTCACCCCAAACAGTACCAAATCTCCTAACCCTTTTACTTTAGCCCCTCCCACAATTGTCTGAAATTCATCCTTATCCAGTCACAACCTCAGTTTATTGCTTCAGGGTGAGTATAGAAAAGCTCTCTGTCACAATCAAAACACTCTCAGTACAGTTCATGCTGTGTGATATAAGCTTTGGTAATCTGCATTGTTTGAATATCATATATCCAAGATAAAGCAGACAGTTCGACTGCTCTCCTTAATTTTTACATTCAGAGGGGAAAATGTTATCACATGATTTTCAATAGCCATTCATTAAATAGAACAGATTATCATAGTTTTACGTTAGTCATTCAAATTGGGACTAACATGTCTGGTCAATTGTCTTTAGTCCGCTAAGCACTCGGACATTAAAAGGAAATTAGTCACCCACCCCAACTTGAAGTACCCTGTCATACTAGTGCGTAACCATTATTGACCCTTGAGAAAAGTTATGAGACAGTATTTTTTTCTCTTTAAAAATTTGAAATTTACTAGGTTCAAAATTTGCATGGTCTACTTTTAATATGGGGAAATATTCAGTGAAGTCTTAAATGTAATATCAGACGGCATGCTTTGCAGACTGACGAAAATTGTAAGATGTTTCTTTAAATTAAATTTTGGATGACTGCTCTTGCCCTTTTAGGTTTCTTTGATTTTTCTATCACTACTAACGGCGTATTTCGTGATACAAAACGTAAAATATGAACAATGTTTTAAAATATTTGTGAATGAGATTCCCTTATTGGGCCTAGTACAGTTTTTAATTGCACAATGCACTGCAAAACGGCGTATTTCCTACGATACTTAAAGTTATGGGAGCTACAATCCGCATGGGAACATTATTATTATCATTCCACTGTCCCAAACGAGGGAACTGTGAATTAAACCATCAGCTACCTGATGCAACTTTAATCTATTCAACAGGATCTTTGCCAAGTCCTCCAAATCATAAAATCTACGTGCTGATAAAATTCATTTTACTCGCGTCCTACTACAATATTTACCAGGCCTATTTCTTCGAATATGCCCAGTCAACTTATCAAACATGAAAAGAAGGAATTTTCCATTACGTAAAAATCCTTTTCTTCAACTACATTGAAGCTGAATAGTTGAAAAGCCTCTATTAGTATAGTTGAATGCCACCGTTAGATGCAAATTATACAGCCATACGTTCTTAACTCCTCCCACTTTGCTCACACAACCAATAAAAGGCTTTGACATGATTACGTAAATAGTAATCATGATAAATTCTGCCTCTTTTGTGTAGCAGCATATTCAATAGCACTGTAAGTGTACAATTGTGCTTGTTCATGCTACGTCCCTGTGAGTGAGTGTTTCTTGTGCTTGGCCGTGCATGTGTACCGCAGCGATAGCGGCGAACCGCTGTTTTTCTGTTCTTGTCCCGAAACCCGTGGATGTTTTAGTTCTTCCCTTCACACAGTTTTGGTAAGTGTTGGAAAATTTTATTTTGAAAATGACGCTTACCTGAATGGTTCTTTTGACTCAAGAGTTATTGCTTATTATAAGTATTCTCATCTCGTTAAGTAGTGCAATGGTTTAACATGGTCAAGTTACAGGGCATGCTTTTATGTCCAACGTTAACCCTGCACAAAAGATACGGTAATTGCATTCCCATGCGGGTTTCTTTGGGCATTCTATATCCATCCTGGACAATGTTTTAATTGGATTTTTTCGATGCGTTATTGACAAAGTAGGCTAAGCAGATAGCATTCCAAATACTTTGAACAAATCGTTTGTATTTGAAAGAGAACAAATCAATGTTTTCAAGGCACCTTATCGAGATGGTCAGTTTATTTGCATGGAACGGTCATTCTACTTACTAGGTGCAGCTCACAGCGTTTCCGTGTAGTTTACATGTGGTCGCGGTTCCAAATATCAAACTGCATAAAAATTCCTTCATGTAATCCTGTCATAATATACTGTCGTATTTTTTTTTTTTTGTCATGCGGACAACATTTAGCATCCGAGTGATTCACGATTGGTTCTTTGCAGTCATGTGACCAAAATAACCAAATGTAGCCTATTGGTAAATTCATAATGTAGGAAATTTTTCCTTTGCCGTCAGTTTGTAAGCTTGATGATCAAATACATCTTGGCTCAATTAAATTATCAGGCATGAAAGCCAAGGTTACTGATGATGGCTAAAGTTAAAATTTAATTCCGCAAGTTCTGTGTTCAGCAAGGGTTTGCGAAAGCACGCAGCTTGCTCATGACTTACTCACGAAAGTACAGTATCGTCATAGTGAAAAAACGAAAGAAGTGAAGGAGGTTTGGGGACTGAGATCTATGAACAACATCCTATATCCCAAAGACGTGAAAGTGAGGCCTACCTTGTAGAAACGCATGATCAGCGCAAGGCTAAGCTTACACTGTAGTTTCTCTATCACTTGGTCGCTATCAATTTGGATCTATGTCTATGTTTCTAAACCTGATAACTACGGAATCTACACTCGCATGACGTCATTGATCTTGATGTAAATAAAGACTGCTACAGGGTTTTTTCTTTATTCCAAGGACCGTAGCTGAAAGGGGATTGCTTGCCTCCAGACGTGAGGAAATTTCCCTTTATTGAATATTTTAGAAATCAATTACATTAAAGACCCAATTCTCTCATCCAAACAGTACCAATTCTCCTAACCACCTTGTCTAAGCCCCTAACACAATTGTCTGAAATTCATCCTCATCCAGACATCTCAGTTTATTTATTCAGGGTGAGTATAAAAAAGCTCAATGGGTATAATAAAAACACTCTCAGTACAGTTCATGCGGTGTAATATGAGCTTTGGTACTCTGTATTGTTTGAAGTAGCTGTCAGTCAAAGAGCTGAGCCAATTGAGAATTTTGGTACACCCCTACAAGAACTTTAGTTTGGGGTGAGATGATTGGTCCTCTAAGGACACCCCAGCTTAGCAATCTGTATTAACTTGTCTATCCGCTAGCCGTCTCACACCTACAACTGGATGCGGAAATCAGGCGCGTAGCCAGGATTGTGTCATGGGGTGGGGGGGGGGGGGTTGAGGCATGAAATGAGGGAAAAGTTTAAGGATAGAGAGAAAAACCGCTATTTTAGGTTTCTTTTTTTTTTTTGCATTGCACGGTGGGTCATGGCTAGGGGCCTGACCCCCAACCCACCTCCCCCTATGGCTATGCCACTGGCGGAGATGTATATATCTTACCAGAAGCAGATATCAATGGGAGCTCTTCATCTCCGAGCGGTTGGGAGGGGGAATTCTCGGCTGTGCTGAGATGTTTATCCACTGTTCTCTCTCGAATGGGGGGGGGGGGCTGGCTCATCGCAAGTGTTTATTCGCAGGACAATGGTAAAACTCACATTTTCTCGCGGATTACAGCTAGGCTAGCCTTCGTAACAGCCAAGTTTCTGTTGCCACAACCACGTTTACAGCCATTAGCGTTTGTGAACCTGAGTGAAATAATGACCACACGCTCGTACATTCGAGTGCCAGTCAGACAAATGAGCTCGGTTGATTTACAGCTAATCACGGCCGATTGTTCGACGCCTCCGACGTGCTATTTGAGAGAGCCGTAAATTTGCTTTTTGTCTCTAGCAACCCTGGTTTGATGAGTTTCCGCGCCATCCAATTCGTCATCAGTTTGGATCGAAATGCATTCGAATTGCACTGAGGAATTAATCCAAGAATGGAGGTTATTTTACAGGCTTTGATGGGCCAGTCGTTTTACAACTTCACGTCGGACGGCTAACCAACTCAACAATATAGGTGTAGGAGCCTAGAGGAGAGAGAGAGACAATGGGAATAGTTATCTCCCTTCGCCAACCGGGATGACTGGAAGGTAGCTTTACAGGGCCATGCCTAGGGTATGGGTGCTAACGGAGGCGTAATCCTCCCGGGATCCCGAGGTCGTCTGATTTTGGTATAGGATAACGTTTCGTTGACTTGGCGTGTAAGAAAGAGTTAGGACATAGATTACAGGAAACCGTCAATTTTGATTACATCTAGCTTTGTAACTACATGGCTTGTTTATTGAATTTTGATATTGGTTCAACTTCAGCAAGAGAAGGCATTTATCATTTACAGCTGTAGTAACTGTAGTACAGTCAGCAACGTCATCAACAGGGACTGCCGCTAAACTATGCGGATTGTAAGTCCTGAGACTATTTGTTCACAGTAATTACTAGAAACATAATATCAATGCTTTTCGGCGTAATTGTTACCTTTTACCAAGTTTGTTCTAGTTGCAGGTATTTTTGAGCTTTGAGACTGAGTAAAATGCCTTCGGTAGCGCATAAGAATCATATAATCATATTGTACAATCGTCCTGAACGTAACAACTATCACACTATTCGTAATTTTGTATGAGTGTCTGTGTGGGTAATTTGACAATTAAAAGCTTGTATACATCCTTACCGGTAGAAATAAATTTTACTGCGCGGTAATATCGAGTCAGTTCCATTCCGGGCTCAGTTCTCACCTGTGGTGGCAGAGCTAGGGATTTCGGTCACAGGGAGGGGGAATGGTCTGCATGGGACTCTTTTGAAGCAGGTAAACGTAGATCCCCTGAGTCTCAGCACGATCATGATTTTCCTAACCTGGTAGAAAACTTCTTCCCCGGCGAAGAGTTTTATTAGAACTACTGTATCCCTCTCGTTCACACTCTAGTGTGAAAGCCGCCGTTAAAGAGGCTCATTGAGCTGACATCGATAACTTAATGAGAGTCTTAAAGGGTCACTATCACATAACAATGCTTATAGTTAGCATAACAAGTCAAGTTTCAAGTCTAAAAGTCATAGAAAACGCTAATATCGAAAATTTCCTTGTGTCCTGACTTGAGTAACGGTTTTGTACATAATTTGAAAAAGCTGTCTGGTCACGAATTTTTAAAAACCGATTTCAACTGTTGAGTACTCACTCATAAACAGTTATTTGTGTGTAGGGTATGGGGATTGTCTAAGATTGACCATTTGTCATTGGTATGTGAAAAAAAAACTTAACAGGTTTGGGAAGATTTGTTGAATTTCATGAACCTACTCAATGATCCGCTTTAACGATCGTTTTTTGTCCTGTTGTCATATGTAGATTAAGATTGTGAATCGGCTGCTTGGCACTATATGCCCCCAGATACCTGCTACATGAAAATGAAGGCAAACCTCATCAATTTCAATTGTGATGTTATGGCTTTTGAGTCCGCGAAAGGAAGAAGCATTTTCGCCAGAATAATGGCACAATTTATCATGGTTTGCTTATGTTTTGCCCGAATAAACTTTTTGGCCTGGATTGGAAGGGCGCATACCCCTCTTCCCGGCAGCGCCGCCACTTACGCTTATGCATCTCAGCATTGTGAAGAGTAAGTTGGACTTTAATCATGAGAAAGGCCTGGTGAAGTGAAGCAAAAGTATAGCTAGGCTAGTAATAATGGTTTTAGATTAGGCTAGGCCTACTCTAAAACCAAAACCATTATTACTACTAGGATAATAGTTTTACTTTTATTTAAAGGCATATTTTCATCATCCCAAACAGTTCCAATTCTCCCAACCTACTTACTTCTAGCCCCTCCCACATTTATCTAAAACTCATCTTTATCCAGACACAATCCTAGTTTATTGCTTCATGGCTTGTCCCAGTGGCCATTCAAGTCCATAATGTGTAATCAAGACACTCTCAGTGCCCATGCTGTGTAATTTAGCTATGATGCATTGTTTGAATGTGTTGCAAATCAAAGAGCTGCACCAACTGAGAGTTTTTGACTTGCCCCCCCTCCCCCACTTTTTTCCAGAACTTAGTTTTTTTTTTCGTCTCCACAAAAATACAAACTGGAACTGATAAAGCTGCGCGAGTGATACTTAATTAAGTTGTATAATGTTTGAACATGTCATTTACTGCATTGAAAACTTAACAAAAACATTATCCTTTCAATAAATGTCTCAACGCTCCTTTTTTCGACACGCTTCGTGTGCACCCGTTTTAAATATTTCAGGATTAAAAGTTGTAGAACAACTCTTCCATTGTCACTGAGACTTATCCCGCGCGCCGTTTGCTTGTCTGCCCGAATTTGCCCCCCCCCCCCCTACTTTCAGAGATCAAATCCCGCCCTGTACTCATGTTTTTAATTCCGTTCTACAGTTTTCCCCGGAAAGATACAAGACCAGGTAATGTTTTATACATTCCCAGGTGCGGTATATCATTATATTATGTTTTTTCACATCGCAAATGTTTTTCAGGACGGACCTCAGTTACCGATTGCTGGATCGGGGAAGAATATATGAATAATGCCTTGTCAACGCCCTTTCCCCTTGATTTTTATACGTAGGTTGGCTTATGTGGTATATTTGAATTGTTATTCTGTTATACAAAGTAAATTCGCCCAAGTGTAAAAATAAATGTTAAGAGAATGATTACAAAACTCCCTAATTGCGCAATATACCGCTGTGCTGGTGTACGTATAGCCTAACATACGGCTAGTCCTCCCTAGTAGTAACGTTAGGTCAAAGTAAACTGTTCTCTACTAAGCACCTATTACTTATTATAGCTTAATGTAGTCATCCAATGGTAGTGGTACATTTCATCTGGGAGTTTTCTGACCTTTTTGTTTGCTCATTTTTGGTGAAAATTGTATTGCAAACGAAAGTTCAAAATATCGACGGCTTTGATTCTGCTTATAACCCTGGGAAAGGTCATTTCCGGCTGTCTGAGGGGTTGCGAAATTTTCTGTACGCTCCGCTCCAACTGATGGTGGCGCTCCGCTTAGATAGTCTTTCGGGCAGAATTACATTTTTCGGGCAGAAAACCCTCCGCCCCCAAACTGAAATGCTCCCGTACG
This sequence comes from Holothuria scabra, assembly GCA_037179385.1. Lineage (NCBI taxonomy): Eukaryota > Metazoa > Echinodermata > Holothuroidea > Aspidochirotida > Holothuriidae > Holothuria > Holothuria scabra. Next base: position 17,831,899 of record CM074201.1, read on the forward strand.
CCTGTGCCCATAAACATGGAAGTACTGTTGCTTTCATCATATTACGCGGTATGAACTGTACTAGAAGTGTTCCGATTACTAATGGTCTTTCATACTCACCCTGAAAGCAGTAAAGTGGCCATGGTTTGTATGGATGAGGCTGGGCGCGTAGCAAGGATTGTATCATGGGGAGGGTTTTGGTATCATGGGGGGCACGACATGAGGGAAAAGTCTATGGAGAGAGAGAAAAACCTCTATTTTATGTTTTCTTTGCATTGTAAGGTTGGGTCATGGGGGGGTCTAACCCCCCAAACCAATCACGTGGCTACGCCACTGGATGAGAATCAGTTTAAGATAGTTGTGGGAGGGGTTCGTAAAAGAAGGTACTGGTTGAGAGAATTGGAAGTGTCTGAGGTGATGATTAACCTCCTTTAAACAAGGTTTTCGACTGTTCAAGAACGAAGCGCAAAATGCAAGGATTGTACGGTTTGTGACATCTTCGTGATACTTCGAAAGATGTCTTTATCTAGTGAAGTAAGCTATTTGTTCCATCATGGGAGAATCGGGAGTTACTTTCAAAGATTCCATGGAAAAAAGTTTGTACGTCTTGTATCTATTTTTTGAATCTAGATTCTTCAAAAAGTGAGAAACATCTTGTATAATAAAAATGGCCAACGAAACGCAGACGATTAAACCCATGACCCACGGCACAACGAACGGTGTGAATGGCGCCAATGAAATTCTTTCCGAGTACCTCGAGAAAAGATCCGATCTTCACGATAGAATGACCAAGGACCCTTCCGGAAAATCTGTCATCGAATGGTATAACGGGGAAGCTTCGCTATATGATGAAGTAAGTATTTTGGTATGACTCAGGCTTTTACCTGGATTCGGGTGGATCATGTTTGGGATTGGAAGGGTTACATTAATGTTTTGCCAAAATAAAAATATTGCAATGGTTTCATCCTAGTTGTAACTTGTAAGTACCGTCTGTTCTTGGCTTGCTTCCAGATGAAGTTCTTGTTTCAATTTCAAAGTTCACGTTGGGACCAATTTTACTTTATAGCTAGTTAGTAACTGCTATGTTCATACAAAATACACTCAGTGCCGCTAATGCTACTTACGATTGTGTGGCTAGCTTCCACTTAGAGAGGGCGCTCAACTCCATCTGTCGGTGGCTCTCGTTACAACAAAAGTTTGCCCCTAAAAGGAGTGTGTCTTACTTGAATAAGGGAGTTGCTTGAATGGGCTAAGTGCTTTGCATTCCCTGGGGGTCTGCATTCCGAAGCAATAGCACTGAGTAACTGCTTTGAATGTTTAGACTAACCAAAAGTCGGATTCTTCACTCGAAATAATTGTGCGAAATCCTTAATGGCTCACATCTGAATCTTCCCTCCGAAATATAGAAGATCGTACCACACATATTCCTTAACGCGCCTAATTCTTTTTGTCGCCTCTTTGTTTATCCATCCGACATGATCAGCCTTTTCCAAGCCACGCCATGAAATACCTAGCTGTGTTAAGACGTGAAATACCTAGCTGTGTTAAGACGTGATTAACAGATGTGATTTAACAGATAAATTAACGTTGAGTTCTCTCCCGCCCCTTGGCAAACCCTGAAATATTCCCAAAATGGAGTCACGACACCGAAGGTTGAAAAGAGATATATCTCGTCCCCTCACAGCTCTTTAGAGCAGCAACCGATATATTTATTACTTCTTTAATTTATCATAAGTTTCCTCAATCCAAAATGAGTTCAGTTGGGCATGTAATAATGTCATTATGATCATTTGTGCCGGTTTATGTACTTGATTGACTCGCTGACTCACGTCACAACTAGTACTCTTCTTATCGTAGCTCTATAAACAACTTGACGTCACGCAGTGATTTCGAGTGTCAGTTATCTTAGGCAGACATCCTTACAATGCTGGGTATTCAGCAAGTTACTTCTTGGTATGTTGTAATGTTTCCGGTTCTTTTCATGTTCCATGTCTAGGAAAGGTCTTCCTCGCCGTATGGGCTGCTACAGTAATATTCTCTGTACAGCCTTTTCTTTTAGAAAAGTCTGAAAGTCGAGGTATGTAATTTACACGTGCGTATAGCAATTTATACAGGCATTTCCGATTACCAGGGATGTAGCTAGCCAATTTTGAGTGTCGGGTAATTGCCTGATCTGGGAAAAGCACATCACCCCATCGCATGGCATCTACCCCATTTTTCAGCCATTAATTTTTCATTTTTTTACCTAATTTTACCTTATAAGGAGTGAATTTAGGGCTTGTTTTAGGTCTAATGAGGAAGCTTTGGGGTGGGTGGGGAGAGGAGTATTTGGAGTAGGCCTACTGGGTGGGAATATGGAGTGCTGGGGCTCACCAACCAGTTCCACCCACTGGAGCTACATCCCTGCCGATGGTCTCTGTATTAACCTTCTAATATTTCGTCCATCTCGTCGCTGTTGTTCGTATGCAGAAGTACTTGGCGAAACGATCAGTGGTCAGGTCAGGCGCGGATCAAAGGGGGGGGGGGGGGGGGATTACATTGACAATATAAAACATACGGGAAATTAGCACCCCTGCTTTCTGGTAAGCCCCCCCCCCCCCCCCCCCCCACCTTTTGGAATGTCTAGATCCGCGCCTGTAGGACACATTTGCAAAAGGGAAACACGCTGGGACCTTGTATTTTGTTGAAAGGGATAAGTTACTATCGCTCTCGTTATCTCTAATGTCACCACTCGTATGTGTCAGGGAGACCCCTTTGACTTGAGGCATTGATTGAAGGACGACTGTCCATTTTTAGACATTCTTGGCCAATCGCCTCGACTACACAAATATTTGCAAGGCCACCTCTCTGTTTAAATGTGCGAAGTCCATGTTCCCAGCCGCGGTAAGGTAAATTACCTCCATATTGCCTGCGTATAGCCTCTGTAACTGCCGCCCCCATAGGCTGAAATCCCTCCGATTTTCGTAGCGATGAGCAAAAAGAAAAGCTTCGTCCGCTCCGAGGGCTCCTCGTGTGTCATTTCTAATATAAATAGAGCAGGGACGTCATGACAGATTACATGATTTGCCCTACGTGATGGTAAGGTTATATATGGAGGTCAACTATCGTAACTGCGCTATGGGGGGACAAACAAATACACGTGGCAGCGATGTCGCGTGCTAAAGCAATACAGAGCTTGGCGCAGTGTCCTCCGGAACAGCTAGTGCGTCGACTGAATGTGACCGTTTGGTCTTTCGTGTTAAATCCCTATAACCTGCACTGAATCTAGGTAGGCCTAATGATTGTAACAGAACGTGCCTTAGGGTGGGAAATGGCTACGACAGCATACACTTCTTGCAGTAGGTCACCAGACCTAAGGAAACCTTATCATAATTAAGAGTACGCATTACCACTAACATATCTGATATTTTTTGTTTTCTAAGATGAGAAGAATTAATGCAGTCAAGATGACGTTAGCTTATGTTTGTGTGTTTGTAACATGTATGTGTGTTTGTGATACTTTGCTCGTTGATACGGATTAATGTTTGAATTTCGCTGAGGCAACTTAAACGGCCAAACCTCTCACCCCAAACTACAGTTTTGGTACGGGGGTACAGAAATTCTCAATTGGGTCAGCTCTTTGATTGACAGCTAATTCAAACAATGCAGAGTACCAAAGCTTATATTACACAGCAAGAACGGTACCTGGAGTGTTTTGGTTATATAAATTGAATTACGCATCACCAGTTTGGTAATTGATACAAATTAATTAAAAGGACTGTCAAAGTAAAACTTCACTTTGTTTCATCTGTGGTCCTTGAAGTGAAGATTGCAAAAACACGGGATGACATTTGTCATATATGGCGTGTCACAAGATTTTTATATTAAGGTTATGTTTATTCATGATTAGGTGCAAATCAGAAATAACCTCGTAAAATGGTCAATTTTTATGGATCTTGATGCGAATTGCTATCTGGCTATGTTCTTAGTCTGTAATGCATTTTACAACAATTACAGTATCCAACTCTCATTTTCATGTCACCCAGACTAGTTCACTTTTTCGTTTTCAGAATGTTCGCTACTAGTAAGCTCTCATGATGGCACATGGGATAATCTGTGTACTAAAACTCCGATTATAAGCGAGTTCGGAAAGTCGTTGCCACATGGAATTGTAGGGCATAGCGTGGGAAACAGAAACCGAGCTCAGCACGTAACATACGGTGTGTCCTTGTTTTCGTCAGTACGTGCATACAATATCTACGTGTGTAGTCAATTCGAACGAAAATAGGTGTCTCAGTCCTACTTTACAGCAAATTAAAATGCACATCTTCACACCGAAACTGAAAGACAATTTAGACGGAATCCACTGCACAATTTAAAACGTGCTCGAAGTCCCTCCTTATGTTATGGATGGATTAAGAAAGAATGATTTACCGAAATCAATTTTGGAATACGCGTTGTAGGTGTCAGTGGAATTGGTGTGTGTATCCCCACGATTGGAGCGGGTAACGATTTGCACTGTTTAACAAAGTACTTCCTGATTGGTTGTTGCTAGGGCAGCCACGATAACCATTTTTCATTTATCGATATCGTCAGTATTCCCGCGACGATATCGCGATATCGCGCATTAAGTCTTAACATTTTCCATCAGCGCCAAGGAATTAGCAAAAAAGTTGTTTATTGCATGCAGCCACTACTGACATACCAAAAGTGAGGGGAGATTGATTATACGTGCATGTAGCAATATTGATTGTGCAGAAGAACTCTTCACAAGTCTGGAACGTATGTGAGCTGTTACAATATTCATTGTATGCATTTTGAAACAGCTTCCGATTTTATATCATGTTTTCTTGTGGTGGGTTAAGTGCAGTTTTTCATTTTTTGTGACATCATAAATTATGATCATTTCAGGTTACTGACTTAAGACAATAAAAAAAGGGGGGATTTCACAGTGGTTTAGTCATTTATTTGATTTGTTGCGATATCACACCTTGACAAAACATTGGTCGGTATCGTCGGGGCAAAACTGTATCGACGATATCGCGATATCGCAATATCGTGGCAGCCCTAGTTGTTGCTCTCCTTGAATTGTTTTTATGGTATCAATGTATTCTTTGTTCGGGTTATGGATTAGGGTTATCGTTAACCAGTTTCTTGTTAAACAGTACCTATCGCCCCATTGGAGGATGTGCGAATGTGCATACTGTAGCCACCAAAACGAATGACCGAATTGGCTTATTACGGTACTGCATGATTCACCTACCGTACTGTACCAAGGAGTTGCCCGCTCCTCGGAAGTGTGTTATCCCCGCCCTTATACTGGCTATACTGGTACTATACTATACTCGAAAAAAGAAACACTATGGTCAACTATGCGCCTAATCAAGCTATGTTCAATTGTTGACCATGGTCAAAAGTTACCCAGATTGGTCAAATTTGACCATATTTTTGGTAACTTTTTGACCATGGAGTCCGAGTCCCCATTGAAGCCAAGCCCTCGTTTTCTCAGCCTCACATTCATTCCCGTAATTGAACAGTTGAAAGATATCGTTTTAAATTTTTCTATTTGCAGCAATTTGACCACGCTAACTTCATCTACCATAAGGACACAGCAAAGGCAATCAGCGATTTTATCAAAGATAAGAACGCTAAAATACTCGATTTTGCTGCAGGGTCCGGTAAAATTGGTGTCTTGGTGAGATAATTATGTTTCCATTTTTGCACCCTTTATCCTCATTCTCCGATTGATGTGCATTTTCCGGGCTAGAGGCAGCTAATGAAATGCATGTATGTAACCGCTTGAATGGATAGTTCAATTTGATGGGCGTGTTTCGCTTAAATTAAAGTGTTTGAAAGTTTTGAACCTCTCCATAAGAATGGGTCTTTTACCCAATAAACATGTTCAATCTGTGGAAAACTTAATTGGGTCACTGACACGGAATTCTCGAATACATTCAACCGAGAAACACGCACCAAAGGTTTTTATTCACTGTCATAGTTGTGAACGGTTACGCCGTTGGCCAAACGCACAAACTACGCCCATTTAAAACTACTAGCCAACCCCCCCCCCCCCCCCCCGCCCCGTTCACATGCTCCGTCGAAAGAGTCCCGGGATAATGTTATCATCGTTGCAAATTTGTACCCTTGGCCATACCCGCATTTACCAGTAGGAGAGTTGAGCGGGAGTTGGGACCACGGTGGGTTTCAAGCAAGATATACAAGAGACTAGTCGGCAAGCTGGCTTCTCTATGTGCGAAATACATTTACAAGTTTAAGGCTAAATAAATTTGAAAAAGTATAGGCGAAAAATTGTCTTGGGACCAATTTTAGAGCATTTTTCTGTAGTTGCACGAATTTTTAAAACATTCATTAGCTATTTTCTATAACACCTTGTAGGTATCCAAACAGATTTTAGTCAAAACTTCGACTTAGGGATTTGGACTAATATTCCAATGATGCAGGAATTAATTGATCACTCAGCGCCGTTTTTTATACCGTACTAAGCCCATGGAGTTGCTAAGACTATCCCGCATCACTTATGGCATTCGACCACCAATCAGACATGGAACAAATTAACAAAGTGTTATGCAATTACTATTCCTAGAATAAAAGGGTAACAACTACCTTTGGGTGCGTGTGTGACGTCACATCTTGACAGCGAATAGAACATAGAGAGAAAAGTCATCAGTCGTGAATGCGTTTCTTGTGCTGCTGAAGGTCCTTTAACTTCATATTTACTGTGGCATCACATGAAGTATGTTTTCCCTTAACTACCATTCGTAAACTACCATCTATAGTAAATTAACTGGAAAGTTGCGCCAATTTTTGGCCAATTCTGCCACAAAATTCTTCGTGTTGGTTATTTTAGAAGAAACAAACATGTCATTTATCAAAAAACGATCGGTGACAGGAACATCATACGATGAAAAAATGAAAAATCATTGCAAGCCCCTTCTTATTTGCCGGGCTGTTTTATGAAGGTAAGCTATCTACCTAGCTTGTGAAATTTTATGGAAGAAAATAAACCAGTATCATCTGCTTGTATATTTATTTCTGTGTCAATCTTTGCTGTGTTCTTGTCGAAATTGTTTTCATGTAATTTGTTACAACGATATGCAATCAATATAATTTTGTCACAGTTTTCCTGCTGGCAAAAGTTAAAAAAGAAAGAAACACTCGAAACCTATAGATGGCAGAATTTTATTTGAACTGGAGTTGTGATTTTATTTAGCTTTTGTAAAATTTAGTAAACGCCTAGTTTTGGAAGGCTAACTTTTGTGTGATGTCTCTGTGTGGTCCAATGGTGATGGATTCTTTGAAATCCTTCATGGTTTCCTGCATGAAAGGTGAAGGACAAGAAATATACGATGATTTCTTTCAATCTTTTCACATATTTACATGTCACTGCTACAAGATGTGGGGCCTAAACCATCATCAAAATGTTGTATTCAGAGGTGTAATGTTGCACTTTTTTTTAATCATACCCACTTGAAATTTTCCGACTGATGGACGGACCGGATTTTTCTTGCTTTAAACATGGAGCTATACAGTGGGCATGAGATATTTTCAAAAGAAAGTCATGTTCGAAGCACTTCCGAACCATTGTATATGGCCTGTCCGTCCATAGTTAAGAATACAGAGCAGCAGTCTCGTCACAGGGATGCCCTAGGCTTGTTACAAACTGGTGTTTTGAAAAATCTTTTTCGTATTTTCTTACACTACCTTGTAAACTGTAGACATTAAAATCATGAACACTGCTTGGTCTTGAAGTGATGTCACTCGTTTGTTTAACCATACCATTGTTTTTAACGGAGTGTAATTAATAATCGGGTAATCTCGCTATTTTGTATCTTCTCACAGTTTCTATAAGTGATCAATGTCTGATAAACTTAAATCAGATACCCGTCCCAGCGTTCACAGCAAAGGTTCTACCGTTGATCGTGAACTTTATTATGGAAACGGCTGGGGATTCTCGTAGGGAGACTAGTTTGGGTAGTCAGTCTAAAATTGGTTAACCTGAATCAAGTCTTGATGGATGAGAAATGCATCTCGTTGCAAACTAATGAGTTTGTTAACAAAATACAGCTAATTATGGATCAAAATTAATGAGTCATCCTGATAGGTTATAGACCGAGAACTCCAGGCGTTTCATTTACGTGTAAAGTTCTACAGCCAACCGTTGCAATGACCTCAGCAAGTGGAAGGACCGTGGATGTTATCTCATTTCTCGTTTCTTGAGAGCAAACGAGAGCAGGTAACTATGGCAACTGTCGTCATAGCAATTTATTGTTCTCATTGTGCTCATGAATATTGCCTGGGACATTTCTGTGTACCGGTATGTCATTTTGCTCATTTAGAAATAGATGTCGATTTCCGTTTCGTGTTGTCATCATTTCCGTTCTTCTGTTTATACTCGTGAACTTTAGCATGCTGGGTAGTCATGCGGGAACGAATGCCGTCTGCGAACTTGAAAGCGGCAATTACTTAGAGCGAGTCCATTCTATTTCTACATGGTTATGTTCCAGGCAAGAGTGTTATCATATCTTGAACGTCTTATCAACGTTGCAGGAAATTATCAAAATTGATACTGCTTGATGTAGCAATCTTTTTTGAAAATTTTAAAAGCGTTGTTCAAGTTTTTATTTTCTTGACTGCACCCTCAAAAAGGAAAGAAAATTATTGGTTCTCAACTCGCAAATGATTGTGCACGAAGGAACCAAAAATTCCCCTACCCAGATTGTATTAGGTATTTCTCAATCACAGAATCCCTCGGCCATATACAGTTGAGAACCTGTGGAGGGAATTTTACGGACGGAATTTTACCCGTTTACGGACGTTGCGAAGTCAATTTGCACAAATTTCCGCGTTTTGTAAGGTATCTAGAAAATGAAAGGTATGTCCGTCCGAGAGTTTCATGGAAAGCTTACTTAGCTAAACTGGGTGCAGTCTAATTACAGATCATTGCGTCATACAGTCATGTGACGCACTTGATCAACAATGGCAGTTGCATCTTTGCCCGACAGCCACAAGCGACGTCGTCGTCGGAGCTGTGAGGTCAACGGCCGCAGAACCGCTCGAAACTGTGTGAGGGTGTCCTCTAATCTTTTTCCCTTTTGTGTTTCCCCAACAGTTACAAGGTTTCGGATTTTGTAATATGGATGCCCTGGATGGATCGGTGGGGATGTTGGAACTTGCGAAGAAAAAGGGGATTTATAACAACTACATTGCTTGTATGGTTGGTCCAGAAAAAATACCCCAAATTGATGATGGTGAGTTTGTTCATAAAATGTAGAGTGTTTTTATGTGAAGTCATAATTGATGAACCACGCCCACTGCCGGGGAAAAACCTTCAGTGTCCAGATACGTCTCAAGTCGTCGGTCATTTGCTGCTGCTTCTTAACGACTTAGAAAGGCAGTTAAAAAGGGGCGGGGTTTGTGACGTCAGCATAAAGCAGTCTATTGTGGACGAATCCGAGGAGTCAAATTGATGGTCTGATTCAGTTGGGCATAACTGGGGTCCATCAGCTGTAACCTTTCACATCCTTAACTTGCCTACCTGTAATTGATTCATGTATGATTGTAAACTAAAGTATCCCTTTATTCTCTCAATTTCTCTGAATGCGAGGGTTGGAAAATGCCAATAGACAATAAAATTATGAGGATTTAAGACCGATGGACTCCACCAACGGCCGCCTTCACCGAGCTTTCCGGATTCGTCTAATGATGACACCTTCCGACGTCATTTTGGAGAAATAACATCGAAACGCGTGGTCGCTCAACTGAACTTTGTGTAAAACAAATGTGGAGGGTTGGACCGGACGCTGTAAAATTCCCTTCACGTGTATTAAAGACTTGAAGCTAATTATCGAGTAATTCCTACACATTGTTGTCGGTTATCAGGGAATGTAGATTCTTCACTGAGCCCACATATTATGACACTTTTAGTGCAATGAAACTTTCAACACTTTTTGCCTGATTTTCTTTAACTGAGCTGTTTTTTCTTTCTCTTTTTTCCAGCTACATATGACGCCCTTAGTTGTGGGGGTTCGGTGGCGAAAGGTCATTTGAAATACGATACAATACAGACCATGCTTCGAACAGTTAAACCAGGTGAGACATCGCTTTGTAAGTTATAACGAGTCATGCTCCACCCATTTGACACCCTAGTGACGTGATACCACTACCAAGAAACGCTCATTAAAGTGAACCTCAAATCAAAAATTTACGAAACGGAAGTGTCCACCTCCCATCTTCGTAGGACATTCCTGAGCTGAGATATGTAATGTTGAAATTCATTCACTCAATGGCACGTTGCGCAATAATTTGTGTTGTCATTGTTGTACAACTCAAATTACAGTTTTTGTATATTTTATTGGACTTTTTGTTTAAAGTGAATGAATGTCATCATTAAATACGGTATCTCAACAAAGGGAGGAGCTATGAGAGCTATGAAAACGGGATTTGGATGAATAAGATTCATTGGGCAATTATTTCCTGGCACACCCAGCACTTTTGCACTGTAATTTCTCGGTATGGGTAACACCTAACAGCCATAACTTCTTTAAGCAGGCTAGCGGTATGTACCGGTACCGGTACGGTACTATCAACTACAACTTCCACAAGGTACCGAAGTATCGCGGAGAATGGTACCCGACTACAAGGTAAAAACCTTCCCATAAAAGTACTGCGTGTGAATGAAATGGTACTGAAATAACCATTTGATAAATCCATTGTCTTTAAAACATTATAATACAAAAAGAAAGTGTTCAATTGACAGCCATTTTGCACCATGGCCGTCCAGCATTAACTATTATATGAGTGTAAGATATCCCGAATTTAATTCAAGATATCACCGTGACTGCTGTAAACACTATTTATTGAATTTTGGAAACCTAAATAAGAATGTACGGAATTTGTGGTTCAGATTTAGGTTTCTACAATTTAAAAAATAGTGTTTACTACGAATATTGGATATCTGAAATGAATTCGACATTTCTGTAGTAAAATACGAGATCTAAAATGAAAGCGGCATATCTAAACTTTCTGTTAACCGCTTTTTGATTCAACCAAGGATGTATTTGACGAATTCGTTTTGGCAGAGAGCCTCCGGTACGGAAAACATCGTAGAATCGTACCGGTAGTCTAGAACTTCACTATAGTGCCTTCGTGGATGCTTTTGTGCTCTCTTACCGTTTACGCTCAGCAAAGATATTTCAAATCGTGAAGTGCCATACGACGGAAATAACATTTCCGACTGGGGAGATTTTTTTAGAAAAATAGCAGCTGATAAAATAAACACTGATTGCTTGGTATCCTGGAATCCAAATGCTAACTTGAACTGAAATGGAAGTACGCGAGGTGCACAAGTGTGGTTCATTGGGGATATGCTTTCAATGATTCGGTGTTGTGTGTGCCCACCTTTTTTTACTTTAAGGATAAGAGCAGTCGCCCGAACTTATTTCATTGAAGCCTTAGCTAAATTTACCAATTTTCTTCTTTCTTCTCTTCAAAAATTTCCCCTTATAATTATTAACGACATCAATGTTGCATATTCCAATTAAACTAAGAAGTCATACAAAATTTCATATCTGGGGAGAAAAAAAGTTATGCACTTTCAAGGGAAAGTCAGGAAAGTCTAGTACACAACTCCAAGTCGGCGTGACTGTGTTTCCACTTTTACCGAATTCATGTATGGTATACCCGGGGAGTTGTTATTAGACACCTTCCTGTATACCAGTATTGGAACCTATTTTGCCATTACGACAAGGTTGTATTGAACCGGTCAAGCCACACACCAGATGTCTATGGTCGCTAATCGGCATGCACTGAACAATACTGTATTGCACCCTGCCGCACTTTAATGTACAAGCAAACAGTTTCACTCAGACATTTTAAACAAACTTAAATGTCATACTCAAACCGTAAAGGTCTTTCCTTAAAGCTGAAAGCAAACTAGAAACAGAGAAACAATATTTACTTAACTAAGGGATACAGCAAATACTACTGACACTTTGAACATGACGAAGCATTTGTAGCTGCAACTGAGCACTGTACTATCAGTTACGTCAGGATTTGCCAGGGATAAGACAAGCACTTCGTTCCGCATTTCGTGGATTTGGTCAAAGGTCACCGCGTTGCTGAAGAAAATTTACCAGCCTGGATTAGGTTTGCTGTAATTTACCTTTTTCGGGCAACGTTAAACCATACGAAAATGAATCTTCGTTTTTTATTTATTTCATGTTTAAAGTAAAATTAAAGTTTTCTTCATGAAGAAACAAGTGAAAAGAACTTGAGAAGTAATCTTTACACTTTACTTAAAACAATGGAAGTTTTTGACGAAAATCAATCAAGTAGATTTGCGTTTTGGGTGGAAGTTTGAAGGTTATGACGGCTAAATTATTTATTTTTTTTTTTTGGTTTGAGATTTTCTAATCCTATGAGGTCTGTTCTCTAAAGACTATCATTTGAATAAATTTTAAAGGAAATATTTAATCATAATTTTAAGTTTGGTGGAATCTTCCATTCAAATCAAACCTCTATTTCTAGAGACAACAAAGTTATTAGATTGATGTTTCAAAGTCAGTTTTCGTGCAGGAATTTTTCACATTATCAAGAAATGTTTTGATTTTTAGTCAGTTGTGGTGACCTAGAAGCTAAAAGAGATAGGACCTTTCCGTGGGGACTGTAAAATTAGAAATGTGCCACCTTACGCAACCGCAGCGCCAGTTTTTGAGGAGAAAATTGGTTGTTAATTTTGTTAAAGGAAAAACAGAAGACAGTTCAGTAATTTTGGCATATGATGTCATATGCGCTTGCTTCTAGTTAATTTCTTTTTTGATCTCAATGCAATATCATCAAAATGCCTAAATAAAGAACCCCTTCAACACAAAAAAATTGACTTAACCTTGGGACTTTTTCTAAATGGTGAAAAGTAGATGAATTTTATTCATCCGGCTCCTGTTCCATAGCTTAGCGTGTTACTTTGCTGCAAGTGTTAAAATTTATTCATGTCATTTGAAATAGTCCATTGCGCATTAATTCGTGATGTTCTCCAATCTCAACTCAGGTTGCGTTGGTTTGTTTTGAAAAAAGTTTGTATAGTTTATTGGCAAAGGTTATAAGAAACAGTGGGGGTAATTTATGAACGTTAATATAGTTCCACTTAACACATCATTATAAACGGAGTGAAGAAATTGCAACAGTTTATATCTTTATTTGTACATAATCTGTAAAGTAATGGTTACGTTAACTATCTTACAATCTCTACCACACATGCGCAAATTCCGAAAACCTGTGGAAACTGCTGTTCCTGTGAAAAGAGCAGAGCCGTAGCTCAGACGATTTCGGCTTCCAGTGGGGACACTGTAATGTAAAAATGTACCTTAATTGCAACCTAAAAGAATAGACTAGAGTCAAATTTATTGTTGATATGTTAAAAAGAGAGATATTCAAAGCATTCTGGTAAAATTTTAATTCACTTCCCAAGCCTTAAGGTTAGGTTAGACTGATTTCGACGACCCAGTTTCTAACCAATTGGGTTTGAGCCTTCTTTCCAGTTGTGGCTCACTGACCTGTTTTTCCTACTCCATTGTTTATGCTGAGTAAAAAACACATGTTCGGTTTTCGAGATATTAGCAATTGAATGTAGGGGGGACGTCATAGGTTCACATTGTTGGCCAACCAATGTTTTGTTTTTATGTATAATTTACCACCATCAATATTTTGAAGCAACTTTAAACTCTGTTGTATTTATAGCCTACCTTAGGTACATCCGGACCAATTGAATTTTAAAAACTTAACATGTCTAAGCCTAAGGGGCAACTTTCCCCAGAATGCTGAAAATATGTACCTTTGTAAACATCTGGATTATTCTTTTAAAATTGACCAATCGACTCATTCGCGTTTACAAACAAACGACGTCACTGCTGCTTGTCAACACAGTTGAATGTGGTACTCGCTCATTTTTTCACAATGAAATGTAGATTCTATTTGGTCTACATTCTGCGTCCAATCGCGAGATCACTGCACGTGCAAAATCGAACGTTGTACGCATAAGTTCTGCGCATGTTCTATACGAACCAGTGCCAGCCAGTGAGTGACCTTAGCGTGAATGAGTCTTTGAAAAGGTTAACGGCGAATACGTTTCTGTGATTCTGTTGTTGCACTCCACCCTGTAACCAATGAGGTTCAAGTTTCCAAGTTGGCGATGACTATTTTTACCGTTTACCATTTTCACCCTGTACCATTTTTGCAGAGAAGCTATTTTGCCTCCTTCCATGCCTTGTCTGAATACAGGCCTAGTTTCAGAGTATATTCAGCAGTGTTCTACACTGGTTAAATTTTTGTCCGGTCGGACTGACGGCTCGTAGTGATCACTGTCTTGGCGAGTGCCTTTCGAAAATGTTTATCAGGGAGTTGTTAGCCTAGATGAACCAATGATAATTTGGACCTTTTCTGGTTACCGACAGTCAAATGTTCATACTAAAATACAGTATTCGCTGTTTGCCCTGTTTCAAAGTTCCAATTTGAAAGCTTTTTTTCCGGATGGGTCAACCTTTTGTTCGGGTGGAACTTTTTGGTCTGGGTGCTAAAACACTTTTGCAAATTTTGTCCCGGTGTAGCACCCTTAAAATACGCTAGTGGGGAACACTGTGTAATATCCAAGCTATGCATATTGAGTGTAGTTTATTTTCCGCCGTCTCGAAATTTCCTTATTCATCAAGACATGCGGAAAGATTTATTTTTGCTAAGTGCAAACACAATCTGTCTCGACTTAAAGGGGAAATTTGACGCTAAGTTAGTGTTACTCTGACTGTTCGTGTCCGGAATTCGTACAACTTATCGAATGAATTTGGCACTAAAATATCATCTACAAACTTACCAGTAAAATGTTAATATCTAGCTTAAGGTTTTCGGTCAGACATTAATTACTTTAACCACGACAAATTTTAACCCAGATTTAGTAGGCAGTTTTGACAAGGAAATAGTTGCCTAATCTATAGCTGTTATTAAGTAACAATTTTTATGAGTGATAGAACAACACTTTGCATCAGCAGAAACCACTTCTCAATAGCTTTCGGCGAGGAAGGAAAAACGACATCCCTGACATAAATCAAAACGTGTCACCTCTCTCTTGCCATCTTGCAGTCACAGTCTCAAATAACGAAATTACGGGGGACGGAAGCTGTAATATTGGTGCTTTTGACTTTTATTCTGGTTGCAAAATCACCATATTCGTTTTTAGCAGGAATCAATTTTTGGTCTTGTTTAAATCGAATCTAGTCATATTTTACAAAAATTTCAGTTTTCATCCAGGGGTGGCGCCAGGATTTCCCCGACAGGGGGGCCACGCTCCCCGACAGGGGGGGCCAGCAGTTCAAGGCCCCGATAAATGCGATGGGTTAGTCCCGGTGGTACGTAACTTGACAGAATTTGAGGCGCGCGCCGAAATTTTGGCCTTTTTTAAACAAACACTTAAAAATATAGTTTTTTTTTGAAAGAAATTTAGCTTTTGTAATGACAATTAAAAATTTGGGGTATTTTTTGAAGAATCTATCCTTGATATGAACAAATTCAAAAACGTTTTACACGCGACATCTGAAATTCTGTTGGGATTATGTATTTAATCGTTCTTGTCCTACGTACTAAGGTCTCAAGCCGAGACCCGAAAAGTTTTTTATCCTTTTTTGAACCAAGATTTGAAAACTAAGAACTTATTTTATTGCAGAAATTTTGGAATTTAATGTAAGAAAATCTGGTTTTTGGTAGGGTTATAATAAAAAAGTTTGGTTCCTTATTAAATGATATGCCTTTCAAGAGCAAAATTAGGTAGAATGTCGGGGTGATTAACAGAGTTGTCTGGTTATTTGTTGTACTGATTATCCATCAAAATTAGAAAATTTTGCCACTTTTAACAATCTGAAACTTATACTATGACAGATTTTGGTGTTTTTATGGAAGAATTTGACCTTCTTATAAGAAAAATCAAGTAGGAAGTAATCTGTGGTTTTGTGCAGCTTTGTTGGGGTTACTGAATATCACCAGGTAGATTAATGCCCTCGGACCATATTGGTGAATGTTCCGTGGAAAATGTTTGGCTTCCCATATATTTGAAGTTCTGACATAGGCCGACGGGAGTGTTTCAGTTTGGGAGGTGACAGAATTGTTTTGTTTTTCTTTTGTTCGAAAAATATAATATTGCCCGAAAAACTACAAGTGGCGCGCACAGATATTTTTGAAAAATTAAGAATCTCCAGAAAAAGGCATTTCCGCGACCGGGCTGGTAACTAGAAACAAAATACCGATAAACCGGTACTCATTATTTTGAGCTTTCTTTCGCAGTAAAATTTTCACTTTGTAATACTGCCCCAAAGCGAAGAATAATATGCAAGCATGCATTGTTCCGTTAAGTAATATTTTCGACCAAAACACTATCTAAGCGGAGCGCCACCCATCAGTTGGCGCGGAACGTAAAGAAAATTGTTAAAAAACTAACACCACAGACACCCGAAAATGGCATTTTCCAGACTTGAGCAGTCTTCATTTTGAGCTTTCCTTTGAAATAGAAATTTCACTTTAAAAGAAAAAAAAAACTAACTTGGTAAGTGATCAGAAAACTACCAGATAAAAAGTACGGTACTGCAACAATTAGATGTGATGGACTAGTCTCTTTTCGGGGGGAAACTATGCACAAACATACTGTTTTTTTACTCTACCAGAATTCTTTGTTATATTCAATTGCAATATCCACTAAAAAGATGAAATTTTCTTCGTGACTGCCCGAACTCCAGACAAAATGATCTTACTTCCAACGTATTTGAAAAATGTCACGTTACAAGGTGGCTTCAAATGAATTTTCAGTCAGACTTAAGGGGAGACATATTCAAGCCACTGTTTATCATTATGTGCAGCCCAAAATGGCCTGGCCGATTTTCGTTACCGTTTCTATTCGGTTGTCGGGACAGGCAGATGGCAGACCATGGGGCAATGCATGTCGAACGAACCTTTGCCAGAGGGTCGGGAGGACTTAAGAAAAAGACCATTGGGTAATGCCTGCGCATGAAAAACCACTTGTGCGTTTTTGAAAGGAAAATTTGGAATTGTCAATTTCCTTGAAGAATATGGTCTTCTAGTAAGCAAAATCAAGAAGATCGTCGGGGGTGACTGAAGTTATCAGGCCCACATTTTTTATCGTGGGCCTGTGTATGAAAGATCCCCGATGAAATTGGATTTTCTCTCAACAACATGGGGAGGGAAGTCTTCCCCAACGGGGGCATGACCTTGCGCGCACGGATTGAAGATGGGAGGAGGGATAACAGAACTAGTAAGAAGTGATTAAAACCGATTAAAGGCCAGGTCACACTACAACGATATCGGATCGGATTTCGCTCAGATTTTTTGAGGGTTAATTAATATCTCCTTCATCTTTGGTCGGGAAAAAAACAAAAATTTGCCAACCAGTGTAGACTACGAAATTCTAAGTAACTTATACCAATTATTCCGTGACGCCACATCCACAGACAACTTTTATCGGATATGCGTAGTTCGATAAAAGCTATTTGACAATGTGACGTCACGAAATAAGTAGTATATATTTGACTTCCGTATTCCTCTCATACCGATCGTATATTTACACAGGATGGCAAATTTTTTGTTCTTTCCGAAAATGGATGGAGGAGATTTTAACTAAAAATGACAAAAATCGGATAGTTATCCGATCCGATATCGCTGTAGTGTGTACTCGGCTTAAAATCGATGCATCAAAAATAGGGTTACAAACGAAAAACAAAAAATCAAAAAGAAAAAAAAAGTTCACAATCATCCATCCAGTAACTTCAGTCCTTTACGTTTTTCATTTTTAGGCCTTCCGCAAAAATGCCGCCCTTCCCCGACGGGGGATGAGATAGGACAATTAAGGTACATGGAATGAGGTATAACAGAGCTAAGAATAAGTGATCGAAATTCCATTCCCAATATGCTTTAAAATAGCACTGCAAAGCAAACAAATGTGTTCAAGATCACCCAACTGGTAACTTCAGTCCTTTTAGGTTTTTTAATTAATTAATTAACTGATAAATTAAAATTAATTTAAATTAATTTATCTATTAGGTAATTAATTGATTAATTAATCAATCAAGTAATTAATTGATTGATTAATTAATTAATTAATTGTTTATTTTTAGGCCTCCCCGACGAAATCGCCGGCCTACCCCGACGGGGGGCCACCGTTCCCCGATGGGGGGCCATGGCGCCACCCCTGTTTTCATCACGTTTTCGTGGCAACGTTAGGTAGAGCGTTTAATGGACATATTCATGTGGTTTGATCAATAACTACTGAACAGGTTAGTATTAATTGCCTCACTGATACCACGTCAATATGTTAATCATAAAGCAACGTTTCCTATACCTTCATTGTACTTGCAAGTATTCATCAGTGTCACGTGTTGTTTTTTACGATGCAGGGGGTTATGTCGTATTTAGTTGCGCTGGTTGGAATTTTCAGTTCGAGGAATTCAGCAGAGAAAAACTGGAGGCTTGCTTTGATGATCTGAAGAAGCGAGATTTGTGTACATTTGTGGAAGAGCGACCTTCCTACCACATCGGAGAGGAACCAGGATTTATTTTCATTCTTCGTCGGGGTAACGCCGTCCTAAACGGCCATTAGACCAGGGAGTTCCTGATTAGACTTTGTGTCATTTCTGTGCGTTTTCTTTCCTTTGTATTTAGAGTTAGGGCTGCAGATTTCACGCCGAATAGGGGGAGTAGGTTATACACCGTGTAAATAGCTTTTAGCCTACGTCGGCCCTACGATGAGTAAACTTTCTCCAAATCTACTTGCAAAGTTACTTGTAAAGTTTGCTAGAATTCATATTTTTCTTGTGTCAAGGACATTAAATGAGCTCCCGTTAAGTTGTGGATTCAGGAATTAGTGTGGTACATTTATATTCTGAAAATGCAACAGGGTATACATTATATTACATGCAGCTTAAGTACGAAAAAATATTAGATGTATTGTTTTCTTACAAAAAATGTTCAACTTTTTACGATTTGACTTTAAAACAGATTTCTACCCCGTCTAAAATTACGCCTCTATCAAATAGACTGAAAAAATATTTAATATGAATACATGTATATGCAGTCCGCAGTATGGTTTCACTGAACCAGTGTCTGTTAACGTATTACATAAAAATGACGTCATTTGATTCGTATACCTTGTATTGTCCCAACATTGGGTGTCTTTCGACAAATTATTTCGAAGACATTTCTTCAAACTTTTTACTCAATCCAGAAGGAGGAATAACACTTCACCTCCCTCTTTGAAGAAAAGAAGTTAGTCGAGGGGTTTAAGTTTCAGACTCCGTCCTGGGGTGGATAAGTTAAAGTGAACGCGACTCGCACTCTCTTACGAATTTGTTTGAAACTTTGAGCCTATTTTGCAAGTATGAAAAATATATGTTCCAATAACACTTTTTAATGAAAGTTTTGAAAGTGTTCAAAATTTGTTCGAGGGGCAGAGTACGTGCTAAACCCCTCGACTCCTCCCTTCCAGAGACTCCTCCCTTCCGGAGAAAAATATGACAGAGGATATTTTATGGAGTGCTGAGTGGCCAACTTTACCTTGAACAGTTGCGGTAAGCATTGTAACCTGCCAAAGAATAGAAACATCCTTTCGATTGATCGATTAATCGATTAGAAATTTTTTTTCACATCTTATTTTTAATACTTACAGATATCTATTCATTACTATGCAGTAAATCACAAGGCAAATATTCATTTAATTTTCAGCATTGATGTGTTCCATTGAAATTCAGATACACTGGATAGGTCTCCATATTGCTTGAACAAAATGTCAATAACTAGGGTCACCACGAGGAAGGGGTAACAGGGGATACAACTGTCTCCAAGCCCGGGCAATTTGAGGTCCAGCAAATTAATCGAATAAACTTGGAAATTAGGGAGAATAATTTCTACAGTAAAGCTCATTTCATGACATTTTCCAAATACCTCAACTTCCTACAAAATTTCTTGTGCAATGTTAAAGGGTTTTTTTACAATAATACTCACAGCAAGTGGTTTTTTGAGGTGATGCTCTAAATGTACCAGAGAAAAGAGAATTTTTTGGTAATATTCTGGAAGCTGTCTCTCGGGCGTTCAAGATTTGAGATCATGTAAGCCACGTGTGCACATGTACGAGTAAAACAGGCGTAGGGACTCTTGGTTGGAGGCTCCCGCTGTGGGCTGGGGGGTAGGGGGCGGGTTGGATATGCCCACGGTATTTTCCGCATGTCTTAAAAAGCGACTGAAGGGATGGACTTGAACCGCTTTATCTGATGACACTACATTAAACATTCGTGTTGGTGCTAAATTTATCCGACCAACTTATTGAAGGCATGAGTGTCTACACTATTGGTGCTCTAGACTAGTTATTTCAATAATGGGGATGTAGCCTAAACGGTAGTCACTGACGCATCGAGGCTACCTTGATAATACATAAACGTCTCGAAAACCTTCACCCACGACCAACATGCGTAGCCAACTACGAGGTTGGCCTTTTCAACTGGTGTATAGTCTGTAAACGCGTGATTTTGTGCCCTCCAACTGAAGAAAAGGACGCGGGAACCGCTCGATTTAACCAAAAGGTTAAAAGTAAGACTTTCAAATCCAACCAACAAAACCAAAAAGAACCTTGGTGTGGCCGTGTATCCTTTTATTTTCATATGCCCAATGGTCGACAAACGTATATAATTTATAAATATCAAAAAAAAGTACAGCTCCTGCCATGTCGCACTATAATTGTGTGGACGCAAAAGAAATGAGATATTCTAATACCTTCAATTTGTCAGGGGGAAACGGATGCATAATTTAGTATTGCATCACTCCTAAGAAGGTGTTTAGGAATTAAACGTTTTTTAACACACTTTCCCCTTCTTTGTCAACATGTTAAAATGCTGAACACATTTGTGTAATACCTAAACATTTCGTTTTAAAGCATGTTAAATTGCTAAACATGTAGTATCCAATAGCTTAGTATGTTTACAATTCAAATGTGTTCACACAGTGGGGGGCAAAGTAAGCCGATGTGACTGAGAAATCATTCGGTATATAGTCTGGTAGTTAAATCTTGAAAAAAAATCATGTATGTTTGAAGTAATCCCGGTAAAACATTTTATACATGGAATAAGGAATGAAAAGTAATCAGTTGGATTAGGACTTACTTTTTATTACGTACATTAGGTTGCTATATGATCCGTGAAATACGGTCTCAAGTTATGAGCCTACATTAATATGGTGATGGATTGGTATTCAGCAACCTTCTTCTAAGTAAACAGTATACTGTAAATATTATTATCATTTAACGGTTTTTGGAGTTCTATGGTAATGCGTGCATAGTGACACTTTAATAACCTTGCCCTGTCAATAAGGAAAGGAAAATTTCTTAGAATTTTGGACAAAGGTTTAGACAGCCTGTTAAGCTTCACCAAATTTAACAAAAAATCCGTCATTGAAAACATGCATTCCATTCGAACTTTCGGTTGATATATGTACGTACTCTATCAGACAAGCAATTCTATAAGGATCATATCATTTCGATTCATTTTTGGCTTTTGTTGGTAGTGCGTACAAGAAATATGAAGTGTTTCATGCACTGTAGATGGCGCTGATTATCATTTCCACACTTGCTGTTTTGCAAACCTGGATTTGACTTCCTTTATGTATCTTTTAGATCTAGAATTAAATACTGGTCTGAAGTTCTCGAGATAATGTATGACCAAGTTAGATGGGCTTAAGCTAGCATGTGTAGGGGTGATATCAGCTACCCTCATAGATCAAATGTATTTCGTTCCATTTGCGTCAAGTTGATTTTTAAATTCTTGTTCCAAATCCTTAGAAAGCTTGTAAAATCCAGTGTCTGTTGAACACTCGTATAACATAATTACAAGAAACCATGAGATTATGAAGGACACAAATTACACTGTACTGAAGGGGTGCTTTTGTAATTCCGTTTGTGATTTTATTTCCATCACAGTCAAAGGGAACATGTTGATTGCTAAGGATTTTCCAGAGGGTACCATTCGAAACCTTTTGGGTGGGGGAATCAAATACGGTTTCACCGCAAGGATTCCAAAGGGAATTTTCAAACGCGGTGCGTTATCTAAGCGTCACTTGGCGGTCTGGATCTCGAGTATGTTCACACCCGTTCAAAACTCCCAATAAAGAAGTCTTCCACGCCTTGAGATGATGATCATTAGTGGCCCATTCGGGCCCTCCACGGTGGGGGGCATGACCCAACCTTTGTAAAGTTGGTGAAATTGCTTGAAATGCGTTTGAAAATCCTTCACATGTATAAAACGTGAAAAAAATACAAGCAAAGACACAATTACAATCATGATTGCAAAAAACTCTAGCTTAATTTGAAAAATCGCTATTTTTCGCTACCACGTCTATGTTTGGTAAATTGTAACTGTATAGATTATGTGCTACATCAGAGTTACAATATTTCTACGTGATTAAACCCTACAACTGCAATAAAAAGTTATTCAAAACCGTGTCTGACTGGACTAAAATCGTTATACTCGACTAATACTTGACTAATTGACTTCCTGACCAATTGAAGGCCTCCTTGACTAACTTTGGACTAATAATTTTCAGTTCATTACTGTGAATTAGACAAAGGGATAATTATAACTTAGTCAAATATTAGTGACTAACTTCGTCAATTCAAACAACATTTTGACTAATTTGTCTTTACAGTGTATATTTGTTGTATATTTTAAGAAGCTGATGATGTAGCAAAATAGAGAGTGGACCATAATAGTGACGTCCTTTGTGTTTGTTTTTCTTATTGTCTTCCCGGTAGTCACAGTTTCTCCATGCGATGTCCACGGGCAATGCATCTTGGGAATGTGTGAGCGGTACCTTTGCGGTAGTTGTGCGTGTATGAAACAATTAGTCTTTTGCACATTCGTGACTGTAATTTACAACGTATACTTTTAAGCGCAGGAGAAATACATTTGTATGTGCACTCAAGCGAAACGGTTGTAATGGTACATGATACATTTGACCTTGTGGCCCAGCCCAGGCTACTGCGTGTGTTCGCTGTAATGTTTCTAAACAAAATGAAACGCACGCACTATAAGCGACCCTAAACGGCGACCATATTTTGACAATTCAACTAGCCCTTATTAAATGCCATGTACCATGGACGTGTGCTATAGTGTTATCTTTTAAACCCTCTTCCTAAAGTCCTCCCGACCCTCTGGCAAAGGGCCGTTCGGCGAAACCAAAACTTTACATGCTTCCTGGAGAAGCTATGATGTCAACAAAGTACAATAAGTGACCGACCTCATGGCCCTCAGACAATTTACGTGATTGGTCTGACATTTGTGGCTCCATTCTATAGACTGGATGAAAAGAATAGATACTACACGTGATAACGATCGTGTTTTAAACCCGGGCCCGTCAGCAAACCATGGACACACCTTACATTCTCGCAAATGTGAATCTGGCAAGCCCCATATAAAAATCCTCGATCCGCCCAAATAATGAAATGATGAAATTTGCGGAGACCAAGGGGCGTCATGGTTGTAGGCGAGAGTCAGAAACCTTCATTAAAGACATGATCGACGATCATCCCACACTACAATATTTTATAGTAGTCTACAGAAATTCACAGTTGGCTTAGCTCTTTGACTGAAAGCTGGTTCTAAAAAAGCAGAGTACAAAAGCTCATATTACACAGACTGTTTATGATTGCACATTTGGCAGTTTTGGCCTTTGTACGCTCACCCTGAAGCAATAAACCGCGGTTGTGTCTGGATGTGGATGAATTTTAGACAGTCGTGCGAGGTGCTTAAGTTGGTAGGTTAAGAGGAGTATAAGAACTGTTTGTGTGAGAGGATTAGGTCTTAAAGGGAAATACTATGTTTAAACAGGGAGGTGTTATTAGACCTCCCTGGTTTAAAATATGCCATCCGTAGCGTTCAAAGAAAACAGTTCAAGACAGCATCAAACTATTCATTGACAACCATACACCATAGCAATAGCTTCCATCTTCTCAAAATATTATGAACAAGAAAAAAGGGTGTAATTTTCTTTTAAAAAATGTTTCCCTTTAAACACAATATATCAAGAAGGATATCATTACTTTTCGGTCGATACTTCGTACTGCCAGTAGAATCAATGCAATAACCCATGAACCAGCTACAGCAGCATATGTGTAATGTAAAATAAATGTAAACATTCGCAGGTTTCAGTCATCGGAAAGTCACTAAAAACAGAATCTTGTCAAATTTGTAATTAGATTCGACTCGTATATGAAACGAATAGCTTCATTTTTGAACCCGGTATTTCAAGTCAATTTTGAAACTAATCTTTTCGAATATTTGACAAGATTCCGGTTCTTGGCCCATTTTACTAGATGTTTTTAAGAGTGTAGCCTGGTAGTATCTCTCGTGGCAGAGAACACATGATTTGAGGGACAAGGCAGTTCAAGGTTGCCCGCAGTTATCCCAACTTGTATTGGTGTAGTAACCTGTCCTAGTCTTTCATGACTCTTGGCTCATGTGACGTATTTTGTCTCAAGTAGTGAAATTTACCGGAAGTAACTGCTTGGTTCAGCTTGAATATGCAATATTTAAATACTAACATATTTTGAAAGATACTTTGTAGAGAAAAATTGTGACATTTGGCTGTTGTTTCAAAGTTTGGGCGACAGCTCTTGCTCCGAAACGTTTTGGCCGACTAGGATTGGTGGGGAAAGGACCTATATTCATATCCGCGCACCTGAGTCAGCAGAGGTCAAACATTGAAACATAGTAAACACAATATGTCAAGGCAGGAAGCTTGCCTAGATTTCATATTTGACATGGGGAAGTGCAGTATGGCAGGAAGGAAAGTGTGTTTTTTGTTTAGGTCAAATGTCATCTGGGGTCACAAGAGGTCCACCACTTAAAGTCTTGTGAAGAAGATAATTCTCATTTCTCAAAATTTGAAACTTGATGGACGGTTGGAAACATTCAGTGCCAACAACTTCGAAGGTCACATAGCGGTCCCCAGAGTAGCAGGCAAATTTCACATGACAACCTGAATTTTGTCTAGCCTATATGCTTGTGGCGTAATGGATCAGTTGGCATTCAGCAAGGAATTGGGCGAGTTTCCAGTTGTTGTCACTTGCCTGTTTTCCTTACTCCATTGCTTATGCTGAGCGGTTATATTTTTAAAGTTTTCTGTATGACCCGGCCATCGGTCAATCTCCAGACCTGATTACAAGCCGGATGCTCTAGCCGCTTGATCATGCAGAACACCGTTGAAGCAGAAACAACTGTACGGCCTACTAGTACGTGTGTACGTACCCGTGCATGTGAGACCAGTTGGCAGAATATATGGAATGATAACGTCGGGACACTGCAGTAACAAGCGGGTATTTGAATGTAGACTGCGTTTGCATATAATATGGCAAAAATGGCCGAAAAACCCTAACAAGGGCTATAGATGAATCCGATCAGTGCTTGTGTTTAGCGACTGACTGTACTATAGGCAACCATTAGTGGGGTAGACCTACATCAGCCTTAAATTGTCTTCATTTATTGTCTACGTGAATTTCAAACCCTCATATTTACTGAAATTGAAGGAATTGAGATACAGTTCAGTGTACAACCATCCATGCATGATACAGATTAGCAAAGAAATTGAAAGATTAAAGGGTGATAGACCCCAGTTATGGCCAACTGAAATCAGACCATCGCTTTCTGTCCGGATTCGTCTACATATACACGGACAGGATAAACCATGGGAACACGTCTATTGAAACATAAATTAGTTGTAGCAAGATCATGACCGCCGTGAAGTTGTAGTGTGGGACTTTTCAGAAGAAAAACACAAATTAAATATGAATAATTATGGATGAGAGTGATATCACAGTTCTTCAATATGTTAAATTAATTTTGCATAAATGTGCATTATTTGGAAGATATTGAACCTTCTCAAAAAATCTGTCGATATGGTGAACCACCTACCGGAAGTGCAATTCTTACCCACAAGACCACTATACATACAGTCATCTATATATACCCACACACGCGTTAGGACGAGTATGGACGAGTATGCTCGGCTCGTTCCATATGTTCACAGAAGTACCAGGTGACCCGTACGTATTTCTTTTTTAACAAGGGGGCAAATGTCCTACATGGTCTACCCTTAGGTAATTAATGTTTTCATGTGTTCACACGAGTTGAAAGCATTTAGTACATACTTAATTGGCCTGTTAGCTAACTCCAAATGTTACTTTTGTGCATTTTGTTTATCTGGTAATGAAACGTGGCAATGTCAAGGGTGTGAGTAGTGATTGTCATGTCCGAGGCTCCCTGATGCGATAAGATGTAATCAGGCAGAGAAGGTGGGTGTTACAAAAATTAAGAAGGAAATTTTCAAAACATAAGTTTCCCTGATTTTAAAAGAAAGCACACGGTCAGCCAACGAACGTCACGTGAAGCAAGGTAGCCAGAACGAGTACATTATACAGAGTCCTGCATCACAGGAACATATCTGTGGTAAAAATCTTACCCTAGAAATTGTCACGCTGGAAAAATCAACCCCAGCTATGATTAACTTTGCCATCACCAAGTTGTAATTACATAGATCGCAAGTGATGTAAAGGACTCTTGCAAATTTGCTGCATATGTAATCCTTTTTGTTGTTGCATTCACGCATGCGCAATAGTCCACCACGCACCATTAATAGAATCGTGGTTGCCGGGGCTAGGGGACTTGGCGCTGAAGTCTTAGTCGTCACCCTCCCCAAAGGTAAAAGTGCACGATTTAATATAACGTCTGTTTAAGTGGTGAAGAGATTCTCTGAAAAAAACTATAGCACTTTATGGAATGATAGATGAATCCCAGCAGCTGGTGACAGCAGCTATTAGTGGGGTCCTTCAGCCTTAAGGGGCAGAGGTAGTCACCCCAACTTCAGGGGGTATAGTACACTCTCCTGTTTAATGATTGGCTGTTGAGAGTCATGTGACAACATTTTTACTCCTCAAATGTGAAATTAACTAGACGTAACTGATTGGTTTACCTTAAATATGTTAATCTTAAGTCATACAATTTAATGAAAGATTCTTTGAAAAGAAAGAAGATGAGAATTGTGATACTTAGCTGTTTCAAAATAAGTTAGAGGGAGTAAGGGGGGGGGGGGCTGCTCTTGACCTTTAAGGCTAGTCTTAATTTTATTGTCTTCAAGCAATGCTAAACCCTCATATTGAGGGAATCAAGAGGTATTTTAGTTTTCAATCAGCCATGATGCATTTAAGCAAAGAATTGGAAAGGTTAAAGATGATGGACCCCAGTTACGGCCGACTTAACCGGACTTTCACTTGACTAATCGGATTCGTCTATGGACGAATCCGGACAGTCAAGTGAGTGATGGTCTGACTTTAGTCGGACATGACTGCAGTCCATTACCTTTAGTCTTTCAATTTCCTTGCATACCTGTACCATAGATGGTTGTACACTGAAATGTATCTTGACTCTCTCAGTTTCATGTAAATACGAGGTTTGGAAATTCATGTGGACAACAAATGAAGACGATTTAAGGCTGTTGGACCCCACTAATGGCTGTCTACAGTCACTAAACACGAGTTCTGGTTGGACTGGTCTATAAATTACCGCTTCCTTATAAGAATGTACCTCCAAATTGTAACAACCCCCCCCCCCCCTTCAACAAAAAAGGGAACATGTCTCGACAATCTTCCAGGAACAAAACTCGACCCGTACATACATTTTTAAGGAATTCTCTCAACACCTTATCTAAACTTCAAGATGCCGTGCAAAATTCTGTAGTCTCTTATTCTTCCTTTTTGGAACTCCTTTGCAGGGTTGAGTCGAAAAAAATGAAGTTTAAGATGAGTTGACTGCCTCAAACTGAAAGAAAGGTTTAGTGCGGTTAGCTAACTTGGTAGCCTGTGTAGCGCCTCGGTGGCTGCAGCCCCCATTTTGCATGCTGCCACTTCGTAGAGATGAGCTGAACAAAAAGACTTTGTACGCTCCGCAGGCCACTAATTTAGACGTTCTAGAAACTCACAAAGTGGTGTTTCATACGACTGAATTTTACAAGAACTTTTATCTTAACATTCACTCCAAAATAGTGAGAGTCGCTCAAAGAAGTGTGAGCATTCACCCTTCAACGAGTGCCTGCACGAATCATTTTCGGTACTCCATCAAAAGTGAAACTTTTTGGAGTAATTTTCAGGCTCTTAAAGTAAATTTTCGATATGAAGTTTCATAATTTAAAATCAGCATTAGAATTTTAATGTAAACGGTCCCATCTTTAAGTTCTCTTGGCTTATGTCCCACCTGATCCCGCAGAAATTAATGAAAAGGCTAAAGAATGAAGCAGAAATTTCGGATCCAGCAAATTTTCAAAACAATCTTATCGCAGTGCCACCATTGGTTGGCGCGGGACGAAGAGAAAATAAAACTTAACAAGATCCATTCATGTGTATAGAAAGCTTGTTTATGTCCGAATCAGACTCGAACGCTTAGGATATTGGTGAGGTGAAGAACATTGAAAAATGGTGTTATGGTTTCATCGTAACAATACTGAAGTTACTCCAAGCAATCGAACAACAAAAATTCGAACAACATACTAACACCGATACGTATGGTAGACTGCATTGTAAACACAAATTAGTGAAGTGGTGTTTGAATTTACTAATCACGTTAGTCACTCATATTTGACTAGTTTTTGATGATATCTTACTAATTTCGTGGTAATGGACTGAAGAATATCAGTTAAAATTTAGTCAAGGAGGCTTTATATTTGTTAGAAACTAATTTAACTGGGTCAAATAATTAGTCAATATTGCTGACTAACATGATTAGTCAGTTCATGCACTATTTTGACTAGTTTGTGTTTTCAATATGTTTATGCTTATTCTAGAGATATCGGGGAAGACACCTGATGTGGGCAGGATTACATATGACGGAGATTAATTGCTTGTATCTACACAAGATCTTCATTAAAAGTATGTAGCGCCAACACCTATCCTCAACAAACTTTTGCCAGAAACATTCATAAAGCAAATAGTAATTATCCCAACAATGTTTTCTTCATACCCCGTTCCTCTGATCCTTTTTCCTATTTTTTCTGTTTTCTTTCTTTTCCTGCATTAAAATTCGTGGTTTAACACTTTAACGCGTCGAATTTCATTAACTCAGTGGGTGCGTTTTCTGTATGTGATACATAGATGTTCTTTTTATAGAGTAATCTTTCAGTGATGTCACAGCTAAGGATTAACAACCCCCATGAGTTCGGGCAAGTCTGCACTTACATACCGAAATTGCAGGCCATGGCTCCAAAAATTTTCAACGTGCAAAGTACTCCTGACGTCAAGTGCATGTGAACAATCTGTGTAATTGTTGTGTGCTGCCCTCTAACCGCATCTTCGTATACGTGCATCCTTCATCACGTTAATTATAAAGTGATATAGCTCCAGGCGATTACACTGAGACGAATCATTATAGCGTTATACCTCATAATCGTCTCAAGTATTTATCTACAAAATAGGACAAAAAAGGAAACATTTACCTGTAAATATTTACCATATTAGTAGATTTATTAGGCATGTTAAAATCGGATCGGATTTTCCATCGACTTTTCAAGTACCGCGGGCGTCTTGTAATACCCAAAAGTTCATTGGCGTAAATTCTGTAAATATATTCTTTTCGCCTTGAAGCTTGCATATTAAAAATGAGTTGGGACAGGATTAAAGGCTGCCTTAAGTTTGACCAGCTGTGTGATTTGGAATTTGGCTTACGGATGACCCGTAGTGCATATGTAACGTGCGCATTGGTTCGTATACCCATCATGATGCGATCAATACATTAGCTGACCAAAATTTGTTCAAGTTGTTTTCCAAGGGGCTTATCTTTTAGGTAGTTGCCCTAAGGGCATCCATCTTTGCCCCTTCAATTCTTCCTCTTCTGTATATTTATTTCATTTGTTAATGAATTCTCACTTTAACACCCCAGCGAATCTGCCTCCCAGAAAATGCCTTCAAGGAGGATCCCAGGAAGAGAGGAGAATATTAAGCAGCAATTTATGTAAAACTTTCAGAAGTGAAGGTAGACTGATCTTTACCGTTTACTCAAGGGCACGATCGACACAGGGAAAAAGTAAAAAAAAACGATAGTTTCTTATCGGTTTTTTCTATTTATTTATTTATTTATTTTTTGTTTATTTATTTATCAATTTTTTGAAAATTGGTATTATAGCAATGCACTCTAAAAAAGTTGGTTAAAAAACTAACAAACACCGGTCACGTATGTCAAATACCTGATATTGCCCAAAGTTTACCCAATAGTTGTTGATTAATGGGTTATCCAAGAGGTTTTTTACCACTTAATTGGGTAACCAGCCTGTGGGGCAACCAAATAAACAACATATTGGGGAAAACTTTACCCAATTTCAGGTATTTGACATACGTGACCAGTGTTGGTGAATTTTTTAACCAACTTTTTAAGAGTGTGGTAGCAACAATCAGTTCCTTTATGTTTTATATATCTTTTGAAATTTATGAATTTTCACTTAAGATAGTTTGCAACGTGGAAACTTCTTGGTTTCGTTGGGACAAACCAACAGGCCAACGTCCACTGACGTCGTAGCCTGCCTGGTGGACATGTAATACCCCACCACCTGTATCGGATGCGGTGTTTAAAGTAGGAAAGTGTGCATATTCGATATTTGACAATAACTGAATCGAAGTTGAAAAGGATATTACATACAAGACTAGCCACACGACAAATGACAAGATAATAGCTACAAATATTTATTACTCTGAAAAGTGGGAGGCTGACTGCCTTAGCGTAAAACAGTGAGAATTTGAGGACGGGTCAAGGGGCCATGGTACTGATTTAAAGGAAGCCTTGAAGAAACAGAAGTAAAATACTAGGTAAAAGAAGTAGGGTCTGGAGAAACGCAAACTTTTCAAAATGTCAAAAACATGCTTTTGATAGTCAAGTGAACATTTTCGATTGTCTAAGGTTGTCGTTTTTCTTTTAAGAGATCATATGACTGCCCTTTTGATCTCTCTTCGGTTCAAATGAGATTCACCATCCATAAAAAATTCTTGTCGGGCGAACTCATACTAAGAGGGGTAAGTGTATAATTTAATGCTCATTAACAACATACATGTTCATGTCCACATAAGTTATCACCACACGTTGTGCTTGACCAATGAGTGGCAACCGCATAAAACTGAAATTTTACTAATTTCTGCCTGTCGGTGACACACCCTGAGGAACAATGATATCCAAGGCGTGTTGAAAGCAAAAAAAAAAAAAAAAGAGCAACCCACATTAGGTTGAGGTTTTGTGGGGATAGTTCTCTAGTTTTTCTTTTAACAGCGGTGGCGCTTACGGGGTAAAGAGGGGGCGTTTGACACCCTCCCGAACTTGGTTCAGAAGTTTTGTAACCGAAAAAATAATATATCTCTCCAGAGACTTAATTTTTCATCCGGAGATATACTAAAGTCTCCGAGCTTCCGGAGGCTTCGCTTCCTGGCCCCCACAGGAACAGGTCCTTTGAGCTCGATTTCGCACTGCTTCCGGAAATATTAGCCCCCAAAAATATCCTTTGCCCTTAGTTCCCTCCCTCCAAATTCTGACATTATAGCGCCCCCTCTGGTTGAAAACCCCATGTATCTTCCTATAGATGATATCTGCTATATGTAAATTAAACCGTCTTTGAAGAAAACGGGAACAAAGGAATTGCATTTTTTGCGTTGGTATTGATTTTTCCTTTAGGTAAAGTCGCATGTTCAAAGTCGAATATATTTGAAAATATTACAATAAATTAAATAGGTAATCGAAGAAATTTTGACAGAGGATGATGAAGTGTAAGTGAAGGAAGGAAGTTGAAGTGAGGTATGTAATCAAAATAACAAACATTAATAAAAATGTCAACCCTTTGATGTCGATTTCACTCACGATGCAATCACGTGATGTGCTTGAGGTTTAAAAAATTTTCAGGGGAACCGAAAACCGTCTTCTGACTTTCCGGAAGTTCTGACACATACACAGTTCATATATACACACATACGTCTTTATTAATTCCACATTTATGGGGAAAAGAAGTTGGAAAGTCAACCATATAAAAGTTGAACAGGGCGAAAACACACTATTCATACAGGAATTCGTAAACGTATGACAACATCCTCTGCACCAATCTTTATGGTATTATTACTTCAATGTTCACCAACAGGAATTATCACAAATGGTCTTTTAGTGATTATTAAATCTAAAAAAGACCTTGTTTGTTGTTGGTGAATTTAAAATAAAATTTACGTAGCATGCTGTACCGGATATTCCTTACTCAGTCAAAGGTGGTATGGGAAGCTGAGGAGCTGAAAAAACAAAGTCCTCTCCGCGGGGTAGCAGGTATGTAACGACCTAGCTCGTACTCGATTCGAAAATAGTATGGCAATTTTAGACTACTTTTCAAAGAACTAGCCTTCATTCAGGCTTAATTTGAAATGCAAATGGGATTCTTTGACCGTGACGATGGCTGCAAATTTATTGGTGGTCGAAATTTTCATTGCGACAGCAAGGGCAGCCTACAACTCCGATTGTGATCCAGACGGATGCAGCGATGGTAATTGAGGTAGGTTGGCCGTATGGAACGCTGATCGTACAAATGTTATCGACTTTGCGTGCATATATTACTTTGAAAGGAAAAGGTAGACAAATGTAAATGTGGGCAAACGAAACTGTAGCCAATCGAAAACATTTGGCATGTCAAGGGGATCAGAATGACACAGCTTTAAAGATTGGTAGGTCCAAGTTACAGATTGGTGGCTTGTAATCGCCAATCAATGCATGAATTTTGTTCTTTTTGTATTGGAGGGTCCAAGGTGAATTGCGTGTACTTGGAACACTGAGTAAATTGACTTCGAAAAATTTGCTCTCAAAATAAGAGTCTCAGAAAGTGACTCTTGGACGAATAATTAAACAATGAAAGCACTAAAATGCGTGAAGAATAACGCCTAAATGGCAAAATTAATCGGATTTGTGACAGTGTTTTGCGGAAGCATACCCTCGGCTATAACCTCGACCATGTAGGGTAAAGAGCTTATACTAAACCCTCTTCCGTAAAGTTCCCTCTTCAACTCAACATGTATCTTGTGGCAGGCCTAGTTCTAAGTCATGCAGTACATTACAAAACGGTAGCAGTTCTGTGAGACATGACGACTTTTATAGAACAGCCGCCAATGATTGGTTAAGTATTGTTTTATTTTTTTTGTTCTTTTTCCAAATTAAACTGAACCCTCAACCTATTGTCTTCTAATTCACCGATCAGCAGTTCATTATTTTTATCGGTAGTTAGTCCTTGCTTATCAGTGCCTCAACTCAAGTAATAATTCTATGCTTTCTTCATCGTGAGGTCACGAGGAACTATGGTCACTATTTTACCTTTTTAGGTTAAAAGGTTTAAATGATCAGAAATAATCCTTTTTGCAAAGATAAAAATTATTGATTGACACTTATACCAACATAAGCAAAAAAAAAAAAAAAAAATGGGTCATATTACGATCCACTTTTCAAATGTCATTCATATCCTGCACATATTCGTTTTTAAGTCTCACAAAAAAACATCTGCTGAGTTTTAAATCGAATTAGGCCTATATTTCTTATCTACAAATATAAATCAATCCTGCCGTTTGAACAAATTACTAATCAGGTCAAATTCTCAAAAGAAAATGTTCTTTAGGAGGCCATGTTGCCTGGAGATTGGTTATGAATACAAAATCAATATGCTCCCTGGAGGTAATAGCCAAGTACTCATGATGTTCATGTAAGATTTGGCGCCGTAACAAAGATTTTTGGCGCCAAAGTACAACCTGGTAATTCAGCGACTCAAATGCAATGCTTCCTTCCAAAGGGTTGTGTGTTTGACTGGTGAGCAAAGATATTATAAACATAGATACCAAACTTAAAATGGCGCGGTGACTCCTCACGGAGGCCAAATCGGAGGGGCGGAAGTGCTGAACACTGATCAGTCGTTTTGAAAGCTAACAGTAAATTGATATCTTCCGGTAGCATAAATTCGCGTGGTTTTAAAAATTGCAATCCTCGCAAACACATTTTTTCAACAAATTACACTTATATGAAACAGTTTTAGGCTTCTACGTCGGCTTTCTACTTAAGAACATTTGAACATTAACGAACAACGACTGGTTTGAAGTTCATTGGCTTACTGATTGGTCAGTTTCCATGGTATCTTTACAAGCGCACATCTATACACGCGTTCACATTCTTACGCGCTTACAACGAAAAACCAACCACTGCGTTCATTTTCCCAGCACGCAGAACTGCGCGTCTCTTTTTCTCCGAAGTATACACAGAGAAAGGTAGTTTGCGCGTATATAACTCGTTCTGAAAATGCACGCATGCTGACATGTCGTCACAATGGAATTTTCTGTCATGTATCCATGGCTTTGCACACAGATCACCGAATAGAACTGTGCGCATGTCAAATGAACACTTCCGCCCTCCGATTGAGCCTCCGTGAGGAGTCAGCGCGTTTAACAGTGTAGGGATAGGGGTTTGGTATCTACGTTTATAATATCTTTGCTAGTGAGGTGCTATAACACCTTCCTTCTCGGTCAGAATGACTCGATGTGGGCTGGTAAGTTGTCTGCTCTTTAGCAACAGATAGGAATATGGCCCGGGAATGGGAAATCTCCTAATTTGTGAAAAAGGATCCATTCAAAGATGGACATGACTGTTGTGTCCATTGATTTTGAGTTAAATCAAAGCTGAATCAGTATTCTTATTACATTTTAGAAAAAATAAAGGGAATGTGCCTAAGATAACTGCCCGTCGCGGTTAGTCAAAATGAACATAACCTACCGTGCGTGCAACGGTTTGCGAGCCATTTCGGCTTCCTGGGACCTCGGAATTGTCACGTTGTAGAAGAAAGTCATTCGGAAAATTTTGCAAAAGGCCGGAGCTCCTCACAAGTCATGATCACAGGTAGGTTGCCATATGTGCTTATTTCTCATTGGATCCCCAAATGCAGAGGAGGTTTTAAGTAAAAATTTCATTCTTACATGACAAAGACGAACTAAGTTTACACAATTTGGTGAAACTTCCTTTCAAATCAGATATGTAATTCTCGCGGTATCAGCAATTATAGTTACTAAATTTGTGTTTCAAAATTAAGTGGGGCGGATGTACTGTAAAAAAAACGTATTCATGCATTTTTTGTCCCTTTTGAATAAAATGAATTAGATAATATTGATAGTTGTCTAGATCATAATAATCTATTGTGTTGATATAGTAATTTATTTTTTCTCTAATTATTCGGATATTCTCTGGTACTCTTTTTTCTCACTTATTTGTCATATTTCCTATGTTTAAAACCGAAAATACGCACTTTTTACAAGCTCCTTTTTATAAAAAGAAAAGGCAGTATATATCCGGTTTGCTGAAATGCATTCTTATCATATTTTCCCATGTACATGCTAACTCCCTCAACAAATTACAAACTTTTAATTTAAGTCGCAGTTTGCGCCAATAAATGTTGTTTGTGACTCTTTTATTTATTATACCACAAGAATTTCAACCAATTTAACATATTCCTTGACATTACAAAAGTCTGTCATCAGGCTATGACATAAGGTTTGCTCCTTTTGAGCTGTTTTAGTAACGGCAATAAACAAAGGGAAACACCATGTTCAATTGAGCTGCCCCCTTGTTATTAATACACCTTAGCTCGTTTTTATGGTCAGTATCGATATTGACAACAGTTTATCACTCTTATGGACTTTCAACGAAGTCTAAATTGTGCCTATTATGTCCTTCGTAACAGACCGTGTCTGATGCGTAGCTTCAAACTGGCCTCTCCATCACATAACATGTATACAACGACGGCAAGGCAAATGGGTTAATGCTTACCGAAACATAGCCGGTATATTGAGAAGGTCGCGATTTAGACAAGTGCAAATGAATCCGGAGTCTGTCTGGAACGGACATTTTATTACCGAAGAGACACGAATTTGCTTCTGTTTATTACAAAGAACGACCAAGCGAGATGTTGTTTTGGTTTATTCGGGTCGTTTCTAATCCATCTTCGTTTTTTTCAAATTTTGCGGATTTCAATGTCCAATGCATGCTTCCACTTTATATATTATCTCTTAATAAACCGATGCAGCCCATTTTTCACGCTGTCTTCGTCACAATTTCAAAAACCATAAAGTACACATTGTATAAATCAGTATATTAAACAGTCAGGTATATTTTCTGTCATTCTGTGATTTAAAGGGAAATCGAAGTCAACCCAATGTGAAGTAGTGTAGTACACTGTCCTGTTTCATGATTGGCTCTTGAGGGTCATGTGATAATATTTTCCCTCTCCAAATAAGATTTTTTATCTCCTTTTATTCTTCATAATTAGTGTTGAAATAGAAATATCTCAAAAAATCTATTATACACTGCCAGAGTTCTTTTGTGTAGTGCAAAACCAATCTGAATTATTAATTCCCACCGGAAGCAAATGCTTCTTGTGATATCGGAAATATTTACAACGTTCTTGTTTTTTACTTTTTTTATATTGTTCCAATTAAACATTAAATTTAAATATACAAAAGAAAGCATTCGCTTCCGGTATGTTCTTCAGAAATTTACATTTGAAAAAAAAATTGAGAGGACGTTTGGCTTTTTCATACGCAAAAAGAAACTTTGCTAAGAGATAACAGGAAATTGATTTTATAAGCAGATTTCTACCCCTTTTATAAAATGTTAAATATGTCTGAATTCCCAGAAAACATGATTTAACGTGTCTTCTTACTCCTTGCACCAAGTACAATTTGGGGATTCGGACTTCCCCGTTAGGAAAAGAAGTTTAAGCGGGGGTACCCTATGTATCAATCTAAATTGGAAATATTGTAATTTGGCCTCGTAAGTGGAAACCAAAGAGTACAAATAATGTGGGTACAGTCGCAATCTGTTAAGTTGACAAAAGAAACAGCCCATTTTTGAATAGCTGTTGACTTCTCAGTTACAGATAGTAAATGCTTATTATAAATAAATTGTAAAGATCTGTATGCTCTCCCCAAATATGCAATTTACTAGGAGTTTTTTCCTGGTTGATGAGATGCGATATTGAAGGGCTAAAATATTGGGAATGATACTTTTAAGAGAAATAAGAAAATTGTGAGATTTATCGCTCATACACTTTACATAAATTTGCCTTGATGGGAGGCATACTTTGAACAAAAAAATAGTTTCTTTTTTTTTGAGGAGTCCAACCTCAACCCGTCACTTCAAAACGAAAATCTGCAAGTAAGTACGGAATCTTCCGTAAATCCATAACAATTGAATTTTGTTTTGTAAAAATAAGATTTGTTCATATAAAATCCCATTCATTTTGGCACGTTTCATCAAGAATATTTCACTTCCGCCGTTTTGACACCCTGCAACCTACAAACGAGTGGAAGGGTTGTTATTGAACACACCTGATAATGCATCCTTATTTCATTCGAGCTTCAGATGAATGCCTCTCATTTGAGAGCTTGTTCTAACCTCGTCGAAAAAAAACTTAGTGCCACTCTCTCACCTTAGTCCCTTTGATATGTACGTAATTGTTTGTGACCGGCCGTATTGTCAAGTTGTTAAAGCAAACGATTTGCAGTCGGGGGGGGGGGGGGGGTCTGGAGTTCGACCCCTGGCCAGGTCATACCGAAGACTTTAAAAATGGAACCTACTACCATTGTGCATGGTGTTCGGCATAAGCAATGGGGTGTGTCAGTTAGCCACAAGGGGAAAAAGGACGGTTGTCGGTCCGTGGTAAAATCAATTGGCTAGAAATTGAGCCGTAATACTCCATCTAACCTGACCTGACCTGACCTGACCTGACCTGACCTGACCTGACCTGACCTGACCTGACCAACTCCGTGAAAACTCGGGTGGGAAGCCAGGGGCAAGGCCCCTGGAAAACTCCCCAAAAGTTTCAAGTCGTCAATGACTTAGTATATTATTTTACTTAGTTCAATTCAATTCAATTCAATGTTTTTTTCTAGCATCTTTGTGCAATACATCACATGCAGTTCAGTTTGTATACATTTGATTAGTGTATCATTATAACTACAAAAGGAGGAAAAAGAATTCAAGACTTTTTAACATTTCTCCCTAAAATTATAAAAATGGTGCTATAAATACAGAATGACTACAAACAAGTAACGACATTATGCTAGAAAAATATGAAGTAAAATGAGATAAAAATATGGAAAATGTGAGGTTGAAACTACATTGAAATGAGTTTATACTTCTGCATTCTCTAATAATCAGAGCAATAGAAATCCAGATGTTTACCCCGCAATATGTTAAAGAAAGTTTTTTTTTTTTGCATTGACAAGATTTTGTTTAAGATTCCCTTACAAAGTGTTCTTCCCCTTAAACTATTTTGTTCCTGTTCAATACCTCTAAAAATGAAACCTACTGCTGTCTGCGTGATGCTCCGCAGAAGCAATTGAGTAGGGAAAACAAGCAAGTAGGCCACAACTGGTAAAACAGTAAAACGGCCTTGGCGGGCCCGACTTGAACCAGTAGGTTGGAAACTGGGCCGTAAAACTCCATCCAACCAACTAACTGTTCAATACCCTGGGTAGCTATTCGGGCCAGGTTTCATATGTTCATTCTTCGTTTGTAAATGGACTTTTGCCTTGTGAGTAAATTTATTGATGATGGAAGTAATAAATCGCTAAAAGTGGGTATTTCTTGCTCACTAGAAGCAGCTTAATAATCAAACATCATAGTATCGCAATTTCAGCGTTTTCGAAAACATGAAAACAGTAGGTATTTAGTCGCTTAACTAAACCGATCTGCCGATACGGTATATCTTTCCTTCCAAATACAAATAGTAGATATTTAGGAGCGAAAACACTCGGTGATAAATTTCCTTCCAAAAAACAGACACAGAATGATACGATGCGTCAGATATGTCATTATAAACAAACAAAAGTTTTAAACGACGACGCTGGAAATATACAAAGTATATATGGTACTCAATACCGATAAGTAACCATTTTAATTTCTTCTTCATTGAAAATTTAGCCTTAAAAAGTGATAACCAACTGTAGAAACAACCACTAATTGGCACTTAATGCACTCTTAACCACTAAACATGGGCGTCCGCAGAAATTTTTACAAGGGGGAGGGCAAGGTCATTCATGGATGATTGAATTGCATGTGTACACTATCTAAGCGGAGCGCCACCATCAGTTGGCGCGGAGCATACAAGAAAATTTTGGGTCTTACAAACCCTCCAGATGTCCGGAAACGGCACTTGGGGAGTGTTATAAGATGCATGTACCCAGCCCTGAAACGGGAATTTCATGTCTGTAATATTTAGATTTTTAGAATTTTCAATCTAAAAAAGTTGTTGAAGGTAAATCTGCCTCTTGGTCACGGCCTCGCACGCCTGAGCACGATAAAACTTACAACTGTCAAACAGCCTATATAGGCCTACATCTGTTACCCAATTATGAATCACCCCCACCCCCCATATTCACCTTGTATATCCCAGTTACATCCGCGCGTCCCCACTTGAGATCAGCATGGGACCAAACCAAGAACAATGCATTCATCAATAGTCGGATGCCATATGCACACTACATACTTGACAACTAGTACAATTTTGGCATAGTTTTTACAATTACAAATTTCCAATAGATATCACGAATGATGGTCCCCAAATTACGATTTCACTATTCAGCATACCATCTTCTCTTTTGCTATTCCTGGTCAAATGTCCGCATATTTCAGTAGAAACTGACGCTGTGAATGAAGATATTTTGATGATCTATTTTTAATTTTTAACTAATTTTTTCACAAGTTTGATTTTCCAGGGGGCCAAGTGCCCCCCTTGCCCCCCCTTCCGGACGCCCATGCCACTAAATTCCTCGAGAGAAATAGCAACTAGATTCCAAAAGAACATTTGCCGTGCATGGTCATCGTTTGCAAGACCGCGAAGCTGTCGCTGTAACCAGGGTTCATCCGCAGTAGATAAGGTTTCGGAGCGAATCGATATCAAAGCGTAATGTTACGGCCTTTCACCTTATAATCGTGTTGGTTTTGTATTAAGTTGGATAGCTTCAGGCGTCATAATGTATCGTTCATGCAGGTTGCACACAATGTAAACAATGGTGTGCATCGCAGGTGATCATAACCTTAGACTTCGTACTTCAGTCACTTTCTTTGCTGAAAAACGCAATGCTCCGCGTTTTGTTATCTACTACTTAACCAGTTCCACTTTTTCATAATCTTTCAATGAATATAGATGTAGATTCCTTCATATATCAGTAATGACCCGTAAGCCTAATTGTGCTGTAGAAATTAAGGTGGAATTCGCACTTTTGTTTTTTGCACGATTCGCAGAAAGCGTTACAAAAAACCGTAATTTCAACAAGTTGTCATTCAGTTGAGTTCTATAGTTTAAAACGTTCGAATCGCTTATCTTAAAGGTTTGGTTCAGTCTTCTTCTTTCATCTCGGCCAGTTTGGCTTGATCGCTTCAGATATACTCCTTTTCAGTGAACTATTTGAATTTGTTTCAGTACAAAATTCAGTTAGAAAACCTTGAGGCTATTAAAGGCCTCTATAGCTGCCTGGATACTGGCTTGTCTGCATTAGAGGGCCCGCGAGGCATGGAGAAAAAAAATTATTACAGAACTTCTATGAAATTTACTTTGCAGGAAGTATTCCGACTATTAAAGTGTGAGGGTATGTGTATCCTTACGAAGGGGGGGGGGATGAGAGAGGAGGATGGGGAGGGGAAATCAGAGAGGCATGGGGGATGTTAACCATAAAAATATTGAGGAAACCTAAAGCAGGAATCTATGCTCTCTTTTGGAATACGTTATTCATGTTTATGCATAAGAGTTTGAAATGGACTTGTCGTTTAGTATAAACAGGTGCAGGAGCGTGTTTTTTTTTTTTGTCTCTGCAAAGTTTTCTCAAAACTTGTTAGTAAAGAGCCACGAAAGGAAAAAATCTATCTACCCTCCTTACAGTAGATGGATTGCGAACACAGTAATTGGTATCCTGGCGCAAGATCTGAAGACTCGCCAAGTTAGAATTGTGTTACAGTAAATTTCTTTTAATAATAGGTCATTTTTAATTTAATTTTACCTACACTGGTGTCAAATTAACCGAAGTGCCTTTTGTTTTGGGGTGTCGAACAGAATGATTTGTTAGAGTTCAATTGGCTTTGACTTATCTCTTTGATGATACTTTATGTTTTCTATCCACCCTAATTTCTCTCGGGATAAGCTGCCTTAATTAAATTTATAAGTCTGCTTTCTTTTGTTTTACACCTCATAACCGATTTATTAAAATTGCCTGACCGCTTTAGTTATGATTGATGATGGTCTGACCCGACTTTAATGGGGGCTTAGTTAAGCTATTCGTCAAAGATATATAACAGCTAATTTTATGGTCAAGTAGCCTTAATCCTAAAATATAGACGGGTCAATGCAAGTTTAGTTGTACTTTAGAGCAGATCCAATCCCCCTTACATAATTTTAATGTCAGAAAGCCAAGGGGGTATTAGGGATAAACCATTGATGCCTCAACTTTAAAGGCTCAGTTCTCTAACCCCAAACAGAATTAATTATCCTAACCTTCTTACCGAAACCCCTCCCACAATTGTCTAAAATTCATCGTCATCCAGATACAATTTCAGTTTACTACTTCAAGATGACTATAGAAAACTCAATTTATATAATCAAAACACTGTCAAAACCTTTTATGTTGTGTAATGTAAGCTTTGGTATTCTGCGTTGTTTGAATTTGCTGTCAATCAAAAAGCTGAGCCAATTGAGAATTTCGGTACCCCGTACCAAAATTGTAGTTTGGGGTGAGAAGTTTGGCCCCTTAAGGTAAGGGTCAGTGGGAGGCGAGTGAGTATCTCAAATGGCAGCTAATTCTAACAAGCCTGATATCTGGATATAGGGACGTAGCCAGGAGCTAATGCACAATGGGGTCGCAAACCTGTCTAAGAGCACATTCTGACCTAATGTATTGACTACAATGTTAAACTGTGTGGTCCTTATTTCTCCAATCGTGGGACACCGAGAAAGCATGGCTTTGCCGTTGGAGGGCCGTGCCTCTCGTCCTCCTTAGTTACCCTAACGGCATGCAACAAGCCCTTAAACCATATGCAAATTGTAGGGTTTAGGCAAAGGAGAAAGCAGGGTTTTGAAGAGAGAGACAAAAAATAATTTTCCTGTCGTTGTGTCGTAAAACGCATGTTCTATAAGATTCCTTTGTATTTTGTAGCATTTTGTGCCACGGGATGACACTTTACGAGCGAATGCGAAGTATAGCAGTCGCTTTATGGACTTGTTACAGTGTTTTCAATCTGTACCTTGTTGGTTTTGTTACTTTGTAAGTCTTTGTAAATTAAAAGGAGTTAGCCATCAAAACAGATAATTTTTTTAAGAATATCTCTGGTTTCATTACACGTTGAGGCATATTACTTGAGGGATATTTCAATTGCATGGTTCTTGGAACGACTGTATAGGGTTCTCAGAAGCCCTTTCTACAGTTTTTGTCAACTGCCGTTCTTTATGACATGGTCGTTACCCTTCTTTTCTTACAGTTTGAAACATCCGAGCAACCTGTTGACTTAAAAGTTTAGGCGTTGTTTTAAGAAAAACATTGAACAGGGGAATTCTTTTCATAATGAAGCAACTTATAACTGTAACAAGAGCGACAATCTAAAGTTATATTTTATTTGTTCAGAACTGAAGACCGTCACAGAGGGTTAGGAATAGAGAACGGATAAGAAAACGCAGTCTCCCGGATGCGAAAATTGCGCAATATTAACTGCGTAGTTTTCTTCTGACCTAGACGTTTCAACTGAAACATGAATCGCCCTTACGAATAGGCGCTTGCTTTGCCGGTGACCACATGATCAGCCGAACGACATATGATACAGTTGAAGATATCTATTGCAACCGTGGCTTAAAAAAGCCATTTCGAGATTTTGATGTGTTTCAGTTGAAATTCAAATGTGCCATGCGCAGGACCTATATACCTGTATGCTTAACTTTATCTAAATAACTTAGTCAACATCAACCCAAGTTTTTTGTTCTGCATTTTGTAAATATTCTCACATTAGATTTTTTTTTTCATTGGTGGCTGTACTTGACGGTATGGTATCATTAGATTTAGCAATCTTGTAAGACAAATTTAAAACGGTTCTTTTGAGCAACCGTACTGTAAGGGAAAAGACCACAAGCTGCGCTCTTATCCAACCATAAAAAGAGGAGACCGGTGAGAAATTCTATACT
This sequence comes from Holothuria scabra, assembly GCA_037179385.1. Lineage (NCBI taxonomy): Eukaryota > Metazoa > Echinodermata > Holothuroidea > Aspidochirotida > Holothuriidae > Holothuria > Holothuria scabra. The sequence goes on from CM074201.1 coordinate 17,875,204, forward strand.
TTTTTGTTGTTGACAATTATAGTAGGAATGGGAAGAGAGATCTTTGATGAGGAGTAGCAAAATAAAAGACTGCGTAGTTATCTCTCTCTACCCTTAAACCTCATTAGGCAAGACGATAGCTAAGTTACATCTCTTCTGATCTGGAAGCATATGCTTGCTTTGTTGGTGATCATGCGATGCATTCACAAGTGATCCGGGTGAACTGTCGAACCGTAATAAGCACTGCCATCGAACAATACTGAGAACACTAAGGAAGTTAAAAAATATTGAAATTGTCATTCGTGAGGATATTTTGAACTTCCAATAATATGCGTGACATTCTGACAGTTTTGGCTACGGCCGGAAATTATTAATAAAATAATCCCACTGCAATCTAAACACGTCTATTTTCTAGCTCTAGTAGATAATATCATCCACTACTTGTTTTATTCAGTCAATTTTAACATTATGTTTACGTTTCACTCATATACACTTTTCTAAAACTCGAGCTTGTATCATAAACATTTCTTTTTCCCTCACCTCCCATCACTAATGTTTCACCTGTATAAATTTGCAACACTGATATATTTTTCTGAAATGCGCAAATCTCCTCATTATGAAAAATCACGTGTTTAGTCTAACGGTAGAGCATCCCCCTAACACGCGGAAGGCCTGAGTTCGATTCCCAGGACGTATCATACCAAAGAATCTAAAAATGGAACCTACTGCCGTCTAAGAGTTGCTAAGCTTAGCAGCTTTTTGTTAATATCACTAGTTCGTTGAAACTGACGTTAACGGGTGTAATGTTTGTGCAAATAAATAAGCAAGGAAATAGGCAAAATTTTGTGACGGTTGTAAACGGGAGGTGCTTTCGAAAAACACTCCCAAATTTCCGACCATTTAACTTCACAGCAAGTGTCTAATTTAACCCTCTTTTGATGTAGACTACGTAAGCCGTTTGCATTTCAGCATGATACACAACCGATAAGAGGGCAAGCAGGTCATCGACCACGACAACAAGACACGATGTTTATAATTTTTTTAATTTAAATCATTGATCTGATATAACCCATACCCCAAGCATGGGGTAGAGCATTGTCATACTTGACGGATTGTTCCCTTTAAAGCTTTTTTTCAACCAGATAATAGAAGACATTCCGCAGTTTGGAGGAAATGGGCATGAAAATGAGGTAGTCCCGTACTATTGAGAATAAATCGCCGGTCTTTTGGAGGGCGAGCTTTTAAGGTGACCGAAGAAGCAAAGAACCGTAAAGAAGCAAAACCTGCGTTAAGAAAGAGTTATAACTTTAACGTGAAGTTTGTGCCTTGTTCCCTTTCTTCCTGATTGAATACTGTTTACAGAATTAAAAAAAAAATAAGATGGAAGAGAGTTGTAAAGATTTTCCAAGTCGAGAAAAATTGAAATGGCCTTCGGGTCATACACATCCAAAGAGATAAGATGTTATTCTCTAGAACTTATCCACTTAACAGGATTGTACTTTTCCAGCCTCCGCATACGAATGTCACGACTCTCAATATACTTGAAGGTGAGGCTCCTATTTCAAACACAAAATTACTAAACTGCAACTCAATACCTTCTCTACTTAAGGGTTTTCCAATGAAAAATTAAGTGTTACTTAGAATTGTTTTACACTCAAAACGATGTAGTCCGTAGTGTGGCATAAGTTGTCCTCATCTGTTCATGGTCGTTAACAGTTCGTACATAGAAAATTTATTAAAGGTCATCATCTGCACCATTTCTTTCCCATCAAGTTCGCAACCGGGGGGGGGGTTACAATCACTCTATCGATCTAGAGAACCCTTTTCATATTCACGTCACTAGATCAAATCACTTCAATCGTGGACTTCGCCACCATATATTTTGTGAAGTCATATGGGACTGAATGTGCACCATTTTTCTCAGAATGTACGTCAAGTTTGTGCACAGGCCTAATATTGATCATGTAAATTTATCGGACTTTCCTACGAGCGGGACTGGAAGCGAGTGGTATGTACCTCATGAATAATCATGGCAAGAAGCAGTCAATTGGTTGATATGTCTAATTGACAAACTCATCACAAGCATGGTTAAAAGCATTTTTTATTTTGCTTTTTGTCAGAAGAAATATTCAAAATCATTTTCTATGAATGGCCTACGGACTTGAAAGTTAAGAGAAGTCTCTCTTAAAGGTTTTCAACTTTTATCTGTCACCTTCAATTGATAAATCATGGTTTCATCTTATCTTCATTTTTAAATAAGAGGTTTCCTGAGAAAAACCGCGACTGTAGGTTTTAAGAAGTCAAGATACATGTACAAATTCTTCTGAAGACGCATTTTCTAACCATAGACAGTACCAAGAAGACACGTAACGGGCGACCGAATTGTGCTAAGTGGTTCGCGGTTGCGTTTTGGTCCGGCCCGGTTTGGATTCTTCTGTTCTCAGTGCCTGTTTCTGTGTACTTAAAAAGCTCTCTATCTGACCAAACTGCCAAATGTGAAAACAGAATTCAGTTATGTACACAGCAAAATCCCACATCACAAGGCCGCATGGTCAAGTGATAAGATCCTCCAACTTGCAACCGGAAGGTCTGTAGTTCGACTCCAGGCCAGGACAGACCGAAGACTTTAAAACTGAAACCTACTGCCATTGTAATTTGTGCTAAGCATAAGCAATGGTGTAGGGAAAAGAAACTAGTAAGCCACAACTGGAAAACGGTCGTAGCCGGCCTTGCTTAAGCCGGTTGGTTAGAAACTGAGCCGTAAAATTCATCTAACTAACAAACTGCATGACTTCATGAACGTATCGCTATTATGTTTGACAAACAACTCTAGTTACTACCAGATAACCGGTCTTTTAGTGGGGCAGCGAAGACCGTATGCATTGACGTAACGCTGACGTCATGTTTGGGAAGGGAAAAAAACCGGTGCAAAGTTTTTCCCGAAAAGTGGTGGTGCTACATTTTACCTGGTAGTTTTCAGATCATTGTGCAATTTGCTCATACTTTATTTAAGTGAACGTTTTTTGCAAACAAAAGCTCAAACGAAAATATTAAATCGATTTTACTAAGCCTGGGAAATGTCATCCCCGGCTTTCCGAGGGGTCGCAAATTTCAAAATTTTCTGTTCGCCTTGCGCCATTGGTGACCCACCGCTTACGTAGTCTTTCGTCAACAAAAACGTTTCTGCGTCCAGCCAAAAATGCCGCCCTTTTCAAACTGTACATGAGCTAGAGACTGGGACCGACTTCTGATAAACACTGAAACGACCTCCAAACACACGCTGGTCATTGCGTCGGCACGCTTTAACAAGAAATCCTAAATCCGCCCTGATTATGCCGTGTTCCATTGAGGTCGTGAAACACGATGGTAACGCGCAAAATTGTTTTAGATCAAATTTTTTGGGCATATGTAGTCTGCAAATAAAAATTGTACTCATGGACATCCTGCTCCTGAAATCAGAAGATTGATAAGTCTAAAACCTTATCTAACCTAACATCCTTCAGGAATGATAAAGTGAGTGCCAGTATGTAATCTGGTTACTATATGCCAGTGTTTTCAGGGCTCACTGTTCCCGAGGTTCAGTGTTCCTGAATCCTCGAAATATAGCACTTCTGAGAACATCGAACCCCAGGAATAAGAAACCTTCTAATCATCGCCAAGTCAACGAGATAATACGAAAATGAGGAACATCAAACCTTGGGAACATTGAACCCCGGGAACATCGGGTAGACCCCTGTTATTTGCCCATGAAAAATAAATGAAATCGATGACAGAAACACAGGTGGTTCAATTTGATTAAGTAAATGAAAAAGTAAAACCAGTGACAGTTAGAGTATGAGCATATCAATCTTTCATTTCAGTAGCAGGAATTCAATGGAAACATCCGCTCTCGTTTGTATATCATTATTTAAAGAATGTTTTGACAGAAATTGATTTAGGTCTGTATAGAGCTGAGTTATTAGGCAACCTTGTATCCAAAATTACAAAGTAAGTTACGCTTTGCGCGCTTTACGACTCTCTTTTCCCACCCTGTCTCCTAATTGGACGGGTTCATAATGAAAATCGAGCGTCTTGTTGTGAAGGAAACATGTCACCCAAATTTGCAGTGCGCTCACATTTTCATGAATGGCTATTTAGAATCTTCAGGCAATATCTTTCTCACTGAAATGTAAAATTCACGAAGAGCAACTCTTTGGTTTATTTTGTAAATGCAATCTTTTTCCTGCAGTAAAGAGCTATCTAGAAAGATAAGAAGGTGAAAAATAATTTGATAGTAGTAGCATTTGTAATATTAAGCTGTCCTTTTGTTTCAAATTAAGTTTGTTCATTCGTTTAGAGGACTTTAAAGGTCACGAGCAGTCCCTCCAGAATCACTTTGAAGCAACAGCTTTCTATAACAGTTTTCTTCTTATCTTCAAAGTATCTTTCATCATATTTTATAACCTTACAAATGCATGTTAAAATTCATGCTTGGATGATAGTGGTTTTAATTTTGAGTTTATCTTGGATTCAACTTTAAGCTTATTGCTTCAATTATATTAATAAAATTTCAGACTTTAGCCGTTTATCTAAATACAAACAAAAAGTTGATAAATAGTTCTCTTCAGTGAAACCTTTGGACAGCTACCTTTAATTTAATACTGTAGTTTATATTTAATTTGTAGTAAAAACCGAATGAAAGTAACGTTTTTGTAGCACCATTTTAACCATGGAACTGTACTTATAACGACGTTGAAATTGGAAAAGAACTTTCTTAGTTTGTGAGGACAAAAACTACTAGACCTTTTCATCTTGTTGACTCGTACGGGTCCACAGGGCATGCAACGTACAGGATCTTGATTCTTCGTGGTTTACAACATCTGAAAATACAGAAATAGATTCGAATGATATTAATCCGTCTTATACTCTCACGAATAATACTCTTAAATCTATACTATTAGAGTCTGTTTTCACAATACATTTTCACAATATTCATTCTGCACGACATTTATACATTTAATTAAAGCTACAAAAAGATCCGTGATCACTGTCGAACGTCGTGACTGGTTACAGTGTAGCGGAGGCTCTTTGGTTTTGTATTTGTGTGGATTTTTTTTACCCGACATGTATTCAGAAATTTTATTTCAGCAGAATAACATAAAATTAACGTTCCTTTTAAGATAAAATACCTCCTCAACGTTTGTTTTTATTCTGCTCAACAATCAGTCCTAAAGGTGGAAATAAGGTGATAAAAAAATATTAATATTTTCTGTCAAACTTAGATTGACCCTTTAATTACGATTACGCCTGTTTTTGAAAACGAAATGGTGAGACTAAAGATGTATTTTCGATTTGTCTAGCTCTTGAAAGTGCTTTTCCAAATACCCCGGTCGGATCGAATTGTCTTTTGGAGTGAGGGCATATATACACGGTTAACGGGTCGGACGTTTCCCAACCCTTCTGGCACGACTCAAGGGATTTCACGTGCAAATATTTTGGCCCCTCAAATCTTCAGCATTAATGGAAGTCGCGGGCATTTGGTTTGTTATATGCATTAATAGTTACGTCCATTCGGTGTGATTGGTATTAACGCATCATATTGATGATTGATGATTGTGAATTAACGAGGATTATTTACTACCACATCCACTGACTGCTTATGTAGAATTTTGCATTGTGATTGGTTAAACACTGACAGGTTATTCTCCAACACACCAGTCGTTACAATGATTTGCTGAAGCCACTAGAAAGCCTCGATAAAGTAAACCCTGAAAACCATTTTTGTGTGGCAGAAAAGGAATAAACCATATTTGTCGGATTATTGTCGGTAAATAACCCGTCTTGACTACAAATTTGAAAGAAAAAACGGACTCGGCTTCGCCTCGCTCCTTTCTTTTTCTAAATTTGGAGCCTCGATGGTTTATTCATCAACAAGAGTCCGACAAATATAGTTTATTCCTTAAAGGCCCAGTTCTCTCACCCCAAACAGTACCAATTTTCCTAACCTTCTTACTCAAGCCCCTCCCACAATTGTCTGAAATTCATCCTCATCCAGATACAATCTCAGTTTTAATGCTTCAAGGTGGGTATAGAAGAACTCAATATATATAATCAAAACACTCTCAGTGCCTTTCAAGCTGTGTCATATAAGATTCGGTACTCTGCATTGTTTGAATTAGCTGTCAATCAAAGAACTAAGCCAATTGAGAATTTCGGTAGCCTCTTACCAAGACTGTAGTTTGGGGTGAGAGGTTTGGCCCTTTAAGTAGCAGAATACTACCACATGCACTCTTAAAAAAATTGGGCAAATTTTGCCCAACTTTTTGACCAACACTGGGCATCTATTCAACAACCTAAACAGTTGGGCAAAACTTTAACCAACCAAATTGGGTAAAGTTTGAACCCAACTGTTGGGCAAGAGATTACCCAACTGTTTGGTAAATTAGCATTTTAAAACATACCCACTTGTTGGGCACTTCTTTTATTAAGCTGTTGGGCAAATGCATTAACCAAATGTTGGTTATATGTTAATCATCTTTTCCTTAAACGTTGGTGCTTTCTTTACATGTTAGGTTGTAGGTTATGGCAGGGAGCTGCCACTGCAGCTCCCTGGTTATGGCAACCCATCGGTCCCGGTTAAAAAACCCTGGCTTAATAACCTATTTGGTTTGTCACTGAGTTTCGTATAGGTACGTCCAAAACTATCATTTTTAAAAGGCACTGTAAAATGATGTGTGTTAATGATGTGATGAAGTCTTGTAGTTTCATCAATGCATAAATGTGAACACAAGGGCTGCATGAGAATTAGCTGGTCCGTAGCTCTCATACACTGTTATCATGGTTATAAGACAGGTTTCTTGTTATGCCGAAATGTTTCAAATAATAATATATAAAGGCTCATTCGGACGTGAAAGAGAATATCCCAGATCCTGACCTCTCATTGGATAGCAGTTTTGCGCCAAATACGAATCATGGAATCTCATGCAAATGTGTTCTAGTTCTTAGTACTGTTTAAAGAATTTTATGGAAATAGAGATCGATTTCATGGTCTAAAGTAATGTACGAGTTTAGCTGTCTGGCCAATATAAAAGATGCCAAAGAGAATTTTCAGATTATGGTACCATGGTCTGATTATGAGAAGAATTGTGAAACAAATCGGGTCAAGTGCACTGTTGTTTGGTGACAACACTGCAACCAACAATATACCCAACAAACTGGCAAAAAGCTACCCAACAAGTGGGTAAAGGGAAAATATGATCAACTGTAGAATAAAATCTTATCGTCATTTTGACCAGTCAGTTGGGTATAACAGTATACGCGTGCATGGAAGGGGAAATTTAACCATTATGTGAGCAAAGATTGACCAACACTTAAGCAATTACTTTTACTCAACAAAAACTTTGCCCAGCGTTTAAACATTGCACCAATTAGCCCAAAGTTGGGCAAAGTTTAACCAACACATTTCATAAACTTCTTTAACCAACGGATATTTTACCCAACGTTTTAAGAGTGTAGGAAGAAATTGTTGAATTTCGTGTCCCAGCTCAATTTACCTTATACTGCCTTAGCCTATATAAAAATAGGTGAATCATCTCCTGTGTGAAAAAGATTTTCCAGACTTCAAACCACAAACATTTACAATGTTAATGACAGAGGAACCTTTGCGCTCGTTTAATTTAAGACAATAATCGGGGCGCAACTAATTTTACTTCCCGACCGATTTACATCGTCATTCATGAGACTTTATTAGATGTCAAATGTTACAGCTTGCCTGCGTTGTAGCACGTTGGACCTAAATTATGTGAGTCAATAAATTTATGATACGTGACAGGGAATTATTCATCATTCATCATTATTCATCATCCTTTGTGCATATGTGCGTTTTGTCAAACTTAAAAAAATAGTTGTAATTTGCAAGAAACGAATCGTTAAGCAATGTTAATCATGTGATACATTTTGAGGTTAGGTGTTAAATTGCATGCTGCCAGACGAAGTACTGGACTGACTCCAATGTAAATTCATACCCAGCAATGGAAAAGATTCTTGAAAGATACATTTATAGTTCATCCAAAAGGACATTTAACACTATTGTTATTTCTGGCAGACAATTCGAATTCGAATTCGGTTGTTTTTGTTATGAATAACCGGGCCCGTAGTCAGTATCATTTGGTGGGTCATAAATATTTTAGTGGGGCATTGTTCCGAATCTCCATGGTCCGTTCATGACAGAGAAAACAGAAGAATTAATGAATGGACCCATAGCGTTTAGAAATTATACACATTGTTAACCACTTTTTGCCCGGGCACTTTGGAAACACGTTTGAATTCTAAACACGTTTAGAAATTAAACACATGGTGTTTTGGAATCAAACACATAATGTTTAGGAATTTAATATGTGTAAATTGAGACACGTTTCCAAAGTGGCGGCAAAAATCCGTGTAATTCCTTTCTTACACTTCGCTTTTGATTCTTTGTCTCTGTAAGGTAGAAAACTACTTCAGTTGAAGTATATGAATCTATGTTTTATATCAGTACGTCGACAGTGCCACATTTGAATCAAACTAGTGATTCCGGTTAAGCTGTTAAGTGTTTGAATGTGTAAGTACAAACGGAAGGATGTTGACCTTGAAGTTATAGTCTTTATTAAGGCAACCTTACAGCTCCTCGTCATTCAGCTAAGGAAATTTTAATGCCACGTAAAGCTATGCGTCAAGTACACGTACACATACGTCATGGACCATCGAAGGACGAAACGATCTCTACGAACCTGCCCGTGCTACATGGAAAAACAAAAGAGATTGTGTACAGTGGAGAAGACATTCCATGCAATTTGCAAGCACTGAAAAATGAATTTCAATTTGGAAAGACCGTCGGTTGTGCATGCATACGTACCATTCTTTAGAAAACTTGAACCGCATCACAATGGCCAATTCACTTTCACTTATTGAATAGCAGGACACGATTTATATCGAGTTACGCAGGTCATTTATATTCCAGAGTAGCGTTATACGAAGATATGAACACGCTCGGCACTTAGAAAGGTTCAGGGTCGGGGGAGGAAGGCAAATGAGTAAAACTGTGTTAAAGCAATGACAAACTTTCAACTCTTCAGGATGGGAGTTTTTGCTAAGCAGGCTTCGTTCCCCTTCGCTTCTTCTTGACTACGGGTCTGAACACGCAGATCAATTCTGCGAGGCCCCCGTATTCTGCAGGCAAGGTACCAACGGGGGTGGGTGTGATATCCTGCAAAGGAGCGAAAATTCTTTCAGGGGCAAATGGCTACAAATTTGTTAATTGATTGCCAATTTGAATCTTTCCAAAAGCAGGCGGAAAGGGTTGTAGCCTCCCCTAGGCTATAGGGATCTATTCTAAGTATGTTTATCCATTTCCAACAGCTGCAATCACAACCAAAAATGAAATAAACCTTTCCCCCTTTAAATGTTGACTGATCAGATGTTCCCAACCCAACACTGAACCAGGCACCGGGGGGGGGGGGGCGAGAAGTGATAGCATGCGAGATGGATAAAAGGCAATGAACCATTCGCTTTGGCCGGGCTTTGTGTCATTTGTTTAAGCGGCGAATGTATACTGCTGATACCCATGTACAGGTCTTGTTGCTATAACTTTATAGCGTATGGAAAAATATTGTTTACCTTTGTGTGGACGGTTCCTTATTAGAAGTTCAGGCTAGCTGCATGGGAATAGATAGAAAAGGGTACATTTGGTGGACAATTTAATTACTACAATTGTAATTAAAGGAAAAAACGTGAGCGCAATTTTCTGCCAGTTAAATGTCTGTGAAATGATCCTGCACCTCCTAACAACGTAAATGAAATTTTCAACTAGTACAAGCTTACAATAAATGCACTATTTTTTAAGCAAATGCAAATGATGTTCTCAGAACCGTTTGCAGATTTTCATGGAAGCCGGCTCCTGAAGACAAACTTGCTGATGACATGTTTACGCAATATATTTTCAATGTTGTAATGGCAATACTAATATTACCAATAGGCTTTACTACGCTTTAAAGATCACACTTGTTTTAGGCTTGGCAACCAAATATCAATGAACTTTTGGAGCGCTCACATATACGTCATCCCGCGTCATGCGTGTATCGGTGCAAATCCCACTGGAGATGGGGGAGGTCTGATACTCCCAACTTCTTAGAAATGTGCTCACTGATTTGTAATAACTGTTTTGAAACAGTAAATATTTTTTGCCTCAATGGCTTTCCATTCTCCCACTTTTTCATTTGTCGTTCATCAAATATTGAACATAAATGCAGAAAGAAAATGAGAGAAAAAAATAAAATCTTGGCAGATACTCATCGGGGGAAGGACGGGGTGAACCCGTATGCCCTAAAAATCCGTTATACAGTAAATAAAAAAAAAATACCGCGGTAAAAAGCAGTCACCCTAAATTGAAGTACTGTAGTAGATTGTCTTCTTTCGTGATTTGGGCCTTTGGCATAATTTTTTCTCCTCAAATTTAAAATTTACCAATGAAATCGAAAAACATTATTAAAGATACTTTGAAGTGAAATACTAGGTAATTTTAGCACCAGGAGCGGACGAAGTCTTTTAATTCGTTCAGCTCATCGCTACGAAAAACCAGCCTTAGGGAGCTACAGTCACAGAGACGCTATACAAAGGCTAGAAAATTGTAAGATATAGCTGTTGCCTCAAAACCAGTTTAGGGCGACTGTTCTTTCCCTTTAAAAGCGTAGTTATCGAATTATACAAGTAGAACTCATACGGTACAATCTTATTAGCACGTATGCTTCTAAAGAAGCAGCCAGCTGTGACTGGGTAAGCCCAGGTGTCACTTTACGGAGTTCCTCCCAGATTTTTAAGAGAAGTTATTTCAAATTGAAGCTTACAAAATCTAGAGCGCTTGCATTATTTCAAATTGCAAGGGGGAACCCACCCCAAAGATTCAAGTAATAGTAAAAATTTTGTGTCGGTTTTGCAACCTTGTGCCAGTGATAAAAAAGGTTTCTCGTCCCCGTCAACACGCCTTTTCACTGTCGCATGGATTTGTTTTATAATATCGAAACTGGGAGATTTTACTGAAAATAAGTTTATCCCTATAAATTCTATTTTACGTGTGGGATTATGTATTCGGATGCATACAATGTTAAAAACGGAATTTTAGGATTGCCTTTAAAATATTTTTAAAATGTTGGAGGAGAAACCAGTCTTTTACTTGAACTAAGGATATTGATATGGTGAATTCTCACCAAGAATTAATGACCAGTTGACCCACATTAATTCAACGTGAGAAACAGAAGTATCAATAATAATAATTACGAGTATCACCTTCGGCAATTTAGAGGGTTTGGGTTGTCAAATGACACACGCCCTCATTCTCATAAGCAAACCGTTTAAAGTGAATCAAACCAGTCACTAACACAACCATGCATATGTAACTTCTCAGCTACCGTAGTGCATTATGCGACTGATGCTTGTTCGAAGTAAAATGTGTAGGCCTATCAGTATGTCTCACGGGCACGATTTGCCATCACGTAACGAAGAGGCCGGGAACAATGAGAGGCAATTTTTTAATTTAAAATTGTATTTCTAGAGATTTATCGGATTTTGATAAATACCTTCTTTTTGGTTATTCCAGAACTCCACTTGATCGCCACTTTCATTAGAAAACATGAAATGTACGACTTTGAGAGCTTTTACAGACTTTCAGCCTATCGTTCAAGGAGTGTAATCGAATAATCTCGATTGTCACTCTATTCGGTGATCAAGTGGCGTCACGAATTCCAGGAGAGGACGGGGACGGCTAGAAATGGACAACATACTCACTTTAAAACAACCTTTATGAACAACCTTTATGGATTAAGACAGCCAGTTTTTCCACACAAGTGTCGTAAATCTAAGTTGCTGTCACTGGTACGGTAATTAAAATATGAATACCAACAATTGGTTGGCTGTTCATAAGCACATCCTGAAAACCTTAGGATGTGAGTGTCCGCACTATACACACGCCAAAAACTGTGAGTAAATCCTCGATATTTCGAGTCATCCCTCTTTTGGATCGAAGATGATGTACTGGCGCTGGGGGTACATTTGTGCTTCCGAAAGCTCCCCTATCAGAATGAAGGCCTATTAATCCTCCTCAAATTCAATATTTTTCATTGCTAATTAGCGCAGTCTATTTTCCTATTATCTATTATCAATGACGTCAAAACAATATGCTGCCGCCGTCTCAGCCAAGCTTTGCTGGTACTGCAATAAAACAAATCATTGCTTCACGGCCGCCGCAGCTTAGCCGAGGGAGCTCTTTTAACTGAGGTTAACATTAACCTTTTCGCTTCCCAATTCATTCGTGCCATTTCTTATTGCGTGGATGTCACGGCAAATCTGGCGTCATAGAAATACGTCACTTCGTGGATGAGGACAGTCCCGTGTCCCTGTGTTATCATGCATTATCATTCAAACGTTATGATGTTAAAGATAATAATCAGGTTACTCAAATTTCCCCCAAATGCACTGAAACGACAACTTCTTTGGCCGATCGTAAGATATCTACGACTTTGTTTCCAAAGGCTTTCCGAATAGTGCGTGTTGCTCTGGATCAGCAACAGGGGAAACGGTAAAAATCCATCGGCATTACTTAAAAAAAATTTCTCCGATTTCAAATATTATTTGCTGTTGAGACGCAGTTTTCACCCCCTGACGGACCATTTTCGGTTCGAAAAACCCAAAATCTAGTCAAATATTTTATACTTTTTCTGTTCAGTGCCCACTTGATCCTCTTTCGGTTCAATTTGAACCGGACGTTTTTAGAGTGTATAAAAACGTTATCTCACTAACTACGGAAAGACGTTACAGAATATAGGATACACCGCTGGTAGGCTACACGCCAGCACGCGGGGACATTGACCGTTATGAACGTAGCCAAGCTAACTCAATGTTTAAAACATTTTTTTGCCTAAAGAGTTCATCCTGAAGTAGGACAGTAAGTAACCTCTCCATTGAGCTTTTTGAAAATGCAAATTTTATTTCTTTGAAGCTGCTGCGCTAGACTGTGCCCTTAATGGTTTTATTGTGTAATGACCACTAATGGCGGCATAGATAACCTCTTATGATATTCATGAATACGAAATGATTCGACGGAGTCTGACGAAGAAAAATTTACAGTTGGGCATAGTTGCCTTTCTTCCTTCCTTTTTTTTTTGTTTTTTTTTTTTGTTTTTGTTATGTGATTACGACCTCAGACCAGAATTTACACGTGGGGTCAATAATTATAACACTTATAGGTAACGAACGTGATTTTAGTTTGTCGTTGGTCCCGTCCTCACGACGGGCGTGTGTTTACTACATATATACTGGGCTCACAGGAAGAACGGACGTAAAAAGAGTAGTTAATTTATAGGCTACTGCTATGAAGGCTAGTTCTCCTGCAGATCTCTTATATGCAAATCCCACAGTATAGAAACTTTGCTGGTGTGTTAGGTTAGATCAGGGTTTTACACCTCAATTAATGTACACCCTTAAATCAAAAGAGTGAACTTGATCACTCTCTAATAGAGTGAAAAGTGTGAGTTCACTTCATTAGAGTGTTCCAGAAAAGTGAAATCCACTCCAAGAAGAGTGAAATTCACTACACTGAAGAAGAGGGAATATTCACTCTTCCACGAGTACCTGCAATGATCACTCTCTTTTTCTTTAAAAAAAAAAAAAGTGATCACTGTAGGAGTAAAACTTCGCTCGTTTGGGCGAAATTTCACTCTGCTTGGAGTGAATTTTACTCTTCTGGGGTGAATTATCACTATAATGGAGTGAATTCACACCCCTCACTCTAACAAAACGGGTAAGAGTTCATTCCTTTGATTTTAGATTCTACCGTTTTGCCGCGTCCGCTGGCTTTCTCTGGTTGTAGGGCGCACGGTTGTTAACCACTTCGCCGGCTAGTTGGAGATGGGGTTGCCATGTATAGAGCAAGTAAGTTGTGGAGCCTAAAGACACCTAAAATAAAGAAATCACATTACTTTTTGTGAAGAAGAATAAGGAGGAACAATTGCAATTTATTTCCCAACAATTTTAGTTCAAGAAATCAGTGTATTAACTACGCACTTTGAAACACGTCAAAGCTGTTACGTCCATATGGCGTGTTTTTGGATGCTGATCGTGCGCATTTCAGTATTATGATGCCACCTTCCTAAGGTCAATGTCACATTATTGGCGTTATCATTCTCAGGGTCGTATACTGTCTCCAAGACAGCATGTTTAGCAAGTACAATACCTATATACTCATGTGGCATGAGTTCTTCCCCCGAGTAACGTACACTTCAAAGTGATCGTCATTTCTTTAAAGGAGTATTTTTTTACATCAGTGTATCAGTTCGGGAGATAACCGTTTTGGAGTGAAAATGAGAATTTACCCTATCGGGGAAAAATTTAAAGCTTGAATAGGCCTATTCATGAACCATTTAGTGTGTACCTCTTCACAGTCAGTTGTTTCATAAATGTAGATATATTAAAATACAGGGTAAGTGCTTACCATCACAGACCGAAATCATCACAAGAAACCTTCAACAACGTATAAATAAGCACAACTGCAAGCACGAGTAACTTACACAACTTTCTGTAGAAAACATTGCACAAATCTTGCGGGTGTGCCGAGTCTATAATTTAAGCTTAGGATACAGAACGTGGCGAATTTGCTCGATATCTCAAAATTTCGCCGAGAACTACGGTACCAAACATGGTCCGGCCTTTTTTGTTCTCCTAACAACAAAGTTTCCAAATGTCCCAAAATTTCTTTGAAATGAATGAAATTTTCCAGATGTTCAGTAGGAAAGTTCGTCTCCGTTGAATTTGTGAGGTAGGATCGCAAAGCATCAGTCAAGGGAGAATTTTGAAAATGGCGCCACCAATAGCCGTATTTTCCCTCAATCTGGTGAAAAACCATTTTCCTTCGAAAGAGGTTATTTTCCGAACTGTATATTTGTGTTTTACACAGTTTTCGTTATTTTAGTGTTTTTTATATGGCTTTGGGTCAGTAAGCATTGTTCAGTCTTCGGGCAGAAAAGTACAACAATTTAGAGGATGTGAAATTGGATGCGTTTTTTTTTTTTGTAAAATGGTGCTGTAGGTATGTGCTATACTTAAGGGTAATTCTAGGCTTCCGTAGAGACCTTGTAGATACAGTGAGTGATAAAAACTGCTTCTCATCAAATTTAAAAAAAAAAACCCTCCTTTTTATACTTGTTCAAAAAAATGAAGAAAATAGATAAAGCAGTAGGCTGTAAATGTAGGTTTTGAAACCTTGATACCAAACGTAATGCCCTGAAGCATTTAAGATGTGTGAGGAAATATTAAACTTACCCCAGATATTTGAAGGCGATTGGGTCACACAGTCAAATAAATTACCTGTGGGTATCTTTTCAGTACCCTATCAAGCTTGGCTGTAGATTTACGTAACCACTGTGACGTATGGACGTATTATCCCAAGACACTGCCAGTGGACAACACTTCTCATGAATATTCATATTTGGACTTGAACGGAGCGATTGTACTATTTTCTTCAAAATCCCATATGACGTAGTTGGAAGGTTTTACTTTGTCCTACATAATAATGCCCAATCGCTCCTCTGATGATATCTGGGAACACAGGGTTTCATGTTGTACTTCTTTGACGAAGGTTATGGAACAAGCAAAATGTTACAGCTTTTATTATTCTGAAAACGTATTTTATTCCCGAGACGAAGAAAATATGAGATGACCATGCAAGCACTTTTTAAAAAGAATGGCCTAGAACCAAATTCACTTTGACATTTTCAAGAGGAGATTCTCATCCAAAAATTTGAGTGATACTTTCAATAATTTTGCAATTCCCTTCCCATGTATTAATACCTGAAATTATCAGGTTTACCAATAAATTTGGATGAGAAATCAAAAAAAAAAAAAAAGATCGATTATCATTTACTTCTATTTTTATTCAACCTATCACTTTCCCTTTCAAAAAGCGAGTTCGGTGTATGGAATTTTGGGCACATCGTAGGATACACAAACCGAGCTGAGTATAATGTACGGGGTTCCGTTGTTTTCGTGCAGTAGGTTCATGCAAACAGCACAAAGCATAATCTGTCTAGCCAACCCGAACGAAAATAGGGGTCCCAGCCCCACTTCGCGGACGATTAAAAAGCAATTTTGTCACACCAAAAAGTCAGTTTAGATACAGTCCGCTTTACCCAAAGCAACATTTAGAGTTTCCTCCTAAGGTACCGGTAATTGAGAAAGAATGTTGTTACCAAATTTTCATGTAAACTCAAATTTTGGAGCACTTGTTGTTGGTGCTTTGTCTGTTTGTTTATCCCAACGGTATGGAGGATGTGTGCATGTCATGTGCACGAACTACCGAACTAGCTTATGAAGATGACGAGTTTGCCTGCAAGGTAGTAGTTTAAGTTTTCCAAATCTCCATACCCATAATGAATTTAAAATATGAAAGAAAGTATACCGGGAATCGATGTGTAAAAATTTACATAGCCTACTCATTTTCTATACACGAATCGGGTTACAATGTGATTGAGTGATTTATCGGCCATTTTGGGGATACGTCTTCTCATTTCTTTCGTGTACCTGTTCTATAAATAGTTTCATTTAATTGTTTAATTCCAAACCTGAACCTGATCTGCTTATTTTATGAACTTTGTGTTGTTTGCATCCATATGTAGTATTGATAATCAAATTTATCACTTAGGCCTAAATAAGGCTGATGGACTCCAGAAATTCCTCACCATTAATAAACTTACTAAAAACATTTCTCCATATACTGATATCTTGATAAAAAAAAAAAAACCTTTAAAAATAAAATTGAAGCACGTTTTGTTTACTCATGGGGCCCTACCTGATCTGCCCTACTCGACCTGCTTCATATGGGCATAAGTGCATTTTTGTTATTACATATTTACTTAATAACTTAAGTAAATTAGTCACATCAGACATTATTGTCACAGTGACCTATATTCAATTGTTTCCTAATTGATACAATGCTAAACTTTGATCTCCCTAATTCTCATTTGACGTTTAATTTGGAATGAGTGGACACTGTAACTAAAATTGCATCAAGCCAGTGGTTCGTATTGTGTTTGTGCATTCAAGGTATGCGTGGCTATTGTTTAGCCTAATACAACGCAGATGCAGCGATTAGTTGTACTTCCACAATCTAAAACCACATAGTAAATAGTGTTGTTATACGGATAGGCCTGTAGGAGAACACCTCAGAGGACGCGACGTGTAGCCTCTCTCGGAGGGGAAGGGTGGGGAAGGGGTTGGTTTATTCCTCTGAAATCAGTTCTGTATACTTTGTACTTGTTCAGGAATAGCAAAGCACGGCATCCGGTGGTGAGGTTTGGTTCTGGTGGTATAGCTTCATGCTTCGTGTAAATTGGTGCCCTTATCATGGAGGTTGAAGTGTAGGCTTATTACCGCAAGGAGGGTAATTTTATCAAAGGTAAGTTATTCATCATTCTTCTAAAAACAGTAAACGAAAACTGCACAGCATTCACAAACGCAGATGCGTCACGTGACATAGCCAGAAAATGGGACTAAGCAACCGGCGCCACCATGAGTTGGTGCGCAGCACTGTGTGTCGAGCGCAAGAAAATTATGACCGTTGACCACAATACCTTCCAGATTAATTTTCAGGTCAATTCCGCAGGCCTAGTTATACAACTTGCGGGAAAACTTCCTATTTTTTTTTTTTAAACATAAACATGAAAAAATGCCTATTGAAAATATGCTGGCTGTTAGAGTGGAAGTTGTACTCTTTTCGTTCTGTTGCAACTTCCTGCTTTGTCCCATGTTGCGGTTATGCGCCTGAAAACACTTTGTAACGTCATTTTTGCCCAATTTTGGAGAAGAGTAATTAAAAAGGACCAAGCTTAGTTATTTTGTTCAACTGAATCAGAGGACACTGATGACTTGGTGGCGTGGTTAAGCCCTCAGAACGGATTGACAAGAGACAGCGAGAGGCCTAACCCATTTGGCTAATAGTACGGTCCCTCACAATTCATTTGGAGGAGGGGGTGGACAAGGGTAAGACTAAGAGTGATTACATGTACCAACCACTTTCTGGTTAGTTAAAGCCCCTGAACCATCGGACCCTTGGATTTTGCCCAATAGGTCACCAGAACACCTACATACGATTGATCTGTTGATTCAAAGTCTGACTCTGGTAAGTTGATTACAGGGCAGCTGTGAATGGTGCCCACCACGGGCAGTATGCATAGTATACGAGCATTTCGCAACACATTTAATGTCCTTTTTTGGCATTACACGCAAATAAACGTCTCTATTTCAAATTTCTGTTGTAAATGGCAAACTATTCAGGGAGACGTACATTCTCCAGTTTGTGTAAGCAGGTAAGTACCGCAAATCATCATCAATGTAGCTTGTGCACGCATGATGTTCGAATACCCCTTAATAGATTTCTAGGAGTTATTCAATCATAGTAAGCACGAAGAGAAAGCATCCCCTCTCCCGGCATTCATCAAAGATAAGAAGAGAATTATGGCCTTTAAGTCAAAGTTCTGTCATAGAATTTTTCAATTAAGACTTAAACCTGCATGCAATGTTTCAAAAAATGACTTCATTAGAAAGGTTAATTGCATGTATACATAAAAATAACAGACATTGTTTGCATTCGCAACTTACAGACTTAACGGTCTAATCCGAGAGACTACTAGATACCACCTGAGAAAAAACGCAATAACACAAAAATTTAGAATTAATGTGCATGTATAAATTAATTTATCTTTTGTGCTTCTTTATTATCCTAAGTACCATTTTGAAAATATATTTTCAAGTGGTACTTTGATAAATTATTATAGAAACTGTGTATGTTTTGTATATAATTTAAAAACTCACTTTTGATATCCAGTTTATAAAATTTTACACTTATTTGAAAATGAATGAAACTGAAAAAAAATGTGCTGGAACAATGTAGCATCGTGTACAGCCGGAACACTCTTCGTAATTTTAAATAATTTCTACATGTAATTTTCTGTCTATACCTTCTCCGGGAGTACTACTCAAGGAGCGTTTCCGCCTGGATGTAAGCACGGACATCGATTTGGACCCGGGCGGAAGGCATGATTAGATGGCGATTGAAATTAATGTGGGACAACAACTTGCCGCCTCTTTGCGCATGCAGACTGCTTACCGCCTTTTCAAGCAAGCGCACGTCGTTTTCGAAAGATAGTTATTTCTATAATTCCCAAGTCTAAAACTATAATCTTATATTATTTGTTAATAGGTTTGCCGCAAGCTACTTAGACTCTTAAAATGAAACAGTGAAATTTCACCCTTTAAAAGAGTAAAAGTTGTAAATTTTGCTCCAAAAGAACGGAAATCCACAACAAAAGAGGAAAGTTTCACTCTTGACGGAGTTCTAACAGGGACCTTTCTTTAAAAAGAGTGATCGCTTGTACGCACTCGTTGTAGAGTGAATTTTTTACACTCGCCTTTTACTATTCTTTCAGTGAATTAACACTCCAGCTTGGTGATTTTCCACTTTTCACTCTATTAGAGGGTGGCTAAGTTTCCTTTTTTTTGTTTTAGAGTGTAGTTGAATAAATTTCTTTTTAAATTCCTGTACAGGAGGATGTAATAAATCCCTTGTCCTTTTCCTGCGGTTTGACCGCACAGGGATGTGCCCACGCCGGGCGGCACGGGGTGTTGACAACCGGCCGGCACTCACGCATTTCACCCGGCACTGATCCCAAAATGACGAAAACACCCGCACTGTTTTTATTTCCTATAAACCATTTTTAAAAATTCCTACAACTATTCAAAGTCATCCAGTAGCATCCACAGTACTGTTGAGACGGTAACAGTGAATATGAAAAATTTTCCAATGGAATGGGGGCTTCCCCTTAGCCTAGGCCTAGACCTTTCTCAAATGATGTGTTTAGAATCAGAATACCCGGCACTCAGAATCAAATAAGCACATCCCTTCGGCACGTTTTCTTCATCTAGGTCTCACTCTCTTCTGTCATGTAGGGAAAGCAAGCGACAACTGGAAAAAGGGCCCTGGCCGGCCCGACTTGAACCAATAGGTTGGGAATTAGGCCGTAAATATCTATTTAACCGACTAACAAACTCTTTCGTCCTGGCCAAATATGAGTTGTGGTGTTTTAGTACAAAGTATGATCTGCTTGATCGATTTACCTTATGCTTGAACTGCACTCGACTTCACCAGCCAGCTAAGCTCTCCTATTACAAAACTGAATACTTTGTATCATTGTTCGACAGTGCTTAAATATGAAGTGCGGAGTATACATAGGCTTATATTTGACAAACATTTCTACGGAGGAAAGATTTTGTATGAAATATGATAAATCATATGAAAGTTGACGAATTGTTCCTACTTTCTAGGCATGACATTTCATATTAGTCATGTTCAACTTCTCCAATATATATTTCACCATAAGCCTGTCAGATTTATTGCTCAATTAGCCTCCTAATATAGACGAATCCGTGAAGCTAATGACGTTGGCCATTAGTGGGGTCCATCAGCTTTAAAGTGCCAATCCTCTCACCCCAAACTGCACTTCTTGTTAAGGGGTACGGGGTATGGGGTGAGAGAACTGGGCCTTTAAATCTCATTAATTTTTATTGCCTGTAAGCAAATTTAAAGCCTTAAAGGCCCATATCTCTCACCCCAAACAGTACCAGTTCTCCTAACCTTCTTACTGAAGCCCCTCCCACAATTGTCTGAAATGCATCCTCATCCAGACACAACCTCAGTTTATTGCTGAGTATAGAAATGCTCAATTAATACTACAAAAACACTCTCAGTACCGTTCATGCTGTGTAATATAAGCTTTGGCACTCTGCATTGTTTGAATTAGCTGTCAATCAAAGAGCTGAGCCAATTGAAAATTTCGGTACCCGGGTTCCAAAATTGTAGTTTGGGGTGAGAGGTTTGGCCCTTTAAATTCAGTGAAATCGAGGAATTGAGGGAGGGACGTTTTAGTGTTCAATCATTCACGATACAGGTGGGCAAAGAAAGTGTAAGATTTCAGTTCATGAGAGAATCCACGCCCTTGGACAAACTTATCCTGACCTTGCGGTCCTTGATTTTTACGCAACTAACAAAAGGCAACATTGTTGCAGATAACATAGTTCCAGTGACCGCCTTTTGTTGTCTGGGATTACCTACTGTTGTGAAATCGGCAAAGTCGTTATGCTATCGGTCAAGTAATGACGTCCACTTTCAAGGGTCAGAATTTGTCTAATGTGATGGACCCCAGTCTGTTATACCCGACTAAAATCATACTATTCCTTGATTGTGCGTATTCGTCTATTGAAATAGTCAACTGCTACTACCCAATTTTTCGCCTAAATTCCACACACTCTCATAAAGGTGTTTAGGAATTCCTTTTTTCTAAAAACTTTTTTGCCCCACTCCGGTAACACGTTTAGATGCTAAACACACTTGATTAATTCTCAAGACGTCCCCTTTAAAACGCGTTTAATGGCTAAACATTTAATGTTAAAAAACTAAGCACGTTACTTTAAACGTGTTTACAATGTGGGTGCAAAATAAGTATTTCATTTCTTAAACACGTTTTTAGAGTTAACATTTTGAGTTGACAAGTAATTAAAATGAGCCCATAAAGCCAGTAATGCAGAAGGTGTGAAAGAATAACACATCATTCGTGACTCAAGACAATAGGAATTCGATTATTTAATGACGTATGGTACATTTAGCAGGTAGAAGCATACTTTGAACCAAAACGAATATCTTGAAAATATGAAAATTTCTACAAAAAGTTTATTATTCAAGCTGTGTATAATCATATAGACTGGGATCTCATACATTTTAGTGCGTCAAAAGCTCAAGTTTTCTTACGTTCATTTTTTGTATTATTACTGAGTTCTATAGGAACCTGGGGAAAATGTCAGCCACCAGACAGCTAGTTTTATGATAATGATGAATATCTGATGGTAGGTTGAATGAAGGCTTTAATTCTAAATATTTTATTACCATTCTTTGACTGGATTTGGGGAAATATGATATTTGCATTACCACTGATGATTAATAACTTGAGTGTCTGCCATAATTGGAAATTCCGCCTTATTTTTTATTTTCTGATTAGGATAGCTCATATGCTATGTGGCGTATTAGGAAAACTCCCGTCTTGTTACCAAGACAAAGAAATTAAGGGAGATTTTCAATACATACAATGTTCATCGATGATTGGTCCTCAGAAGTAAATGTCTGTTGGAGGGAAGCTTTCCACTAAAGTGAGGTAAGTTGGCATTTCTGTCTAACCCCGCTTTTCCGTGTTGTCATCTTTGTCAAAGTGAAGGCTTTAGTAGGTCCAATTCTCTCACCCCAAATAGTGCCAATCCTCCTAACCTTCTTACTTAAGCCCCTCCTACAATTGTCTGAAATTAATCGTCATCCAGACACAATCTCAGTTTATTGCTTCAGAAGGAGCACAGAAAAGCCCAACGTGTATAATCAAAACACTCTCAGTACAGTTCTTGCTGTGTATGAATCAAAGAGCTGAGCCAATTGAGAATTTCTGTAAACCCCTACAAGAATTGTAGTTTGTTGTAGTTTGTGGTGAGAGGATTGACCCTCTAAGACTAGTTTTTTTAATGGACTGACACTTTGACATTGCAATCCATGATTAGAGGGAGAATGCAGTCACTTTAGTTTGAATTGGTGTACTAGACAATCCAGTTTCATGATTGGCTCTTGAGGATCATACGACAATATTTTAATTTTGTTTCTCAGTTGTGAAATTTACCACAAGTTATTGCTTAGATCACCTTTAAAATGTAATATCCAAGTACTTAAATATTATGAGGAATACTTGGAAGTGAAATAAGAAGAAAAATGTGAAATTTAGCTGTTGTTTCAAAATTAGTTGGACGGAACTGCCTTTGGCCTTTAAAAAAACTAAAACCAAGTTTACAAACAGCACATGCAATTTTAATTGGTATCATTAAAAGTAAAGTCGAATGAAATGACTGCACACTCCATAGGCGAAATCTTTTTCTGTTGTCGGTGGGTCACAGTTGTTTCGTTCGACCGGCCTGGGTAAGCCTACAGGGAAAGCTTGCGGAATACTAGCCTTTGTCAAGGCTTTTCGGCCAACTATTATCTAGCTCATTTAATTTACATTGTACCCCAGTACGATGATAGGCTCGGCTCTTTCAACCTTCATATCGAATCTGCGCAGCCTGCACATGCGCCCCTATTAGATCTACCCGGCCTTAACGATTTCCAGAGGTCTAACACGAAGGAGGTAACAGCCAGTGTGTTTCCAGAGGGAGGGATGGAAGTTGAATGAAATCCGCCCGAAATACTAGACAGAGGCTAGTGGAATACTTGCAGGTGTGGTAACTGCGTTTAGAGGAACTGAGATTTCCAAATTGTAAATAAACACTCGAAGAACAGTTGCCCAAACAAAAAAGTGCTCTTCGTTGGAGTAACATAGCACTTGCTGATTTTTTTTAGCAAGCTTCTCTAAATTTATTGGACAATTTTTATACAATATTTGGGGAGATTAAGATGGTTTGCTCAATCTTTCGCAATTGTCTTCCTCAACAATTCATCATGTGTTATATTTGCTCAACTGCTGTAAGCGTGCATCCCGTGGTAGTCTCTTCTAAGACTGTCTCTAAATCTCCCCACTTACTGCCCCATTTCCTAAACATTTGTTCACGCCAAGGCGCTAAATTGAGGGTCCTTAGATGCAGCTTGGTACAATAATTGAACAAATTCTTGGAAAACTTACTGTGCATGTGTGCTTTACGTTGTTATAGAGGGAACAAATTAGAATTAGAAATGAGAATGGGTTAGGAAGCACGACTTCCATCTAAACACTTTTTTGACTAAGAAGTAACCCAACCCGTGCTTCCTGCGCCCTTAATGGTTCCTAGAACACGCCCTCTGTATACCCAGCCAACATGCCCCCCCCCCCCATCTGGGACCCATTCGTGTTTGTCAGGTGTTCCCATGTGGGGCCCAATTGGACTAGCCTTTCCCAGCTGAAGCCCAGCTAGGCTTCAGTTATTGAAGCGGGGCCCAGTTGGACTTCATCTGGGTATCAGCTGGGAAAGGCTAGCCCAGTTGGGCCCCACGTGTGGGAACCCCCATACAAACCCAATTGGCGCCCAACTGGGCATGTTGGCTGGGTATGACAAGTCTTGAAGTGAGAGGTTGTGCTACTCATTACAAATCTAGTCCATCACCCCTGTACAATGTTGCCAAGCGTATCGGACAAATTCCTTTGTACTTTTACCGTAGTCTGTTTAAGAGAATGAATATCTGCATTTAAGATATCTTCCAAGGAAACCTCATCGCAAAGTTAGGAATGGTTATCTTAAATGTTTAGTATTGTATCCTGTACAGTAAAGATGTATACATATCAGAATATATGAAGGGGGATTAGTCATGCCCCATTATTTTGATTGTTGAACATTAACTTCACTTACACTCCTCTTGTATTTATGTTCAAACATTAGTAGGACGGAATTCATCCACCTTTCGCTTGGGGTTGGCGTAAATGTTTATAAACCAGGAATTATATCACTTTTAAGACTAGCTAATATTTGTATAAAATACAAAAGATGATCAGTGAAAATTTTTCAAGACAGCTGTAATATTTGCCGCCAATAACCTTGTTTGACAACATCTGTCCACTATGTTTCGTTTCAATCATACAGTTAGGCGAGACTTCATGCTTTGCGGATCTTGTAGTAGTCCTACAAGAAGATTCAATATTACCGTATAATACCATAACGCTTAACATACGGTAACTGCACGTATGACATTTCTTAATTTCATACTCATCACAAAGTGGACAAATTTTCAAGAGGGATTTTTTTTAGATGAAAATTTCAAAGTTTCGTCTTGTTACTTTTACATATCCTGCACTCTGAAACTATTTGGATATAAATTGGGTTGTTGGTTTCATCATAGTGCTCCTCCGTAACTCATGGTCAAAGAACACCTAGGATGGTTTAGTACAAAATTGCCCTTTATTAGTGACGACTCATCTTACTTGTGTACCTTCTTATGAAATCGAGGTAGTTTTTTTATCCAACACATTGAGAGGTGTAAATGGTACCAACTGGGAGAAGAGCATGTTACAGTTTCTGCTGTTACACGATGTTCCGTGGGACTATGATATATCATGAAGTTATGATTCAATAATGGCGCTCTCCTATAAAGTGCAAATCAAAATACAAATTATCAGCAGGGAGGGATTAAATTATTACCTATGTTAAAGGAACTGGATAGTGGCGTATTTCCGAAATTAATACATCCTTCTACACGAGATGATCACCCTCACCCTCTGGACGTACTAATTTAACATATAGCCCAGATTTGTTTTATTTTGTCATTTCAAATAATTTTGCAAAGATATTGTGCAATAATATTCCTTTGAGATTTTACAATTTGTGCTTTGAATTTCTAGTCCCTTACTTTTTCTTCTGACAACGGTAATTTTGAATCATTTCCATTTGTATCAGTTCTGATCGATGAAACGGTACACAGAACTCACAACGTCCCTACGTACGTTGGCTCGTGAGGTTCATGAGCAACACTGTCGATTGTGTAGGTGTTGAAACTGATTTTTTTCGATTAATGAGTCGTGGTAGACCTAGGCTAGGCCCTAACGTTAGCCTACGTTAGGCTATACACGAATCCGGACAGCAAGTGATGGTCTGATTTCAGTCAGTCATAACTGGGGTCCGTCACCTTTAAATCTTTCGATTTCCTTGCTTACCTCTATCATGGATGGTTGTGCACTAATTTGTATCTTAAACTCTCCAATTTCACTCAATATGAGGGTTTGAAATTCATGTAAACAATAAATAAAGACATTTTTAGGCTAATGGACCCCACTAATGGCGGCATACAGTCACTAAAAACAAGCGCTAATCGGATTCGTCTATAACGTTAGCACATAACGACAGCTGTTACACAAGACTTACTGCATGTGTATGTCTTTGTTTATTGGGAAATTTGTGGAGAACTAAAATAAATTTGCCTTTAGAAATTCTTGAAACATTTCGCCTACTCAGAAACATCTCTTCCCTGTAAGTTTTATCCAATCTCCTTCAACAATGGTTCCTTGTCTGTCTTTAAGAGCCAGATAATCTTGGATATTTCCTCTCGTAAATATGTAAAATTCAAATTCGGTTAAAACCAATTTTACTGGAGTAATACGCGTGGCTTTCCTTCTTTTTGTGAACAAAATGTGCTATTTAAAATCTTGCAAATTTAGAAGCTTATCTAGGAAGTTCTGATAGAGGGG
Organism: Holothuria scabra; assembly: GCA_037179385.1. Lineage (NCBI taxonomy): Eukaryota > Metazoa > Echinodermata > Holothuroidea > Aspidochirotida > Holothuriidae > Holothuria > Holothuria scabra. The sequence goes on from CM074201.1 coordinate 17,901,471, forward strand.
CGCAAAGTTCGATCCATCGTTTTCGGGAGGGGAGTTAAAGAGAGGGGTTTCTCCATCCCTCTGGAAAACTGTTTTTGAAAGCTGGGTCAGAGATGCAAAAAGTTCTATATTTCACACATCTATAAAGCACAGTCTTGAAGTATGACTTCGGTCACGCATGTCGGCTAATAGGGGTTCATCATCTATTGCGTTCCGCCTTCACTCTTGTAGTAAGAGAGTGAACTTCGCTCTCTTATAGAGTGAAAAGTATGAATTCGATCTATTAGAGTGCTAATTCACACCGAAGATAGTGAAATTGACTCCAAAAAGAGTGAAATTCACTCTTAGAGGAATAAAAATTCACGTGTAACGAACGCCTGCAATAATCACTTTTAAAGAGTGATCAATGTAGGCAGGCTGTGTCATGAGTGAAATTTCGCTCTTTTGGAGTGAAAATCACTCGTGGAGTAAATTTTCCTACTCATGAGGCCCTAATGGAGCGAATTTCTTTTCTTTTTTCAAACCATGTTTTATTTTTTTTAATTCTTTGTGTGATGCAGTTACATTTCAACATTTTTTTTCTTTTACAATCATTTACTTGTTCGAAGGACACCAAAAGAAAACATGAAATGAAACTTATGTAAGACAAAATAAATTTTGCACTTTTCATTCTGTTAGAGAGTGAATAAGTTCACTGTTTTGATTTTAGACTGCACATCCTCCAATAGTTTATCAGAAGAATCAAAAGATGTACAACATAGAAGCATTTTGTTCTTTAGAGTCTCGATTACTTTCAATTAAATTAAAATATAACAAAGTAATTACCGACATAGAACTTTCATATTCTATAAAAGCTTTAGAGTGAAAAAGATATTTCTTTCAAGTGAAATTAAAGACCACTATGAATATGGAGTAAAAATTTCAATCGAAAAGGAGTCATTATGCTCTTTTTGCAGTGAATATTCAGTTTTAAATCTGAATCTCTAGTTTTAATCTTTTGTATTTAGAGAGTGTTTCAGTTTTTAATTATGGACAATATTTGAATTTTCTTGAAGCCGTTATTTTGTTCCTGTAAGCAGTGATAATACATGTGTATCAAAGCCATTTCCCACTTCCACCGTATACACGAATTCCTGAAATAAAATAAGAAAATGAAGAGAATAGCACATAATTTTTATGTTAATATAACAAATCTCGAAACGAGATTAGGAAGGGTAATTGTCTTCTCAAATTAATTATCAATCGATGAACCAAATCTTTGCATTCATCGGCATAAATTATGACACACAATAGACGACAGGTAGTTAAAATTCAAATTGAACTACTTTTAACATTTTTAATGCTCGGTGACTGTCAATTATCTTGAAATTACCAAAAAATTGTCATTTTCAAAAACCGCATAGTGCGTGATAGAAAGCTTAAAAAAACGGTTTTTGAAGTCGGAATAGAAGCCGGCTGCAAGGTGACGGGATTTTTTTGTAGGAAAATTAAAAACCAATTTCTAAATCTCGCATACAAATGCTGTTGCCGTACATGACACTGCAGTATCAAACTGTAATTTTAACAATATTGACACCCAATTAATGTGTAATTTGACACATATTAAAGCCGGATTGCTGAATTAATAGATAGATCTATACTCAAGATGATCGGTTAAACCACTACATTTCCTGAACATCTTCAAAGTAGATTTGACACCCAAGTTCGTGATAAATTCACTTGTAAATATGTCGAAAGTCACGAAGGAACTATTGAATAATCCCTTCGACTTTTTCTTGAGTAGCATTATTTTTCTGTCGTGTTTTTTTTTTTTTTTTTTTCATGTTCGTCTGTTGGGAACTACATGAGTTCTATGAGACTAATGTCATTCTCTGTGAAAATTAAGAAGATGGCTTCCAAATGTGTCACATCTTAACAGCTTAAAGGGAAATATTGTGTTTGTTTTACAAGGAAATTTCATCCTTTTAAAACCAATATTTATCGGCAAGGAGTAATAAATAATTAAAAATAACGCAGTATGGTAGCCTTCTTATCGAAAAATAAGTTTCCTTAAGATAAAAATTCAGTTGTTTGTTGCTAAAAAATAATTTGTTCACCCAAACTTTCAACATTTCAAAAGATGCAACTTCCATAGCTCTTCTGGTGCATAATATTTGAGGATATGAAGCTATTGCTGGGGTTAATTGTTAAGACTGAATGATTTGATAATGACTAGAGCTATTTACTTTTTAATGCTATTTTGGAGAATTTTAAACGCAATATTTCCCTTTAAGTTGTTACATACGAGATGCTCTTGAAAATGTTTTCAGAGTGTTCTAGTGGAAGCATTTAAAAACCAAGTCTTCTTACCACAAGATAGTTCCAACTCTCCCAATCTATTCACTTTAGCCTTTTTTCAAGATGTATGTTTAAATGGCATTAACATGTATCTAATAGCGACATCAACATGTTTGTTTTAGTGTGACCAAGATGCATGTTTTAGTAACATCACTGTGTATGCTTTTGTGACATCAAGATGTATGTTTTAGAGGCATCGAGACGTATGTTTTTGTTACATCAAGAGGTATGTTTTGTACGAGATGCTCTTGAAAATTGTTTTCATAGTGTTCTAGTGAACGCAACTGAAGGCTAAATCTTCTCATCACCAGATATGTTCCAATTCTCCCGAGTTATTCACTCTAGCCTTTTCTCAAGATGTATGTTTTGGTGGCATAACCCAGTTAGCAACATGCTAGCGGTCCACCAGCGGTCCGCCAGCAGTGACTCTGGCGGGCCGCTAGCGTAAAACGCCGGCGGACCGCCGCCGAAATGGCCAGCTTTTCTACGGTGGTCCTCCGGCGGAAAAACGCTAGAGAACGCCAGTGGTTCACTAGCGGACCACCAGCTGTAACAGGCTTGTGGTATAGGATTATTCCATTATTTTACAGAGGGTGATTTTTCATTCATCATGATATTTCATTCATTTCCTTTATTGTCCATTTTGCAAGAGAGTTAGCTAAACACAGATTGCTTGTTACAATGGCCCCAAAGAAGATAATGACCTTTCCAAACAATATGGTGTCAATGCCAGTACAGAATTAAAATGCCTTCAAACTTTAACTGCCAGGAAATAATCATGCAAAATGGCGTTCATTTCAAACTGGTCAGCTTTACAGTCCAAAAGTTCAGTCCAACAGAACTTAGTTATAGTCTGGGATAAGACTCTGATCAAGTAACAGCTCTAAAAAGTATTCCAAATGTCTACAAGTAGAACAAATGTGTAAATCCTGCATGTTCCGGTTTCCATGCAAAAAGGAATGTAATTCTTCAGCAGTGGTTAGGCCTTCCGTCAGCAAAGGTTAGGCCGTTTTATGGCCATGTCCTAGTGTCTCAAAGAACTCGGTTTGGCCAGCAGTAGAGAATTCACTGATCGTTCCCATGTGAGGTATTAAAGTTCCAAGAACAATATAAGGCCTACCATCAACACTCCACGATGACGGATGCGAAAATATCGCTTGACAAAAGTAGTGTTCTTTGCTCTGACTGCATTCAACAACTGTATGCAGAAGTTGCTATACCTTTACACTAACTGCCAGCAAATGGTAATTCCATACACTGCCTTTGTTATGTGAATAGCCTATACAGACCAACACACTTCATCAGAAGCTTTACACTACAATGAGCTTGCATTTGAAATCCCCTTTGTGTTGTGCACACAATTTCACTGACCAATCACAATGGACTTCCTGGATATTATTGTTAATGCATGAGCTCAGTGCATGAGTACAGCTAAGGATGTAGGCAAGCTGACCTGTTTATGTGGAACAACTCCTACCAGAGTAGGCCTAAAACTTCTCTTTTATGAAAAGTCTTCTTAAGTAGGTAGTTTGATAGATTTCCTAAGAACAGAAACATGTACTTTGTACAAAAAATTTCACCAGCGGTCCACTATTGGTCCGCTGGCGGTTTTCCGCCAAGACACAACTGTACAAAAACGTCCGTCGGTGCGCTAGCGGGCCGTCAGTGTTAAACCGACAGCGTTTTTCCGCCATATACGGCCAGCGGACCGCTAGCATAATGCGTACTGGGAAAAGATGTTTATGTTAGTGACATCGAGATGTATGTTTTAACGACATCAAGATATATGCTTTTGTGACATCAATATCTATGTTTTAGTGACAGTAAGATCTATGTTTTACTGACATGAGCTGTTGAAAACTCCTCAGATCGGGAGAAAATTTGCCTGACTCAACGGTATGAATATTTATGAGCACTTGCTTGCTTTAAATACAACTGTTACACCAAGGAGGCAGTATACATGCAGTCCACGTACACAAAACAACACGAAAGAATACCCCCTTACCTTTGGAGTTAAACCTTTGCGTTTCAAATGTAGGGCAAGAGCAGTCATTTAAAACCTACCCTGAAGCAACAGCTTAATCTCCATTTTCTTTTGATTTCAGTTCAAAGAGACTGGGTCATTTTACCCCGACTGACTTCGTTATTGCACATTCAAGGCAAACCACTAGTAACTAGTTGGCACATCTGAGGAGAGGAGAGGAAATATTGTCACGTGTCTGATGTCTCTCAAAAGACACTTATGAAACAGGAAATGCAGTGTACTACACCAATTCACTTTGGGCGGGAGGGGTGTGTTTCCTCTTCAGACTAATATTCCTAGATGTATGAGGCGGTGAAACAAAAATTGCACAGTTGTACTTATTGAAGTCATTTACAAAAGGCAAGGTGGAGGTTTTCTTTCCTGTCTTTAATATTAAGAGGAAAAATTTTACCTTCCCAAAATACTGTCAGATAGGTTAACTCTCGATTGGTGGCATATTTTGCATTACAACTGAATTGCTTTTAGTTTGATTGTTGGAGGGGGCTGGATTTGGAAGCCTTGTCAGGTCCGTAGACAAGGAAGGAGGGAGGACAAGGGAGGTATCCTCTATGATTTTTCTCCCTCTGGAAAATTTTGCCTTTGACATTTTCACACATAAATTGCCCTTGAGAAAATTATTTAGTCCTGAAAAGTTTTATTTTTCGACCCTTCAGCATCTCGAATGGCTAATTCTTCACCTTGTGTGTGTACAACCTGTGGTCCACCGGTTCCATTTAGACCGCAAGGCATACATCATGACAAACAACAGTACTGCATAAAGGGGTGAAAATTTTATGAAAACAACTGAAGTAAACACTGCAATCATGGGCGTCCGCAGAAATTTTTGCAAGGGGGGGGGGCAAGGCCATTCATGGATGATTGAACTGTGTACACTATCTAAGCGGAGCGCCACCATAGGTTGGCGCGGAGCGTACAAGAAAATATTGGGCCTTACAAACCCCCCCAGATGCCCGGAAACTACACTTGGCGGTTGTTATAAGCTGCATGTACCCAGCTCTGAAACAGGAATTTCTTGCCTGTAATTTTTAGATTTTTCTAATTTTCAGTGTAAAATATTGTTGAAGGGAAATCTATACATCTCGGTTACGGCCTCGCTTGCCTATTCACGATAAAATTTACAACTGTCAAACAGCTTGTATAGGCCTATATCCATTACCCAATTATGAATCATACCCCCCCCCCCCCCATCCATATTCCCCTTGTATATCCCAGTTACATCCGCGCGTCGCCACTTGAGATCAGCACGGGACCAAACCAAGACCAACGCATTCATCAATAGTCGGATGCCATATGCACACTACATACCTGACAACTAGTACAATTTTGGCATAGTTTTTACAATTACTAATTTCCAATAGATATCACGAATGATGGTCCCCAAATTACGATTTCACTATTCAGCATACCATCTTCTCTTTTGCTATTCCTGGTCAAATGTCCGCATATTTAACGAGTAGAAACTGACGCTGTGAGTAAAGACATTTTGATGATTTATTTTTAAGTTTTTTAATTCAATTTTTAATTAATTTTTCACAAGTTTGATTTTCCGGGGGGGGGGGGAGCAAGTGCCCCCTTGCCCCCCTTCCGGACGCCCATGACTGCAATACATGCATGGGTAAAATACGCTTAGCTACTCCTGGACAAAGTTATTGGGACACTTCCTTACCTGCCACATAGGCGCTTAGCTACTTCTAGAAAAAGTTATTCGGACACTCCCTTACCTGCCACATAGGCGCCTAGTTACTCCTGGACGGACAAAGTTATTGGGACACTCCCTTACCTTCCACATACTGTCTTCCCGTTTTCCTCTCCACCCTTCATTCAATGTTGAAAAAAAGAAGAGTACACTTTTTTCTAAAGCGCGCAAAATTATTTCACCTTCCAACCAATACTGAGATGGGGCGCGGACATTTATCCCGGATCACCAGATAATCTTTTCCCTGATTAAAAGCAGTCTTATTGGTGCTGTTAAATGACGCGTGTAACCCAAGCTAAAGAAATGTCAATGGTTTAGGTGCGTTCGATTTTGTGGCTCGAGCCAGCAATCGATCTTTCGGAAAATTGATCTTAAAGGTAAAGAGCAGTCCCCCAAAACTTATTTTGAAGAAAAAGCTTAAATAAAACAATTCTTGTCTTATTACTCTTCAGAGTATCTCTCATTACATTTTATGACTTAACTATTTCATATTTAAGGTCAACCGAACAATTATTTTTAGTAATCTTCACATTTGAAGAGAAGAAACGTGGCCACATGACTCCCAACAGCCAATCATGAAACTGGACGTCTACTACACTACTTCAGTTTGGGATAACTGCGCCTGCCCTTTAACCTCATTAAAATGTCACAACTTGAGCGGGCCAAATCGACCAGCCCTCCGAGGTGGTCTGGTTGAGCCGTGTGACGTATTTTACGTCAGATGTCATCCAGTCAAGAAACTGGTTTAGCCAGTTGAGCCGGCTCCAGCCGCAAATCGAACGCACATTGTTCGCTAGTGAAATTTTGCGTGAAAGTGTAAGTTCATACAAACATTAGAATGTGAAGAATATTAAGCGGTGTTAATTGCATGTGCTGTTTGAAACAAAGGTATTCGATCTGAATAAAAGGATCCGGTTACCAGTTTGGTTTTCATAGTGGTTTTAGGGTGAACTTAGTTACAACAGGGAGGTGTTCGGGTGGAGACACAACATTCTATTGACTCTTCGAGGCAATGCTTGTTGCCGACAGTAATTTTCCTTTTCTTCCCAAATATTTTATCTCAATACCTAGACCAACTAGGATCACTGATACGTTGTCAAAATTCCAGTGAGAGGGCACGCCCTTACGTTGTATATCGTTAACTTTTCGTTACCATGAAAACATATGAAATTTTACACTTTCGTCGTAATTCGTCGCAATAAATGTAATTTCTGTTTATTTCTTTGGAGAATTTGAACGCTATTTATATTTCGAGTGTGTTTAGGAGTTAAACAGAAAGTTACGAAAATTCGGTAAAATGATTTAGCCTTTATAGACCAGGCGGAGAGGGGGGGGTATCGTCACCCGAAAGCGAAATTTATGAGACCAGGTGGATTTGGTCAATTTTGGGTCGCTGATTCCGAAAATCGAGGGAATACGGGCCATATCCGGGCTTTTGTGCGCCATTTTGACGTTTAAAGTTCAAAGGGCGCCCCCTATTTATCAAAAATCGCGTTTTCTCCATATATTTATGGTCCAATCATTAACTGATGTGAGATTTGGTTCTAATATTCTGAAAATATAATGCCAATTGATAAATACGGGGAAATATTAGTATTCATATTAATATGCTAATTAGTTAAGGTTAAAGGTCAAGTTATAATGTTAGCAGAGAAATAGGCGTTGGGTTTGAGTCATGGGAAACTAAATCGAAATAGACCTGCCTTACACCCTAAAACACAATACATACTCATTTTAGAGCAAGTGGCAGGGTTGGCGCTATCTGACGACCCCCTGCCTCCCCACCTGGGAACAACGGACCCCTTTTGAAGAATTAAATTGTATAAGTGTAATGCCGACAACTAGGGTTGTGTTGGTCATCGCACGATCGTGGTTTGTAAGTTGATTTCTTTTTCCAGTTATTAATTATATACAATATATACCATTGTAGTTATGGGGACAGATGTAGTAATAGTCATATCGAAAAGTTTCGATTATTAATCTCACAAATGCGTTAAAGTGTATGGGCGTTTGTTATTGATCGTTTTTCGATTAATGTTGTGCTCGGGGTTGTGATTTAAGGTCTGGCAAATTTGGATTTGTGATGTCCATGCTATTACAAACACACAGTTAATACTTTTTTGATTGGGCACACCTTTTAATTTTGTCGTAAAGCATTAAGGATTGATATCCTTAAGCAAAAATTTGCTTTTCACCCCAAATTTATAATTTGGAGGATTAATACTTCTAACCACAAATTTATCGAAATGGTTAAACGCGTTTCTGGATGTCATAGGTAGCAGGGGGAAAAGAGTTGGTGTAATTTGGTGAAATTGGGTCTATAATTTTGTCGGAAATCGCGTTTGTGTGACATAAAATGACGCTTTATTTGGGGGAAGTTCCCCAAAATTATGACGTCACAAACTTTTGAAAGTGTCAAAAATCATATATTTCGAATGAAAATTGGTGTTTCATGGGTTGTTTCATGGGTTGCGTAGACATATCATTTCGAAGAATAATTAGAAATTTTGGTGTTAAATGAGCAAATGATCGTTTTTGTAAAAAAACTTTCGATATGGCTGTCCAATCTAGGCTTGGCATATATTCTATAACATCTTTCGGAGAGAACATTAAAGTGATTTCATTTACCGGCCCTTAGTCGGCACGGTTCTCAGAATCGGTTCCCGCTGTATGGCATAGGGGGAATATGTGCATAAAAGTGCCATTCACAGTGGATGTGTACGAAGGCTTGGTCGAGGAATTGCTCAACTGCCCGGCAAACAAGGTAAGTGGGCTCAGAATAGGCTCAGGAGAGAATTTTTAAGTGCATCTAAGTGGCTCATTTTCAGGAGTGGTGTTACCTGGGGCCGGATGTTTGGATTTACTTGGGAAACCTCGATCCCTTGTGGGACAGTGGTTCCTCTTCGGATAGCAAAAAAAAAAAGCAAAGTCGGCTAGTGAACTGGTCCACCCGAAGGTGCTTCAGTGTGGCGCGCAACCGACTTGGTCGGCTGGGCAACCGAATTTTAGTAGCAAGCCTATGCCAAGTGGGAGGAAAGCCGGAGTACCCGTGGAAAAACCCACGTACATCGAGCGGGACTTGAACCCATGCACATGTGAGACACATTGGTACACAGCAGCTGGAATAGATCACTGCCACTCGACGACCCTCCGGGAAATATATATAATGTATGTATACAAATTGTCACGTTTAGCTAAGGAATCATAAAGTATCAAGCACTTTTGCAGTTTGCTTGGCCCTTGTGGTACTTACTACCATTGTTCCACGAAAGCCAAGTGCTCTGTTTGGTCACTGAAAGGAAGGTCAAGTGAACTTTAACTCCATCATCTCATGTTTGGGTAGGAAACTAATATGTCAAGCATTTAAAGATTGATGTAAAAATGTTTCATAGGCTTCTTCTTCAACTTTGGCTTCAAGTTTACTCTGATGGACTTCTGACCACAACTTACTTTTCGCTACCCAAAATTTGGAATTTATTCCCTAAATTACATTTTTTCTGGAACTCGTCTAAACTCCTATGCCCTCGTATGAAATACACGTAAGACTGACCTTTGTAATAAATCAATGAGATATTCTATCACAATCGCACCTTTAAAACCAATATTATTGACGTATTACTTACGTAGGCTATTGGGGTAGAATTGCATCAAAATTCATGGGTGATCTTCACTCCACTTCCTTCCCTTTCGTTCAAGTTTTCGCCAAATCTGCCGATTGAGCAGGCAACGTATGTGGGAACATGTTCGAGACGTGTCTATAGCCCTCTCCCCTCCACACACGTATGCACACTGCCAAGAGCATTTTAGTCTGCTTTAAAATGTCATTCGTTTCGCTTTAATTTAGTGAGAGGCGGTAGCAAATTGAAGGTAATGACATAAATTGCACATGTTATAACTTGAAAGCATATATCTTGCCAATTTTTATATTTATTTTTTCGTATATTTCCCGTTACAATGCTATCCGAAGTAGTAATATCATTGTCCCACAAGGGATCGAGATTTCCCAAGTACATCCGAACTTTCGGCTCCAGCTAACACTATCCCTGCCAATGACCCACTTAAATGAATAGTCGCGCACTTAAAAATTCGCTCCTAAGCCTATTCTGGGCCCACAGGCAGTTGAGCTATTCCCTCGATCACGCCTTCGAACACATCCATGTGAATGCACATGTTCCTCCCTATGCCATAGAGCGGGGACCGATTCTTCGAAACGTGCCGATTAAGACTCGGCAAGTGAAATTACTTTAAATGTTCTCTCCAAACGCAATTTATGTCAAGCCTTGATTGGACAACACTGGTACTTTCTTTGTTCACCATAACTACAATGGTTTATATTGTATATAATTGATAACTGGAGAAAGAAATCAACTTACAAACCACGATCGTGCGATGACCAACACAACCCTAGTTGTCGGCATTACACTTATACAATTTAATTCTTCAAAATGGGTCCATTGTTCCCAGGTGGGGAGGCAGGGGGTCGTCAGATAGCGCCAGCCCCGTCGCTTGCTCTAAAATTCTTATCTATTGTGTTTGTAGGGTGTAAGGCAGGTCTATTTTGATGTAATTTCCCATGACTCAAACCCGACGCCTATTTCTCTGCTAACATTATAACTTGACCTTTAACGTTATCTAATTAGCATATTAATATGAATACTAATATTCCCCAGTATTTATCAGTTGACATTATATTTTCAGAACATTAGAACCAAATCTCACATCAGTTAATGATTGGACCATAACTATATGGAGAAAAGGCGATTTTTGATAAATAGAGGGTACCCTTTGAAATTTAAACGTCAAAATGGCGCACAAAAGCCCGGATATGGCCCGTATACCGTCGATTTTCCCAAAATTGACCAAATCCACCTGGTCTCATAAATTTCGCTTTCAGGTGATTCCACCCCCCCCCCCTTCTTTGCCTGGTCTATTAACAATGCTTATAGCAGACGACTCATTGAATTTGTTGCAAAACAAAGAGAGTAAACTATTTAACTCTAATTGGCAGTCGCTTAGCTAAAACGTTTGATTAGAGTTTGAAACCCGTCGGTAACAAACCTCAGATCAAAGCATCTTTTAACAAAGACAATTGTTTCAGGATTACTTGGTTGTGAAAGAGACAAATCCTCTTAAGCAAGGGACAGAGCAAAAAGGCTTAACAATAGAAACAAAGAGACCTGTCAATCAAAGTTTGATGATCGAATGGGAACTACTATTTTTGAAGTACCTTCTGTGTGACAGATGGGAATGCTGTGTCTCCACCCTATCATCTCCCTGATTACATGATGTTGTACGGCTCAGTTATAAATGGTACGCGTGTAGACAAAAAAAAAATCGAAAGTTTGTTGTCAAGGGAACCGACTACATCGCAAATGTAGGAGGCGATTAGGTGGGATCGATTAGGTGGGGGTGTAGGGGACAGGGCATGACAGACTGACCCTACTAATAAAGCTTCTTTACAATGATGAGATTTAAGTGATATGGTAGCACCTTTTTAGAGAATTTCGATTTTTTCCCCCTACTGTTGCCTTTCGTTGTCAATCTTGGTTCGTCGGAGAAACGAGAGCAATTGTTTTAAATAGTAGGCTACAACGGCGTATCTGCAAATTCGCGGATCGGGTCATTATTAGTTGGTCGGGGGTTGGGATAAAACAAACCATCACTAGACTTTCTCCGCAGGGCATTCCATTGGCAAATTAATATGGAACGCCAAAAGGCTCACCAAATATGATGACGTTCATGTACTAACTGCTTACGATCATGTACTGATTTCATACGTACGTACTGTTTGCTTACGTACATGTACTGATTTCAAACGATCATGTACTAAATGTCAGTACATGATCGTAAGAAATCAGTACATGATCGTATGAAATCAGTACATGATCGTATGAAATCAGTACATGATCGTATGAAATCAGTACATGGACGTATGAAATCAGTACATGATCGTAAGCAGTTAGTACATGAACGTGTACTTTTACTACATCACATATCGGTGAGCCTTTTGGCGGACTTCTGGAACGCCGAAAGGCTCACTCTGTATTGCGTGCGGAAGAGACAATAATAACATGATGATCTTACCTTTTTACATGTACAACGTGTGTTTTTAGATGTACAACGTGTGATTTTACATGTACATCGTAACATTTTAGTATATGATGGTGTAAATTTACATCATGATCGTATGAAGTTAGTACATCATCGTATATTTTTGGTACATGAACGTGTAATTTTAGTACATGAACGTGTATTTTTAGAACATCATCATATTTGGTGAGCCTTTTGGCGTGCCATAAATTAAACATGCATACTACTATCACACCTAAAGCCCTTCCACAAGAAATTGTAGCTGCTTCATAGAAGGAGTTGTTCACCGGCATCAAGTCTAAGTCACGTTTGTTTACCACGCGAAAGGGACAAAGCTTTTTTTTTTTTCTTTCGTTCAGCTCATCGCTGCGGAGGGGCGGTAGCTCAAAGAGGCGCTACGCATGCTACTTTTTGTTTAACGTAAGTAATAATGATGTGGAATACTGGAACATACGTAAGCATACATCAGTATTCCCATTGCGCAAGGTTCAAGAGCATTGACCGAAAACTAGATCATATAATTTCCATTTACGAAAGTCGAAAATCGCTTTAGAAGTGATGTCATCTTCGGGTTTCTTTTTTCAGTGACGCAAACATGTGTAAAAAAATCCTAGATAGTAGCAAATGAACTTCTGCCCATCCCGCAAATATATAGAAAATCCAAATATTGTTTCAAGAATGATCACTTTTGGCGCTAAGTCTCGTAGATAATTTCTTCACTGGAAAACTCAAATGCGACAAAACCCACAACGGAGGTGTCAGACATATTTTCGTTTTTAATCTTGCTAATTTTCCACAACTTTGGATGGCTGAATATTTTTCTTAAATTTCTCAAGCATTCGATGTAAGCTCGTTTCTTGGCAAGGTTGAATATTGACAACGGTATCGCATTTCACGTAATCAAAAATACGAGATGTCAGAATAATTGTAAGATTTCATTGCAGAAACATGCTTACCCAAAATCTTTCCTTTCTCGGGCAAAATGTTTGTTTAATTATGACTTTCGAAAAAACTGGCATCTCATGGGCGGAATTTATTCCTGGATTAAACTTTCAATCTTCTTGTTTAGGAGGCTAACGGCCTGAAGGCGGTACTAATACAAACTTGTTTCCAAGGTTACAAATCATATGGAGGGGAAATTCCCTTGGGTGTTACTCATTAGATTATTCACGATGCAGAAAATTGGAAGCCTATACCTGCACCTGGGGTTAGGGATTCGTTCGTCATAAATAACTTTTAAGCGCCTCGATCGAACACTATAAGCCTGATCGGGGTTATGTGTTCGTCAAATGGAATTTGTGACTATGATTCTTTTTAGTTTCTTCTACGATATGATGTTGCTATCTCCAGAAGATTTCTAGAAGAGAATTTCATTTTTAAGCAGATCTTTGTTTACAATTTAGGTTGAGATATTGTGAATATATTGTCTAGCAATGTGCTAATCAGTTTGATCTTCGAAAAGTACCGGGGTCGTGGTAAAGGTTTCAGTCACTGTATCACATTAGTATAGCATAGATACTAAACCGTATCAGGGAGTTATGAGGTCGTGATATAGACGAATCGGAGAAGCGAGTGACGTCGGCCGTTAGTGGGTTGCGTCAGCCTGAAATCGTTTTAATTTTATTGTTAACGTGTACTCCTAAACCCTCTCATTTATTGAAATTGAGCCTGGGGTAACCAATATTTATTTTAGTGTACAACCATACAGGACATGGTAACTAAGCCAAGAATTTGGTGGATAACATTATTTTAACGACACACCCACACGAATGTGTTATATAGCAGTATCTATAGTGTCATACCGTGCAAATACTGTTCACGTCCTCGCGTTTAGCCGCCTCTTACGACAGGCGGGGATTACCGTGGGCATATTCTACCATTCCCAGCCCACAGGGGGACTGGTGTCCCAAGAAGTCTGAAAGAATAAAACTGTTGGACTCAGTTTTGGCCGACTAAATCAGACCATCACTTGGCTGATTGGTTTAATCTACAGGTCAAAGTAACACATCACCGTAGTACTGTATAGGTACATGTCTGTATCGTTGTATACTCCCTCAGTTATCCTATGTGACAAAGAAAAGACATGGACAGTGGAAACAAATACATCTCAGCTTCACTAACATTTGTTGAAATGAAAGGTGTGTTGTAGGTGTGGTTATGTCTGTATGCGATCGTGGCATCATTAAATGGTGGATGAATGGTTTCTTGGTGGCGTTGTCAACACCAAAACACTTTTAAACTGAGTTTAAATTTTCGTTAGCACATCGATTTTCGTACACGAAACCAACATGATTGGGACTTCATATCATAACGTTAGTACTACTGACATCACTTTTAAGAAAGTACCCGGTACGGTTCATTCCATTTCTCCAAGTAAACTTACAATTCGCAGACTTCATATTAAAAGAAAAAAACTTGATCAGGAGGAATATTTGTTCTGTATTGTAATTACATTCTGCACAATGCCAGCTGATCAAATATGGCAAAGATTCGTGTTACTTTCCTCACTGAGCAGCAACTGCAAGTCCTATGAGAAGACAATATAAGTGCCTCTTTCAAATGTCATGCTCTGGACTGGGATTCCCTCTCTGCATAAAAACTGCCAAAACATATAGGTGTACTTATTCTTTCATTCCAACAGCCATGAACTAAAGATTACCGTACTCCTCGTATTCCCTTGCCTACGCAGCAGACTTTAAAACATACGGTATGCCTTGCTCCTTGTTTTGGAAGCTGGGGAGTTGAGAAAACGAAGTCCTCTCCTCGGGGTAGTTTTCCGCACCTTCTTATACTACGGTAGTTGATGTGAAAGATAATTCGGCGAATTTTCCCCAAAAACATCCTTTAAAAGGAATGTTTCTTTTTTAACATTCCAGGTTAAAGAAAATTTTTCACTCGAAACGTTTGCAACATTTCGTCATCGCGGTCTATACCAGTTCCGTCTGGTGTGCAATAGTTTCAATCTCGCCCTTCATCACTCTAGCTTATGATAGGCTACTGTTTAATCTTGGGAGAGTAAACTGATCGTAAATCGATGAAAAAGTACAGAAGAATAGTCTCCTTTCGATTTCCGTAGCATAATAAACAATTAAAGGTGAAGTGTGTACACCCCATCTCTCGGGATTTGCGCCTCTCAAGAATCTATGAAATTTTAGAAGATAAATCGAAGGGGCGTTAAAAAGAAGTATTAATCCCAATTAGCATATTTAATCTCTTTTTATTGGACAAGACTTGCATTTGAGAGATATCAGAGGTCTCTTTCATTTCATTCTTGCATTGTCTCGCGGAGATTGAAAAGTAGGATAGCGGAAAATTTAATCCCATGCAGGAACATTTGATAATGTTAAATGTTTATACCAAAAGTGCGACACGCGCTTGGACTGAAAAACCAGTTTTAACTTGTTTAAGTTCTCTGTTTATATAGAGTTAAGAAAGAATCAATGGTTAACGATTTGTCCTTTACCTTCACGGCACAGACTGCACATCTTTGAACTCTACACAAACTTCTCTCTATAAACTTCATCACAAACTTGGATCTTTTGTGTGATTTCATATCCCTTTTTTATTTTTAGCTCCGAACCTATTCTTTTCATTACAAATATATACACTCTAAAAGCCAATGACACTCTTTCATAGAGTGGAAAGTGGAAATTCAGTCCATTAGAATGTTATTTCACTCCTAGAATAGTGAAATTTATCCAAGAACAGTGAAATTCACTCCGAGAAGAGTGAAATTTCACTGACTCTATGACGAACACCTGTAGAGGTCACTCTTTTTAGAGTGGTCCCTTTAGGCACATCACCAATAAGGCACATCAACAGTAAGGACATTCGCGCTAATATAGTAAATTTCCACTCTTTTGGAGTGATCGGAATAACTCTCACTCTTCTAACGAGTAAATTTACGCTCTTTTTATTTTTAGACTTTGATAACTGTGTAACGAACAGCATCCTATAGAGCTGTTTGACCACACAGATTTCGTTCTCAAAGACGTTGCTTTGGGACCAATTTGGTGTTACTTCTTGGTATTCTCTACAAGACACCTTACAGGTTAAATTCCCCCTTTCGATACCATACTGCTCCTTGAAGGGTCCAATGTTTGAAAAAATGGTCCTTTCATTTTTTTTTTGGGGGGGGGGGCTGGGCAAAATTGATAATCGGTGATTTTAATTTGCATGACGTAGGTTTTTATGCTCCAAAATGAAGTTGTTTCCACTTTGTAGTACATTTAATCAATTTGCTTGCTATGCCAGTAAGCCTAAAAATAGAATAGTTTGATGTACTAGATAAACAAAGAAAATGACCAATTATCTTATGTTTCAAATTTCAACGACTGACATTTAATTCAATTATTGTAAGAATAAAAAATGCATACTTGACAATTCCAACAACTGAGCATTGAATTCTTTCATCTAAAAGAAACCTGACGGGGTGATGTAAAAAAAAACACAGAAAAGTTAGAAAAGGAATGTCATAAATAACCGGTCTGGACAATACATACTAAGCACTTCATGTTGACTGACTGAAATACTAAAAAGTAATATTTTAGATTGAGGAGGAGGCGCTAAAAAGAACCTCTTCAGAAGAAATTTTTAACCGGCCAACGATAGCGCTAACCCCTAACCTAAACCCAAACCTAGCAAAGAATGTTATCGTTACAACACAACGGCAACAGCTAATCAAAAAATACTGTAGTAAACAGTGTGCTTCAGCTGGTTTGATATAGCCATTTTGTCAGAAATAAGTTTCAGTATAAATTTCAATATGATACTTTCAATACGACAGTTCTCCATTCTCCGATAGCCATGAATCTACCCTCAATAAATATCTGGTGAAATTTCCCCAGATTTACGTGTCAGTGTGGCACCCAAACAATCCCGGTGAATTTAACAAGGAATTCTTTTTCAAATTAACAAAGGATTGGTTTAAAACCAGAAAAACGGATATTTGGTGGAATTCAAGGGTCGATTGACCTGCCCTCTTCTTTAAGTTAATATATTACAACAGTATATAATATTTACCAGTGGCGGAGCTGCCATATGGTCAGAGGAGGGCGGTCGCACCCCCCTCCCCCTTACGGACCAAAATCATCCGTCGGCACCCTTTTAGGCTTTAAACATACTTTACTCTTGCACCATTATTGGCAAAAACATAGTTTAATAGAGCTTAATTTTGGTTAAGGCCCAGATAACAAAATGCTAAAACAGCCACCAGTCAGCCAGTAACTGTATACCATCTGCACTTCATTCTGATGAAAAGGGTCATCTTCTGTAAAATAGGGATAGAATTTGCGAAACGTATCTTTATGTTTTATACCCACTAATGAATGTTGTTGCTGTGCTGAGTTAATTGCTTCCGCACCAAGCGTGATTATTGGCTTACAAAATACACAGATTGACATTAAATTCACCCTCTCGACCAATAAAAGATGTTGCAAAGGGCGCAAAAGTCATCATAGCGCAAATAGGCCTCTTGTTGTCGGGGATAATTGTCAACATAGACGGTGACAAGAATTTATAAAGATACCAAAATAGCTTCCACAAGATTTTTTGAAATCATATGAAGAGAACATTCAGTTTCAAATAAAATAAAACTGTTATCATACTGGTTATGGTTGAAGAGTTTTAATGAGCAGTTTCCATTTTGCTTTTCTTAAGTGACCATTCTCATGCTAAATGGCTGTTTCAGACACTGCACGATAATCCCATGAAAATGCTTATTTCTGTACTTTCGTGGTCTCAAAAGCCAGAAAATAGCATCTAATAAACCTAAGTGTAGTCTTCCTTGTATTTATTATGAATTCGGTATCTAGAGAGCCAAGCAGATTTTTTGTCTTGGCCATTTCTTGCAATGTACTCATAGGCGTACGGGAGCCCTTCAGTTTGGGGGGCAGAGGATTCTCTGCCCGAAAAATGTGATTCTGCCCGAAAGACTATCTAAGCGGAGCGCCACCATCAGTTGGCGTGGAGCGTACAGAAAAATTTGAAAAATCGCAACCCCTCAGAAATCCGGAAATGGCCTTTCCCATGCTTATAAGCAGAATCAAAGCCGTCGATATTTTGAACTTTCGTTTGCAATAAAATTTTCACCAAAAATGAGCAAATCTACAAAAAGGTCAGAAAACTCCCAGATGAAATGTACCACTACAATTGGATGACTATATTAGGCTGTAATCATTGGAAAATGAGTTTGTTTGCGCGTTCTACAAACTATTTTACGTCATGCAGCATGAGATTGTCATCAGTATAATTATGAAAATTGAAAAACTTCAGAAACCCTCGTGGAGGGGGATAGACAGACTCTCAGCGATCCGCGCCACCATGGCTTGGCCCGGAACGCCCCAAAATTTTGCCCCAAAACGCCTCCAAGATCGCTGGAAATGGCACTCCCAAGGCTATTTAAGAGTTCCCACAACTCAGTAAACTGAATCAATACGGTGAGATGTATTACCCTAGAGTTGTGTAATCAGAAAGAAAGGAAGGGGAAAGGCACTATTTATATATTCTTCCCCGATCTAGCAATCGGTAACTGAGGTTCGTCCTTAAAAACATTTGGGATGTGAAAAAAACATAATATAATGATATACCGCACCTGGGAATGTGTAAAACATTACCTCAGCCTGGTCTTGTATCTTTCCGGGGAAAATTGTAGAACGGAATTAAAAACATGAGTACCGTATGTGTGTGACTACACTGCGACTCTTGCCCGAATTCCAGTCCCACTGAATTGATACAACTGTCTATATGGCTCGGCCCGAACTCCCGACTATGTATAAACATAAGCGAAGGAAGATTCTTTTTTATTGGGGGGGGGGGCACAAGTTTCCGGCAGCCGACATAATGGTGACGCCTTAAGGCGTCCGGTTTTGCGCGAAGCACAAAACATAATCGGCCTTGGGTTCAGGGGCCACTTAAGGGCCCATGGTGGGGTTCAGGGGACAAAGCCCAGCTGGTAGAGGCCCATGGGGGTCTGGATACTTTTGTAGGGGTGGCTGGAGTTTAATATTTAAGCGTAGCGCCACCATCAGTTGGCGCGGAGCGTACAAAGAAAATTTTGGATTTTAAAACCTCCCAGATGGCTGGAAATTGCATTTGCCAGGTTTATTTGTCTCTAATTCTTGTGAGAAAAATTTGTGAGTTTTCGTAGATTAAAACACCCTTTTGAGACACTGATTAGCTCAATTCATTACTCCACTGAACTATGTATCCTAGGATGGCAAATCCGGAATCATGCTGAATGTTGCAAGCAGCTGATCCAGTCCACGCCTCAGTAAGGTATTTCCAGAGGCGTAGGGGGGGCATTTTACTTCTGGGGCAGAAGATTTTGCCCCCAAAATGTAATTCTGCCTGTAGGACAGTCAAGCGGAGCGCTGCCACTGGTTGGCGGGGAGCGTCCAGAAAATTTGAAAATTCGTACCTTTCAGACAGTCAAAAATGACATTTCCCAGGCTTGTAAGGTTGGCGCCAAGCGTACAAAACATTTTAAAATATCCGACCCCTCAGACAGTTGATAATGGCATTTCCCGGGCTTAAATGGGGATCTAAGGAGTCGCTATTTTGAGTTTCCTTTTGTAAAAAAATGATAACTTGAAACTTATATTCTGCTATGAAGCGGTCTAAGTGGAGCACCACCAAAAGTTGGTGCGAAACGTGCAGGAAATTTTGAAAAATCTGACCACTTCAGACAGTCAAAAATGTCATTTCCTTTACTTATAGGGGGTCTTAGAAGTCGCTAATTCGAGGGTCTGTTTGCACAAATTTGTTCACTTGAAACTAAAATGCTGTTAGGAAGACTATCTGCGCGGAGCTTCACCATTGGTTGGTGGGAAGCGAAAAGAAAATTTTATTTTGAAAAATCGGACCCCTGAGACAGTCGAAAATGACATTTCCCAGGCTAACTGGGGATCTAAGCAGTCGCTATTTGATCAGAAAATTACCAGATGAAATGTATCACTACCAACCGCTATTTTGATCTTTTTTTATTTTGACTGGAAAAATTGTGTGCCCCACCTTCCGACTATATATGATTTTACTTTTGAAAAAATTAGGCCTATGGGGATCTTAGCAGTCGCCATTTTGATCAGAAGAATCAGATAAAATGTACT
The DNA here is from genome assembly GCA_037179385.1 of Holothuria scabra. Lineage (NCBI taxonomy): Eukaryota > Metazoa > Echinodermata > Holothuroidea > Aspidochirotida > Holothuriidae > Holothuria > Holothuria scabra. The sequence goes on from CM074201.1 coordinate 17,921,722, forward strand.
ACTACCACTGAATGAAATGAAATAGATGATTTTTCTTCTATTAGCAACGCTTAATGACGGAATTGCCATGTTACAAGGTGTGTTGAAATGAATTTTCAAGCAGACTTACGGGAAGACATTCTCACGCTGCATCATTAAAGTATCGAAAAAAGCAAATTACCCGATTCTCATAACCATTGCCCGTATTTGGCTCTAGAGCAGGATAGATGGCAAACGTTTGGGCACCTGAACACCCTCCTGTACATCAGTTGAATTAATTTGGCAATCAAAAACGTCACAGCATTTTTTAACCTTTGCCCGAATATTTGACCATTTCGGGCAAATTTTTGATGAAAACCTTTTTTTCACATTCTAACCAAATGTATCGCAGATCTTTTTTATTTTCCTTGAAAACTGTACTTTAAATATAGCTTCTTAAGTCTGTTTTTTCGGCAAAGATTTGAAGTTATTAAAATAATAGGCCATTTCTGGTATTATGTTACACAAGATTTAAAAACAGTCTCAAGAATAATTGTTTCTTTTAAGCCACAGGCTTCCCAAATGTGTCGCGATATTTTCATCTTTTAATTTTTCGTTACTATGTTACCCTTACTATGATACTTTTCCATTTTCGGCCAAATGCTTGAAAGAATTTGGATATTCGACAATTTCGGGCATTGTGTTGTGATTATCTTTGAAGTAGCGGTCATAGCTTTTTGAGCTAATAGACCCAAATATTCTACCCACCACAAAAAGGGTGATTTTGACTTGTGCATCCCCAGGAATGAAAAAAAAACCCTCCATGAGGTAGAAACATGCTAGATGCTAGGAGCACACTTCAATCCACACCAAGGTAGCCAGTTTTAGCCACTCCAAATCTCTTAGAAAATTATCCATCCTGAAACTCGACGAGTAAAAAGTCAAGAGATTCCGAAGATGTGAAGCTTGTCACAGCCTACCTGAATTTATTCCGAAATTCAGAGTGGGACAAAATTGCAGAATACCGTGCAACTGTTTGAAGGGCGAAAATAAACTCTCCTACAGGTAATCGTTAATGTGGGGTCCAGGGGGCGACGTTCCCGGAAGCTTTGCAACTTTTGCACTCTGAAAAGTAATATTTGAGACAAAGAATAGCCGAAATGTAATAAAAGCAACTTTGCTTAATTACTTTTGAAAAATTTATTTTGCGACAATCAGTTATTGGGGGGCTTTGCCCCCCCCCAAAATCTCATAAAAAATTATTGTGGGCCAGGCCCCCCTGCTCCCCCCCCCCCCCCGGCTTCCGCCGACTATGGTAAATGATTTTTCTACTAACGCCGTTTGTGAAAAACCCGGCTCGTCACGTAGATGTTTTTACATGAATTTGTGGACAGACTTTTTTTCTTTTTTACAGATTTGTTGACACTAAATTCGCATGAGTGAGCAAACAAGCTACGCTGATTTGTTTACCATTGCCAGAATTTCGGTTCCACAGCACTGCAGGTTAAAAAGTTTCGCAAAATTTTAAGAGGATCATTTTTAAAAGTGCAAAATCGTTATCTCATTCATATGCTGCCCAAATACCTCTCGACCCAGTACTTTTCAGCCTTCTGGTGACTATTGGTGATTGTCATTTAGTAATATGGTGTGTCACAAGATAGCCTTTGATTGATTTGTTCGGACAAAATTTTGGGGACTGTATACATCCTCTCTCCGCTTGTAATCTGGCAATTAAAAATATCCCAGAACTTTTTTGAACTTTTGCCCGAATATTGTGTCATTTCGGGCAAAGGTTTGCCCAAGAGTATGAAGTGAGGCTGACGAAAAATTGTTTTTTCATAATCTGCCCGAATGTGTCGCGAATTTTAGTATTTTTTAGAGTTTTCATGAAAATTGTACCGTGACTATGATGCTTTTTTATTATTTTTTGACCAAGTTTTTGAAGAAATTCGGTAGCGCCTAGGAGTTTTCTGTGCAAGTAGAAACAAATCAGGTTTTAAAACTCAAACGGCTGCCCGAATTTTTCCAGATCCCTGCCCGAATTTTAGGTTTGATAAAATTTGGGGGGGGGGGGGGCAGTCTGCCCCCTGCCCCCCCCGCCTCGTACGCCTATGTTCTTAATTAATTTCTATTACAGAGTGGTCACATGATTTGAATTTCGTCAATTAATGTTTCTTCGTGTACTTATCTTGATTTCTGGATACCAAAGTTGTACACATAACAGTGATTAATTTCCATAACTTTTTCCTCCTGTAAGGTTGCATGTTATTTGGTTCAAGCAGGTTTAATCTTTATCTTCACAAAGTAGCCCATTATTACATTAAAATCTTAAATCGAGACCTGAAAATAACACAAAATATGATAACCGCCTTCATACTAGAATGTGAAAGAGAGGGATAGAATCATGGGTGTCCGCAGGAAGGGGCAAGGGGGAACTTGCCCTCCCCTGGAAAATAAAAAACCTGAAAAAAACGAAGAAAACGTGAAGAAAAGAGGAATTAATTAACATCAACATTTCTTAACAGTTCACCCAGTGTTTTTCCTATTTATATGTGGGAAATAGACTTAATAAGAAATGCCATTTCCAGCGATCTAAGAGGCATTTTTGGCCAAAATTTTCTTGCGCTCCCCGCCAACTCATGGTGGCGGGGAGCATTTCCCCCTACAAGAATTTGCCTTCCCCCCCCCCCGCTCGAATTTTCCTCTGCAGAGGCCCATGGATAGAAAATTTAAACATGCTTTAATAGGAAAACTTGCTGAGGAGAAATGGCAAAGTAGTCTTCTACCAGGTGCGGAAAATCAAATGGAAAGTCTAAAAAGCCGTGGCTTCGATCGTGATGAGGCTAAGGGTATTTGCTCCTTCGAAACGCCCCTGTAAACCATTTCCGAACCTCTAACCGAAATCCCTAGCTCTGCCACTGATCTTTAAATGTATCGTTATGAAATATCAAGTCAACCCTGTTAACTTCTAATATTTTCAGATCTATTTCACTTGTTTTTCAGCAGAAAAATCGTCAGTTCTATCGTAAAAAATATTAAACGTAGGGCACCCACAATGCGCATCCTCAAAGCATTGATCGGAATCAATTCCTGAACTCATATAATGCATTGCATTGAGAAGTTTGCACAGATAGCTCGTACACAACCTTGTATATGGAAACTAGTCCAAAACACAATCGTTGTCTCAAAGAAATAGGTGACATGTTCAGAACGGTCTGGAGGAATATATGCTGCTGTATCTTTGAAGATCAATTAAAAAACTCAAATTTTAATAGTGTGTTTGACAGCTAGCTAGTTTAACGACACACCAACACGAATGTGTTATATAGGATCATACTGTTCAAGTCCTCCCGTTTAGCCGCCTCTTACGACAGGCGGGGAATATCGTGGACATATTCTACAATCCCCAGCTCACAGGGGGACAACCATTGAAGGACTTGCTCGGTTTTGTGGCGCCGACAACCCGCCAGTCATAGGATGAGTATTAACGGTTTTATGTGCGCATTTTATAGGCGACAGTCCGGGACCAACGTCTCACTACACACGACCTCCTCAGCCCACCTAGATGCAGTTTTACGTCATATCCAGGACGTGTTCGATAGCAACCAAACCCAAAGTGTATGAAAACCATATGAGGTTATAACGCTCAGTTTCCAACCTACTGGTTCAAGTCGAGCAGGCCACGTCCTTTTTTTCTAGTTGTGGCTCACTGGCTTGTTTTTCCTACTTTATTGCTTATGATGAGCACCAAGCACCATGACAGTGTAGGTCCAGTTATGAAAATCCTCGGTATGACGGTCATCAATCGGGAGTCGAACTCAAGACCTCCCGGCATCAAGTCGGATGCTCTAACACTTGATCATGAAGTTTATGTAAGAGTTACAGTAAGATGGAGTTTTACGGCCCAGTTTCCAACCTATTGGTTCAAGTCCAGTCGGCTACGGCCATTTTTTCCACTTGTGACTCACTGGCGTATTTTCCCTACCCCATTGCTTATGCGGAGTATGACGCACAATGGCAGTACGTTCCATTTTTAGAGTCTTTGGTATGACTCGAAGTGGGAATCGAACCCGGGCCTTTCGCGTGAGAGTTTATGTAAGAAAGGTAAGTCTGAATATAATAATCTATTGGTCATGCTCTATATGTTGGAAATGATAGTAATATTAACAAGTACTTTATATCTTTTACAGAGTTTTTTTCTGACATATTACCACGGAGTCAAGAGCCTCGGTGTCAAGAAGGGGCAAAAGGGAAACGCCCCCTCCTGGGTAAGTGTATTATTATTTTGTAATATTTGTTTCTTTTACAATATCGTTAGCATATCCCCCTTTTAATATATGTTAAAAGTGTTCCTAAAGTCAAAAAATTCAAAACTATATACTAAACAGCATGAAAATGAATTCTAACAGTCCAACTCTCCATAATACATTCTTGAGCTAAGATATAAAATGTTAACATCTATCCACTTAAAACCAATTATTCGATTGCGTTCTGTTTGTGATTTTCTTGTTGTACAACTCACATTACCTGCTTTGTTTCCGTTTAAAATTAAAAATATTTTTATGACCTTGAACACTTCCTGTTTGCTCGGATAGAATGTTGCACAGAGAGGGCTTAATTAATTACATCACCCCATTAGAGTAAGAGACCTATCTCATATTAGTACAATTGGCCGTACCTTCAAACAAACAAACAAACAAACAAACAAACAAGGAAATACAAAGATTATATTTTGAATAATACAACAGTCACATCACAAATTATTGTGCAATGTACCATTTAGGCAGCGGGCCGTACACGAAAAAGTGCTTTCGTTTTTAACTTTCGTGACGCACATCTGAGGGTCGGCATAAAAATTACCCACGAAGGTCAATTTTTACCTTTTGAACATAATATCAACTACCACAAGCGAACGAGTTGGCCTACGAAGAGAAATTGGAGGGTGAATTGTTGGCTTTTTATGGCCAAAATTCATTGTATATACTAGTTCCACGAATTTTCTGACACGTACAAAATCTATACAATGCCGGGCATAGTGCACAGTGCAGTGGTCGGTGAAATTGATAGGGATAAACTTTTTGTCAATTAATTGAAGGAAGAGGAAAAACAGGGAAGTAGGACGACTTTGGAGGAAAAAATTGAATAAATCAGGTACAGCTAGGAACGAGAAAGGGTTACGAAGGAGTAACGAAGTAAGGAAAATGAAATAGAAGAAAACAAGAATAAGAGTTTGGGATAGAAAAGAGGGAGAAAATAAACACACATGACATGAAAAACAATTAGAAAAAGAGAGAAGAGACACGTCGATTAAGGATACCAATGGATGGTTCACATGATATTGTTCAGTCAATCTGGTTTGCAGTTGAATTATGAGAGAGTAAATAACCGATGACATGGTCAAGTGGTTAAAGCATCCGACTTCAGGCGCGGATACAAGGGGGATGGGGAGGGCTCATGGCCCCAGCCCTCCCTTTTTCGCCACATCAACAATAAAACATACGGAAAATTAGCAGCGCAGCTCCCTCACACCCCTGTTTGCTCTTAGGTCAGCCCCCTTTTTGAATGTGAGGATCCCGCCTGGACATGCAGTTGGGAGGTCGTGAGTTCGAGTCTTAATTGGCCGGGTCACACTGAAGACTGTAAAAAAACACCTAATGCCATTGATTGTGCTTGGTGCTCAGCATAAAGTAGGAAAAACAAGCCAGTTAGTCACAACTGGAAAAAGCTAGGCCGTACGTGGTTAGAAACTGGCCATATGGGCCGTTTCGTAAAAGTCCGTCCATCTTAAGGGGATAGGCAGTAAATAAATGGATGGACAGGCTTACGGCCAAGTAGAACTTAATTCCCATTGAGACCCTTTGTCCAAATTAACCAAAAGGTTTCAAAGGTTTCCAAATGGTAAAGGGATTTCAAAAGGGTTTGGTTTATAAAAAGGGTAATTTTATAGTTCCCTTTGAGTTTTGACCAATTTCCATCATCGACCAAAGGGACTGCCCTTCAAATGCAAAGGGTGTTTACAAAGGGTGTCACTTGAAACCGTTTGGGTTAAATTGGTTTAACCCAAAAGGTTCCAAATGGAATTTTCTGCTGGGCTGCCAAAAAACTTTGACTATACCTAAAACTGTAAAGTATAATCTCCGTCTCTTCTAGTGAGCATGGCTACATGATTTTGAATGAGCGTCGAAACTTCATGAAGCCTTGGTCGTTCACTCCAAGTATAAGTTCAAACTATATGGATCTATCGTCAAGGAACCAATCTCACATTTCCTGCTAGAAACTTAGCATCATGTAGTAGAACTGATCGCCAGCATCTCTGCCAGGAAAAAAGGGAACCGATCGTGGGGTAAAGTTTACAAAATGTGAAAATACCGACCGGGGTGAGAGCATTATCTTCTGTCAGGTGGAGAGGGGCCCATTCCTAGAGATATAATCACAACAACCAGTGGTTCGAACCTGCCACTTATTCATATGCTTGATTTTGCATGTATTTTATAGGTGAACATTCCATTTGGAACACTTTGAGCACAATTGTGTTGAAATGGTAGGCCTACCCTTCGGAAATTACAAAGAAAAATCTTTTTTAAGCATAGGAGTAAGAAGCGGAAGGCTAGGGGAGAAAGCCCCCAGTAAAATGAGGGGACGGAAGCATGCTTCGCCCTCCCACTTCCCGGGTCAGAAACCCTTTCTTTAATTTTCCAAATCTCAAAAAACTAGTTCTCACTAATAGATGAGTTTGGTAAACTTTTCTGAGCTCTGGACATAACAAAATCGGATATTTACCATTTGTGACACCACATCATTAAGAGACACCGGCAGCTATGTTGCTATGTTTGTGACCTGTCTTTCATAAAATTCCAATTTTTCTACAATTTAAGTTCTTGATTTTGAAATATTCTGTCTTAAAAGGACAAAAAAATTTGGGAAACTTTTGAAATGTCATCGGGGTCTGCGGGTTTGAGGGGTCGCGATTTTTTCAAAATTTTGTATACGCTCCGTGCCATTTGAAGATAGTCTTTCTAGAAAGACTTCATATTCCAGGCAGGAAAACTTTGGCCTACCGTATTCAAATGTTCTCATATATGAGAAAATTTGAATCTTAAAAACATTTGAATCTTAAGAACATTTGACTCTTAAAAAGTTGGTTAAAAACATTCACCAACACTGGTCACGTATGTCAAATACCTGAAATTGGTTAAAGTTTACCCAATAATTGTTGATTAATGGGTTATCCAAGAGGTTTTTTACCACTTTATTGGGTAACCAGCCTGTGTGGTAACCAAATAAACAACAAATATTGGGGAAAATTTCAGGTATTTGACATACGTGACCAGTGTTGGTGAATGTTTTTAACCAACTTTTTAAGAGTGATACACACCTATCATTAGACACCTTTCAACCCTGTCAGTTGAGTAGTCTGTGTCGACGTTTTCTTCCTTATAAAAGCTTAAAGCTCCATATTTGTAATTATTAGTTTTAAAAAGGCAAATTTTCCGGGCGCTTTGCGCGCCCTAAACTTCAACCCTTAATGCAGTAAGAAGTGGGTCATAAAGCACTCAGTGGTAAACTTTTCCGAGCCGCTACTGTGCTGTTTCCCTAAATTTTTCTTCAATTTGGGCTTTTAAATTTTTGTCTGAAAAAAGCAACAAAGTGTCGGAAGCTTTTTGAATGTCGCCGAGAACTTGAGCACTTATCCGCACTCCTTAGATAACATTATGTAACAACAATGAACTCAAGTCGACATACTATCTCAGATATATGCTAATAGGAAACGTAGATTCTTCGATTGTCCCCCAAATATTCAAATTCCCTTACATTTCCTTAAACTTCCTTTCCTTTCTGCAATACAAGTTCCATATTAACAAATGTGTAAAGAGACTCAAATTTTCGGCGCGGTCAGCGCGCCCCAAATTACGTTCTTAATTTGATACAGTATCATATTTTATTTTTTGTTTGAAAAGTTATTCTTGCTCGAAGGAAAAGAAAAACCGAAAAAATTAGCGTAAAAAATGTACCTTTTGGTAAATGGGGGTAGGGTGAGGTGCATGGTCAAAAAATTTTCCACAGTAAGGCACACCCCTATTCAAAGTTGGTTGGGGTTGTGAGAGCTTGGCAAAAATAGACATAGGCGTACTCAAAGATATTTTTATCCTGTTTGCCGTGAACTGAATATTTTTCAAGTCCCATTTTGCCCGGCCGCATTATGTCGAAAAGTTTTGTACAACTTGAAAAACGATCATTTGCTCATTCTATATGAAAATTTTTTAAATGTTCTAATTAAGGTAAGCTAAATCGGTTATGCTTTGGAATGATATGTCAAGGTGAGAGGAACTCATTTAATGTCGATTTTCATTCAAAATACATGATTTTAAACGATTTCAAAGTTTTGTAACGTCATAATTTGGGGAATTTCCCCAAAATAATGGGCCATTTTATGCCTTTACTACACGCGTTTTACGACAAAAAATGGAGATTCAAATAAACTTAAACTATTACAGGCTACCCACTTGCCCTAAAATACATGTATAAGTGTCAGTGCCCTGAAATAAGCACTTCCCTTGCTATGGGAGAAGTGCAGTCCCCCTATCCCCATCTGAAAGGCCTACGCCTAATAGTATGAAAAATACCAAAGTCTGTTTGCGATTTTCTATTGAAAGACTAGCGCCTGTCTAAAGCTATCGGCCATGTCATGACGCCCAGTCTCCAGGGGCAGGAATTTCTGATGTGATTGTCCGCCAGAAAGATCAAAATTTTTATATATGGCTATTTCGTCGAGTGTTATAACAAGCATTTCATCGGGAAAGGGTCAATGGCTTTTACAAAATGTGGTCAGTGTACCGTATTTAGTTTGGCACTAGTACTGAAATCATATTGGGACCAGGAAATTTTGTACACGAATTCCGATATTTTTCGGAAGGGAAACCGTTCCCAGCCGCTAATGACAGCTTGACCACCAAATTTTAAGTAAGTTTGTAGCGGTTTAGGATTTTTAGATAGCACGTAAGTTACTTCTAAGCCGAATTAACGCTACAACTATTCACCCAAAACTTGAGAATCAACACGCCTCCAGATGGCAGTGCCTATTAGAACCTATTACACGAAATACAGCTTGGCGCCCGTATTCGTATTTTTCACCTTCCAGATTTCGTCGTTCCTCGATATAAAAATGATACTAGATGGGTTGAAGGGTATTTTTTTTCAGAGATCGGATTGACGCTGATTACACAATTTGGATCGGTATCCAGCCCGAGTTACTCATTCGCAGTTAACGTTACGCGCGAAACCGACGCAGCAGGGACATATACAGTTCCTCGTTCCCGACAAAGTGTCCTTTTTGTTTCCACATCTTTTTACCTTTTTTATCCCAAGTACCAAAAATAGCATAAAAATTTGTTTAATTTTTCATTAATTTTACATTAAAGCGCAATTCAGATAATTAAAGCGCCAACATGATCAGAGGCTGCAGCTGCAGTTTTAGTGCCATTTGAGGAAAAGTTTACTTAAAACGTGGAAGTTGTGTGTCTATCTCACCTTCGCCGGACTTTGAATTTAAAGGAATAATTTTACTTATTTTTTCTTGATCCATAGGCCAAACGGATCGCTTGTGGTAATCGCATGGGTTATTATTTAATCTTTTCCCATCGATTCGTATTTTTTTTTCAATCAGACCCTCCGAAGTGCGTCACGAAGTAACATGAAAGAGCGGGTGAGATTTTGGTCTAATTTTATAATATGAGTGAATACACTTTCAGAGTTTTATATCACGGTTCAAGGATGTCCTATGAAGATGGGAGTTGGACTGGTAGAATTCATTTTTACAGTGCTGTTCAATATATATTTTTGAATATTTTGAATTGAGGTACACTATACAATGCATGCTCCCAGGACTTTTGACGAGCCATCTTCAACGATCTGTTAAAGAGGGCATGACACGGCCACAAAAAAAAATGCATATTGCAAGATTCGTTACAGTATTTTACAATCATCTCACATCAATTCGGGATAAATGATATTTGAAGGAAAACATTCGAAATCCAATTTCGAATAATGCCGCAACAGGTCTTCTGACTTTTGTGACGCAATTTGTGGCACAAACCCCGCCCTTTTTAAGAACGCGCATCTACATGTAGAACTAATGTAACGCTCGGTAAAATTATTTCATCTTAGCAACTTCATGAAAACGATTGCATCACAATACAGAAACCAACATACAAAGCGAAAGGCGCGGACCATGATGGGGATTCGGAGCAAATCTTTGGCCAATGTGTTCTCGTCAGGGACTGCCTATACATGGACAGAGCATACTGCATGGTAGATTGTCGCTGCCGTACGTGTGAGAAAAAACGCACCAAGATGGCCGTCTGCTTTGATTTTTGTGTGAAAGTTTGGACTTGCTCAAGTATATTCCCATATTTTGCAAGAAAGTTGAAATATTTTTGAAATATGGCAAGCTTTGGTCAAAATCCCTTCACTTATTTCAGGAATATGATATTTTTACCCATTCAAGTTTAACTTTTGCTTAAAATATAACAGAGCCGTTGTCAAATCAGACGATAAAAAGGGTTCACGGCGGCCATCTTGGTGCGCCTTTTTTGTCCCAGTCGGTGGCGACCAGCTACGGATACGACGTACACGTTACATGCTCAGTCCATGTATATACTTCCTTGGTTCTCGTGCATATGCGCGCGGGTACAAACGGGTGTGATTTTGTGCAAGAAATACGCGGTTCGGGCGCTATTCAAAGCAGCTGTGAACATGTGTATGGACAATCCACAACAAGAGCGTCCCCACTACGAGCGCGTCTTTACTATATGAGCTGATTGGTGAAATCGCTATTATATTGCAAATACTAAGCAGTCACTGTGCAATGCACAATTCACAATGCGGTCAGTGACCACGCTCACTGCTGTCGTAGCACCGGTGTTTGCAATGATGTACTCGCTAACACGCGTTACCATGCACATTATTCGATGATTGTGAGCTCCCGGTCAATGGTACAGTGTTGCTAACCGTACCCAGTGACCATGCTTCCAATGACGTCACCATCTCGAGACGCGCTCATGCACGTTTCTTCGCTTTAGGATGCCAAATGGACTGAGTCTGGCCTGTAATTGGGAATTCACAACGTCGCATTTCGGTATTTATGGGCAGAATTTAGCAGGGAAAACATTTACTTTATGTCAAGGTGTACCCAAAGAATATTTACCGAGAAACTTACTTTGGCCGCGTCATGCTCACCTTAACCGGCCTTTTCAACCAGAATTTTCTTGCCCTCTTTGCGGCAGCTGAAGATGACGCTACTCTTAGATAGGTTGTTTCACCCATCCTGGACACATTCCTGACTTACTAGCTAGCAAGTTTACTTGATCCAATATATAAATTAAGCATGAATAATCCGTAGACCTTTGCAAGGTTACAAGAAAGTACTTTTGAAGTTACGAATGTTATAAATATTTGAAGAGAGAACTTCTGGCTACAATGGAATTACAAATAGACCTTATGCATTGACGACACACTGACGCCATCCATGGGGGCAAAACATTGAACACGTGGCCCCACGCATAAGAATTTGCATTGCACGTGTAGCAGACTATGCACGTATTCGACTGGTTGACAGATCAGCTGTCTGTATTTGTCGGCGGGGTTGGGTTGCCTTCAACGGAGTGCGTACTCATTGCTCTGTGACATCATATGCATACCAGGCTTACGTTTGTTATGTAATATCAAGCTACAGTGTTGTACCTGTACCCGTATACCTGCACCGTCCTCGAACTTTTGTACAAGATTCCGTACTCGTATCCGTACCCGTACTAGTGCTCATGGTGTTGCACCCACACATTTATTGATTCCTTGCCGTAGGCAGGCAAGGAATCTATGCGATGGTGATGTCGTGTGTGTGTGTGCGTGCGTTTCTGGGGTCAATCGGGGATACACACATGAAAATTACAGTGGAACTGGGGATACCCCGCGAAACGGGGATATCCCCGGTTTTAGAAAGTCCAAAATAATGCAAAGTGGGGTATCAGATAAGTGCCCGTAGCTTTACAGTTTGATCTGAGGTATATCCACGATTCCATGTTTTTTGTTTGAATGTGTGTGTAAATTTGTGTGTAGATTTTTCAGGATCCCCAGTTATGTTGATTATAACCTGTGATTATCCCCAATTGACTAGGAAATACAGAATATCCCCACTTGACTGGTATAACGCGCATGTCCCCGATAGGCGCCAGAAACACGTATGTATGTGTGTGTGTGTGTGTGTGTGTGTATGTGTGTGTGTATGTGTGTGTGTGTTTGTGACACTTGCTTGTAAACACGATATCTTAAGATAGGAATGTCCGACACTTTTCATATTTGGTATATAGATTTATCATGTTGAGAGGAAGAACCCTATTGTTTTTGGTAGAGGTTAAAGGTCATTTGAGGTCACCAGCGGTAAAATTGCGACAATTTCAAAAATAGCTTGTAAACACAATATCTTCAGATAGGAGTGACCGACACTTTTCATACTTGGTATATAGATTTGTCATGTTGAGAAGAAGAACCCTATTTGTTTTTGGTAGAGGTCAAAGGTCATTTGAGGTCACCAGCGGTAAAATTGCGAAAATGCCGAAAATGGCTTGTAAACACGATATCTTCAGATAGGATTGCCTGACAATTTTCATACTTGGTATATAGATTTGTCATGTTGAGAGGAAGAACCCTATTTTTTTGGTAGAGGTCAAAGGTCATTTGAGGTCACCAGCGGTAAAATTGCGAAAACACTGAAATGGCTTGTAAACATGATATCTTCAGTTAGGAGAGACCAACACTCTTCATATTTGGTATATAGATTTTTCATGTTGAGAGAGAGAGAAGCCTATTGTTTTTGGTAGAGGTCAAAGGTCATTTGAGGTCATCGGCGGTAAAATTGCGAAAACACTGGAAATGGCTTGTAAACATGATATCTTCAAAAAGGAGTGACAGATACTCTTCATATTTGGTATATAGATTTGTCATGCCGAGAGAAAGAAGCCTATTGTTTTGGTAGAATTCAAAGTTCATTTGAGGTCACCAGCGGTAAAATTGGGAAAATCCCGAAAATGGCTTTTAAACATGATATTCTCAGATAGGATTGCCCGACAATTTTCATACTTGGTGTATAGATTTTTCATGTTGAGAGAAAGAAGCCTATTGCTTTTGGTAGAGGTCAAAGGTCATTTGAGGTCACCAGCGGTAAAATTGCGAAAACACTGAAAATGGCTTGCAAACACAATATCTCCAGATAAGAGTAACAGATACTTTTCATATTTGGTATATAGATTTGTCATGTTGAGAGAAAGAAGCCTATTGTTTTTGGTAGAGGTCAAAGGTCATTTGAGGTCACCAGGGGTAAAATTGCGAAAATTCTGTGCCTAAAACGTAAAGAAAAATCTATCGAGCACTGTCAATTTGAAAGCAGGTAAGGTATTTGCTGGCAAGGAATCACTTAGCCTTTTGGCTTTCTGGTTATCAATGTATCCTTTTCTCAATTGTATCTTCGCAACTAAACGGAACATAGGTAAAATCGCCACCGTATACATAGCAAGAGATCTAATGTCATTCTCCAATAAGGTCGTTCGGTAATTAATCGAAGCCACAGCTTCGACTGTAGGAATTGCTCGTTCAGTCACGTGTTTTCGTGCCTTCGTAAGCGGTCGGTGCGGATGAATATTAAATCATGTTCCGTTTGGATTCATATTGCAATCGCGAGCTGTTCGTTTGTACAATGGAACAGCTGCGCAGTCATGTTAAGTTGTTCGGTAGGGGGATTTTCAACAAAGTTTAACTATTTCTATATAAGGGGATTTGCCCGAACAACTCCTGTATAGTGAGGTGGTAATGTGCAAATAAAGAAGTAGTTCCACATTCAAAGGTATTGTTCTGCATTGAAGGCTTCCTCTCTGGTTGAAAAAAGGTGTAAATATAGTTTGAAAACAATTTATACCTTTCAGGGATTCCAAAATAAATTTGAAAGGTTGCATTTTCCAACAAATGCCACTTTGTTTTGTCGGAACTGTTTCATCAAGCAACTTCGTCGACGACCGTACTCAATTAATGTAAGCAAGTCCACTAACTTACGTTCAGGCTAGGCATAAACGCATGCAGCTAGCTATGTAGTGTACGTACTGTGTCGTTAACGTGATTGCGACAGTAACCAAGGCCAGGGAACGATCTATAATAATGCTTTTATAATCTTAAGGGTACATGAGTGAATTAACTCACCCCTAAGGTGTCCGTCCGCTTCTGCAAGCTCTGGATGCTGCCCTCAGGAGACAAAGAGTTCCTATCAGTATCAACACCAGACTAAGTCGGTGGCGATGGTCTTATCGCCGACCGTGCCTGTAGCCTATACTATAGTACTGCGGCTATACTGCATTAACCTACTAACGATGAAGTCGGTGGCGCAAGTCTTGGCGCCAAACCGCTAGCCCCTAGTACAGTGCTTACTACTACTTACTAACATAAAAACTACGCACCATACAATACAAGAAACGCGCCTAGCTACGACTGCTGAACGCTGAACTAGGCTTTCTTAGTTTTACAGAAAATAACGTTGAACTGAAAATACGGAATGTCCTACCAGTACTGGCGCGGCGACTTCTTAATTTCTATAAAACTGCTTAGCTGCTAAAGACCCTATAAATAAATGATGACGGTGAAAACTGACAATTATGATGCTCCTTGCAATGAAATAGCTGCTGCTATGGCTGTCTGCTGCAAGGTGCCTTTCTTTGGAACGCCATAAGGGCCAAAATAAATGGAACGCCATAAGGGCCAAAATAAATGTTACTACATCTAGCTCCCCCCTAGATTGGTGGAGGAATGACAGCAATCGATAAAAAAAAAATTCCACAGGAGGAAGATGTATGACGTTCTTCAACCTATGTCAATGATCTGAACATAACGACTGGGCCAATGAACATGTCTACCAGAGCGTGTAACACGTGTAGTTTCTTTTGACGCTTCTGGTGACGTTGAATTTGACAAGTTAGGCCTAGGTGTTGATGGTGTTCTTCGTGATACTGTAGGTTGAGCAACGGTAGTAAAGGTATCATCAAGATATGCAGGTTTAAGCCTGTCTAAACTAATTGTGTCCTTCTTACCATGTATATTAAGAGTGAAAAATTTGTCATGGCGTGTAATGACAGCATATGGACCATGGTAATGTGGTTGTAATGGCTTACGTACTGCATCAGTTCGCACCCACACGTGTGTGCATGTTGCTAAATCTGGGTGTACATGTGGTGATGCATGTGATGATCGTGTGAAAGCTGGACGTAATTTGGCCATGTATTGGCGAAGACGACATACATAGTCTGAAGGATCTGGTACTGCATCATGGGTGGATGGTGAAATGAAATCTGTTGGCAATGCGATTGATGTGCCAAATACCATCTCTGCAGCGGAACACTGAAGGTCAACTTTGAGAGATGATCGTATTCCCAATAATACCAGAGGAAGAGCTTCTGTCCAATGAGTAGGATCTGCAGCTTTGAGAGCTGATTTGAGCTGACGATGGAATCGTTCGACTAAGCCATTTGCCGTAGGATGATAGGCTGTAGTTCGAATGCGATGAGTACCTAACAGTGAACTGAGATGACGGAAAAAGGCTGACTCAAACTGGGAGCCCCGGTCCGTAGTGATAATGGAGGGTACACCGAATATAGGAATCCACCGTTGAATGAAGTGCTTTGCTACAGTAAGGGCCGTGGTGTCAGGAATTGGTATAGCTTCGGGCCATCTGGTGAACCTATCTATAATTGTGAGTAGGTATGAGTTGCCATCTGAAGGCGGTAGAGGGCCTACAATATCCATGTGGAGATGTTGAAATCGTGCCTCTGTGACAGGAAAGTGGCCAATTGGTGCCTTCGTATGACGCTGTACCTTTACACGTTGACAATTAAGACATGATCTACACCAATTTCTGATGTCGGTATTCATGTGAGGCCAAATGTAGCGTTTGGTAATGAGGCGTTGGGTTGCACGGATTCCTGGGTGTGATAAGGAATGGAGGGAATCAAATATTGTCCTCCGAAATTGTGGGGGTACATAGGGTCTAGCTGTGCCTGTAGAATGGTCGCAAATAATTGTGCCATCAGAATCAGGTAACGGTACCTCCAAAAATTTGAACGTTGACGAGTCCCGTAGCTTGCTAAGCTCCTCGTCATTGTGTTGAGCTGATGCCATTGCTGTGTAGTCTATGGCAGGCGTTGTGACGGCATTGACGTTGCGTGAGAGAGAATCGGCTACTACGTTAGCATGCCCCGAAATGTGACGGATGTCCGTCGTGTACTGCGAAATATAATCAAGGTGACGAATTTCACGTGGGGAGTAGCGATCTGGTTTTGACTTAAGGGCGTGAGTAAGTGGCTTGTGGTCGGTATAGAGAATAAAAGGTCTACCTTCTAGGATGTGTCGGAAGTAACGAATACTTAAGTAGGCTGCAAGGAGTTCTCGACCAAATGTACTGTACCTAGTTTCTGCCTTCTGCAACCGTTTGGAGAAGAATGATAATGGACTCCAACTGCCATTAGTCCACTGTTGTAAAACGCCTCCCACAGCGAAATCCGAGGCATCTACCATTAGACAGAGTGAAGCTTGAGGTACAGGATGGAGTAATAGTGTGGCATTAGCCAATGCTGACTTAATGTTTTCAAAAGCAGTAAGTTGAGATTCAGTCAATTGAATAGGCTTATTCTTAACTGTACCGGACAACAAGTCAGTTAATGGTTGCATAAGAGTTCCACAGTCTGGAAGAAATCGTCTGTAGAAATTAACTAACCCTAAAAATTTCCTCAACTTTGTAAGTGACTGAGGCGGAGGGAAATCCTGGATACCTTGAACTTTCTCAGGCAGAGGTGATATCCCGTTGGAATCTACAATATGGCCTAGGAATACAAGGGATGACGCCCCGAATTCGCACTTGCTAGGATTGATAACCAAACCGTAATGATCAAGCCGTGTAAAAAGCTGTCGTAGATGTTCAAAATGTTCTTCAGCGTTAGCGCTGGCAACAAGTAAATCATCTAGGTAAGCGTATATAAAGGGTAAACCGCGTACAACTTCATCGATGAAACGTTGAAACGTTTGAGCCGCGTTTTTCAGGCCAAATGGCATCTTTACGAACTCAAAGAGGCCAAAGGGAGTGGTTATGGCTGTCTTTGGGACATCTGCTGGTTCCACCGGGATGTGATGATACGCCCGCACAAGGTCAATTTTGGAAAATACTGTTTTACCAGAGAGAGAGCCAGTGAAATCATGTATGTGTGGTATGGGATACCTGTCAGGGACAGTGGCATGATTAAGTGCCCTGTAGTCACCACAGGGTCTCCAATCTCCTGTTTTCTTGGGCACCATGTGAAGAGGTGAGGCCCAGTTACTCTGTGACGGACGGATTATACCAAGCTCAAGCATGTGTTCGAACTCATTCTTTGCGATTCGTAGTTTCTCAGGCGCGAGACGTCTTGGTCTGGCAAAGACTGCGGGACCCTTGGTAACGACATGGTGAGTAACATGTGTTTGACAGTGGTGTTCAAACGATTAGGCTGTGTGAGCTGTGGGAATTGGAGTAACAACGAATGGTACTGGGAAGCCGCGTTGGCCACGCTAATGGTGAGATGTGAAGATGGTGTCATTGACTGAGTACCGATGATACTAAGGGAAGTATGCATATCAATCAAGCGACGATTTTTGACATCTACCGCGAGCGAAAAGTGTCCCAGAAAGTCTGCACCTAAAATTGGGGTTGTTACATCAGCCTTAACAAAAATCCACCGAAAAACACGGCGCAAGCCTATATCAAGAGTTAACGATAAATTGCCATATGTACGAATTTCAGTTTTGTTTGCAGCCCGCAACAGAAATGAACTTGGATTAGATTTATCCTTAAGGGATGCCGGGTAAACGCTTAGTGCCGCACCTGTCAGTTACAAAATAAAGACGGCTGCTGCGGGTTTGGCCAGGCGAACTAGCCGCCATTAGTTGCTGGCCGAGTCGTTTGACTTATCGGGCAGTGTTGCGAAATTACATGGTGGCTTGCACTTCATAGCTTTGTCGCCATAGGTTTCATGGTACCAACATAGGTCTGAGTGTGAAGAGGAAGAGCGAGAGCGAGGGCGTGAGCGTGAATGTGAGCGTCTGTATGGACTCCTGCCGCGTTCTCGTGGTCGATGAGCACTTAATTCAGAAACTTTGTTAGTGAGATCTTGTACTTGCAAGGTGAGTTTGGTAACAAGTTCATGCAAGGATGCGGTGTCCTTGGAAATGGCAGGTGAAGCAGGATATGCGGTGGCAGCAGCAACAGGTAACTGAGAGGGTTGGATTTCGGTGATAGGAGGTTGGACTGGAGTTGCCTCCATGATTTTGTCTGCTATGGCTGCCAGACCATCAATGTTAACTGAGTCGCTGGAAGATGCCAGAATGAGTTGGACATTGGTAGGGAGTCTTTGTAAGAATAACTGTTTCAAGATGCTAGGCTCCAACTGATTGTCTCCCAAAAGTTGCTGCATGCGTCTGAGAAGTTGGGTAGGTTTACGATCGCCAAGTTCTTCCGAAATAAGCAGTTGACGGAGACGCTTTTGCTCTGATGCAGAAGTGCGGCGGATCAGTTCAGTCTTAATAGTGGTGTACGGGTCCTGAGCAGGGGGGTTGAGTAGGATATCTCTAACCTCTTGTGCGAATTCTGGCTGCAGTGACGACACGATAAATGCAAATTTAGTTTTCTGACTCGTGATGCGCCTAGTCAAAAATAGGTTTTCGACCTGTCCAAACCAAAATGCTGGATCACTTGGGTAGAATGGCGGCAGCTTTAAGTTAATTGAAGAGACATCCTGTTCCTGTGCTTGGCTCTGAGAAGCCCCGGCTGCAGTTTCTGCTTCCGTAGACATAGTAAAACGGTTAAGTGAAACTGAAATACACTAAAATGGATGAGCTAGTGATAAGCACAAGAGAGTAAATAGTATGAAACAACAATAGGCACAACGAGTGCTAACAGTTAGTAAACCCTAAACTGGATAAAGTTCTATGATAATATACGTTGTACTAATGTGACAGACTCTGCATGGAAGGCTTTACAGAGTTCTAAATGCCAACGGCGTTTTAAGGTAGACACTGCATGGAGACCATCGTAGAGTTGGGTGAACAGATTACGAAATACTGTTTTAGTGATACGTCCGCTCCTATTCCTACGCTTTCTGGGGTGACGAATAAATGAATGCCATGCAACTGTACGAAGTGAAATGCCAAATTGAGGACGGAGGTTGAAGTCTTTGATAAAAGCGTTCACTGAATCTAACTGCTGATCGAGGTCCCCTTGATACCTGGCAAGTTCTTGCTTGCACAAAATGGGAGCTGACAATTCCTTACTGTCTTGAAATTTAGCAAATGAGGCAGTGGGTATGGTGAGAAATGACACTAGGATATTTGTATGTTGTTGAGTAACTGCGTCACGAAAACTATTAAAACGAGAGATAAGTTCATTTGCAGTGACTGATGAACGGCGTAAAACTCTTTGCTGTCGACCAGTAAATTCGGTAAGATCATTGATACCAGCTGCTAATCGAAGAATAATCCAATCACTACTGTGATAACGGCTGAGTCTGGCTAATGTAGGTGGAAGTAGATCTAAAATAGTGGCACCTCGCCGTATAATATAGTCGATATCGAGAAAATAGCCTTCAGGTTGAGAATACCTATCAAAGGAATATGCCCTTGAGTCAGCCACAAACAGCAGGCGGATATGTGGTCGACTGGGTAGTGAATGAGTCATGGAAACTATGTGGCCAGTAGTGTTTGCTGTAGCCCTGACCAAATAGGGCTGGGCTTAATAGTGATTTTGAGTGTAACCCAAAAGACAAAAATAATAATAATAGTAATGTTTGGGCTGTGAAATTTTGAAAAAGCTGGCTAACTAGCCTGAAAAGTAGTAGTGATGGAAAAATGTATGGACCTAACTGCAATTCTTAACTACCAACAATGTACGATGTAGCCTAACCAGTAATGTCAAAGTAGAATGTGGTTGGTAATGTAATATGTAAAATCTCAAAAGACTATGCTGACATGGCCAAGGCTAGGCTGAAACAAGTGACGAAATTAAAATTAGGCTAATACATATCTATCGAGCAATACAGAAGCTAGGTTAACTGACTCACGTCGTAGTCACCAATTTATAATAATGCTTTTATAATCTTAAGGGTACATGAGTGAATTAACTCACCCCTAAGGTGTCCGTCCGCTTCTGCAAGCTCTGGATGCTGCCCTCAGGAGACAAAGAGTTCCTATCAGTATCAACACCAGACTAAGTCGGTGGCGATGGTCTTATCGCCGACCGTGCCTGTAGCCTATACTATAGTACTGCGGCTATACTGCATTGACCTACTAACGATGAAGTCGGTGGCGCAAGTCTTGGCGCCAAACCGCTAGCCCCTAGTACAGTGCTTACTACTACTTACTAACATAAAAACTACGCACCATACAATACAAGAAACGCGCCTAGCTACGACTGCTGAACGCTGAACTAGGCTTTCTTAGTTTTACAGAAAATAACGTTGAACTGAAAATACGGAATGTCCTACCAGTACTGGCGCGGCGACTTCTTAATTTCTATAAAACTGCTTAGCTGCTAAAGACCCTATAAATAAATGATGACGGTGAAAACTGACAATTATGATGCTCCTTGCAATGAAATAGCTGCTGCTATGGCTGTCTGCTGCAAGGTGCCTTTCTTTGGAACGCCATAAGGGCCAAAATAAATGGAACGCCATAAGGGCCAAAATAAATGTTACTACAGATCCACCAATTTTAAGGTATTCAATTTGTCGTTCATTTCATTACCCTGTATGGGTTGTTAATGGCTTCTCTATTGTATTTTCAATGTTTGAAACAAAGAAAAAGACAGTCTTCCCACGGTTGTCGTAGTTCTCATTAAAGGACTAACGTTATGCATCGACGGTCGCGTAGTTGCTCCCTATACATTTGCACAGGAAGCAATTACGCGACTCTCCATACATACTCTAGTCCTTTAGGCTTCACTGAGGACAAAAGTTGTCGTAGTCTTACCCAAACACAGTTACGAAGGCCTAAAGCCAAACGTTACAGAACAAAACAACTATAACATTAACACTTAGTCGTGTCCTAGTGCAAAAGGTGCGCCCAGCATAGGCCTAGACACTGCAGCTACAATCTTGGACAAAATAATTTGTTGGGACACCCCGCTCCCCCTTCTAGTTCTATTCCAGTGCTGGTTGACCACTGTTATGCTGTTCACGGCAAAGAAACATTCTTCTTGACACAACATTGGGAGGGGAAAAGGGGGTTGCATGTTAGGCTACTTCAGGCAGTTTCATGTTAGCCTACTTCAACTAAAATTTACGGATAACATGTGAAGTGTCCCAACCGGCAACGGTTCTGTCCAAGATTGTCAGAGAATTTCGAGGAGAAGTCAGATAGGTGCTCTGCCACCAGTAAGAAGTGACGCTTTGCTTATGGTTATTTGGTTATTTTATGGCAGGTAAATGATATGCTGGTCATTACATGGAAGTATTTCCTGGACCGGATTTAGCTTGTGGAGTCCTGGACCCAGATTATTTTGGACCCTTTTCACAAATGTTGGGAGGGACCTACATGAGAGGACCCTGGGACTAAGCCCAAGCAAATACCACCAAAAAATGGCCTGAATACTTCAATTCTTCTGTCACATCCTTTCTTTTGAGCAAAGGGACATTAATGATATTGTCCCACTTGCTTTGCCTATTTTAATTCTGAGATATGGTTGTGCCCGGCCTACCTGCCACCTTGACGAGGTTGGGGGTGTAGGCTTAGTTAAAACCAAGTCTACCATTGGTTTGGAAAGCAACTTTCAACTAAAAATGTTAAGAAACTGCTTCGGTTGAAAGAAGGCATAACAAATTTGTTACCAGTTGTAATACAACATGAAAAATACAGCCTGAGATGCAAAATTGGCTGCAAAATGTGTTCCAAACCAACCATACCACGATCTACCAAAGTTATGAAAGGAAGTCTGGCTTGCAGAGTTACTTTAACAATCTTATGGTAGATCGTGGCACCTTTTCGATAAATTTCTCGTCTCCAACTATCAGTTTGAAAAAGAACGACTCTTCTATCCAGGAAGAGAATTATTCCACCCGTTGCGATTGTTGATTTGTGAGTCTAAACAATGCATACTTTTGGTTTGTAATGAAATTTATCCTACGGTCACCCTTAATTTGTTAAAAATCCTCAAGAGTATAGTTGGCTTCTGGAAAAGGTCTTAAACAACCTTAGAACACTCAAAAAATTTAACATTTTTATCGAATTCGGTCTCAAAAATGTATCTCTTGGGACCGAGACAATCTTGGACAAGAACTTGTTGGTATACCTGCTCTCCCTTCCAATGTTGACCACTGTTATGCTGTTCACGGCAAAGAGCCCTGTTCTTCTTGACGCAACATTGGGAGGGGTAAAGGGCGTTTTATGTTGGCCTACTTCAACTAAAATTGACAAATAATATGTAAAGTGTCCCAACAGTTTTGTCCAAGATTGTAGTTTACTGCTTGTTAGGAAAGTCAAGTTAGTCTAGGGTCAATACTTTTGCATAGCGCTAGGCCTGTGTCACCACCAATAGTGTATCACATAGTCTCAGGCAAAGTGTAACTAGGTACAAAGATTTGGGGGCAACTTTACATCCAGGATGGGCAACTGATTAAAAATAATAGCTTATCGATGTTGTTACATCCAGGTGAGTACTTTCATTTAAACATCAGTGTTTAGTAGAATATATAATGTTACTGCTTTTTCTCACATAGATCTCCCCAAACAAGTTACAAGGAACAATGCCCCCCTCCCCCTCCCCGGCATATGTGGGAAATATTCCACTTTTGCCGGGGAACCAGTTCCAACAATATGCTTCATTTTGTTTATAAGAAAGTCCCAAGTGTGCACATTTTCAAGGCTTCGATTAGTACTTGCCATGCAAGTACAATTGTCTAGTTAATATCTGAGGTTATGAGAATGCACACATTCTCCAAATCATCGGGATAAAGAAACCAATCACGCTTCTTACAACACGGGTTGCAAAATGTTTACATGAAAATTTTGGTGAAATCATTCTTTCTCATCCCATCCATATCATTGATAGGAATCTGAGACCCTTTGTTGTGGTTGGCTAGTCTTAAATTTATGCTTAGTGTTTTATGCACGTTCTGCTCGAAAACAAGGGAACGACGTGTACGTCCTGAGCTTCGTTTGTATATCCCAAGCTGTGCCCCAAGGTATCATGCGTCAACGAATTGCCGAACAAACTTATTACGGAAAATTTTATTTGGACCTCTGTCTCCGAATCTTTGAAAACATTGTCAATGTAAGATCCTTGAATTTTTTAAATAAACGTAAAATTTGGGTGTACACCTTGTCAGCTTGGGTTGCGTTAAAAGTGGTTTTCTTACATAGCTGCCGTACCGTCTCTGTAGTCAGGTATACCGAAGAATCGATATCAATCTCAGTTCAAGGGAAATATGCATTGATCTTTCAAACATCTTTCATTCTTTGCATCATCGTATTTTTTTGAAGGAATTGTGAAGAACGTTTTAGTGACGTCACAAGCCCCGCCCTTCTGACGGGGAAAAACAAGTGTGCTAGCCAGTACAGAAAGAACCGATTAGCGCTTGTTTTAAGTGATTGTAGGCAGCCATTAGAGGGTCCATCAGCTTTGTATCATCTTCACTTATTGTTTACTTTCAAAACCTCATATTCAGTGAAATCGAGGAAACAAGATAAAATTTGGTAAATTTAGTGTACTACCATCCATGGTATAGGTAAGCAAGGATATCGAACGATTAATAGGTAATTGACCCCAATTCTGGCCGACTACATCAGACTATCACTTGCTGTCCGGATTCGTCTTTTGCTATCTGCAGAAGCAAATGACAACTCGCGTGTGCCTGTTGCACTAAAAAACTGTTGATTTTGCCCGTCGGTGGGCGTGGCTTAAAAATGCGATGTCACGTAAAAACACTCGGAGTTACTACGTACGCATTTTTGTTTTATTTCTTGCCTTAAAAATACGCCTCATCGCGTGTAAAGCAAATGCTCCTCATTTCTCCTAAGCTACAAAGGGGAAAAACTCATTTTCCCGTCGTCTCAATTATCCCATGGAGCTTTTGTCTGGAATCCTACCACCTCTACTGACTGGTTATTTAGAATTCTAAATTCTTATTAGTTAAACACTAACAGGTAATTCCCGACCACACCGGCTGTTGTATGTAGAAACCACGGGCAACCACTGGCGCTCGCGTGCATTTTGCTAGATTGCTAGACTTGCATATTATGAAGGCACACGCGCCGGTGCATTTTTTACACACACGCGTGTCTTGCTAAGAATGCATGCGTGTCAACTACGTAACATAAGACATGACTTGCATGCTTAAACACGCAAGGAAAGCCCAAAGGCTTGCGTTCGTTTTGCACGCAGATTATGAACACAAATGTGAGCGTTCTTAATTTACTAAGTTTATGAGACGGCGGTGTGAGCACCGCACTCACTAGGCCTACAAGGCTACACAAAAGGCGCAATACATATGTTAGAAAAAAAACACAAAAGAACATTTTTCGCCTCGTCCGTTAATTCCCCAAATTTGGATTCTCGAATGCAATTTATTCTTTAACTTTCTCCTAGCTTTTTCAAATTTAAATGTGTGTATGTTGTAAAGAATTTGTCACCATTAGGTTAAGTTTGTCTTTTAGCAGGCTACACCACCGAATTTTTTCAAAACTGTTTCAATATCTTTTACCTTTCTCAAGGTAAACCTTTTCAATTTATGAAGTCACAAATGCAATGCAAAATGAAAATTCATTGTTGGTGAATATTTGAAAGCCTCAGTAAATTGTTTCTGAATTACTCACCAGATATCTTAGCCTACTCACAGTTAAAGACAAATTTCAGAAAATTTTCCACAGGGCGCATGAATGCTAGAAATGTCTTTAAAAATTTAGCTTGAAAGAAAGCAAATGATAATTTCAGCCACATTTTGTGCTTTAGTTTTTCAGTGCCAAAATTAACATAGCTGGTTCATGTTTATTATTGATACATGAGGCAAGAGCGAAATAGATATTACCCTTGGTAGCGATCAATAGATATTACCCTTGATAGCGATCAATACCGTTGATTTTGAAAGAATGACCAGCTATGTTCTGGACATTTGAAAGTGTACTTCCATACCAACCAAACATTTACGTACGTAGTTTTTCCTTTCACAGGACTTTCCTTCGAGAAGCAATTTTGGTTTTGAATTTTGGTTTCGAATTTGATATTGAGATGCTCTGCCGAGTTTGAATGTTACAATAAATTTACCAAATTTAAATTTTGATTGGCGCCACATTATCTGATTATGTTTATGACATCGACACATAATAACCAGTCTCTTTTTACTATGTACCGGTATACACCTATGCGACATAGATAGAAATATTCCTTGGTTATTAAACAAAAGCTATTCTCTTAACATATTCTATGCTTTTTGACGTGACGTCACGATGTACTTGAGGACAATAAATCAACAAAATGTAGAAGGCTAAATGAAGTTTCATGTAGTACGAAGGACGGAAAAGATTAAAAATAATCAGCTAGTAGCAAGCAAAATTTGTTAACGAGTTAGTAATATTTAAAGGAAACATGGCATCACCTCAGTATAAATTAGCGAACTAGGGCACCCCATTTCATGAATGACTTCAAATAATCATATGACAAAATTTTACTTTCTCGAATTGTTAACTTTATGAAAAAATAGTTCCTTAGTACACCTTAAGGGCCAAACCTCTCACCCCAAACTAGAGTTTTGGTACGGGGGTACCGAAATTCTCAATTGGCACAGCTCTTTGATTGACAGCCAGTTCAAACAATGCAGAGTACCAAAGCTTATATTACACAACATGAACGGTGCTGAACGTGTTTTGATTTTATAAACTGAGTTTTTCTATATTCACTTTGAAGCAAGAAACTGTGATTGTATCTGGATTAGGATGGATTTCAGACAATTGTGGGAGGGGCTTGAGTAAGAAGGTTAAGAAGAATAAGTACTCTTTGGGGTGAGAGAACAGGGCCTTTAAAAAATCATATTTATGTTTAGGTAAAAGTTACTGAAAATATATACTTAAAAGAAAAGTATGAGTGGATTTGTCTATACTCTTTTAAACAAAATTTTAAACGACTGTCAATTGAAGACCATAAGCAGAGGATATAGATCAAGTTAGGTAAGACAAAAATTACCTGCCATAGGGCCGTTATGTCGGGTTCTTATTTATTCTGACAAATTTTGTAGAGTAAAGAAATGAAAGGTTATGGATGGTATGTTTTTATTCCTCCAAGTAGTGCATCTTCAAAACAATTATTTTAGAAGGAATGTTTGGAATACTGAATGTATTCAAGGAACTAATTGAAAAGGATCATTAAGTAGTTCCCACGAATGGTATAAGTGCCATGAAGGTATAACTTTTGTAATGTTGAACTTGTTGCCTTATATAGCGTCAAAAAGATTTACTATAAGTCCTCACTTTTGCATACGACAACTCTATCTTGAAAGAATCGTCTGCATACGTAGTGGAGTAGTGGGAAGGATTTACTGTCCCACAACTGGAACAACAGGCTGTGGTCATCGCTAGATTTAATCAGAAAGTTATGAAAGTAAGTAGAAACTTAAAGACTCCATCAAATATCATCAAATTGAAATACAGCACATGTAGAATGATTCTGTTTGCTGTTGCTTGTTTAAAATGTTGTTTCACTAGGAAGTTTTCAGAGGACTCATGGTTTTATCACACATGCGTGTTCTACAAAATAGAAATTGTCTTCATTTGCCTTTCTCAAGAAGTCATTTTTCAGAATGAAAGTTCACTCCTGTGAAAATTTGATTCAAATCAGAATGGCGCCCAGAATGGCTATATTAAAGTGGATCTTTCATATTAATTCTAGGTTTAGGTAAAAAACAAGGACAATATCGCGACTAAGTGCTAGGTCGTGTCTTTTTCATCCCGACCTACTTACAGTACATTGAACAGTTGCTGTAAGCCGTAACCACCGAACCCGTGGGCATTTGATAAATAAACCTGAGAATAGAAGGATTACAAAACAACGCGTCATTGTGGATCGGTAAAAAAGTAACGCGAAGACCCTGCTTACGATTGAAATTAACGAAGTCGTGTTCGTTATTTGAGACCAAGGAGACTTACAAGGCGGATCGAGCTTGTATTAGATTTGGCAGAAATCGAAGAAAAAGCACATTATTCAATTATACTTACGGACATCTATGACATGAGAGAAATAAAAGAGGCAAAAGTTGTAAAAGAGAAAGACGAAAAAAGATTATCAGGAGAAACAGTCATTTTTAAGTAATTGCATGAAAATTAAGATAAGTCTAACAAAAGCCTGGAGACAAGGAAATATGAAACTTAAACAGCTATACAGATCCTAGAAAATATTGCTCCACGATATATCGGAGGTACGTATATACATAATGGATTTATGGCACACTGCCACATGGTAACTGGATTAGCGTTGGTTTATCACTTTTCCGGCAAGAAATTCACTGTAAAAAAATACACGTAGCACTTAATTAACACTTGAACTTGTTAATTGCTAATTTTTGTTCAGTGAAGGTATAGGACTTAACGCTTTACTAACATTAACGCGTTACTGCTGAAGCAATAAACATGTTGAGGTGTTATTGATGTGAAAACATGAATGTGTTAGTCCCATGCTTTAAGACTACCTGACACTAAAAAGTTTACACTTCATCGTGTTAATTGCCTCACCGATAACGTGTTAGTGGTAATACCCTATAAATTCACTGTACAGTTTAAGTGTTGATTAAGTATTACGGGTCATTTCTTACAGTGAAAAAGGGTATATAAAGGCGAATGGGGCAAAGGGTTACTGAACACGAGCGCCATGTATCCAATAATTGGACAACCCAATGTACGGATAGAAATTGTACACATTTTAGCACATTCTTTACAAAGTCGAAGATTCGTGCAAAAAAGGCGTGCACCAAATTTGCCAAGGTCTCAAACGCTCACAGGTGTACACAAAGTTACCGGAGGAGTTGGCGAATCAATTCAATTAAATGGTGAGATTTTTCCCCTCCCTATAAACAGAGAAAATTTGTCAGTTGTCGGAATCAGGGGGTTAGTAAAAAAAATACCTGAAATGCCTGTTGGGGTACACCTGCAAGCAATGGCGGAGATTTGTTCTCAATATTGGGTTGACATTACCTCAATTTTAAAAAACAGAAAAATATCGTGTGAAAATTGGTGATTTCTCAAATATTCCGGACTTTTACCTTCCCCTCCCCTTCCCCGGTCAGCCGCAAATGCCCGGTCGATAATTATTCGCAGGAATCCGTGGAATCAGATGAAGGAGTGTTTCATATCAAGTCACCTTTTGAACAGAGTGCAAATGTGAACCTTTCACTCTAATTTTGATAAGAATGTTGCAGCTCTCGTACCCTTTTCCGTTGATATTGAAGGTAGAATTTTTAAGGGCCAAACTTAAAGATACCCCAAACTTAAAGTCCTAGCCTTTTCACCCAAACAGTTCTAATTCTCGTATACGAGAATTAAGCTCCTTTAAGTATACTAAAAAGGGCTGAATGCTTTGATACCGATAACATATTGAGGGTGTGAAAGGGTCACTACCACTTGACAGTGTGTATATAGTTATAGCCATGTGTGTATTTTTGCGCCTATACATATGCGTGTTTGGGACGCTGTCTGAAACCACGATCATATATCAAGTTAGGAATGGAGGGCACTTATACTGTAGGTAGGAGGCCTTTAGCCAAGGGGGTCGGGTCCATCGCTTCCCTATTTTTACCGAAGAAGATAAAAATAACTTTGAAACGTGTTAAATGTGTTTAACTCCTGAAAATTATTTTGTCCCACTAGTAGAAAGTTTTGGAACTTTTTATTACTTCGGATTCGGGACTTTTTGAGGGTCCTTTCTGTCTCACGAATTCCCATACGCAGGTCCTGCGATAAAGAGATAAAATAGCTACGGATAAAGAAATAAATAGCTACGGTCGGATTTTGATTAACATCAACAGTGCCGACAGTGCCTAAACCACCAAAATTAATATCAACAACAAAACCATGCCTAACCACCGACCACCGTGAACAGCGGCAGCATTATCAACAACTGAAACACTGAAAACGACAACACAACAACCACAATCGCAACAAAAACAGCAGTTACAATACCAATACCTCCACCACCAAAAATCACCCAACTACCACCACCAACAGCACCGCCACTAATGACATTACTCCCATTCTAACCGGCCACCACCTAACACCGTTGAAGAGTCGTATAGGATACTAAAGTAACTTACCCCATGATGAAACTTTCCTTCTTCCTTTTTGAAACATCCTCAATTCTCTGCCTGATTACATCTGGTCGCCTTGAAGAGAAAACGAAGCACACTGCTTACACACTTGATACAATCAGCTTTCTCGTCTGATTGATTGATTGACAGTACCAGATATACCAAAATATCTAAAAAGTTACATACCATTTGGGTTAGCTAGCCGACCAGTGAGTATGTATATTCCGATTACAAAATTCAATGACTTCAAAATGTGCAGAAAAAAGTTCTTTTTCACAAGTCAAAACTGCATTTCAATAGCATATAACGTTCATAAGATGCTTGTTTAAAAAAATTGCAACTTTTCCTTCAGATAAAGTGCATTTTGGGAAATCTGTGATGTCATCGCGGCATATTAATTTGACATTGCACAAATTTCTTCATGATATTGATGCTGCTAAGAATTTTTAGTAATATTGTTTACTTTACCCTACATATGGTGGAAAGTAATGTTTTAGATCTACAGGAAAATGTATTTAAACATTCAAGCAGTATCAAATTGCAAGGACAAATAGGACATTTAATTATAAAGAAAAACAAAAGGAATCTGAAATAATGTGCCCATAACACCCTGAACATTCTTGAGAGGGGAATGTACTTTTATAAAAAAAAAAAATTATCAGTTTTTAAAATAAGATATCTTAAGTAAGGTAGAAGAAATCGCCACAGGAGTTGAAGGACATAGTCTGGAACATTTGTCGTTCATACAGAACCCTAGTTAAAAGCCACCAGAATATGCCCTTAATTGGTAATAATTGCTTTTCACCATGTACTTACATACATGGACACAGCATGTAACGTATACGTCCTATCCGTAGATGGTCGCCACCGACTGGGACAATAAAGGAGCACCAAGATGGCCGCCGTGAACCTATAAATCGTCTGATTTGACGACGACTCTATTATATTTTAAGCAAAAGTTAAAGTTGAATGGGAAACAATATCAAATTCCTGCAATGCGTGAAGTGGTTTTGCCCTTACCTTGCCATATTTCAAAAATATTTCAACTTTCTTGCAAAATCTCGGAATATACTTGAGCAAGTCCCAACTTTCACACAAAACCATAGCGGACGGCCATCTTGGTGCGTTTTTTCTCACACGTACGATAGCGACAATGTATTGTGCAATATGCTCTGTCCATGTATAGGAAGTCCGTGCTTTTCACGGAGTTTGATCACAGTGAAAGCATAGATCACCTTAGGGCACATATCATATAACAAATCTGGATACCAGTTATACCACACACCACCTTTGATCTCATGGGGTATCTTTGTTCAGTTCTTTCGAAGCAAAGTCAGGGCACGACTACTTAATTTACGAAAGTGTGCCGCACTGAATACAGTGGTTGACAATGTCAAGGACATATCGTCAGCATCAAATGTTCAATGATCAATGTGTCTTTGTAAGTGCTTCTCATGAGATCTTTCCACCAGACCGGACTTGCGTCAAACATATAGATCGATTTTTTTGCGCATTTTCAATTCATCGTCATCTTCTCTCAGCTGCTGCTATAGTCTAGATCGTCTGTAACTATTTTTTCAAGGAGTATTGTTTGCTTTGCTTTTAAGTCTGGTATGAGGGTGCTAGCCCAAAATTCTTGAAACGACATCATTTTAAAATAACATCAGTATGACCAGGGAGCTGTAAGACGGCCTGGTATGACGGCCATCTGTAATGGGGGTCAGTCTTACTGAGAACGATCCGGTTTTTTGTAGAAGAAAAAGTTTGATGGGAACTAAAAATAAATAATTAAACTACGCGCAATGGCATTTGCAGCACAATGACACAAGTTTGAGTTGAAAAGTGCTGCGTTTCACTCTTTTTTTCGGGTGAAAATGAGCCGTACGAAGGAACACTATATCAGACGTTCACGAAGGTACAAAATTTTCAATATGGTTAATAGTGGAACACTGATTCACAGTGATACAGTACTCCAAATTTGCAATTCTTTGTCATTGCTATCATCACGTTCATTCATTGAATGAGGTTATTGAACGATTACGTAATAGCTCCGTGGTGAGATGAACTTCATTCTGACCGCCTAATTTGATTACGACTTGCATTTGCTTTGACCGCTCGCAGTCATGGTATTCCAGCAGTATTAAGCATAGCTTACCACACTCTTGGCTAATATTCGAATGTCGCAGGACACGTGCAGTTTCTGCAGTTAGTGGATTGGTAACACAAATTAAATATTCTTATCCATCTGATATCAGTCGCCATATTACAGCTATAATAGACTAACTTAAAACAGAAAGAAAACATAAGCCAATTTACGTTTTCAGGTCACTGGTTATCATCCACCGCGCCATTCCAGGCACGTGATTGAGACTTCGTTACTCGGGACCTGACGCTTGAAATAAACTACATGATTACCTTGATGGTTTTTTCTCAGACGACGCAACAATAACTCCTTTTGAATGGTTGAAACTAGTCTTTACCAGCCAGTCGTTCTGATGCCTAATGCAAGAAATATTGCCCATCTACACACTCTAACAACTGTTGGGTAAAAAGTGTTGGGCAAAATACAAAATGCCCAACATGGGCAAATTATTGCCCAACAAATGGGTACCCCTATTGTTGGGCTAATTAAGGTTGGGCAAAATCCAGGTGTTGGTAAAAGGTGTTGGGCAAGTTTTAAAGTACCCAACAGTTGGGTAATATGTAATTGACCAATCAGATGATTAGTTAAAGATCAGTTAAGTTGTACAGATATTTATTGTAATATAAGTGGTTCATTATAAGATCTCATGGTTGGTAAATAAAAAGTAACGGTAGAATAGCAGTTAAATCCTGGACGAAAGTACTTAAAGAGCAATGGTCGCATAGAAAAAAGAAGTTTTCATTGCTACATAATCAATGGGAGAAGAAATACAAAGTTCACGATTGAGTTTGATACTTTAAATTACACACTTCACTGTTTACCTACAAAGTGCATCGTCGCTGGTGCCCCGATCCACTCTTGGAGGATAAACGGTGTATGTGTTAGGGTACATGGTAATTACATGTCAGGTTATATTGAAATTATTGAAATCCAAGCAAGCACCCAACACACTGGATAGTTGCATTGTCCAACACCATTTGCCCAACAGTTTGCCCAACACTTGGGAGGACACATATATACCCAGTGTTGGTAAAAAGTTGGGCAAATATTTGCCCAACATTTTTTAGAGTGCAGGGACTGCGTTTAGTTCTGTTTATTTTAGGCTAAGGGAAGCAGGAAAGATAATAAACAAAATGTCATCTAATGTAGTCATCAGAAGAATGACGGTGGGTTCATTGAAATATCTCACAATCCTCTCAATTGCATCTCCTGGGGAAGACATTGTTAAGACATGATTTGAGAGAACCACATGCTGAAGTTTTTAACATCTTGTCATGGACATGGCTACCATAAAGATTTGTGATTGCTTTCGAACCGTATTTTCTTTGCGTTAATCTGATACAGTACATAACCTAACATCCATTTAGGTAGAACCCCCCCCCCCCCCCCCGCTCTTAAGACCTAGTCACTTGCGTACTAAAATAAAACCGGTGTGAGGTAAGTAAATCCAGGGATTGGTAAAACCGGCGTGAGGTACAACATCTTTACCAGTAAGGCTTTTGGACCACAAGTGGATTTGCACAAATATTACTGACATTTCGCATTTCCTCGGGGAAGGAGGAGGGTTGGCCGTCTGATAGCATTATTTTTTTTTTTATGGCGGCTGCAACCAGAAACCAAGGCCGGAACATTGAAACATGTACCCTAAGCAAATGAAATTACCATTGTCATGTCGATTAGAAGAGATAGAAACAATACTGTAATCTGAAGTTAAAGAGAAAATGCAATCACCCCAACCTGGATTAGTGTAGTAGACTGTAACAGACTTTTATGAATAACTGCTGAGAATTAGGTGACATTTCTTTTCTCAATCAGTGGTAAAATTTATAGGGGGTCATAGCCCGTGATCTTCCCTGAATATTCAAGCCCCGAAATCGAGAAAGATATATGGAAGAAAGATAGAAGGAAATTTGTGAGATTTTGCTGTTGTTTTGAAATGAGTAAGTCTGTTGCTAATTTACTTTTACTTGTATAATCTGACGATTTGAGCAGAAATTGAACCATTGTCTTTGAGTAATATAATTATTTTTTTTTGGCGACAAGTCTCCCATATTTTATGTTAAAACTGCACAAAGCTGGGAATATTTATCCTTGGACTTAATTGATTAACCGATGCGTGGACCTTAAAGTGAAAAACATCAAATCTTTTTTATATTTTAATAATTCATGTGTTATAATCGTAAATTTTCATCGTTTCAATGTCCCATGAGCCCTGAATGCCTGACGAGCTTCTAGAAGAACTGTTGGCCACACAAAAAGTATACGTAAAATTTTTCTTCAAATGTGCGGGTAGGAAAATGAGAAAAACATATTTGCTAAACAGAGAGTTTAGTTACCAAAGGACAAGTGTGTTAGCTCAAGGGACATAAATCCCCTCACAGGATAATTGCAGCATTATGTAAAATGCGTTGGAATATTTGGATCGACAAAGTGACAAAATTTCGATGCGAAAGAGGCAGGCCCGTAATTAGGTCAGATTCGTAGAAGGCAAAAAATCGTAATAGGGGGAGACCAACCGGCAGATGTGGTTAAATGTTGGAATGCATTTTGTCTCAGCTGATGTTTCGGATATAATAGTCACACATGGTGCTGGTGAAGGGACGCTTATTGCCGCATTCAATCGGTGATGCAGCTCTACGCAGTTTTTAAGTCGCAGGGTACACCACACTCGTATTCATTGGGCTTGCAACCCCCCCCCCCCCCACACACACACACACAACAGCGCAAACGATGCCACCGGGCTAATGCTGACTACAATAATGAAATTTGTGTTCATTATTTCGTAACTTCACACCGACAGATAGCTTACATCGGACTACGCGTGTCCGATAAAAGTGATCTGTAGGTGTGACGTCACGACAAATTTACGTAACATCTCATCTCCGTGCACATCTGATGCAAATCACATTTTTAAACTTGTTGCAATTTTTAGGGTCTTTCAAAATAAATATGGAGAGGATGGTATTTACAACTCACACAAATCGGATCGCGATCCGATCCGAAGTCGTTGTAATGCGACCGTGGCTTAACATCTCGTTTTTGCACATGCGTATAACGCTACATCCATTACAAGAAGAACAAATTCCAACAAGTGTTAAAACAGTCACAATTTTGTAAAAAAAACTCATTTTCCCCTTTTAATGTATGTTTTAGTACTAGGAAATACATACGGTCTTCCCAACCCTCCTTTCAACTTACATAATACGTACAATGCAAAAGTAGTATATTTTTTCACTGTTATTACCTCGTAGTCTTTGTCCTTAACGGTATTGTTGAACATCTTCATTGGAGTGTATCATTTTACGACTTGTTTTTCTATTTTAAATTCATCCATCCATATTGATATTTATATGATAAATGCCCCACTGTCGATCTCTACTGCCTAAACTTGTTGGCGTCACAAAAGAAAGAAAAAAAACAATCCTAAAACTGACAGCAAACCTTGGTCCAAGTACGCCTTAATGTATACGAACACAAAACGTATTTCATCAGTAGTAATTGTGAAAAATCTGGTGTATTTTTTCATTTCTGACGTCACGTTAGAAGTAAAATATTCGAGTATAATATTTCTTCATCGGCTCCAAGAAAGGACATTAAACCTCGATTTACGCATACGAAGAGAAAATCACTCTCTGGCGAGCTCAAATAATTCAGCGTCATGTCATCATTTGGATTGATATATGTCGTTATTATCTGCTTCGGTATCGCAGATCTATCTTTCGAAAACTTTTATTTGCATATTATCGTTAATGACTGGCTTTTGTGATACACTTAATCATTACAAATCATAGGTTTATTTGAAGATCCATTATTTTGAATTCCGCCCCCCTACAAACAATAATTGTAAGTGTAATACTTTGGCTGCAGTCAGAATGAGTTTCATCTCTTTGTAAATTTTAGAGAATGAAAATGATACGATGGTCGACGAAGATGAAAACTAGAGACAGGTCACATTAAAGACTGATGAGCTGGGTTTTTTTTTATTGTTTTTCTTTTCTTATCAATAGTATCTTTTGTGTTGAAAATATAAAGCTGCTTAATGGCGTAATGTGGAACATGTACCTTTTTATGGATAAAAATCGAAAAATTCAAGTTACAATATTTCAGTCTCGATTTTAGTGAAAACATACATCACATCAAAACTACTTAATGGGTCGTAAAAATGCCCTTTCTTTGGAATGTAGCGGACATAGAGGTAGTTAACAAGCAGACAAGTTACAGCTTGAAGTATAAAAGAATGGCGCCAGGGCAGATTATACGTTACGTCATGACTTGAGTTACTGAGGACAACGGATGGGGAATATTTGAGATTTTTGTTTAAGAAAAAACTAATGGCTTTGCTTTCAAGTATGTCAAAGGTGAATCTGAAACTATAATGACATCATTTAGGCAATCTAAATGTATATTTGAACTTTTAAGTAAAGTTGAACAAGTTAATTCCTATGTACCATTTTCTACATTTGGTATTTAATATCCAAAATGACCTATATATGTACGTAAGTTTCGTTATCATTTTTTTTTTCACCGACGAAGAAATGTTTGGTTTGCTTTAAAGTTTACAGGTTTTGTATGCTCCTATTTACTGGGAGGGAAGGGGTAGGGGTTGCAGATATACCTACATCACAGGTGACTCAACAGCTGTAAATATTGTAATGAAGTATTGCAAACAAGATTTGTAAGATAAAGGGAAGCAGTTCTTTGTTCGTTCATGCTAAAACATCACATTGAGTTGCATGGCTCCTAAATTATTCGAAGACCCTTTTTCAAATCATACACGAACCTTTACAAGTCAGGATACAATTTAGAGCAACAGACTTGCAGTCGGGACGATGAGAAAACGAGTCCTGGCCGGGTCATAACAAAGACTTCAAAAACGGAACCTAGTGTCATTGTGCTTAGTGCTCAGCATAGGCACTGGAATGGGGGAAAACAAGCCAGTGAGCCACAACTGGAAAAAGGTCGTTGTCGGGTCGACTTGAACCAATTGTTTGTAAACTGGGCAGTAAAACTCCATCTTACTAAATTTAAAATTTTAACTTTTTGTGTAAAGTTTGGATTCGAAACTTGACTTTTAGTACTACTTCCAATAATCCTAATCCAAGGTAAAAATTTTCCTTCTTAATTTTCGTTACATCCCCCTTCTCTGCCTGATAACATCTTATCGCTTCAGGGAGGAAGCGAAGTCCACTTCACGCACACCTGATATAGTCAGGTTTCACATCTGATTAATTGATTGACAGTAACGGATAAATTAAAATAAAAAAAAGGAACAGTTGGATTAGCTTACAGGCAAGTGGAGACTGTGCTAATTGCTTTTCACGTTATGTGAACACGAAAAAACATAAATCAATTAAGGGCACAGATCATGTAATAAACTCAAAAACCCCACACCGCCTTTGACCTACTGGGGTGTCAGCGTTGTTTTCTCAAGGAACAGCCTTACAGTATGTGGCCCAAATACGCACCATAGTCACGAACGTCCCATCTTTGCATCCAAACGGTGCATTTTTGTACGATTCTCAAGGTTATACAGGACTTCTTCCAACGTATTTCTCATTCAATCTGTGTAGAGTTGTTCTAATCCATCTTCTTTAGATGATCACAGAAAACCCCCAAAAAGAAAAATTCCCTAAGTTATGTACTCCTGATTTATTCCTGTATGACTATTTCTTTTTGTAAAAAATACATCCTCATGACTCTGTCATTTTAACCTACAAATTTGTGAACCCTCCGCAAGTAATATTGACCAAAATCGATAGTTGGAATAAGAACTTCCCCGGTAAAATATTGTTGGTGGCACACTTTAGTTGCGGGTGTGGGTTCACTATCTTCCAAAGTCGAAAGATTTATATCCTCTGTCAGTCTCCCCTAAGGCAAATGTGTAACCGGATCAGCTCAACCAGAGCCTCATTTCACACTCCTTCAAATTTCATTAAAATACTCGAGCGAAATGACTCGGCCTTAAAGACAAAGCCTTAACTTCCACCCTCTCGGGGCAGCTTCTCAACAAGAAAAACAAATAAACACAATCAGTGTGGCAGGGAGGTTGGCTTGCTTCATTTTCTCGTATAAAGAGTGAAAATAAGGCCCAAGCATTTTGAACGGTACTAGTAAAACGGTTAAGAAGTTTATTCTAGATGCCATTGACTCAAATTAGGAGGAAAATAATGATTGAAGTAATTAAGTGAACAATTTAACATTTGCAAGTAGACCCTTTCGATTAAACTGAGGTCAAAGTGTCATTTGGTTCTTTGAAGATAATAAGATTGATTTAAAAACATTGAAATTAATTATCAAGATTGGCTTTGAATTGTATGGTGAAAGACCGCAATTTGGATTTTCCTTTCATTTGGGCGCGTATATTTTAAAGTGTTGTATCTGTTGTATTTGTTCAAAAAGTAGTATACCATATGTTTCGTTGGATAGATAACTTGAAATTGAGTACTAAGCCGTTTTCTTGGTTGTATCAGGTTATTGCCAGGCCTTTATAAGAAGACCGGTTTTAAAACGATAGAAGTCAATACTTTGTTGTCAACTTGTGGTTCTAATTATATTTGAACAAAACCGAAATCACATTCCAAAAATAGTCCCTTGTAATCTACTTTCTCCCATCAGTGAGATGGAAAATTGATTGCTCTTAGCCAACGTCACAATTATTTCTCTTTCTTTGTTTATGCTTGTGTGACTTCCAACTGTACTTGGTTATTGATCTAATTCAAGGAAACCCGTCGAAGTACCGTATTTAGCGGGTATGTGGACAATATAGTGTCAGAGAAACTGTCGGCCTCATGACAAAGACGACATTGTTGTGAGTAACTGTTTCTTGTTCCATACATTTCAAACGTTTTATTTTATCTGACTGGATTCTATCTCTCCATCAATCTTGATTTGATATAATCAGCTTTACCGTGTGGAACTTTTCCTTAAAGGTTCCAATATGTTACATTGTATAATAATAATTGCCTTCGCATTGTGTAAAATAGTTCTGTAACGCCTAATAACTAAAGACTTTTTTTTTTATCTAACCCAGAGTTTCATACGTACTTATTTCTTTCCATCTCTTATATTTTTTGTAGGGAAACTGACTGTTGCCTTATTACAGTCCCCTAACTTTCATCGAACTCCCCGCCAGTCTATCTTATATGTTTGTATCTTTATAAACAAGTAGTAATTTGGGGTAAAGTGTTGCATGGACGCACGTTAAAGTTCAACTCAGAAGAGATGAAAAAGCTATTAGTACTTCAAGCGTTTAAGCCAGTAGTGTTTGTAGGTGAATAAAATTTATGCAACTATTTTGTACAATTTTCTTTAATCTCAGTATTGGTTCAATGACAGAGTAGATTTAGTACATGGTCGTTGTATTGTTGAGATCAGAACATTTCTTATCAATTCATGTCACACGCCAACGCATTGGAACGCTTTTTATTTGAAATATTACTCTATTTCGTTCCTCCCTACCTCCTATTGACCTATGTATATCGTTATTGCCCGCAATAACCGTCCGGCAAAAACCTAATAACACCGTGGTAACCCCTACCTAATGTAAAAGTTTTCCTCATTAAGCAAAACCCCCAAAACTCCCTGGTTTGGGAGTCTATGAGCTCCGATACCTACCTCCTGTTGACCTATGTATATCGTTATTGCCCGCAATAACCGTCTTCCAAAAACCAGTTTTGGGGATTCCAATTTTAGGGAGATAATGAAAGAAAAATGTATAATCGGTCTGATTTCTGGCTGGAGTTTTGTCTATCATTTCATGAAAATCGCAGAAACTCATATGTCTTGAATGAAATACGATGAGGTAGTATACAGTTGCGTTGCAAAGGGGGGGGGGTATGGGCATGGGACACCCTGGGAAACATTTTGCAACCGTGTGCCCTCAAACTAAGATTTAAGACTTTAAAAAAGAGATATATATATTTTGTAATACCCGACCCGAACCCCACCCGTTTTGGCCTCGCCCCTCCGGAGGCATGAGTGTGTCCAGCAGTGCCCATGCACATTCCTTGTACCCCTTCGTACCTAGAATGAAAACTCTGGAGACACCACTACTTGTATGTGGATGGTTTTTATCACACCAGTGCCTCATCATTCGGAGAACAATTCTTTATTTTAAGCCAATTTATTCACCTTGCCATAAAAGCTATGACGAATAGTCACGACTGCAGGAAAAACGTTACCTCTTCGTCTAGCGATTGACAAGATAAATTACTACTGATATAAATAAAAATTCTGAACATTAATTTACGTGAGTGGATAGTTTTTCTCTGAAAGACAAAACTGTCTCATATTTACATAGTTTATTAAATGAAACTGACAAAAACAAACTACTTTCTTCGAATGTTTCCCAAATTAAGATTTAAGACATTCGGAGATGTGAAAACATCCATTTTTAAATGACAATGAAAGCATTGCGTTTTTGTAGCTTTCATCTTACAAGCAATATCACGAAACGATAATGTTGTAAATCTTATTAAATTAATCTGGAATTACTCTGGAAAGCCACCAGAGCTTCATACTCTCTGCACAAATGTTTTATGTCTGATTGACATTTTAATCTCTTCAATACAAAATTTCTTCCCAAAACGAAATTTGCACTCAGATTTATCGCCTGTCGAACTTGATACTGTTCGAAAAAATATAAACATCACGTGATTTGCATTTCTGTTATGATGTTAATTGAAAGATTTTATCGGATCAGTAAACCGAAATTCAACAATACTTAAAGATAATCATTTATTTTAAAGTTATTTGAAGGTTTCCCTCATTGCCAATGTTGTTGGTTTGTAAAATCAGGGAGCTGCAAAAGCTCCCTGTTAAAATCAACTTGTCAAAAACTGTCAAGTGTCTGTACTGCATTTTTTTTCTTTTTTCGTATAAAGTGTTTAATATATATATAACCGTAATAGTAAAAATTAATTAGTAATGTCAATCAGGCAATGGTAAAGTGCTCAACCCTGTGAAGGGAGCTGTAATATTGAAAAGGTTGCAATAAGTTCTTACAACATAGCTTTACAGAACTGTTTCGTAAGGGCCAATAATGTAGGTCCTCACTCCTCAGAAGCCTGAAGTAGAATGATGTCAATAACGTTAAATACGTATATGTTCGCTGCTTATGAACGTGTCCGTTTTTAA
This sequence comes from Holothuria scabra, assembly GCA_037179385.1. Lineage (NCBI taxonomy): Eukaryota > Metazoa > Echinodermata > Holothuroidea > Aspidochirotida > Holothuriidae > Holothuria > Holothuria scabra. The sequence goes on from CM074201.1 coordinate 17,962,345, forward strand.
GCACGTGTTGGTTCCGTGTTCGATGTGAACAGGCACGAACGGTGTACAGCGAGCCAAGATACATTACCTATTAGAATAATTACACAGTAGATGTTTGTTCCTGTGTCTACAAGAGCTTACCAGTTCGTTTCTTTTATTTAGAGTTGCTAAGGAAGGTTTGAGTATAATGAAGAACTTTTCTTCCAGACAGAGATTACAAGTTTTAGATGAAGTGGAGTATGCTCGAGCTTTGTTCATTAGTTTCCATTTCACGGAGTGTTCTACATTTGTATCCTTTAGTTTCCAGATGTATTCACTGAGTGCAGTTGCGTGTCTTTTGTCTTTGTGTTTAAAGCTAGACTTGTGGGCGGTGTATCTTGTTTTGAATGTGTTCTCTGTTAGACCAATGTATGTTTCTTCGTTGTTATTGTCGTGGCGTGTTACAGTTGTCTGGTACACAATGTTGTTCGTGAGGCAGTTGCCTTCCAATGGGCACTCACTTTGCTTTCTGCAATTGCAGTTGCTTCGCGTTGCTGGTTGTACTTCCTGTTTCGCCAGTATGTATTTGTTGTGCGCTGATATAATTTGGTCTATGTTTGCCATGCAGCTGTAACTCAGTTTCACCGTGTTCCTGTTGAGTAAAGTATGTAGTGTGTGCCCAGGTGGGAAGCAGCTGTCCAAGAGGTTAAAGAATTTCTTGCCAATGTTGGTTGTGACACTGCCACTAAACGGGGGGTTGAACCAGGTTATGTTCCTATTTCGTCTTCGTTTCGGGGCTCCCTTGGAATGACTGGTGCTAGGGGGTTGGGTCTCGTACTTTAGGTTGTACCCATAGCCACTTCTTTGTAATGCTTCCTGGTATACGGGTGATGATGCGTTGAATATGTTTTCGTCGGAAGAAATGTTGGATAGTCTCCTGTTGATGCTTTCTGGGATGTTCTTTATGATAAGTGGGGGGTGGTTGCTCTGTTTATGCATATAGAGGGGGGTGTTGTTGGGCTTCATGTATGGCTTGTATGTGCTTGTGCTAAGATCAAGGGTAAGGTCTAAGAAGTTCACTATTTTTTTGTTTGCTTCAATTTCTATTTTAAGATTGTTTTTTGAGAATATCTTGCATATTTCTTTCTTTATTTTTTCTGTTTGCCTTGGTGTTGCTTTGCAAACAGCCAAACCGTCGTCTCTGTATAGGCCGACATTCATGTTAATGTGCTGAAGTTGTGATAGGAGGTACAATCCTATTAGTTCACAAGTTTCAGCACCGTCGAAACTACCCATGGTGACATCGAATAAAGATTCGGTACGCTTGCACCATGGTGTTTCAACGTTGAACAGCATAGTTTTCTTTGTGTGGAAGATAATGTGCCTTTCGAATGATGGTATATCTGTGTAGTTTGATGCAAAGTCTAAAGCCTCGTTGAGGAGGTCGGTAGTAATTGAGGGGTAAAACTCACAAACGTCAAAAGCAATAAACGATTGTTGGTGCTTGTCGTGTATTTCACTAAACCAGTCTGTGACTTCACTTGTGTTCTTCCATTGGTTGTAACCTGTAGATTGTTTGATTTCTGAATTTATCCGTTCTAGTATTTGTTTGCTAATCTTCCCTAGTTCTGATTTTGATGGGTTGATTAGTCTGCATGTGGGTTTGTTGTTGAAGTTCGGTTTGTGGTCTTTTAGTGTAATAAATGCTTGTTTTTCGCTTGTGACGTCGACTCTGTCACTAATTTCAAGTTTTGAAGCTATAATTTTGTCAGCTGCAGTGATTTGATTGCGTGTGTTGGGCGGTGCTTTTTTGTATGCTTTGTTTACGTTTTGTTGTACCAGCTTGTTATACTGTTCAGGTTCTAATTTGTAGAAGTTGTTGGTTTTGTCAGCCGCAACCTATACTTTACTGTCCGCTTTGATTTTGGTCGTGTCGGTTTTTAACTGTGCTTGGAAGGGCTTGCGATTGTTGTTAAACTTAATTCTGTACAAGGCTCATCATGCCGTCCTCGAACTCTTTTAGTTCGGGTTATACGTATTTAACGTTATTGACATCATTCTACTTCAGGCTTCTGAGGAGTGAGGACCTACATTATTGGCCCTTACGAAACAGTTCTGTAAAGCTATGTTGTAAGAACTTATTGCAACCTTTTCAATATATATATATGTACATACATATATATATATGTACTTTTATGGTTGTGTAATTTGTTAGGGGACCCTACATAAGCTTCATTTTCCCTTAACCTTAAAACATTTTTAATTACGTGTTAGTTTCTATATCAGAAGTTGTATCAGCAATGGGATATTTCTCATCAGTGCGTTGCGTCACATATCGGTTGGAATAAATTTCGAATAACTCGGTTGGAGATACACCGCAAATTTCTCTAAATTTCTGAAACTGAAATGATTTGCACAATGCTTGCTTTGAAGTCAGCAAGATCATGCAAATCACGTCCCAAAATTATTTCGGTTATCGCTCAAACTTCTGACTCGTGACTTAGTGTTAAAACAAACATTATGCCAAATATTAAAATACCTTTATTAAATTACGGAGGGCACTCTAAACTACCGTAATACCGAATTTGCAAAATGCCCATGAACATCAATCAGTTGCTGTTCTGACACTGCATTTACTGCAAACGTTTTTCATTCTTCCCAGAGAATTGAAACCAAGTTAAATTTCAATAGCTACATTGATCCAAAGTTATCTCAACGGATCCTAATTTTGTCGATTCCAGGAAATTATCGCGTTCCCGAATAGGATCAACAAGTACAGCGGGTCAGAAGATCGCTTTTTATATCGAGTGACAGTGTTGTATCCACAAGGATCCCCGTTGAGGCGAGTTTTATTAAAATAGAGGGCGTTGCTCTCGGCGACAGATTAAAACTCAATGCATGTACGACTGTCTCTCAGAAGTTCAGTTATCTGTGGTCGTGTGAGTACATATTGAATTCATTGAGCTGACAGTTATAAAAGATAGGCGTTTGGAAAAATCGGCGGAGCTTGTATCTGGAGGAACAAATTTATTGTGAGTACTGATTTTGGTTTTAATATACTTTTGGAAGAATTATTTAGAATTTATATAACAAGCATTACTTTGATTGGTAGGACTACATAAAAGATCCACCTGTCCACCTAAGAAGGACATTTACTAGCACTTTGACATTGCAGTAGTCATGTAGTCATACGATTAATGCATTTCGCGAAGAGGAAAAAATTGGAAAAGGTAAAACAAAATATATTTGTGGACAGCTTAACCAATCAATTGAACGTAACGCTGTGATTTATCTGAATTTAAACAAATCTTGAAGTTTTCAAAATAGGCAAACTAGGTAAAAAATAACGTATTTGCACATTCATGTTCCATTTTTTTCTGTTTCTTAACGACTGGCAAATAGAAGAAATAAGAATAATGTGATTTCGTCATTTTTAATACCACATTTTTTTACATCAGATGAAGGAATTTAGGTTAAAATAAGTTTCACTGTACACTTCTTGTCCTGTCCAGTTTATTCTCTACAGTCCAGTGACGTTCTGTTTTGGTGTAAAATTACTGAACAATTAATTAAAGGGGAAGCTCTGTAAAATTAATGAATAAAATAAACTTTAACCAGGAATAGCGCATTGATCATATGGAATGTGCGCTTTATAAAAGTTTGTATGTATGTATGTGTCATGTAAGAAACCTTTTTTTGTAAGGATTTAGTCATAACAATATCAGATATAACCATAAGTGATTAATTATGGTCTTCTAAAATTTGAGTTACTTCACTCTGGGAAATTTTTAACTCTTAACTTACACCCAGTAACTGTTCATTCTGATCTCCTAAGGCAGTAAGACAGTAAATAAAATTAGTTAAATACCTCCAGGAGACGGAGGGAGGGGGTTGCTGATGGGAATTCCCAGGTTATACAACCTCGGATTCCTTCTGTTGATCTAGTTCCAGAAATGTACTTTCGTAACTACTTAGATGTAAGAACAGTACCACTATGCTAGGAAAGACGGAGTCCATTAGTCAGTCATGGTCTGACATAACTTATAGTAAAAACAAGAAATTCGTAAGTGATTGTCTCTTAAAGGGCAAATGCAGTTACCAAACCTTGAATATGTACATCAGACTGTCATGTTTCATGATTGGCTCTTAAGGATCATGTGACAATATATTTCTCCTCTATTACAAAATTCACGAGGAGTATCTTTTGGTTTACCTTGAATGTGCAATATTTTATTATTTAATTATGAAAAATGATTTTAATAAAAAAAAGTTTGGGACGACTGCTCTTGAATTTAAAGGAACACTTGGAAGATGTTCCCAGGAAAACCGTTAAACGTCCATTTCCTAGGGTATATTAAAGTCTACTTGTTAGTATTTACAATAAATTCATTGAAGAGAATACACATGCCGAGGCAAGTGCCCATAAGTTTCAAATTCTGCAAATTTATGCAATCTCGCAGATGGGTTGAAGATGGCACTTCGGTTTGCAAATAAAGAGTTGCATGTTTAGGATATACTGTTGCAGACACAAAACTTTGTATAAAATGCTATACAGATATAAGAAAAGGTTAGAAAATTTTAAAATTTCCAACGATTAATATTTGATTGGTCCATTCAAGAGCGAGTATATTGAGTCAAACTCTTGGTTGAATCATGGGCGTCAATCTAATTTGCTCAAATGTGCATAGATGGCGGGGGTCATGTCCATTTAATAAAATATCTACTAAGTAAAACTCTAAAGTCACCCCAAAAATGGGGTCCGGAGGGGAAATGAATGCTCCATGTCCCTCTAAATCGACGTCCATGAGTTGAATGGTCTTCATTAGTTAACTTTGTAAGTTTGTCAAAAACCAAAACTTTACCGACGGTATTGTATTCGATAGTTGGCATTGTAAATGAAGATTTATCTGTTTGTAGTGTTCGTGCTACAGCTATTATCACACACTCCTGCTGTTCACTGTGTACTGAGGGGTAGGTTCTTGTTCACATGATTACTGTTCAATCTAGTAGTAAATGACTCAGTTGGCAGTTGATATGTTACTTGTTAGAGGGATTTCATAGAAAAATTTTTTAAAGGACAACTGCACACATGTCACCATGATTTTCTTTTATTTTGTTTTTTGTTTTTGTAAGGGTTACAGGAATACTTTTATCAAATTTTGGAAACGAGTAAAGTTAACTTACCACCTCTCAAACATGGTCAAATGCACTTTCCAGTGAAAAACTGTCATCACACCATGATGATTTCTCGTTAACCATTGAACTGTTGAAGTCTGCTATTGCAAATGATTCACATTAGACACAAAATTGGGTAAACAGTCGTCATTATCGGTAGTTTATTCTGGTGAGATGGGTCACTCTTCTGGGAATTACACACTCAGAAACTTACTTTCCATTTCTACTTAGGAAACATATAAAAAAAATGTCGCTGTTGGGGATAAAAAGCACGACCTAGGGGATAGGTAATTAGTAATGGAAATGAATGGATGGGTTGCTGGGCAAATGATTTTTGTATCATCTTAACTTATCTGATATGTATCCCCATTTCCCATAGCTCATTTTTTCCATTAATTGAGAAGTTGCAGAGATGAGATCCATATCTTAAAGCTGGGTAAATGCAGCGAAGAATACTCTGGGAGAGTCTTTTTCTTCCATCTGGAGGGTTCGTAAAGTCAAAAAATTTTTCCGTATGTCCTTCACCAACTGATGGTGTAATTCGGCTTAAATAGTCTCCCTCCCTTGACCTCACTTGACCTCCCTCACCAAATATTTTTTCATTCCGTGGCGCGAAGTAGGTTTACCGTCAGACCGTCTTGAGAAAGTAATTTGTTGTCGAGAATTGAGAAACAATTTTGTCTGACAGAAGTTTCAACATTCGAGCACGTTGATAGAAACGTTGGGATGCCGAGGTTGTATGCAGGGGAAAGTTCACCCAAAATTTATCCCCATGCATGCTATATGGGCATGTAATGCAGCTGTGCTGAGCTCATTGCTTTCAAACCAGGTTCGATTCTAAGCTGAGTACACGCGCGCCCAGGAAAGATTGTTTCGCAGACTGGCGTAGAGATCACCGTTGCAGAAATGATATCTCGCTGATAATTGTCAACATAAACGATCAAATATTATGTGGATTCCTAACCAGCTCCCACAAACTGTTTCCTATTAGATTGATTGAAAAAATCTTTTTATGAATTGAAAATATTATAAAATAAAATAAAAACATTGTCATTGTGCTGCTGAGTGGTTATCTGACACTGCTTGATTATGACAGGAAGATACTTCCTTCTATTTTATGGCGGACCCTTTTAAAGCCTAAATATCACATTTGATATGTTCTCATGTTTCATGATGAGGATATCTAGGAGAGTACAGCGGGCCACGCAGACTTTTCGTCTCGGCCATGTAGTTAAAGTATTGATATGTATTTAAAGGAAGGGGTTTAAGGTGGTCATATGAAGTTCTGATATGTTAAAGGGGGACCTTTTCTAAGATTTTGGTAAAATTTTCATTGAAATCCGATGAGTGGTTCTCAAGATACGAACAAGTGAAGAAGTCACATTTTCAACAAAAAGTGAACTTGGAGCAAGCACATATGGCACATAAAGGCAGAAAGGGCGGTCTTTCGTTTCTTTTTAAAGTTTACAGCCTATTTTCTCCTCAATAGTCCCATATTATCAATATGTGATTGCACAGGTAGCATGAGAACCTTTCAAACTTTGCAATCATCATGGGAAAGTCTTATTTCTATCAATGTAAAGGTCAACACAACAGTCTGAACAAACAAAGCGAAACAAAGTATTCCTTGTCAAGGTGAGGAAGTGATATAGCCTCTGCTGCCCCCAAGTTCACTTTGGAAAACAAATCTATTACTTCATTTGCTGATATTTCGACAAATTAATGTCCAATCTGAATGGAAATTTCACCACACTGTGTTGATTTGGTTCTTCTTTCACATGTGAAAATTTTTCTTAAAACTTCCCCTGTTAAGGCATTTAGTTCTCAATATAAAACTTCAATTGTGGGGTAGGGGTAGTCCATTTAAATTTTAAATTGGCAAAGGAATTTGATTGACAGCAAGTTAAAAAATGCAAAGTACTGTCGTTCATATAACGCTGCATGTTCTGTACTGAGAGTATTTGGGATACACATTGGGGTCTTGTATACTTACCCTGAAGCAATAAACTGAAAACTTTATACCTAACAGTTCATCGGAAATTGCCTATTTTCAAAGCAAAATAAGGCAATTTTTATTTTATCACGTATTCATTCCATGTTTAAATGATAGATATTGGTTATGTTTAATACTGCACCGCAGGATCATATCTACATTATTTTAAGTGTTATTAGGGTTAGCAGCATCTTGAACAAGACATGATCATCATTTTGTTCTGCTTCCATAGGCTTAATCATCCCATGGGGCGCCAATTGTATAAAAATTTAACGTGCATCTGAAACGTCATGATATCTTGAAGTAGAACAATTCATCTTAGGTATTCAGACGACATAGTGCATAGTTTGTCTAACCGAATAATAAATACAACCATGGGCAATGCCTTCAAAAACTCATCAATGTTTCAATGCCTGGTAGGGACAACAAAAAATAGTAAGCATTCCAGCGTGTCTCAAAGAGCTGCCAATTTGTTCAAAACCGCAAATTAAACACGTTTAGGTGCAGGGCAAGATTGAAACTTTAGGGGAAACATTAATTAATAGTGGATTCGAAGTTGCTTGTACGCCAAAGACTTGAGAAAAAAATTCAGCAGAGATGAAACGGTGGTGACAGGTATTATCATTCATAAAGCTAAATAACTCAATTATGAGAAACCTAAAAGTGTTTTCATTTAGGTGGCATTATTCAGTCTGACAGCGAGGTTTTGAGAAATATTATCGCTAAGATTTTACCCACAGGTTTCGCTTACATTCAGAGAAGTTTTATCCTTTAGAGATTAATATTTTACGGGCTCGGAGGGACAGAATAGTTGCACTCCTTCATAAAGAAACGAGGAACGATTATATGATCTAATCGTAAAGTATTTTAGTGCACTATGGTTTATTTAAGACTGTCATCATTACACAGAGAACGCAAGAGGTGCGATAGTATTAATTGAAATGCTGTTAGAAAAATATAGAAATGCATGCATATATAATTGTGATTGACGGTGTCTTGGAGCAACTTAGAAAGGTGTTGAAATCCCTAACAACTTAAGAAACGTTGCTTGTATAAGTTACTGATGCAAACTAGATATTATTCGTCATGGTGACAAGACGTAGGTAGACCTGGCAAAGGACTGACGTGCTATTAGACCTGCCTGGTGTAACTCATATGATTTTCAGACAGGCACCATCAGAACTATCCAAGCGGAGCGCCACCATCACAGGTTGAATCCCAGAGAAGGATATGCTTCCCATAATTTACCATGTGTTTTTAGAGGTTTGAACCTCGGGAGAATTTCATACTTGGGTGCTGAAAACATAATTGGTCAGTTCAATGCACATATGCAGCTTAGAACACCCACGAAGCGACGTTACAGGCAATAGAGATGGTATGTAAAACCCAAATTTTTTTGGCTGCTTTCAATGACTGTTGGCCACGCTTTCTTTATACCCCTCTCAAACCAATCCGAAACCAGTACGAGGCCACTTCGGAAATGAATTTTTGCAACAGCATTCGTAGTCTACGTTTTTTTGTCCGTTTTTATGTCACCACGTTTTAATTTCGTAGTCACTCCTTTTTCACTTCGTGCGAAATCCGTGACCAGGCCGGGCGCAAAGCGAAGCAAACCCGTCCACATGTCAGTTTTTCGGAATTCACAAATTGTACGCCGGCGCCATCTCGTGGCCTTCCCAATCGAGTCGCGCGTAATGACTTCGATACCCTCCCGAGACTACTACGTGGTGTCAGTGGTATCTACGGGGTAAACTCGAGAGTACTACGTTTAGTGCGTAAGCAATTCATAGCCAACTCGTGGACACTTCGCAGGCAGCGGAGGTTCATTCTTAAATCCGTAGACCGGAAATAAAAACGCGGCTCACGGATAGACGGATGTGTGGCTTCCTTCGGGCGATGCTTTCTGACTGGGAAGACATGGACCATAGTATATAGGCCTATATTAAACAAAGTAGTAGAGCTTTTGCAAAGATGCCTCTAAGAAAGGCAAAACCAACACAGAAGAGAAAGAGGGACAAGCAGCCGAACACACCGGCAGACGAAGAGACAACAGCACCAGAGAGACCTTCGGTGGTAGAGGAAGAACTTGAGGAAGCTGACAGGCCAGTGACACCTTTCTGTCCTGGTGATTCAATAGATGGCAATGATGATGAGGAGCAGTAGCAGGAGCAGGATCTCAGCAGCAATAATCATAATGATAGACTTTGGAAAAAAAATTGTGCTTTTGTAGCAACAACGGACACCACGGATGGATTTGAGGGTCCCAAAAACGAGAAAATAACGAGAAGAGCACGTACTGGGAAAGGCGACGACGTGGATCACGTTATGACAACGAGATTAAAACGTAAAAAAAACCCCGTTTTGATCGAAGTGAGAACGTTTTCCTCGTGATGAAAAACGGTGAACACGTAATGAAATCGTAATTGTTCCGGAGGAGACAGGAAATGGAAACGTAAGTAATCATTCCCGGGCTATCCTGGGAAATCCGATGTTACTTCGACACAACCTGGGGAACATTTCGAGAGTACTTCGACAAAGCCGTATTGAAAACGTTTCCATATCGGCAATATATTTCCGAAGTGTCCACATTTCAGTTTTTCAACTTGTCCAATTTTTTTTTTTTTTGGGGGGGGGGGGGGTGATCCGTGGAGCATCCGTGAGAATTGGTCCACGTAGGGAATCGATACGTGGTCAAATCGTGGCAACCCGTTAGATCCGGTTCCATTTCGTTGTTACTTCGATTTTTTGAACTTTTGCTCTCACGAACACCTCGAAGTGACCACGAAATGACTTTCCGGATTGGTGTGAGAGGGGTATTAAGATGTTGTCTGGTTCCGGTGCCTGATTCCGGCCGATTCCATAATACTGATATAATAGTTGAATATGCATGGCTTCCATTAACATCGGTACACTACACTTTTATGTCTTACCTATGAATTGTCAGGGAGTCTCTCGCATCTCCATGGTAACAAAGGCTTTAACAAAAGCTACTTGGTGAACCATTCGTTAAACTCTTAACAACAACAATTTAATTTTCGAATTTAATTTTCAAAGCATAAGAAGCTACAAGATTGTAGGTATTGAATGGTCAAATACTGTATAGTATATGGACTCTTGCTGGTCACGAAATTGATCCGAATCATTAGAGTCACAAGTAAAGGAAAAGTTCGACCTAGGAGTTCTGGACTGGGAGTTGACCCGGCTTTTCAGGTTAGATAAAACGTAAACTTTGTATTGATTACTACTGAATGAAGATTTCTGAATAATTGTCTAGTAAAAAATCCAAACAGATTCAAGAATAGAAAGTATCCATTATTATTTTGATCAGTTACGACGTTAGACCGTGATCACAAATCACTCTTTGTTAGTTTAATTTAAGTCAATACAAACGTGAGGCAAAATTTAATTCGTGAAAAACGGTAAAAAACAAACAGGGTTGCTCTGATTCCCATATGAACTGATGAAACATACTAGTATCACCTTTTTCCAAAAGAGATTATTCACGTGGCGTCACCACGTTCCACTGGATGGAAAAGATCAAAGGGAAGTCGTGGTGTTACCGAAACGCGCCCATAACAGCATCTGGGTAACAATTGTGGTAAAACGGACGCCTGAATGGAAAATCACAGATTTGCAACGCAGTGACGTAGGTGCATAAGCCCTATATAGACGAATCCGATCAGCGCTTGTGTTTAGTGACTGTACGTGGGCAGTCATTAGCGGGGTCCATTAGATTCAAATCGTCTCCATTTATTGTCTACATAAATTAAAAACCCTCATATTCAGTAAAATTGAAGGAATCAATATACCATTAAGTGTACAACAATCTATCGTACAAGAAATCAAGGAAATCGAAAGATTAAAAGGTGACAGACTGTTTTTAAGGCAAAATTTGGTCATAACAAGAAAAGTTGTAGAAAATATTTAAAACTGAAAGGGTAGAACTTAGGTTTAGGGGAAGTGTAGATCTTGCAGCACATACTTCATTGGTTAAACAAGAATGAGCAAATATGACAGCTGATACCATTTTATCATTTGTTCAGAATGTCAAACGATTTTGTAATATTTTCAATGATTTAGTTAAAAGATCATAAAATCAAGAGATGAAACATGAGCAAGAGAAACTGGTGGTTTACAAAACGATTGAAACCTTAAGTTGAATCTCGAAATCGGCTCATTTCTAATGGTTTTTTTTAAGGATATGCAGTCTCTCTGCTTTCATTCTGTCAGTGGTATCATAAGCTTGATTTTGTATGAGGGATGGCCATACATGAAATGAGTGCCCTTGCTGAAATCTAACTTGCATTTAGGTGTAACGTGAGCAGCGGCGTAGCTAGGATTTTTTCCAGGGGGGCAAAGGTATGAAATTTCCCCAAAACTTTTCCCGGTCAATGTGTATGTATTTCATATAAAATATGCAAACTTACCAGTATAGCAACATTACCATGTCATTTTGTAATATGACCTGCATTTTAATCTTAAAGTATAACATAGAGCAATCGGAAATAACAAAGTATATTATTTTGGTAAACAATATCTGGTTTATTTGTATGTACTAAAGCAGTGGCGTACGCAGGATTTCTCTGAAGGGGGAGGGGCATGCAGTGTGGTCTAAGGGGAGGGTGTCCGGAAATTTTTAGACGTTTTCAAGGAGCCTACATGCAAAATGGTGCAAGATTTGCGACTTTGACAGGAACAGTGTTAAAAGTTGAATCGTGGTGGTTCATGAGGATAAAACTGAAACTTTTGTGTCTTGACATGCATTTCTTTATGCCATTTATGCTACCTTACGAAGAAAAACTTGTCATTAAATTTGCACACTTTTAGGAGTCAAAATAAAAGAGCATTGATCCGTATTTGTGGTTTTTCTTGGCCAAAAATGTTATTTTGTCTTAAAGATTATCTAAGCGGAGCGCCACCATTGGTTGGCGCGGAGCGTAAAGAAAATTTCGAAAAATCAGACCCCTCAGTTGGTCAAAATAGCGTATTTATATGCTTGTAAAGAGAAACTAAACATGTAGTCTTTTTTCGATGCCACCAGTGAGAAACAGAGTCCACCTTTTAAAGTAAAAACTGGAATTTGACAGAATTTGCCTAGATCTATTTGTAGGAATAAAAAAAAATTGGCATCACTGGAAGACCTTGCAGGGACAATCCTTCCCCTTTGAAAATTTTTGAAAAATTTGGTGTCCTTATAAGCAATCTGGTGCCACATATGCTATCTTTTGAAGTAAAATCTGTGTTAATAAAGTTAGACTACGTATTTTTAAGAACAAAGAAAAAGTGACATCTGTGAGGGGGGCATGACCCAATGGTCTCCCCTTCGTACGCCACTAAGGAGGCCTAATAGTGGCTAGATCACACAGGATATCCTGTGAGAAAAGCAGTCTGTTAAGTGTAGAAGGCTACAAAGTACTCATTGTCCATTTATTGTTACACTCAAAGTGAGCAGAAAGCTATTTTCCCGAACTAGCTTGTACGCCTCCAAGAATTAGGCTAAGTACCAAAGTCTAAGTGTGCCAACGGATCCCGTTAATTCTAATTTCTAGATTAACTTTAAGTTTATCGTTGGCCATGGATTGTTTCAGCCCCATCCATCGTTATGTACACACTGTAAAATCGTACAGCTACTGCTAGCTTGTAGAAGAATATAACAACCTCGGGGGTTTACGGTAGTGACTTGTCAGTTTTCACATCATTTTACTGAATTCCCAAAGTATCACCTGAATAACAGCTTCCTGTGCACTGAAATGCACTGATCATAACCCCCGTGCGTATACAAGCACAAGAGAACATTCAATCTGCTACGCGGCGAGGACACTTCTGTGGAACGCGAATTGGGCCGGTTCATGCGACATTGACGAAATCTGAGTTAATTTGTTGCATGAAAATACGAATTATGTATGAGAAATGTCTCACAATTTCTTATTCTAACAAAAATTTTGAGAAATTTTTGTGAAATTTTTGTAATAATGAAAAGATTCATCAATTTTCCCCATTTTCATCAAATTTCCCCCAAAAATTTTCCAGGGGGGGCAACTTGCCCCCCTGCCCCCCTCTTTTTAAAGCAAAAAGTACCAAAAAATTTTACACTAAATTTGATCACGTGTGAGAAAAAATGTGGTACCATCTCGGGTCTGGAGAACCAAAAAATGGTTCTCCAAAGGGGAGGAAGAGGACACTTCATACCTCTAAACTGTAAAAAATGTGACCGAAATGTTGTAGAATTACAGAAAAATAAAAAGAAGTGCAAAGCGGGTGTGGAAAAGTGCTGTCCGAGTTTTTGAAAACAAATTGACAGCATTTTTTTCCTCTAGATATGTAACTATTTCTTTACATTTGTTTTGTAACTATACAAATTTTTGTACGGTGTAGATGGAAGAAACAATACGACAATCTTGAATGATGTTTATTGAATTTGACCTAAACTCGCATTCTTTAAAAAAAAAGAATGCAAATTCCTCGTAACATTTGGCTACAGTACACCAAACCACTCGAGTAAGTCCAAATTCACACTGACTTAGGAAACAGCTATATTGGTAAGTCGTAGCGATCACGGCGGGAATTAGAACGGCTGTCATGTAGCCTATATAACGTTGAAATTCATGAATATTGTCTGTGGAATCGATAGCCCATGAAAGTCGTTTCGAGCTTAGAACAGTTAGTCACACTTAACGGCCATTTCCTTAATATACACGTCAACGCACCTGAGCCTAGTATACCAGGGTGCTAAAACCTCTCTGGGCCAATAATATATACAAGCCCAATGAAATCGTTAGCCTATTGCATGTGCCATTTCAGTTACTTCGGATACCGGTATGCTAAATTCAAGGTCGTCATATCATTCAATGCGGCTTTCCTATCATTGCGAAATTCTATCGACTTAGCATAATAACTTTTTGGGGGAATGTATAAATTTACAACGTAGCACCTGCTTGGCTTAACATTTCGCAGCAAACGTCCCCCAAAGCGTTTGATGTCTCCCATGTATCAGAGAGGCCTAGAGTAACAAGTTTCAACGGCAAATTGTTCTGAAGAAAATCGCATTCTGAGAGAAAAGAAAAACGTACGGCTTTTGAAAATTTATACTTTCAGGAATACATCGACCTAAATTGCTGCTGCTGCTGGCCTCCCGTTTTTAGAGAATATTTTTGAACACTGTTCCATCTAGATATCTGAGGAATTTTCCGTATTGTATATGGTATACCGCATCTGATATTCCATCCAGCGTTCTTCGTTACGAAGAAACGCAAGCGCCATGTCACAACGATTAACCCAAGGACCACAGTCTACTTCCAATCAAAGTTCACCGCATATGGTGTATTTAACCCTTTACCGTTGTTTGGGTCCTTTTGGACCCATGCGGAGAGCTCGGCTGTCACACATCTTTACTGCTTCACGCGGAGCTCGAAACTGCGAGTAGCTACCCGAAAATTCGGCCACAAGAGCGAGAGAGACAATAGTTTAAGGTCACGGGGTCAATGGCCTACGGAAGCCGATGCGGGGCGGGCTACATCCGCTTTTCCGCCCAATCCCGAGGCGCGCAAATATGCCCCGATCGGAGCACAACGGTAAAGGGTTAATAACATTTTAGGCTTTGTGCATATGAAAGCTTTAAAGTCCAGGCACAGTTTTCGCATAAATAGTTTGTATTTTTAAGTATTTATCTGACATTCTTGGAGTATCACAGCTTTTGCACTCTAAAAACAGTTGGGTAAACTTTTACTCATGGTTGGGTCCGTATGACACCACCTGAATTGTTCGGTAAAAAACTACTAGCTGGTTAAAATCACATTTTCCGTCGAAAAAACCCACCCAACATGGATACCTCGTTAACAACGTTGGGTATTTTTACCCAGTGGCAAACGGACCCAACCATGGGTAAAAGTTTACCCAACTGTGCATATCATGTCCATCAGTCCATAGAACCAATGCGTTGACATAACGTGACGTCATTTTGGAGGAAAACGAAATTTCACCACGTTGATTTGACACACATGCGTTCCGCCTCAGTGGCTGTCACCCCCTTTGGCTGCCTCACTCTAATAGGCTGCCGCACTCATTGTCTTGTCTGTCCTTAAGCTCGTTCGCTCAGCGGGGCATTACATAGTAGACTTTTAGACCTAATCCTCTCATTCCAAACTACATTTTTTCTAGTCAACAGAAATTCTCAATTGACACAGCTCTTTGATTTGCAGCAAGTTCAAAAATCGCAGAGTGCGACTGTAACTCATTTTATGCAGTATACACTGTACTGAGAGTGTTTTGATTACACATCGTGGTCTTGTATACTCGCTCAAGGAATAAACTGAAAATAGTCTGGATGATGATGATTTTAAGACAGTTGTGGGAGCTGGGGACTTTATAGGTTAGGAGAATTGGAAATGTTTGGGGTGAGAGGATTAGGCCTTTAAGCGAGTATCTCACTAATTGCACAAGTCATCTGTCTGTATTTGCTCGAGTAGATTGCAGTGATACGTGCTAGCCTCCATTAAGTTAGAGGACACACTTTGTATAATGTGATATCATATGTAGGAAGGATCTTGTAGCCTAAAAAGTCACATTTTGCTGAACCCTACAGTGATTAGTTTCTTCTCTTGACCTGTGCTTGGAAAAATTTGTTTGTATAAATTTTGAATTGAATAAGAGTGTTCATGCATTCAAAAATAGTCGGCTATACTTTTATCCCTGTTTAGATCCGTTTGTCACTACCTTAATTGTTGGGTAAGCAACTAATTCGGTTATAAATTACTAGCCCTTTTCTTAGTTCAGATAGTCCCAACCCCAACAGCTTAGGCAGTGACATACGAATGCAACCATGGGTCAGAATTTTGCTTAAATGTTTTAGAGAGTGCAGTTTACCATTGTTGCCGTCAATTTCAGAACCCCGTAGTTATGCTTGGGTGTCTTTCAGCTGTGTTTGGTTATGGATACTAATCCACGGCGGTCCCGTTCAAATACCCGATTCGCCGGTACGTGGTTAACATAGTTCTAAAGCAGCTGTCTTCCTAATGTGACACATTAGCTTTCTAGACGAACTCTAACATAACGTTAATTTCCCTCTCGAGTGCTACAATCGTGATGCTCTGAATTGAACAAGGTATATTTGTTGAAAATAGGGGCAGCTCTTGAAAACGATGCCGGTTTTAGAAACTGTAAAAGTACTGTAATGTTCGATCAAACAGCTGTAATGTCACAGATATATCTCTACAGTTCCAAACAAATTAACACTTAGTGAACTTACTTAGAAGAGCCATTCTAGCTAGTTCCGTCATAAGCACGTTCAAAACGCCCATTCGAAAGAAACTTTGTTTCCTCTTTCAAGATAGAATGGTCGTTAAATTCGCGAAGCGTGGCTTCCTCATCTGAAGCAAGAAGTTCACGTCCTATCTGACTGCTGAATTGGAAAGTAGTCATTTGCAAACTGTTACCCTGAAGGCTCGATCACTCTCTATATAAATTATTTTAACTTGTTTTCCCAGCACATAGGCGTGAAGTCGTCAGCTAAAGGAAATTGTAGCTTGTAACTTAAAACTTTTCAGCATCGATCTCTATTTACAACTAATTCTGAGTGAATATCATGAGTTGGTGAGATGGAGATAAATGACTCTTTTCTTCAAGTAGTATGGGTTAACTTTCTGAGGTTAAAACGCGGCACTGTGTAAAGTGGAATGACTTCTTTCCCACCAAGGGTTAGGTAGTGGGAACTTCCAGTTGTAGTGAAACACCCCTGTATTGATTTTTAGACGAACTTTTATAAAATCTTCCAAAACTTACCTGGACTGGCACTCTACTAGAGACAATACTCACCTTATATTAATGTTTGTATTTTTATAATTGTCTACAATTCCATATGCAAACACTTTTTAGTACAGAGGGGACCCGTGTTCTATTCCCACAGAAACCTACCTCGTGTCATTCTTTTGTTGCCCTTCTCATTGTCCAAACCACGTGTAGCGAGAAGTAGTCTGGGGTACCCCGACTTACTGGTCACATAATATACCCTCAGAGATATGCTGAAACCTCAGAACTTCCGGGGAATCCCCCCCCCCCCCCCCCCAATCACCATCCACAGGAGCGCGCGATTCAGGCTCGGTTTCGCCTTTCGCCCAAAATTTTCTGCCCTCAAAACAAATTCCTTTGCACTAAGTGTGGTATGCCCCACCCCTCTAAATTTGACATTCTGTCCTTAATGTATGTCGGCCGTCAGGGAGAAGACTAAAATGTGATTTTGAGTGACATTACTTTTGCTAATGATAACAAGTTTTGCAACATGTCAGACCCCGCACAACCAATATACTATAGACACTGACTTACCGTAGTCATATCCTGACCACGGACACGAATATTTTAGGCTCTTCCTTCTACAGCACTATAATACTATTTATTTTATTAACAAGTTAAAGAAAGTAATTGTTTTGCTTTTAATTCATATTTCACTGAGACTAAATCCGGCTTTACCGTTTCCCTAAAATGATGATCCCGTGAAATTGAATTCTAATCCCACTGTTAGCTGCAGAGTATAAATATTGTTTGAACGACCTACCTGATCGAATGCACACAGTTTCAAAACATTTTGTGAGCCGATCAGCGATAGGTCGATGCCAAATACAACAACATGCGATGGGAACTTAAAGTATCAAAGCCGAAGCCCTGCTTTATGTTTAACGGCTGGAGAGCGGAGCTCACCATAGAAATAAAAGTAAGTAGAAGTCCGGGATTTCGCACCAAATGCAGCATACTGCGTTGCTTATTAGTAATTTACGCCCATAGATAATTCGCCTATGTAGATTTGTCGCAACACGCTACACAGTGCACTCCTCTTGTTAAAACTCTGTGGTTCTTTCCCGCGTTGGATTTTGCAACTAGGCTATCTGCTAACTTCTAACTTGGTCTGTGTGTATGGTCTTCGCTGTACGCAACGATCGATACGATTCATGAACCGGGCGACCAAGTCCTGCGTACATGCACATCATCGATCGCCGCGCTATAGTACTTTGCTCCACACGATAGTAACGCGTTTACAACAACTTACAGGTGGGCTGCTGTATTGAAAAATATTCCGTTAATTTTGTGTATTCAAGTAGGATTTGACTTTTTTGCTGCTACTATCACCGAAACTAACTTACTTTGGACATAACCTCAGTGGGATTTTAGCGAAAACTGAAGTACATAGATCGGCTTAAGTTCACTTTTATCTCCATTAGACGTAACATTATTCATTAACATTAGGCCTAGGCTAGGCTAGGCTCTACACATACAGCCCTACGTTGTTAGGCTGTGTGTGTACTGTGGCGTAGCCTAGGCCTATTCAAATGTGGTCAAGTTTTATGTTGTCTAAAACTTGAGCAAATGGGTGCTTAACCTCCTGAATTGCTAGAGCTTCCGGGGGCTTCGCCCCCTGGACCCCCACAGGACCTTTGCCCCCGGACCCCACCAGGGGCCCTTAAGCGGGCCCCTGGACCCACGGCAGGAATGGCGCAGGGCTTCGCGCGCGCATGTGTGTGGGCCGGCGCATAATTGTGGGATTTTTGTTCTGTTGCCACTTACATCCCTGAACATGGAAGATTTACAGCTCACGATGGTGTAAACTTACAGCTCATGTAACATTACATTAAGAGTTTATTTTCGTAAGTTGCCATCCTAGTCCGCGAGCTTTTCTTACGATCTTTAGCCGAAAACGTATAATCATACTGTTCGACATATTGACGTTTATATATCATTGGTGACTCTAAAGCTTATTTCTAGTTTCACTTTTATTCACAGTACATTACACCGTAAGTCATGATCAATTAAGCCCAATCGCTAATAACTTAAGTTATGTTACTTTATGATACTCTGGGCTTATCTGTCTAAAACGTGAAAACACTGTGTCTGAGAGCATTAAAAAAGATTTGCCACCAGTCGTTTTGATCATGTAGTTTCCTCATCACAGCCTGCGGTACATATTGCATGAAAGTTTTAGGAAAAAACTTGGTCTGTATCTTACAAAGTCCAACATATCTTACGTATTATGATTGCGATTTTGATTAACCTAACTTATAACATCCGATTAAACAAGTGACTGGTCTGATTAAGTTGACCATAATTGCGGTCCGTCAGCTTAAATATTTTCAATTCTTAGCTTAACTGTATCAAAGATGAGTGAACACTAAAATACGTTTCGATTTTCTCAATTTCACCGAAAATGAGGCTTTAGCAAGACGATTTAAAGCCGAAGGATCCCATTCATGGTCCCTTCCACTCACTGCTCGGATTCGTATGTACAGGTGATAGACCTTCTAGTAAACCCGGGAGGCCCGGGTTCGATTCCTAGTCTCTACTTCACAAATGGGACCCTCTGCCGTTGTCGGTGATTCCCAGCATGTAATGGAGTAGGGGAAATGATCCAATATTCGCCAACTGGAGAAAAGGCCGTGTGGAGCGCCGCTAGATTAAACCAAAAATTTAGAAGTTCCGGAGTAAAACTCAATGTTACCCCTAACTCTTCCAGCAAGCCCAAACTCTGTTAACAAGAATAAATCAAACGGTCCCTGAATCGACTAGTCAACGTTAGCCTACAATATTGACTAATATTTGATCTAGTTGATTTAGTTTCTAACAAATTTTAATCCTCCTTGTTTAAGTTTTAACTGATATTCTTTAGCCCATTATTAGTCAGATATCATCACAAGTTAGTCAAATATGAGTGACTAACGTGGTTATTCAATTCAGACACCGCTTGACTAATTCTCTTATCAGTGAACCTAGCGTCGTCTCCGTTCTACTATTCCTAAATGCATGGGTGTAAATCGCAGACAGAGAGATTATCCAAGATCCTAGATACTAATGTAACCACGAGTAATAGAATGTAGTAGCTTGTGATCTGTTGAAACGTTGGCTTAGGAGAGTGTTAAACATTTTAAAATCTTTCAAAGTTCTTCACTCGACGGAGTTCCTTTCCGAGCTAATGCGCCTCACAAAGGTTTGACAGAAAAAAGTTCCAAAGAAAATATTCAAACTCTTCTTGAAATTAAAATGTGAAAGTGGCCTTACACTCCCAAATATGAAAAAAGAAAGACAAAGGGTCAATTTTAGCCTCGGAACTATTAATTTAAGTCGCTGTAAGGTGCTTTCCATCAACACATTACCATCCGACTCATTTCGTGGACATTAATGGATGCCTTGGCGGGGACTTGAATAAGCAGTATGAAGTTAGTAGCTTTCATCCATTATTTCAACCGGTGATTTGCCTCGTTGTTTTTTCCGGGCTTTCTTTCCGAATCAAAAGGACTAGTCTTTAATAGTTGTTCGACCTTAGCATAAATGTCACCGGTAATCACGATAGCTTAAACACGAAAGCTTTAACAGCAGAGAGAGCGGCTCATTCTCCCCCTTACAGAGCGAGAGAACAACAAGATGTGAATTGGTTTTTGATAACTGCTAACAGGGTAATTATCGCCTCATATATATTTCATTTGAAAGAGGCACCGCATTCTTCTACACATCTCTTGGCTTTTATGAGCTACAACTTTGTCTTAAACTATTCGTCTACTGGAGTTAGACGGCGCATAGTACCTACCACTGTGTTCGACAATAAATAACTCGAAATATACATGAATGGAAAAGAAGAACACATTAAAAAATTAATCTAACCATGCTTTTTTATGTTTTTATTTTTTTTTTTTCGGTCTAATATGATGACAAAAATAAGATTCAAATTAAGCGAATCAGAAGTCACGCCACATTGGTTTTAATGGAATGAAAGTCCGCACATTTGATCCCGTTAAACTTGTAAAAGAGTAATCTGTTGTTAATTTTAGGAAGGTTGAAAGTTTTATTGTTCTATCTGGAACCAAGTTGGATTTTATGGGGTTTCTCCTCTCACATTCGTGTTAGGTAAGAACACATACGATTCTTTGATTTTGTATCAGAAATTGAGAAGTCGATTTATTGTTGTGAAATGGATAGGGCATACAGTCACGAAATTGCACCTTCCATTTATTGATATAGTGATTGCATTATGTAGTTATAGACGAATTCGGACAGCAAGTGATATCCTGAGTTCAGATGGCCTTAACTGGGGTCTATCAACTTTTAATCTTTTAATTTCCTTGTTTACCTGTATTATGGATTCATTAACACTAAAACTGAACATTGATTCCTTCGATTTCACTGAATATGAGTGTTTAAAATTGATGTAGACAATAAATGGAGACGATTTAAAGCTGATGGACCCCACTAATGGTTGCCTTCAGCCACTAAACAGAGGCGCTTACCGGATTCGTCTATACGTCAGGGAGGGAGGGAGGGAAAGTTAAGGTCGGAAATCCCCCCCCCCCCCCCCCGTTCCGAATGTGGTGTTATGATTTTCAATAAACCTTATATGCTCATTAAAACCAATGGATTAATGTCAGAACGGCAGAAAAAGAGAACAGCAAGGTGAAAATAGATATGCATGGTATAAATGTGTGAGATCAACACATTGCGAAGGGAAACACTTGAGGAAATCAAAAGGGCATTATGTAGAAGAGGGCTCCCCAGAAAATAAGCAAAAACAAACCCCCAAATCATCACACCGGTCCACCCATCTCGCCCCCACTGAGGCCGTTTATATCATTATTTCCCCTTCTTAATGTGTTTCCCTTTCTTAGAGGTCAAGAGCAGTCCACCCAAAGTTATTTTGAGAGAACAGCTATAAATTTCACAATTTTTCTCTTATTTCTCTTCAGAGTATCTTTCATTATGTTTTACAACTTCAATACAGCATATTCAATATAAAACAAGCAGTTACTCCTCGTAAATTTCACAATTGAAGAGAAAAAATATTGTCTCATGACCCTCAACAGCCAATCATGAAATAGGACAGTCTATTACACTACTTCAACTTGGGGCGACTGCTTTGCAAAGTATTGCAAAGTGTGAAAGCTTTTGTGTGGCTGCTCATGGAGCCAATACTTTTTATTACGAGCGAATGCGAAATATAGCAGTCGCTTTCTGGACTTGTTACAGTGTTTTTATTCTGTGCCTTGTTGGTTTTGTTACTTTGTAGTGTCTGTAAATTAAAAGGCGTTGACCATGAAAGCAGATAATTTATTTAGGGATGTCTCTGGTTTCATCACACGATGCGGCATATTAGTTCAGGGATATTTCAATTAAATGGTTCTTGGAACGACCAGGGAGCGACTATATGGGGTTCTCAGAAGCCCTTTCTATAGTTTTTGTCAACTGCCGTTCTTTATGACATGGTCGGTACCCTTCTTTTCTAACGGTTTGAAACATCCGAGCAATCTGTTGACGTGAAAGTTTCGACGTTGTTGTAAGGAAAGCATTGAACGGGTGATTTCTTTTCATGACCAAGAAACTTATAACTGTCACAAGAGCGACCGACTTAAGTTATATTTTATTTTGCTCAAAATTGAAGACCGTCACAGAGGGTCAGGAATAGAGAACGGATAAGATAACGTAGTCTCCCGGATGCGAAAATTGCGCAATAGTAACTGCGTAGTTTTCTTCTGACCTAGACGTTTCAACTGAAACTTAAATCGCCCTTACCAATATACGCTTGCTTTGCCGGTGACCACATGATCAGCCGAACGACATGTGATACAGTTGATGATATCAAGTGCTACCACGGCTAAAGAAAGCCATTTCGAGAGTTTGGTGTGTTTCAGTGGAAAGTCAAATATGGGCCATGCGCAGGGCTTTGTTTGCTTAGCCGCATCTAAATAACTTAGTTAATCTCAACCCAAATTTGTTTTTTTTGTGTGTGTGTGTGTGTTTTACATTTTGTAAATATTCTCACATTAGATTTCTAACATTGGTCGCTGTGATTGGCGGCATGGCATAATTAGATTTAGCAATCTTGTAAGACAAATTTAAAATGGTTCCTTTGAGCAACCGTACTGTAAGGGAAAAGACTTCCTAGCTGCGCACTTATCCAACCACAGAAAGAAGAGGAGGGTGGGAAATTTTATACCGGTACTGTTTATGTTGTTGACAAGTAAAGTAGGAATGGGAATAGAGATCTCTGACGAGGGAGTAGCAAAATAAAAGACTGCGTAGTTGTCTCTCTCTATTCATTAGCCACTCGAGATGAAAGCTAAGTTACATCTCTTCTGATCTGAAAGTATATGCTTACTATGTTGGTGATCATGCGATGTATATACATACAGATGACCTGGTTGAACTGCCGAACCGTAATAAGCACTTCCCTCGAACAATACTGAGAAAACTAAGGAAGTTTTAAAAAAATGAAATTGTCATTGTCGTGAGAAAATTTTGATATTTTGAACTTCCAATAATATGTTTGAAATTCTGACAGTTTTGGTTTCGGTCGGAAATTATTAATAAAACAATTCTTCTGCAATCTAAACACGTCTGTTTTCTAGATCTAGTAGAAAATATCCACAACCTGTTTTGTTTAGTCAATTTTAACATCATATATACGTATCACTCTTATGTACTTTTCTAAACGTCTAGCTTGTAGCATAAACATCTCTGTTTCCCTCACCTCACATAATTAATGTTTCACCTGTATTAATTTTCAACACCGATATCCTTTTCTGCAATGCGCAAACCTCCTCATCATAACAAATTCACCATCTACTACCTGTTCGTATCAGGGAGCTGCTAATATTTAGAAACTCTGTCAATATCACTAGAACCGTCAGACCGCCTCCATTCGCGAGTATGAATGCCTTGCATTCTGGTTCAAACTATTAGCTTCATGGTCTGTTGCTGTGTACTAAGCCTACACACATGGAGTATTACCTCCGTGGTGATACGCTGAAAAAGAATGGCGTTCGTGTGAGAAATGGCTCAAGGGCAACGACATTCGCTGACACAGTGGCGCCATTTTGCGGTAGACCAAGCCCACCAAGTTCAGTGTACATCACTTATGACATATTCGCTGTATATTGCCACAGGTTTTCATCTGTGTAAGGAATTATCACACCGAGAGCCTTCACTAGTAAAAAAAAAAATGAAATGAACAAAAGAGGATCATTTCTGTTCAAAAAAGGGGAATGTGTCGAGTGAGTGACGTGTCTCACGACTTTGAGGATCTGTTGTGTGAAAGGTACAGTCCTATGAGTTGCATTGTTCGTCCGTACATGCATTTCAAGTTTGTAAGTGAAGAGAAAATAGCAATAACAGACTTTAATTCAGTGTCGTAGCTAAAAAAATTCAAAGGATAGGGATGTCAAGTTCCAAATTAGTCTAATTTTTTGTTACGTTTGAACACTACTAGGCATATTTCAAGAAACAAAATTGGTTCGCGTAAAGCGTGTCCAAATTTTTGCAATTTCTTAATAACTATTTGAAGAGAAAATTGCAGAAAATTTCCGATTCTGGGTTTTTTGGAAGGAAATTTTCGTTCTTTTTAATTGTTTAAAATAAATGTGCAACAAAATTTAACGAACTATCAATTCTATTCAGACTCGTCGCACGGAACAAAAAGTATGTGGACTATTATATTGACTAGAATGTCGCTGAACTGTAAAATGAAGAAATTTTAGAAGAAATTGCCGATACAATTGTCCACATTATATGATTGGGTAAAGTTATTTTAATAGATCCTACCCACATACACATGGTCAAGTGGTCAAGAGCATCGGCCTTGCGGTCGGGAGGTCGGGAGTTCGTGTCCTGGCCGGGTTATACCGGAGACTATAATACTATAAAACGGAACCTATTGTCGTTGTGCTTGGTGCCCAGCATAAGCAATGGAGTAGGGAAAACAAGTCAGTGAGCCACAACTGGCAAAAAGACGTGGCCGGCTTGACTTGATCCAGTTGCTTGGAAACGAAGCCGTTAAACTCCATGCAGCCCAGCCCACCATATACTGCTTCATTTTACGGAAATTACCCAATGGTGGACGAGTTCAGTTTTAACATTAACATTTGAAATAGACACAAATGTAAAGTGGACACTGGCTAATACATGACACACAAATAATGTCAAGAATAACTAGTGAGATTTTGTACTACTACAAAAAGTTACTCCTGGGATAATACTGAAAACGAACAAAAGTTGAATTTATGGGATAAAACTTTGGAAAACAACACTCTAGCTGACCGTTGTCCCTTGATGGAGTGATCTCGTGTCGCATTGGCAAATTTTCGAATTTTCAGTTTTCGACGCCGCTGCTTGAATCGTTGCTAAATACCTGGATCTATATGAGAACTGGGAGTATGAAAAATAGCAGTGACGTCTCAATTCTATTCTTCATCCATCCCAGTTCCCATGGTTCCTAACGGTAATGATTTTAATTCTGCTCTTGACCCTTCAGTCCATGAGCAAATCACAAAGGATTATGAGATCATGGAAGTAGCCTACTTCCATGATGAGGTGCAGTTAGGGGGCGTGGTTATTCCAATTAACTTTGGAGAGAAGTGATGCAAACAATAGTTCTATCCCAAAATTCTTTGTAATTGAAATTTGGAAGTAGGTCTATGTAAACCATTTTTGTACATATTGGCAGCTGGGAAGAAATTATGCATATGACGTCACAGAGAAAGGGAGGACTTTCCAGATAGCAATGGCGTTTTCTTCCAACCGACGTCAACATATTTGAAAAGCTGATTTGTGTGTACGAGTAAGTCTACTATGCGTGCAAGCGAAATCTATGTCGTGCGTGCAGAGTGCTCTATTGTGCCTCCAAAATGACGTAACATACTGTCATGTCTGGCATTTGTGAACGTAATAAGAGTGACAGGCAGACAGGTGAAACAGAAAAAGACAACAGACATTTTCACAAACAAGGCAGTTCTTGGGATGGAGTTGTTTTAGACATTAGACAGACAGAAAGCAGCGAGACAGACAGACAGACAACAGCGAGACAGACAGACAATAGAAGAACAGACAGTAAGAGACCATTTCAAATGGTTTATTTCACACCCGTAGTCTATCATTCTTAGTAATTATTTTTGAGGTTGGGCTCATTTAAATGCCAAATTCTCTTACCCAAACCAATTCCAACCTGTTTTCATAAGCCCCCTCACAACTGTTTATAACTTGTTCTCATTAAGAGACAGTCTCAGTTTCTTGCTTCAAAGTGAATATACAAGATCCCAATGTGTAATGAAAACTCAGTGCAGTACATGCTGTGTGATAATGAGGTCTAGTGCTCTGCATTTTTAAAACATACTGTCAATCAAAGTGCTGTGCCAATCTAGAATTTCTGTAAACTGTGTCAAAAATTGTTGTTTGGGCTGAAAGTTGACTACTTTTTATCTGTCGTTACTTTTTATTATGTGGCTCTAAGACTAAGTACCGAATCTACACCTGTCGATACGACAACGTACGGAAATTTTGCTTACGTTCACAAACGCAAATTTAAACTTTAAATCTTCTAGATATTTTTAAACAAAGAAGTTGAAAGAATTTTATATGACGTAATGTTTGTTTCTAGATGGAAGAAATCTTAAACTTTACTACCTGTAGTTATGATCTTTTAAGTTCGTTATTAGTACTAGTGACGTCTACAAGACATTCTGTGACGTCAGGGGAGGGACGGGAAAATTTAAAATTCGGGGAACGTTAAATTTTGGTCAGCGGCATATGGCTTTAAAAATGATAAAGATAACGCACTGCACACTCGTTGTCAGAGGCTCTTTTTGGAGGAAAGCTACTTTTCCAAAATAGTACAAACTTATTTTTTGTCACGCAAAACGGCCTATCATTTCAAAATTCTGTCATTTTTTTCCTCCGTTTTATTCATATAAAGTACATATAGACAGTGACATAAACACTAGAGAAATTATTTAAACAAATATAACAGGCATCAATTTAGAGTTGTGTGAGACGCAAATTTTATGGACATTTTGGCATTACCAATTATGTATCTGTTCTTTTCATCCAGTCTAGAATGGAGCCATACATGGCAGACCAATAATGTAAATGGTATGAAGACCGTGAGGTTGGTCGTCAAGTGTAATCCTTCATTGGGCGTAATATCTTCTTCGGGTGGCAGTTTCAAGTTTGGTTTCGCCGAGCGGTCCTTTGCCATAGGGTCGGGAGGACTTAAGAAAAGTATTACCAATTATGTAACTGTTAATTCACGAAAGGCATTGCATAAATGATAGTTATTGGTCTTCTTCATCTGGTTGGCTTTCTTTTTGCATTGAACTTTTATAACATAATTGCTAACTAAACTTGTAAAGATATTCTTGAACTGAGAGTTGCACCTTCTTACACTTGCATTGGTAAATATGGTTTTTCACAGGTAAAATTAAAAAGTTAAATTGTTTTTTTTTTTTTTTGCCTTGATTAAATCCAAAAAATATTATTATTATTTTTTTGGAAAAGAGAAATTGTTTTTTAAGGATGGCTTCTAATTGTACATCCAAAATAAAACATGAAACCCAGCCTCAATCCCAAAATTCTGTCCCACTATTGCTTGTGAACCCAATGCATTTGTATATAAATTTCTGGGTAAATAGTTTTGCTAAGAATACCAATAGTTATCACGCGTGGGGAACACAAATTTGCATTCGAATATATTGTTTTGGACATTATAGAGGATGGCAAATAGACCAGGTGTTTAGGAGGGAAACTAATAGAACTGTTGGCCAGTCTCATCACTGATAACCGGTGTTTGTCATTTATATAAATAAATTTAAGAGTAAATTATACAATATGATGTAGAAAATCAAACAACGACCTAAGTAAGTTTAAACAACGATTGTATTTCATAGAATAGACAACAGTGGGGCAGAAATATGTAAATACATGCGAAAAGGTCTGACATGCAAAAATGTTTATTTAATGCGGTTTCAACGAAAAATTGTTCATCGGATAATACGATTGCTCGTCAATGTTCAACGTTTAAGCCGCTTTGAGCTTCTATGATATGTGTGGTAGCACTCTTACGAGTATTTTACGAAAAATATGTGTATTTTGCGAACTTGAAAGAGTGCAAAGTCGAAAAGTTTCAGAGCTTAATTTTACTAATTAGTCGAATATTTCGAATATTCGGTGAGTTTCGATGATCGTGTAGCTTGTATTTGTCCTTCCGGAAAAGAACATGTTTGGCTTTTGTAATTAATTGAAAATGTTTTCAGCAAGGAAGAGACGTTATGAACGAATCCAGCTACTTAAGAGGCACTCTCCATACCTTATGCAGTTATGAAGCTCAAAATAAAACCATAAGTTAAATGTATTCTGTTTACAGCAGAAAATCTGTTCGATTTAGGTGTTTATATTAATTCATAACTTCAAATATGTGAAGAGAATTTTGAGCACCAAAAGGCAAAATGTGAAAAGACGGTCATAATGTGTGGCTTTAAATCAAGTTCTTTTAAGACAAGTACATGGCTTTCTTGCAGAGTAGGATAATATTATATGGCATACTCAAAGCATTGAAATTATAAATAATTTATTTTTAACGGATTATAAAAGTAAAAACCAATAGCCTACTTCGATTTGTGATACTAAAATTGCGAATAGACATCTCCAGGGGAGGTTCTACGCCTTATTATTGGAAGGGGCGCTAATAACGGTTTGAAACGGCAGGATATAGTTTTTCTCAATATGGAGACCATGAATCTGATTAGCTTTATAATAAACTCAGTACCAAATTCAGAACCACATCATGCATAATACATTCAACGTATAGGTCTATATTCATGTCATCTATGCAGGCATTGTTCTTGCGAAGAAAGCATTTAACTTTTCTAAGAGACTATATATCGATCCTGTTCACCGACATTCATAAGAGAAATGCATTGATGTACAGTCTGAGTAAGGAAACTACAAGTAGAGACGATTCCTTCTAAACTTCGAGTATATTTATACTTAAACTCTGTTTTTTTAACGCTACCATATGGATGTTACTTATGACATCTGGTGTCCACTTTTCTTATGAAACAGTAAACCTGTGTGATGTGAAGACTAAGAGAACGGTTTTCCGAAGCCATAAATCTTTCCACAGAGTAAATCACGACGTACGTGCGTATAGCGGAAATCGCTAAATATTGTGCCCTGCGGTGACGTAGCTAGACTTTTCCAGGGGATAAGGCACTCTTATTCTCCCCTTCTGTTTAAAACCTATTCACATTCCTGTGTTTAGTACGGTAGGTTTACGCACTTTAGACGCGAGAATCGCGCCAAAATTTTTACATTTCCAACAATTATTTCAAAATATAGGACCTGCATTGTAAAAAAATGTTGCATTCTGTAAAGCTCGTACGGAATCTATGAACAGGGAGAGCACATCGTGCCTTTAACAGTCCACAATTCAGGCAGTAATCAGGCTTTAATATTTGCTGTGCGTATTACGCTCCGACATTTCAATTTGTTGCTTTTTTCTTAAACAATTACTTGAAAATACGCAACTGGAATCTAAGCAAACTTTGTATTCTAGGTTTCCTGCTAGAAATTTTGAAACGTAATTTTGAGGTGATTGGAGAACCTGCCTCTTTGTTTAGTTATTTGCAAATCTGAGATTGCACGGCCGCTGATCAAGGATCGTTGTTGTCATAGGCGTATGAGGCGGGGTTGCAGGGGGCACTCTCCCTCCCAATTTGGGCAAAACAGCTGGTCTATTCGGGCAAAACATGAGCAAAACATGATAAATGGTGGCAATATTTTGGCAAAATATGTTCTTGCCCCCTCAAAGAAAATTACTCCCGTACGCCTATGGTTGTTGTTACATAATGTTATCTTAGACAAGGGCATTAAGGCTCATCGACTTCATTTAAAATATTTTCGAAACTCTGCTGTCTTCTGTAGACAAATATTTGAGCTCACATGAGAGAAAATTTGGAATCTATGAAAGAAAATTAAGGAAAACGGCCCTGTAGTAGTTAACCGGTGATAATCAGTGCTAAGATGTGTTCCATAATCGATTTTCTCATCTCTAAAAACCTTGGGGGGGGGGGGGGGTGGGGGGAGTTTCCCAAACTTCGATTTGTTTTAAAGTTTGAACATTTCTGCATAACGAGCTGGGATATCCTGCGTACCAAACCCTCCGAAATATTCAAACATTTTCTTACTTTGGAGAGAATTGGGGATTCTATAAAAGAGTTTGTAAACCGGTGCGGTGGATTCCGGTGTTTCTTGATGATCAGCGGTCTCATTTACACTACAATTTCCGGATGTTTCATTATTCAGAGCCGGAAGCAATCGCCCTCATGTCTCACTCCTACCTGTAGACACTAACCTGTGTCGCTTTAGAATATGCATATATGTATACATATATATGCTGCAAGCTACCCAAGCACTTTCCTGCACTTTGTTTCTGTACAACGTACAGTACGTCCATGGGTCGAAGAGCGGTTGCCGACTTGTACTATATACACGTAATCAATTACGATTTAGCGTGTGGCAATAAGGGCGTGGTCAGGGGCGTAGCCAGGCTTTTCTTGTGGGGGCAAAGTCGACTCATCGTCCCCAATCTTGACCGACAGGACTATCTAAGCGGAGCGCCACCATCGGTTGGCGCGGAGCGTGCAAGAAAATTTTTGGTTTTAGAAGCCCCTCAGATGGCAGGAAACGGCACTTCCCGAGTGTTTTATGCTGCATGTTCCCAACCTGGAAATGGATATCATTTCTGAAATTTCTCAATTAATGCAAAAAAAAAAAAAAAACGATCTATAAAAAATGTCAATACATGTTTCTAAGCGGAGCTCTACCATCGATTGGTGCGGAGCGAACAAGGAAATTTTTGGTTTTACAAACCCCTCAGATGGCCGGAAACGGCACTTCCCGAATGTTCAGAGCAAGAATATGTTCAGCCCAACTTTGAAATCCTCCCCGCTTCTTAATTGGAGCACTTGACAAATATTGAGGGGCTGCACATACCTTTAGCCCCCACTTTTTCGTTTTTCATCGCCGCCACTGGGATGTGGCATTTTCTTGAGGGAGCGAAGCGCCCAAGTGAGGAGCCCAGCATCCGAACGGGGAGAGGGTGTGGTTCTCCCACTCCTACCTCAAGGAGATGTTGCAATTTTACATCAAAATTGAGCGATCTGGTGATCACCTTAGCTGGAATTTTTGGACATTTTCAATCTTGTATCAATGTTTTCCTTATTCCCTCGAGAGTTAGTGTGTGCCTGTAAGAGGGTTACTGTACGAGTCAATGGGGCCCTAGGAAATTGTGTTGCACTGAAACAAAACAGCTACTCATAAAAGCGGAATTGACATTTCACCTTGAAAAACGACAAAACTCCATTTAAATAAAAAAAATAATAAAAAAATAGGTCTGGGCGGGAGTAAGTGCGAACCCCCGGCTACGGGCCTGTCTTCCTGGGTGTCCCCCTCCCCTTTTGGAATTTTTTGCTGTCTCGAAGAGCTTAGATGCAACATGGCGCTATATTTTGTTCTTTTTATACTAGATTCTAGTGTTCTCCACAGGGGGGTTTTAGAGGGGCGACACGCCCTCCTAGTGAAACTGGCCGCCCCTCCAAAATAGTTGCCGCTCTCCAAAAATACAGCTTCCATCTTTAGTTCATTGCTTCATTACACATATACAAGTCATAACTGGAAAATGTGTCTTCCCTCCAGGCTTGGCGTCAGGATTTGCCCGACGAAGGGCCACTCTCCGAACGGGGGAGGGGTAGGGTGGGTAGCGACCCCAAGCCCCGACAGCCAGGATGCCGTCGATGAGTTGGTGAGGGAGATTTGAAGAAAACCTGTGCACTATACCTGCCATTGCCAGTCATATACGACATAAAATTTGTATATGCTAGAGGAAGATATTTCCGCACTGATTTAACCGTGGAAAAGCGGGCGAAATTTTTTTGGGTCAGCCTACACTAAAAAGAATCTGTACTTATTTAAAGCTTACATAGATCAATGGTCTCGGCCTTTTGGCCCTATCGGGCACAACTTATATTGTACTTCCCTCTTCGAGTCCGTACCGTACGACTGACACAAGAGATCACACCTCCCTGGTTTACCGAAATGAGATGAAATCCCCGACATGTTCATTAATCCATTTATTTACTTGAAAAGATGGGAAGGGTTTGTAATTTATTAGCTCTAGGTAACGGAACCGAGGAAGAGTGTGAAAAGCATTCTGAACATTTTGGGTTTTATCGCAGAAATAACTCTTTTGAAAGCCAAAATAATTAAACCGACCATGGGAAGGCAACAGATTATTCCCGACAGGGGGCGGGTCATGTCAGCGACCACAGGTTCCGACGGCCCCTATGTCGAGGGGGTGGTGAGAAGGGGATATGAAGGAGCCTAACTATCCCATGTTATTGAACCCCTTGGCACATTTTGCACAATATCACTTTATATTTTAAAAGCCGAGTTGCGCACTGATAGTGTTCTGTTGAGTCTGAATCGTTAAACTGCAAAGCGCGCGAAGCGCGCGAAAATTTTTGGTAGACTTACAAAAATAACATAGCCTATGTAATCATTAAAAACAAAAAGAAAAAAATAGAAACTGTGGGGGTTGTAGACGGTTGTATCGGGGATAACATACATTGCGTCGAAAACACCTGGAATACCCGATAAAATAACCAAACTATGCTCCGTCTGTCCGTGAGTCGCTCACCAACTGACCTATCGCATGACACACACAAGAGAACAGCAACTAGGCTTTGTGATATGGGATGAAATTTAAGACCTCTAAATAACATGTGTACTCTGCCTCCCTGTTTCTTGGTAAGGTTGACAGGACTTACACTCTCTAGATATGTGGAATGGAAGTATTAAAAAAAAACTGGAGTGAATCTACAGCGCGCGTAGCGCGCCGAAAATTTGGGGTTCTTATTAGGGAAATTGTCCCTTAAGAGGAAAAAACAGGTAAACCATCGGGGACACTAGCCGCCGTCGGAGACTGCATACTTTATCGCAACGACTAAGAGCTCCCCCCCCCCCCTCGAAAAACTGTAAAAAATGCCCCCGGTTCCCTCCCTCCTCTTGCCGTTTATCTTTTTTTATTTATTTATTTATTTATTTATTTATTTTTTTGCTCTCCTTCATTTTTTCAACATCGCCCATCGCGTCCCCAAAATTTCTGTGGGGGGGCACTCTGCCCCCCCTGCCCCCCCCGCTGGCTACGCTAGTGGGCGTGGTATATAAGTAAGGAGATGACGTCAGTACATTGCATGACGCATTGGGCTCTTGCCTAAATGGTGGTGGTTTCGCGAAAAAGGCTCAACTATCTGGAGATAGGAGGGAGCAAAGCAGCATATATGTATTTGTGTTACCGGTATATCATTTTGGCAGTTTTCTTTCCAATATACACAAATACGACATTATATACACAACCTCGAACCTCTGGGGTGGAGCCTGAACACATTTCTGGGGCGCTTAAGTCCCCAAAGCCCCGTCCACACAAAACCGCGCGTAGATATATTGGACTGGAGTTGACGTCCACGGTAGTTAAATTGCTGCTTAGTTAGTTACCAGTTACCAAGGGGACAGTTGGACTGGCGTCCCCGCTAAAAGTTAGCCCCACTTACGAATCTCTTCGTTAACATTAACTTATAATGCATTTTAAAACCTCTAAACGTCTGAAATATATTTCATCCCAGGAAACCGTTTCTCTTTCCCTTGATTTCTTTGCCTTTTTTCTTATCTTATGTAGGACTTGGCTAAGTTGATAAAATATTACATGTTGCTAAGTTCCATTTCATTTATAACAGAAGTAATTACTTAAAGGCCCAAATGTCTCACCCCAAACAGTACCAATTCTCCTAACCTTCTTGCCCAAGCCCCTCCAATATCGTCTGAAATTCATCTTCATACAGACAGCTGAGTATAGGCCTAGAAATACTCGATGTGTTATCAAAACACTTTCATGCTGTTTAATATAAGCTTTGGTACTTTGCATTGTTTGAATTAGCAGTCAATCAAAGAGCTGGGCCAATTGAGAGTTTCTGTCACCCCAAAGAAGAAGTGTAGTTTGGGGTGAGAAGATTGTCCCTTTAAAGATGACAAACAGCATCACAAGCACCGCCCTTTTCCGACTGGCGGGCAGTAGTAGAACGTATAGCTAGCTACAAGATCAACAGACAGAGGTATTCGTAAAAAGCATTGCAGGCTTAAAAACAAGAGCACTACTCAAGAAAGAAACAAAAACAGATACAAATGAAGGGGGAAAACATAAAAAACCAATGAATCGTAGGCGTTAACCTCCTATTTAGAATGTTTACTGACGTAACAAGCCACTCCCCTTTCTCTGACTGTCCGACAGTATAGTGAATATAGCTAGCTACGGAGCAACCGACGACAGAAGTAATAACTGTTACTTTCCCCGGCAATGGGCGTGGTTAACCGTGGCGTAAAATTACTCGACAAATCAAAATCCTTGAACTTGAAACATTGCCCTACTTTTTCATACATGTATTTTAACTTTTTTGTAACATGTTCCATGAAAAAGTGTCATATAGTAATGCAAGCACGCAGTCAAATGTAACGTTTTATTGTTAGAATGTACACAAATGTAGAAATTCGCCAGTGCATACCATGAGCGCGAAATCCTGTAAGTAGAAACCTGTTTTTGGATCGACTGAAGCTCACGCTTTGCATGTTTTTGCACGTTGTTATTAGGAAACATGCATGACGTCATAATGAAGTATGTCATGTTGTATGTTCCCTTTTTCTAGAAGTGTTGTACCCATTTGAGAGCACAAACTTGACCTACATTGATTCCGCGAAAATTCAAGTTTCAAAAATTAAGCTGGAAAACGTTCCTCAAGAAAATCATGATCATGAATATGTATTAAGAAAGATCTCGCTCTTCTTTTGTAGGGAATCAGATGAAAAAATCAAGTTTTCAATTGAAACAGATTGGCAAGGAACTAACCACGAGCAACACCAAATCTTTGACGTGTTTTCCCTTAAACCAATGTTTTTCTAAACTTTCTGAGACTTTTCATTTTTGATTTGCTTTTTGCATTAATTTCCCCCGTGAACCAACCACTGACAAGTTATATAAGACAGATATCTGGATGCTGTGGTTGTCAAGATACTGATATGCCCCAGAAAAACTGGAAATTTGAGAGAACAAAATGAATTTAACAAAATAAAACAGAAATAACTATATTTCTTTCCGTGAGGATGATCCTAGAAAGCTGATTTAGCAAAGGTACAACTCCCAACTAGCCACACGAAGAATTTTACACATTTGACTAAACTTTAAAGTGCTTGTCCTTTCACCCAAAACTAAAGTTTTGTAGTAGTCTACAGAAATTCTGTATTGGATGAACTGTTTGATTGGCAGCTAGTGCTTGTTCAAACAATGCAGAGAACCAAAGCTTATATTACACAGCATGGACTGTACTAAGCGTGTTTCGATTATACAAATTGAGCTTTTCTATACTCACCCTGAAGCAATACACCGAGATTTTGTCTTGATAAGGATGAATTTTAGAAAACTGTGGGAGGGGCTTAAGTAAGTTGATTAGGAGAATTGATACTGTTTGGTACGAGAGAATTGGGCCTTTAAAAGGATATGGAGAGACAAAAGTCTGACTTCATAATCTATAGAAATATTTTCTCTTTCAAGAAATGAAAACCGCATCTCAATAGCGTGTTGTGGTCGGAAGATACTAACTTCCAAAGAAAAAAACTTTTCATTGGATTCAGTGCATTGTGGGAAATCTGTGACGTCACCGCGGCACATTATTGTAAAATTGCGTTCAATTTATTAATTATTTTGATGCCGCTGCAAGGAATACTAAGCAACATTGTTTGTTCTACCCTCTACATATGGTGTAAGACAATGCTAGATCTATAAGAAAAGGTATTCAAACATTCAAACAGTATCTTTAAAATGAGATATCTTGAGTTGGGAAAAAGGGGATTGAGTTTGGAAAAGGGGAATTGAGACAGGGTTTGGGGGACATTTTGTACACAGGTAGATAATTTTTCTTTCTTGCAAGGCCTTAATGAAAAGCCACCATAATGCGCCTTTAATACATGTGTCTCGGACGGAGCGGGTCGCTCGGCAGTCGTGGAAACGAAGGAAGGGGACATCCTTTTTGTAAATTCATAGAAACTACACTTTCCTCTTTCCCCTGAAAAATTTTCCTAGTTAATTAAACAGCCGATTGATGTTAGTTAGTTAGTTAGTTAGTTAGTTAGATAGAGTTTCCAACCTATTGGTTCAAGTCGAGCCGACCACGGCCTTTTTTCCAGTTGTGACTCACTGGCTTGTTTTCCCTACTCCATTGCTTATGCGGAGCATCACGCACAATGGCAGTAGGTTCCTATTTTAGAGTCTTTTGTATGACTCGACCTGGGAAGCGAACGCGGGCTTTCCGCGTGAGTGGCGGATGCTCTTACCGTTAGACCAAACACGCGATCACCAGACAGATTTTATACAAAAATAAGTCATCCTATTACGTCCTCTGTTTGAAGTGATTTTTTTTCACTTTCCAGCGGGTTAAAATGTTACCTGACCACAAAGAAGGAGGTTGAGGCACTTTGTCACATTTTTGAACCCATCCTCACATATTCCTAGGAGGCGGGGGACAGGGGGGCACACAACCTTTCCATTTTAAATAAGACATAAAATTCGGGCAGGAATCTATAAGAAAATATTCGAGAAACCAATTGAGGTATAAAGAATTGGAATGGTTTGAAATACACAGGAAAATCCTAATCGTGCCCGAAATATGAAAAACAGATGCCCATAAAAGGTAAAAAAACCGTCAAATAGTCATGGAGAAAAGTTCATGAAAATCAACAAAATTACAAAACTTGGGGCTTTTTTGAAGGAAAGGACTTTATTTCATCTGGTAACAACGGTATAAAAATAAATAGGTATCTAGAGGTATCATTCAGATATCATATGTATCGACTTACCGGTATGTTCTATGTAACAACACACAAAATATAAGAACAAAACTCCATTATATTACAGTATCAGCGCACATACAGGCAAACAAAAAACGTAAATTTCGAACAGGAACATCTCTCGGTCTCCTGGTCGAAGGCCCTGTCTTCATCGTCAGTGGCATAAAGTGGAATAAAGATTAATAAACAAACAACAGATAGAAAAAGAAATGAAAATCCTAGTGAGAATGGTGAACAGTACCGTATTAGCTTCCCTGTAAACTACGGGGGTGGGGGGGGGGGCGTTCGAGATACTCTCGGACTCAAAAGACTCAAAAAATTCTATGCCCCCTACTTATACCGAAATGCTCCCGTACGCACATGTCTCTTCAATTTCTGACATTTGTGGTATTTGTGGCATTTGTGGCAAATAACAAGCATGTAGTAGATCCATACAAACGATTGCTCCATTAAACAAAATTTGTGGAATCCTATCTTGATGTACTGGCGATGCGCACATAGTAGTAAATACTCGGAACAATACCGGGGTGTTGTGTATAACATTATTAACCAAGCAAGGGAAGCGGAAAATCTCAACTCTTGTCATCCTTTCACTGTTAAATTAAAACTATAACTTAACATCAATCACATCGCTTCTCCCTTGAGTGTTCCATATTTACGTCATTTTCGTAGCACACTAGGACATTTTATTGCAAAATCCGACACTATAAAATGAGTCGCTTTGGCCTCGGAAATGGCCTACTTGGTCTTGATTTATTTGGTATTTATATATCCAAATTTGTAATGATTACCTTCAGTACAAAGTGACATCGACGTTTTATGTCTTGGATAAAACATGCCATTATCAAAATGTTAAGTATTAAGTTTAACGTCTCTCGAATCATTTTATGGAACATAAAACCCGTAAATGGCGGAATAATTACGTCATTATCTCAGATTCATTGTTACCGGTTCAATGATCTCTGTGCCATTAAAGCCATTTTACTATTGGCTTAAAAGGAACTGCTGATCCTTAAACATGAAATATATCATATAAAGTTGACCTTACGGCATTCCTTGAAAGACTCTTAATAAATTGACATTACTAGCGGCTAAAATAAGAGCTCACAACGCACAAACGCAGTGCAATGTCATTGTACGATTTCCCATCTTTATTTTGAAATGCCCACCTGATCTATTAAGATAATTAATATTCTGTCACTACTGTAAATGGGTTTTTTTTTTTTTTTTTTTTACTTTTAAGACAAATCGATTACAATATTCCGCCTTTGGACAGTAAGACAAATAAGTTTCCTAATTGATGTACAAATTTCTACAGAAATTCGTTACACATTATTTTTCCCCTGAAACGCTCAGTAGCATAGGAGTGTTGCACGGAAGTCGTGTAACACGGAGTTAGAATGTTATTTGCTTTACTTTTCTTCTGCGCCGTATTCATATGACGTCACAGAAAAATCAAGCGCGTGTTCTGCCATGAACTGATGAAGGCCAAACTCATATCCAAATTACACTTACAAAAGGAGGTAGCTGACAGGCTGATTTGTAAGCACCAGCGATTCTTGTGTAAAACCACTACGCTCGTCTCCGTAATCTACGTCGTACATGCAGTGTACTTCACTGTTTTGCCTCCAAAATGACGTCAAGTGACAATCAATTCAGAGCGAAAAGTTTCAATAAAAAGAGGCTTTATCATTCCATTAGAGTGAACGCACAGTCTTTATAAAAGATCCACTCATAATTTCACTTTTGGGATTTAGAAAGCGCATGTTCTGGGTTACGTAATTTCCAAGTTCTCACAAAAACAAAATTTGATTACCTTTAGCCCTTTGGCTCCTGAAAAATGTGCGTGTCCAAGGTTTCCATATTTTAAATGATGCAATATTCATAACTTTTGCCATGCGTGAAATTTGTGCCAAGAAAGGCATGATGGGAAAAGTTTGTGGGTGGGACTGTATGGTGTAATAAAATTGAAAGTTATATGGCATGTGGGTATACAATGTAAACACGATAATACCCCAAAATAGGTACACGTATGAAAAATTTAAATTCTCCCTCATAAGAGTCAACTGCATGGTAAAGTGGTTAGAGCATCAGATTTGCAGTAGGGGGTCGGGAGATCCATTCTTGGCCGGTTCATACCGAAGACTTTAAAACAAGCCAGTGAGCCACGGCTGGAAAAACGCCGTGGCCGGCCCGACTTGAGCCAGTTGGTTGGAAACTGGGCCGTAAAACTCCATTTAACCTAACAAAAAGACTCATAGGACGCCACACTCGGGGTTTATGAAAAGTGAAACCACGTTCGGATTAAAGTCCTGCATACGCGGTTTTGTTCTTTCAAGTTAACTTCCTGAAAGCTTGAAAAAAGCCAAAGACGTTTTGGGTACCGTGTGATGAAAGGTCAACCCACGTGTTCCCAGTTGTTACCCTCAGTAGTCACTATAAAACACAAAATTTCAGGATAAAATGAGACATTTCAAATAAAATTAAACGGTAAAAGAAGTCCAAAGTTCATTTGAAAAGATGCAATTACATTTTAGGACAAAAACGTAAAAAAAATTGAAAGTAAAACAAAAAGTGATTCTCAAAAAAGTAACCATAACAATGAATTACTCGATATGCCTTAAACGGTCATTACAAATTAATTGAGGTTACAGGATAGGCCTATGCTACGCCAACCTAAGGTAATTGCAATTTCCTTTTAAAGACTTGAATTTCCACAAAACTCTTGTAAATATCTGTTCTGAAGCGGTTGGCAATGCTGTTTTACATCGGTCTAGCCTTTAGGAAGAGGAAGTCATCATTTCAAATCTCGCTCTGTAACTATGCCATTAGTAATTCTGATACTGCTTAAATATTCAAGAGGTTATTCAACCCATATCTAACCCATAAGCTGATATATCCCGACCTGAATCCCTAACCGTAACAATGAGCCCCATCGAAACCCTGACCAAACCCCCGACCACACACCTTGAAAGCACGGCAGAGATGACGTTCTCTCCAAGATGCACGTCATACATTACCATATGCCCGTACCTATATACGTAAACACTTACTTGATAACCTTTCAGTCTACTACTTGGAAAAAATTCCTTCTTGAATTTTACTTAACCTTTGTATTCATTTTGTGGTTCTGTCTTTACAGAACATATTCTACCGATCATTTTGGATAGTTGCCGTAGTAGCATTATCGTAAGCTTTCATAAATGACCTCAGTTTATAATATACGTAAGTTTTTCCAATTTTTATAATTCCCGTTTCGCCATTCTCTGAATGGACAATTTCAGGCACTCACAATGCAATTACCCTGAAGGATCAAGATTTTCTGCTTATTTTGCACGTTAAATTGAATTAAATAGTGAAATATCGCCTTCAAACAAAATATGAGCCGTTATGTAAAACTCCGAACCCCATTTGTACCTGTAAGCTAATATCCTTGAAAGGTACTGGCTTCATGGGGGTACTTAAGAAGGTTCATGCCATGCACTTTTTTACGAAGAATGGGAGAAATTTGCAGATTCGCTCAAATTGCCGAAACTCATCATGTCGAACACTGCTAAGTAGTCACCTAGGCTGTCACTTCTAAACGGATAGAATGAAAGACTAACGTATTAACCTGAGAACTCCGACGTAATGGTTGACTTGGAATGGAAGTGACATTTTCCTTGATTCTGCTTACATTAGTCCAATTTCCGGCGATTGAGACGTGTCGCAATTAGTTAATAAGCATATGAGACAAATTTACGAACTCTTGAAATTGTAGCAGTACTATTTTTCAGTAGGTTTACTTACTTTCTCTGGTTCTGCCCCCCCCCCCCGCCCCACACCCACCGATTTTACACTCTACAAACAAAAGAGTAAACTTAGTCTCCAATAAGAGTGAAAAGCGTTAAATTTACTCCAAAGTGAAAGTCACTATGAGAAAGGTGAAAATACAATCTTCAATGCCTACAGGGATCACTCTTTTTCAGAAGTGGTTCCTACAGGCACCCCATCAAGAGTGAAACTTCTCCCTTTTGAAGTAATTTTCACCCTTTTAGGAGTAAATTTCAACACTTTTGGAGTGATTTTTATAACTTTCACAGCTCCAGTCCACTATTTAAATCTTTGGAGAGCACACAGGTTTGGAGTGGCAGTGCATTCGATAATGTTGTTACTCTTTGAAAAAAAAAAACATT
Source organism: Holothuria scabra (assembly GCA_037179385.1). Taxonomy (NCBI): domain Eukaryota; kingdom Metazoa; phylum Echinodermata; class Holothuroidea; order Aspidochirotida; family Holothuriidae; genus Holothuria; species Holothuria scabra. The sequence continues at coordinate 18,003,385 of CM074201.1, forward strand.
CGAAAAACACCCTGATTTGTATGACGCAGATTGTTCCCCTTCTGCTGTGTATTCTAAAACTGAAACAAGACATAAAACTAACTAGAAGGTGAGTCTTTATTAAGCAGTAAATTCCCCTCAAAATTAAGACCTCGTTAAAATGCCGATAAAAGAGACGTTTGACTTTCGAGAGAGTTGGTATACAGTGAGGTTGAGATATAAGTGTCAAATTTATTTCTTTTGGGCGTGATGGTTTTGCTCTTTCTATCTTAAAACTCTTATCATTTAGGCAAAGTAACATTGAGGATTCAGGCCTTACACTGCCGGTTGTTACTTGCCTTTTTTCCCGTCAATGTCAGTTGCTGTATGCGAATATGTATAATTTATGACACAGGAGATTTCTGAATGTGGAAAAAACCGACTGAGTTCATACGATTGAATTTCCGGCGTCGATTCGAGAATAAGGTATTCACTTGGTTTTGTAAATGTACTGAAAAATCTATCACGAACAAATGGCTGGAACACCTACAGAAAAAAAAATACAAAGTGAGTTAGACCTAAATAATTAAGATAGGTGTCAGAGCTTGTCCCCAGCCCTCTAGATCTGGTTGCTTGTCTTAACGACTTAATGGACGTCGTTTCATGGTAATTGCTGGCGGGGTATTGCAAGATAAGTCTTCCATTTTTTTAGTGACTTTTGAAAAAAAAAATCTCAACTAAGAAAACTTTCTTTATCTATAATCTTAGAATATAAGTTTGAATTCCTAAGAATCTGGTTGACCTCAGATAGAGTCCTTTCTGATACAGGTTTTGATTTCTTGTAAGTCGTAGCCATGTCGACTCTTAAGTTTACAATAAGGAAGACAAGGAATGAAGACATTCATTTTTTTCTTTTACATATTACTCCAGTTTATATTCTTTTAAATTTTCGGTCTGACCTCGACCATCCTCAGAATAGAACTGACAATGAAAAGCTAGTTAAAGTACACTTTGAACTATAGAGGTACAGTATAAAGGTGCAAAGGAGGGCTGCCGAAAGGAAAGAGGATCAGAAACTGATGAATGAATGTTACACTGGTGAGCCTAGGGAGAATCATTCTATAGCCTTGTGCTTCTCTTGACAATCCTTCCAGTAGACCACACCTCAGATCTATTCATCAAGGGATTAAGTTCAGCTATACATACACCTTCAGCCACTTGTCTTCGCATAGGATCCCCAGTGTCGGAATTAAGAATACAAACATCTTATTCAAAATCTTCACCATTGTGATAATTTGTTTTGTGGTTATAAAAGACAGAGTGTGTTTCATTCATGTGAGAAAAATGTTCATCATATCTTTCACCTAAGCTCCTAGAGGTTTCACCAACATACATGAAATTACCCTTACAATTAGTGCATCGAATACAATATACAACTTCTCTTTTCTTACAAATACCTTCCCTTGTATTACATAATTTACAAACAGGGACTAGACAAACAACTCTAGGAAAAGGATTGGATTTACTTAATGGTTTTTAAAACATTCAAGCCTTCGAAAAGCAAAGGTGTCTTTCACTTGCTTAAAAATGAATGTTTTAGCATTATGTCATAACAGTTTCCACTGTTGTTTCGTATTTGATGGAAGGGTAGGAATTTTACGCCATGAATTCCTCTTTGGAGAAATCAGTAGGGACATGAAATAACATTTTTATGTGGGTACGAATTGAGTGGGAGATTACCAATTTTATTATTTTTTGGTATTGACACTCGTTTTGCCTCATGTGAAACTGCGTTGTTCTTATTAGTCTTCAGTCAAATCAATTGTGTTGCACTTTCAATGTGTACATGCGATCAGACATAGCTCAAATCGGTGACAAATTCTCAACTGATTAATCAATTGAACGGGTGTAGAAAGTCAATATGAAGGGGACGCTAAATCGTAATTTTGCACTAGCCGTCACTGAGTGAGGGTGGTGTGGACATGTCCCCTGAACTGAAAGGGGGAGGGAGTTGCCATATCCTTCCCGCTTTCTCTAAATCACTAAAGAAAAAGTGGAGGCGCGTGGCCAGTTGAAGAAGGGTACTAAAAGGGTCAAAACAAAATAACTTCCATAAGGTTGTGGATCCAGGGGTGGGGGCTTTTACGGCCCCAGCCCTCCTTTTTTCGCCAGATCAACAATAAAACATACGGGAAATTTGCAGTGCAACTCCCTCACTTCCCTGCTTTCTCTGAAGTCATCCCCCTTTTTCTGGATGTTCAGATCCGCGCCTGTCCATGGTGGTGAAAATATTTTCAACGGAACCAAATGAAAACAATGTATTTAGCCAAAGGCAGCTTGAACTTTCTCGAGAGAGAAAAATTCAAGGGGACCTTGAAGGGGACCTTGTAGACACACGCTACAGAAGTTCATGAAATCGAAGTTGACGGTGTAAGTAGCCTTTGCAAGGTTTTCAATTGTGAGAAAATATATCAAGTAACCTGCATCGTTAACTTAGCTTTTAAAGACCCTTAAAAGCGGGCCCAGACATCACCCTGCTAAGGTCATGCCATTCGCGTTTTAATTACTTGAGCTAGTCATGCCCCGCTCTTGTGACAACCTATTGGCTCCACATTTTTGTCGTACTCTGCATCGGTGGCGGATGTAGAATCTCGTCTTGAACGTGGGCCGATGCCTGCCAGCCAGAATGTAGTTGGGATCATTTTTTCCGGTGTTTAAAAGGAGTCCAAGGAGAGCAAGGGCGTAGATAGATAGCCTGCGTCTGGCTCGTGTACAGTTCCAAAAAACGGCGGCATTTTTGGTTGGGGCAAAAAGTGTTCCGTGTTCTACGAAAGGCTATGTAAAAAGAGACGTAACAAACTATGTGAAAACTTTTGACGCTGCGACCCCTCCACCAGCCCATGATGTGCCCCTCTTAATCCGTCCCTGCTCACTCCATTATACTCATGCGACATCTCGCATCTTTCCAAGGAGAGGAGGATGGTGAGAAGGAGATAATGAATACATTGGTAGAATCAGTAGGCGTCCCTTTTGAATCCCTGTTGTCTCGTTGTGTCGTTGTCATGGCAAGTACATGCTGCAGTCTCCCATACACCGTAACTTCTCATCATTATTATCCTTCATTTATTTTTCTTCCACTTTTAAAATGCCCCAGGTTTCTAATTCATCTTTCTACAAATTTAGGGACTTTTATATGAGTGTAAATTTTGCTTCACATATATCAGACATCAATTTCCTTTTATCGATTGTGAACTGTGCAGGAATAGAAAGAATGGGCTGGCTAGTTGCCTTCGTAGCACACTGTAGCTAGGGCACATTCCTTGTGTATTCATATACCCATAAGCCTTAAAAGAAGGGTTTAAGATCAAATCAAGTTTTGATATGTTAGAGGGGCACTTTTTCTAAGCATTTCGGTGAAATTTGCTGGGAAATCCGACGTGTGGTTCTCAAGATATGAGAAGGTAAAGTTGTCACATTTCAACAAAAAGTGAACTTGCAGCGGGCACATTTGATATCATATCCTCACATTAATGGACATTTTTTTGTTTTTCTTTAAACTTTGCAGCTTATGTTTTCCTCAACAATCCCGTACTATCATAATACGATTGCAAACAAAGGGGAACAAAGCATTCTTTGTCAATGTCGGGGGAGGTGATGTGACATCTGCTGCCCTCTCACTCACTTTGGAACATAAAGCGAGTGATTTCATTTACTGATATCCTGAGAAATCCATGTCCGATTTGAATGAAAGTTTGACTACACTGTGAAGATTTGGTTCCTCTGTCACTTAAGACAGTTAAATTTTTGTTTAAATTTTACCTTCAAAGGGTACTGAACAAACTGAGTCGGCTCCGCGGGGTGGTCAGCTAGCTGCAGTGACAATGTCCCTGAGTTGTGACTTAAAGGGCAGGAGCAGTCATCCCAAATTGAATAAGTGTAGTAGACTGTCCAGTTTCATGATTGGCTGTTGGGGGTCATGTGACAATGTTTTTCTCTTCAAGTGTGAAATTTACCAGAAATTTGGTTGGTTTACCATGAATTTGCAACAGTAAAGTCATAACATGAAATTAAAGAAGTTTGAAGAGAAATAGGATGAACATTGAGTTATTTAGCTTTTTCTTCAAAATAAGTTTGGGGGACTGCTCTTTACCTTTAGTCAGCTTATAAAGTAGCTACGCATGCTTTATACATATCTCAAACCAAAAAATATACAAACGTTTCTTTACGGAGCACCTGATTGTCTAGAATACTAGATGCCACAACAGGGAAATGCCTCGCCCATATGCTATCCCTTAGCAAATCCGATGCTAAATTTAAAACTGTTATCGTATTTCATGTTTTCGTTGAAGCTGGAGATAATTTGTTCATGACTTCGAGAGCTGTTACTAAGAACAAGGATGGCAATCTGAGATATTTCCCGCCGCGCAGGCTCTACGGGAGCATTTTCCCGCCATTTGGATTCTGTTCAAGTTATACACGTTTGTACTTTTCAACTAAGTATGCCGATATTCAAAGTTACCTATCCCGGTTGTTCTTTTCCGCAGGTTATCTGAAATTTTTGATAGTTTTAATTTGTGCGAACCAGTTACATCCAGTGTACTTTCTGTTCCGTTCACCCTAAAATGTGACCACTTTCTCTCAAGTTTGACACTGACGACGATATAAGTAATAGCCGTGGGGATAACAGCGGTCCTCCCAAAGGGTCCAAGTATCGTCAGCAAGTCAGAATTTGCATATGAATAGCCGAGAGTGTGCGATATGATTGGGAATGAGGAAAAACGGCGGACACTCGGCATGTCAATGAGAAATCTACTTGACCGAGAAAGTGCGTTGTTCTCGGATTCGGAATATTTTATTCATTTTTCGAAAAACTGGACTGCGTTCTGAGAAAATTGGACAATTTTGAGAAATATGACAATTCAGAAGTGTGAGTTACACAAAGCAAACTTTTGAAACTTTGACTGGGTTCAAAAAACAAGATAACTTTCCAAAAGCCATTGAAAATTTTCAGTCACAATATCAGCTGCCAAATTTTAACCTGAGAAAATTAAATATTTTCTTTTATAAGTTGAATAATTCTAGATTGTGTTCAAAGTTTCCGCACTCTGGAATAAATTACTGGCTCCGTATAGATAAATCCGATAAGCGCTTGTTTTAGTGACTGTAGGCACCCATTAATGGTGTCCATCAGCCTTTGATCGTCTTCATTTATTGTATAGAGGCGTTGCAATTGCGTCACGGAACCGCCATGCTGGAGGACATTCATGCCAAATACACGTGGCTTTGTGCCGAACGCACTGCACAATATGCACTGTGATATGCACTGTGTGTACAAATTCTACGGGCAAGCGCGTCCCGTATGGTTTGCTACGTAGTTACACGTACTCCAACATGGCCGCCGGAGAGTATTATGACGTCATGTGAAAAGCCTCTATACGTGAATTTCAAATCCTCAGATTTCAGTGAAGTTGAGAAAATCACAATATAATTCAGTGTACAACCATCCATGGAACAGTTAAGGGAAGAAATTTAAATATTAAAGGTGATGGACCCCAGTAATGGCTGACAAAAATCAGACCATCACAATCTGTCCGGAACTGTCTACAGAGCGCTTTCATGGTACGTAACAATTGGTCAGCCACGCCCACCGCCGAGCAAAAAGCAGCACTATTTCAATGTAACATCACTCGTGGATCGTCAGCCGCTTCTCAGCTAGATACACTTCTAGGGTACAACACCAAATTTACCCTTGAAAAGGGGCGGGGGCGTGTGACGTAGATGAAGCAATTCTATTCTTTCAGGTTAGGTTTTTGTAAAATGGTTTTCCAGTTAGACTTAGTTGCGAGTTGTTCACCTCCTACCCCTCCCCAACAGTAGCTGAAGATCAGTTTCTCTGTCAAAATACCGGTAAAACTTCGACAATCTTTCACCTGTCCACAAGGGGTATTTCCTCGTGGGCCTGTAAGTTACCGTGCAAAATGTTGCAGCTAACTCATGAGGCAATCAATCCCCCATGGGGTACCTCAAGTACATACTTAGAGATAGTGGGCAAGAATTTGAATAAGAAACAAAACTTGTCATTGAAGTAGAATTAGTATTCTAAGAAAAACGAGCCGTACTCGACAAGCATGGTCGTTTGTCAATAAACCATTTTAACTTTGAAAATTCAAAGATTCTTCACGAAGTTTTTATTACAATGGATCAAATCCTCCTTTTAGAGCAGGATGAATTTGGCTACTATTTTTTTTTATCTTAAGTGGATAGAGTGTCACCGACGAAATTAAAACAGTTGCAGACGCGGCAGGAGATTTGTCAAAAATGTTCACCCGAAGCTATAAACATTTTCGTGTTCATTAAATTACTAATGTAATACGCGTAAAAGAGTCAAGGGCTTCTGTCGTTTGTTTTGTGGCAGTAGCGGCTGAACAAAAACGAATGGTATAGATGTTTGCCAACAGTCGTTTCATTATTTGTATTAAAATGGCATCGAAGGACAATAATGAAGTCAATTTCGTACAGTAATTCATTTCGTCATTGGAAGTTTCTTTGGTGTCAGAAACCATTTTCACTAATTTGAGGCCACAGTTTCGAGTGTCTCGTTTTGTGACTTTACTTGCTTGCGATACTTCTATTTTGAAAGAGAGACTGAGGGTGTTTCCAAATAGAAAGTATGCGTATATTTATAGAAAGTGTATATATAGAGAGTGTACAAAAAGCAAAACTGAACAGAGTACTCAGTTCGGCGCGCTTAAGAAGGCAGGTATTGACTAAGTATTAATAAGCAGTTATATTTATATATATTATATATAACTCTGGATTGTACCTCAGGTTGTCACCGCCTAAAATGCGACCTAAGTTCGACAGTCACAAATTTTCATATAGCTCTACATAGGGCCACTGGAAAATTCAGGGAAAAATTAAACAGCGCCCTTAAAAATATAACGTATACTTAATATGTATGAAGTATGCACTTAGTTTTTATTAAATATTTAATTTATTATAAGGTATTGTGCAACAATTTCGTGTCTCCTTGAGGAACACTTTTAGAGCACGCTGATATTACACAGCATATTACCTGTTCAAATTTATATAACATACGTTATAAATACAAGCCTCGTATAAAGACACTATAAAGAGGGCACCGGAAAGGCATTATACATGGAATTACTTTACTAAACATACACAGAAAGGGCTTTAATAGGCTCTCAAACAAGGGGTCTGTAGGAAAATGAGGACCTATTGTAAATGAAGACTTAAAACATATTTTTAGAGCATGGAATGTCGACCAAAGATAGAATCCAGGTAAATGTATATATTTTTTTAATTGGATTTTTTCTAATCGGATTAGGGCGAAAAATCGTCTGAAAAAACACCCATAGGGCGAAAAAACCGTTTCCCAGAAAAGTTTTAACACACATTTTCAATGGAAATACGTAATAGTATAGTAAATCCCCACCTACCATACGTAGTACATGTAATTACTTAAATGCATACCAACTTACGTACACGTATCCGTCAACACGAATGTATGAGGGACCATTGAAATAACGTTTTGTTTTCGCCTTAACGTTCTGATGGTATTACCGAGTTCCTGCTAGCGGTGAATGTATATACAAATCACGTGAGCAAGGGGAGTGTATCTCCCCGACACGAAGTGCGCTTTTTAACATGTGAGTTTTGCCGTAAGTTTTGAACTCTTTACCCTTTTTTACATCTTGTTGCCTCAGAAGATTTGACACGATCTTTGTCTTCAGTATTTTTATAACATTTTACATCGTTTTAACAGTATGCCGTGTATTTTGTGCTTTTTTCTTGTTATCGTTTATATACTTTATATATATAATATAGTTATATATATATATATATAATATATATATATGTATATTTGTATATTGGAAAATGGAAAGCTTGGATCACAACGATGTTCCGGCGAAGTGAACAGGATCCCGAAGGATTCACAGAATTCTAGCTGGAAACTAATGTAAACAAAGCATGAAAAACTAGAATTTCAACTGCACACACATAGATGACATAGCACACCTTGAATCGAGAAGCTTGCGGCTATTTAATTCAGCCTTCTTCAGCTCGAATGAAGCAAAACTAAAAACGCTCAATGTAAAATACCTGAATGAAAAGCATTCTAAAAAAGATACAAGCAAGTTAAACGGTCCTAATTAAGAAAAACATTCTAAAAACTAGCTTCATAAAGGAGTAAAGAAGATAAAACATATAAGAGGCTTAGGATAACAAAAAAACCAACTTAAAAAAGATAAAAATTCTAGCATAAAGGTCCAAGATAAAAAAGTAGTAAAAGTAATTGGAAACTAAGGGAGCTAAGAAAGGCCTAGAACCAGAATAGGCGAACAGTTTTACAACAACAAAATACCCAAAATGTAAAAAGTTAAATGATCCATGACCTTTACCGTAAGTAACTCACTCTTTTGTGTGAATTAAATTCTTTTCTTTTGTTAAGCCCTGAGGGATGTAAAGTATTGAGCTGGGCAAGCCAGTAACCCTCTCTTTTAGTGAGAAGTGAGTCAATGTTTTGTGAGGCGTTAATTTGTTCAATAATAATAAATTTTATTTCAGAAATATGGTGTGGGGCAGAATTAAAATATATATGGTTAAAGGTCGCGAAACAATGTATATATGTATATGTATATATATATATATATATATATATATATATATATATATATATACATATACATATATATATATATATATATATATATATATATATATATATATACATATACATATATATATATATAGACAAGACTGAGAAATTAATAATACTGATGACCAACAAGATTGATAGATATCCGAATATATTTCAATCCCACCTGGGATCTTCCTCAGCGGATTAGACGGAGAACGTACAGCGATTACAAATGAAAATGTAAATGATAACGCTTAACGATTTTAAGTTATTGTTCAAAGTTAATACATTGATGCGCGCGTCATGAGTTTGTAATAAATGACGCGTTTGCAAGGATCAAAATAAAGAAATTATGACGCATTGCTACAATATTGTGAAGCAACTGTGATAAAGACACGCTTAGAGATGATTACAAAATGATGTGGGGGTAAAATGATAGGAAACCCCGATCTTTGTTTAAGCCATGGGAGACTGTTTTCAAGTAATGGATCATTTTAAGTTCGAAGATTTTCCTCTCCCGGATGTCGGAAAAACCCCCTTTAGGAATAAAACACTTAAAATCCCTTGAGTGATTAGCTTCGCTAAAATGCTTACCTACTGGCAGGCATTGACTTCCGTCTCTAATGCTCTGTTTGTGGTTATTTATTCTTAGGCGAAATTTAGTAGAGGTCTCTCCAACATAAAGTCCGTTATCACAGGTGGGACATTTCAATATGTATGTATGTATGTATGTATGTATGTATGTATGTATGTATGTATGTATGTATGTATGTATGTATGTATGTATGTATGTATGTATGGGCAACTACACCTGTGATTCCTCCAACATCGTATACATATTGAAATGTGACCGTGTTCTGTTGAGCACTTTTAAATTTCGAGACGGTACATTGCTTGTGTAGTCTTGGCATTTTAGCCAAGGCGTAATACTATTCGCTTTATGCATAGCACGCTCTTTGAGCTTGTGCACTTTGGTATTCGCAAGCAGATTGAGTATATATATATATATATATATATATATATATATATATATATATATATATATATATATATATATATATATATATATATATATATATATATATATATATATATATATATATATATATATATATATATATATATATATATATATATATATATATATATATATATATATATATATATATATATATATATATATATATATATATATACATATATATATATATATGGTTAAAGGTCGCGAAACAACACTGGATACAGTGCTCAACCGATGGGAGCCAGTATAAATAAATAAGAAAGTGAACACTATTGCATTTCAAGATACAAGCTTGTTTCGTATAGGCTTACGTTTGTAGCCTACACTCCTCAGTGCGAAGCATAACGGTTATAAAATAACAAAATGAAAATGAGACGCGCGTGTTATAGACACGTCATAGAGGTTAAGCGTCCATTATGACGTCCACAGAAGAAAGTATTATCTGCAGAACTAGAACGCGCAAAATAGCTTAAGAGTGCGCGGGTTATTAAAATACGCACAAAATCTAAGCGTTTTACAGATCAGTAAGGTAAGCACTCTATGTTTCATTATAAAAAGTTATTATGAGATAACAGCTTCTTTTTACGGTGCCTACAGCTACTAACAAGTTCATTCCTATTATTCAAGGAAGACATATAAGGTTTGTGGATGATGAAATATTTCTCAGGTACACAAAGATTGCACCTCTTGCTTGATGTGAAATAAGAATTTCCGTGTGCTAGAATTTTCCATTTGATTGAGTATGGTACGTTATTGTCCTTTAATGTCCAGATATATTGGCTGAGGGTGGTGGCATTCCTCTGGGTTTCATTTCTAAAACTACTGTTGTGGCCGTTGAATCTTGTTTTGAAGGGGTTTTCAGTTAATCCGACGTATGTTTCCACCTTTAGGTTGTCCTGTCTTGTTACTGAGACTTGGTAGATTACACCTGATGCTAGGCAATTTCCTTCTAAGGGGCATAAGTTATCTCTTCGACAGTTGCAGGTTTGATTACTTTGATCATTTTTTGCTGTCTTCTCAGCTCTTAAGATCGATTTGTTGTGAGAGGAGATGATTTGGTGCACGTTTGGCATACAGCTGTAACTAATTTTAACGGTGTTACGGTTCAGTATTTGGTGTAACTGATGACCAGGGGGAAAACATTTCTCGAGCAAATTTAAAAATTTCCTACCGACGTTGGTAGCAACGATTGCACTGTATGGGGGTTAAACCAAGGTATGTTGCGTTTTCTTTTGCGCTTCTCGTTGCTGTTGTTTCGAGATGGCGGGATTAATCGCAGCTGATGATGATACCCACTTTTGTTGAGAGCGTCCTGATGTGGCGGTGCTGCTGCGTTAAATATCTTATCGTTAGACGATATGGAGGAGAAGCGTTTATTGACGGCCTCTGGAATGTTCTTTATGATAGAGGGTGGGTGGTTGCTTTCCCTATGTACATACAAAGGTGTATTGTTCTGTTTCATGTAGGGTTTGCAGGTGCCGTTTCTGAGGTCTAACGTTACATCGAGGAAATTAACGGATTTCTTGTTGGCTTCTATCGTGATCTTCAGTTTATTGGCTGTGAAGACCCTGCATATCTCTTTCTTGATATTTTTTGTTTGCCTTGGTGCTTTGTTACAGATTGCTAGTCCATCGTCTCTGTATAATCCTACATTGATCTCTAAATGTTGAAGTTGGGATAAGATGTATAGTCCTATGAGCTCGCAAGTTTCAGCTCTATTTAATGGGCGCTTAACCTCAATGACGTGTCTATAACACGCGCGTCTTATTTTCATTTTATAACCGTTATGCTTCGCATTTGTAGACTGAGGAGTGTAGGCTACAAACGTAAGCCTATACGAAACAAGCTTGTATCTTGAAATGCAGTAGTGTTTACTTTCTTATTATTTATATATATATATTATATATTATATATGTATATATGTATATATATATTTGTTTTTAGAAGTTTTCTACGGCTTTAATTCCGCAACACAATCATACAATAAGTTTAAACTAGAAAAAAATGATTTGCTATCCAGTGTACTTCATTTCGCTCCTTACCTTCTATTCAAATATGCATTTACTTAATTGCCTGCATTTCCATATGAAAAAACTTCTTAGTACAGAGGAAGCCTCTCTCCTATCTCGGGAAACCCCAATCCCAATAGCGTCATTAAAACTAACCTTTCAAATTATCTGACGTCATAGCCTGACGTTGTGATTGGACACCATTGATGAAGCTGTCTAGTCTTCCTTCTGTATGGAATTTTGTTACCCGAAAAAACATTTAAAAAAAAAACCCAATTCAACAGAAACTAGCGTGACAATTACAGAAAAAAAACAAAAAGCAAATCATTGGCCAACAATGTGAATCCATGACATCATGGATACTTGCTTGAAGTACATCTTTGGTAATACATCCATGAAAGACGATCATTGATCAGTGAAATGTACGATTACATTTCGAGTCATGAGATATCCAGACATTGATTAACCAGACCAGTATATTTGCTTTAAGTGATTTGTCTTCGATGACATCTTAAGAAGATGAAATATCTTCTTTTCTTTGCGGCAACTTCAAAGGATTTCTTTTTTCATATAGGCAAGTAACATTAAATTTTGTGTGAAATATCATCTTGTGTTGCTAGACAAAAGGGGATTTACAAAGAACAAAACAGGGTTCCGAATTGATAATTCGATGGCCTACTTTAGAACAAAAGAATATAAAGGAGGGAAGAAGAAAACAAGAGACTCCTTTAACTCGGCTGTGATACGGCGATCATTTCTAAGCAACGTATTCTTTCCTCCTGACGAAACTATGATTTTTACCGAAACTAAATTGGCAACGTTTTTTGAACCGTTATCACCTATACTGGCTGTTAGTTTTATCGGTTTTTTGCTTGTCTGGTGAACGATAAAGAGTTTGTTTGATTTTTGGCGTTGGCAGGTGTTTGCCCGAGGAATACTCAGGCCTCGATAAGTTCACAACTTTTTCTGCATTTGTATTAAATTTAATTCGTGCAGAATTTGTCGCGATACCGAAAACTATCACGTGGAAAACGCGGACTGGCCTTCCGGTTATATTAACTTGGTGGGGCTTGCTTTTTACCGAAAATGCCTAAGGTGAAACAAATTTGAATTTTATCACCTCCAAACATATATGTCTACCACCAAGAACTAGAAAAAAGGGTGGGTGAGACTCGAGATTTGCTCTGGCTGTATGGTCTTCCATGCACCGACCTGCTAACCTCTTTTAAATAGTTTTGTCTAAGAAGCAAAAGTCTTCACTGGATGCCAAAATTATTAGCTCATCAGCAGGACAAGCCTCGCCTCGATGGCTTGAAAAGAACCTAATTTTGGAAGAACTTGATTTATATTTGACGGCAAGTCTGACAGTCAAATGATGGGGAGAATTTCCGGGCGTTAATGATCCTTCCCTTTAGTTATAATCGTTTTGATTACCAATACCACAGGTGGCTGCAAACGGGGGCAACGTTTCTCGAGGGAGCAATAGCCCGTTTTTCAGCACTGGCTAAATCGTGGTATGTACCTTTCAAGCTTAGCAAGGAATCATACTTGACAAATCTAACAGGCTAAGCTAGAAAGAATGTACTTCATATCGTGTGAATTGGGAGCATTTTTTCGTGTTGTATTGAATAATTAATACTGAGTCAATCAGCTGTTTGGCGATTTAAATGCCTAATCCTCTAACCCCAAACTATAATTTTTGTAGTAGTCAACAGAAATTCTCAATAGGCACAGCAAGCTCCTCGATTGATACCTACCGAAGTTGATTCTACACAGCAGGTTCTTTCTGAGAGTACTTCGATTATACAAATTGGAGTCTTATATACTCACCCTGAAGCAATGAACTGAGATTGTGTCAGGCTGGATGAGGATGAGTTAGTTAGAGTTTAACGGCCCAGTTTCCGATTTTTTGGTTCAAATCGAGCCGGCCACGCCCTTTTTTTTAGTTGTGGCTCACTCGATTGTTTTCCCTACTCCATTAATGAGGATTAGAATTAGACGCTTGTGGAAAGGGCTTTAGTTGATAAGTCAGGAAATTGGAACTGTTTGGAGTGAGAGGGTGAGGCCTTTAAATGAAAATGTCGTCGTCAGCTTTTATTTGATGATGAAACACATTGTGTTCTAATGCCGGACAAAATTAATACACGGCTACATATAAATATATATATATATATATATATAAACATATATATATATGCATATATATATATATATATATATATATATATATATATATAAACATATATATATATGCATATATATAGCAACGTTTGCACTGTATGGCGGCCTAACCTCTATGACGTGTCTATAATTAATGTCTGTTACTACAATGTTATGCTTCGCATTTGTAGACTGAGGAGTGTAGGCTACAAACATAATTGATTTTGCTATTACGCTTGTAGAATCTTCGAGGTGTTCAAAAGCAAGGGTTAAAAATGGCCTATTGGTTTCACTGCGCGAAAAAAAGACTCGCGCCAATCGCCTATCAAAATATACAGATATGAAAGCAATTATCGTTTAGGACTTTGGCCAAACTTATTCTGCTTGCAAAGTCATTAGAGCACATCGCACAAGGTTACTTACTTCTCTAACAATCTTGGCCAGAAATACGTCACCATCGGGGTTGTCACCAAACCATTTTGAGAGCTTGGTAATTTGTGATCACCGTCACGAGGGAAAGTACTGAATGGAGTTGATGTCCCCTCCCTTTTGAAATATTTTTGCAGGCAGGATAGTGCTCATAAAAACAAGGGATTTTCACCCAATTCCAAAGAAATCTTTCAGTTAGTTTAAGAATTTGTGCCAGGCAGTGATACTGATTTGGTTTGAATGTCTTTGCGCAGATCAGTGTCAAATGAAAACCACTTCAGAGTTTATAATAATCTTCTGAAATGGCAGGTGTAACGAAAAGTCATTTGTGGACAACGATCTGATGTAACAAAGTTTGTCACAGTGAAAGGTGAACGGTAGGCCAGCTTTGCAAGCGAGAACTTTTTAGCTATCTTTTATCTTCCCTTTGTATGACGTCACGACATGACAATGATTGGATAGATTTCAATTGAAAATCTGGTCACTCAAAATTAATAGCCGATCTCTTGTGTCCCTAACAAGTCTAATAATTGAACTAACGTTTTCTAGCATATTATATTAAAAGTCCCACTGGGCAGAAATTGCTTTAAATAAGCGAATCTTAGTATTCCTCTTTTCGTTTCAAAAGTGAACACTGTTACGAAAAGAGACGTCATGTTTTTCTCTTCAAACCAAGGAGTTTGTGACTTTCAATGTGAAGCTAATTTTACCTTTCGAGTGTATTTGTCACCCTCAATCCACATTAACAGGCATGCCATGGCGATTTGGTAATGAATTTGACATATATACTACAGAAAGTGAGCGTGTTTGAGTAAACATTCACTTTATTTAGACAAAATTGCCTACTTAGAAAGAATTATCGCTGCATTGTTGAGGCATTTGTAAGGTCAATCTGATAGGTCATTCACTTTGAATTAGCGACAAAAGTAAAGTCACTTAAGGTCTCAGACTTTTTTATCGGTTTGTTCAGATGGAACTTCTTTGAAATGTAAGCTTTATGATACACCGGAATGCTACCCAGCGGAACGGACTCTGCTTTCTCAGCTCCAAGAACCACCACTGAACAAGGAATGCGCAGTACAGCCTGCTACGCACGTAAACGGAAAGCACACTAATAACGGATCATATTCAGTTAGTGGTGACCAAACTTGATACCAAAGTCAGCTTGAGTCGTGACTGAGATACGAATGAGGAGCAAATAGTTTGGAGTTTGCCTTGAGATATTTATCGCATTTTTATGCCCTAATAGTAAAATTTCCGACCAGCAGTTTGCCATGGAATATGGCATATTGCCGAGGCAGTTTGAACAGGATGTTTGCCTGAACTGGATGCCATCAAAATGGCCGCGACGATCCTCGAGTCACGAACACGCTGACGGTTTTTCACCGAATATTGCACTGATTGGAATCTCAAATCCAGGCTAATGAATAACTATTAATCTGGGGAAACAATTCCCTTTGCTGGTCACGACAAAACACTCACTGTCCTCTTATCTTAATAACCTGCCAACTTTATCAACCATTTGTTAATCTGATGTCGGTCACTAGATGGTGATTTTCATTATTTAATGTACGACTGATGTCTAAATCAATGAAGTTTTGACGGTAAATGATTTTAAGTTAACAAAGCCTTTGCTTTGGTCAAATCATTTCACTACCTCTGGAGAAATCTGTAATAACCGCCATATGGTCGTAGTTCAATAAACTAACCTGCGAAGCTTACCATGGTTTCGTTAAAGATAGAAGTGTCACGTACGGGTTTTTAAGCAAAGGTTGTGTAGATTTATTAGCTTCAGTGCACGAGCGCTAATTAAATTGTTTCTGATAATTTTGATAACTCTCTGTATGCCTGACAGGTTTCACGAGAGTGATTTTCCGCAGGAAATTAGTGGCAAGATTATTTCCTGACTTATTTAAATCGATTAGAGAATGGGTGGTAAAGTGGGGGCTTGACTTGTAGAAGACTGTGGTAAAAATATTATTAAAGTGTTAACGTGTTTCTAAAACTCACACATTTCTAACCATCAGGGCAAACCCAGCCAACATGCTCAGTTGGGCCCCGAATGGTCCCTTTTGGGCTACTTGGTGGACCCCAATTGGGACCAATTCGCGTTGTCAGGTGTTCCCAAACGCTCCCAAGAGGGATAGCCTTTACAAGCTGAAGCCTGAGCTGGAGCCCACTAGAACCAAGCCTTAAAGGCCCAATTGTCTCATCCCAAACATTTATCTAAAACTCATCTTTATCCAGACACAATCCTAGTGTATTGCTTCATGGCTTATCCCAGTGGCCATACAAGTCCATAATGTGTAATCAAGACACTCCCATGTTGTGTAATTTAGCTATGATGCATTGTTTGAATGTGATACTGAAACTGTAATTTAGGGTGACGAATGTCTGCCTTTAACATCTGACGCACAGCAGGGGCCATTAGAAGCCCAACTGGGTATTTTGGCTGGGATCACACATTTGTTGTTGACCCATCGCGACGAACCCATCGACCCAGGTTGTATTGGGGGTCACCCAAGTCACTGAGAGCAGGCTACACGTCGTATAACCTGTAGATTGAGAAGCTGGCTGTTATTTAGAAAAGGAGTTTTTAGAAAGGAGTAACAGAGTAAGCAGGCCACTGATATATGGGGTGTAGTGATCTGGAAAATGGGGTTCGTGAAAGATAACATTCCAACGCATTATTCTATGCGACATGTTACCATCAGATCGGACAAAAGTTTCAGGAGCGCAAACAAAATAACTATAACCCGGCAGCACTCTGTTGTCTGATTGCTGAAGTTTCAGGCTGCTACGCAGGTTACATGCCCTGCTTCTCAAAGCTCAAGCATATGAGTCTACACCGGCAACTGGTGGACGTGGTCCAAGCACGTGAGGAACGGTTTTATCGACCGGAGTATCAAGGTGGGTTCTGAGGGTATAGGCTGGGGTTCGTATGGTTTTTAGTATTACGCCTAAACTTCTAACCTTCTGTTTAATCTTCGGTCTGAGTTTTTTGCTTAGGTAAAAAAACCCATGGGAAATTACGAAATATAGGAAAAGATTATAAAAGCTGCTAGACAACCGCATAAAAGTATGGAATTAAGAAGAGAGAATGAATGTGGACACTTATTAGAGAAATTATTGTGATTTCAGAGAAGAAATATGAAGTTACTATATATAATGAGAGGTGAGTGAAAAAGCATTAAACCAACCAGAGGTTGAATATGATGACCACTGCAATAAAAGGAAAAACCACAAAATAAAGAAGTTTTATTTTATGTAGCAGTTATAGATGGAACATTGGATTAAAGAGTATTTAAACAAAAATAGTGTGAATGTCAACACTTGAATTAAAACAGACATTGGATACCGACGAGGAAAGTGTACATATGCGTACGGGGATAATTTTTGTGGGGAGGGCAAGAGCAAATTTTGACGGAATAATGGCACATTTAATCATGTTTTGCCCGAAAGGACCGACTGTTTTGCCCGAATTGGGAGGGCGAATGCCCCCTGCACCCCGCCTCTTACGCCGATGAAAGTATACTTGGACATAAGTAAATAAAAGTTAAACTGGTGTCCTATGTATGTTGTAAGCCATGAATGCTGTAAAAACTTACCAGTAGTGAGGGTCACATCTTGTGACACCGGCCTCGGATTCAACTGCTTAGCTGGATTTAGTAGAACAAAGATTTCCGTTTGGCCTGTCCCATCTGACCAATCTGAACTTGTGTTTGAATACCGCAACGGAGGAATTATCTGCCTTAATGGTGTTATGTTGTATCCCTCAATAGGCTAAAATTTAAGGTAACCTCACGGGGGGGGGGGGGGGTATTGACTCCCCCATGGCCCAATCTTGCAATGCAAAAACACCTAAAATAGCGGTTTTTTTCTCTTCCTTTAGACTTTTCTCTCATGTCTTGCCCCAACCGTCCCCCCCCCCATGACACAATCCTGGCTACGCTACTGCGTCACGGCCAGTGACATGTAAAAAAGACCATAATTTACTAAAAAAAGCATATGTCCATTATTACTTTCATGAGAAACTTCTATTTCATCCTTTGTAGACTGGTAGACAAACTGGTTTCATCATGGTGCAAATTATGCCGGGTTTAGCCAGTTAAGATCTTTAGTGTGCTCGTGACATGTTGGAATCACTACAATTTATGTTTAACAATAGAAACAACCTAACTAACTAACAAACACACAAAACTTAAACGGAATTTAAAAAAAGTTTCCAGGAAAAATATTTTAAGTTGCTTGTCATGTGCCTTATCTGGTCGTGTTAGCAATAGAAACAAACAAACTAACTATCAAACACACAAAACTAAAACGGGATTTAAAAAAAGTTTCCTTGAAATATATTTTAAGTTGCTTGTAATGTGCCTTATGTGTTCGTGTTAACAACTAAGGAAAAGGGGTCACGGCAATGAGAAAGGGGAACAGATTCATCTGTGGCAAAGAAGCTGATAAAGCAATCTTTCACGGGTTGGTGTTGAAGCGTTTTGCGCGAGAAAAACAAAAAAATGGTGATAAACACTACATATTTACGAAATCGTCAACGAAGACACTCCAGTAACTGTCCTGTTTTCGTATTCTTTCTTACTACCGCTTGATTTACATCAACAGGAAGTTTCCCCCGGAAGGATATATTGTCAATCCATACAACCAGCGTCGTTTTTCAATGATTAGCATTAAACAGAATGATTACATGTTACTTTTGAATGTGAACTAGAACGGGCGACATTGGATGTAGGTCGACTGCACGGCCTGGAATGATTTTTAGATGACTGCCACCAGGTATATTGGGTATGTGATCTATATCGCTTGATATTCATCAAAGATAGTAAGCTTCGTGACTATATTTAATGATAGCCGAAATATGGCACGTACGATAACCGGTAATCGTTTTGGTTTTGACTTTTCGCGTTCGTTATACCAAAGAGGCTCTACAGTACCTCTTTGTAAAATTCCCTTGGGTATACTCCACATAGTCACAAAAATGTTAACTTTTTTCAGTTTAAGAAGACGCATCCATCATGTTAAAGTTTAGGGAATTTTTGAACACGTTCTCGTCTAGGTTGTCACGACGTATACAAGATAGAGGTGGTGTTTATGACAGACAATAACCGTTGATAGTGTCAGGAAACAGATCGTTAAAGGACCGGTTTTTGTGAAGGAGAGATTATAAAGTCACTTTTAGGGATGTCGACCTTTTTTTAAGATGTTGAGTTGTTGACGTTTATCGTGACTAAAATCACTCCATTTTTCAGGTTACCTATCGCTGATCTTGCACTAAACGGAATAATTAGTTTACTATTTGACTACAATTGTAAGCTCAAATGAATGCATTGAAGATAGCTTAAGGCAATACGGAGGCTCTGTAGACTAGTAGATTTCATGTCATGAAAGCATAGAGAAACTTTTTTTCCGTCTTGGGCTTCACTCTAAAAATACAAAGAGGAAAATGTCACTTGTAAAGTGAAAGTTACATTTTTAACTGTTACAAAGGTCACTTCAAAGAAGCGGAAATTTACTCTTCAGAAGAGTAAAATTCAAAAGAGCGAAGTCTCACTCTTGATGGAGTTACCTATAATGTAAGCCAGAACGCTTTCAGTACATTATGTGTAATACCAGGTACTCTGCAGTCTTTTTATTTGTTGTCAATCAAAAAACTGTACCACTTCGGAGTTTCTGAAGACTACTGGTAAATTTGTAGTCGGAGAATGACGAATGTTATCTTTAAAAGGTCAAAACGCTCTTTGGGAAAATAAATGACAAAGGAGGATCTTAAACTGTTTAATGACTTTGTAACAGGGAGGTTTTATAAAGGACATTTGAACCTAAACAGTTACGATGCAGAATTCGTGTCTGTAGGTGTGATTATATTTACCAGGGAGGCCAGATAACACCTCGCTTGGTTTGATCAAGGAGGTGTGGGAGGCACTTTGGACAAACTTATATAGGCCACTGTCGGTCACACTAATAGAGGGCGGTATTTATGGCCTGGAACAAAGATATTATAAACATAGATACAAAACTCCTATCCCTACACTGTTAGACGCGCTGACTCCTCACGGAGCCTCAATCGGAGGGGCGGAAGTGTTCATTTGACGTGCGCACAGTTCTTTTCGGTTACAATGACGCATGTGTAACAGAAAATTCCATTGAGAAGAGACGCCAGCCTGCGTGTATTTTTCAAAGCGTGGTTTGTACGCGCACAATACATTTCTCAGTGTGACGTCCGGAATAATTGACACGAGTACATCCGCGTGCTTGGAAATAGAACGCAGAAGTTGACTTTGTGTTGTAAGCGCGTCGTAAGAATGTAAACGTGTGCATAGATGTGCGCATTTGAAGATACCATAGAAACTGACCAATCAGTTAGCTAATGAACTTCAAACCAGTCGTTGCGCATTAATGTTCAAATGTTCTTAAGTAGAGAGTCGCCGAAGAAAGCTAAAGCTATTTCATGTAAGTGAAATTTATTGAAGAACGGTGTTTGATAGAATTGCAATGTTTTTAAAATCGCACGTATTTATACTACCGGAAGATATCAATAAACTGTTGGCTTTCAAAACGACTGGCCAGTGATCAGCACTTCCGCCCCTCCGGTTCGGCCTCCGTGAGGAGTCACCGCGCCATTTTAAGTTTGGTATCTATGTTTATAATATCTTTGGCCTGGAATGTATTAATAAAATTGTATGACATTTCAAGTCACAGGCAATGCCAGTATAAACCGGAGATAAGTTTCACTGCAAAACATTTCTTTAGTAACCGAACGGAGAAAGGTGGTCACGTGGTAGTTCTTCAAGTCAGGAAACGTGTAGCTCTCTGTCAGGGCGTGTCGACTTCCTTCATCAAGAGGGAGTCACTTTTAGAAAAAGAAAAATTTTGGGCGTCCAGTATTCTGGACATTTTAATGACAACAAAACTAAAAGCGGGGCTAAACCTGTCAACGGTATGAGATGGAAAATAGCGCATCCGAAAACATGTCGTGTTAAGCCTGAAAACATGCGAAAAGCACCTTCTTTAACAGAGCCTGCCGCAAGGGCGATCCTCATTGGTTGTTGTTGTTGACTAAAATTGATTTCACTCGCTACATGCCTACCATTTATGACTCCTTTCAATAAGTATATCTTGCTCTTCGATGCCTTCTATTCACACCTGCAATACTAATACCTCAACTTGCATACACGCCCATCTGGCATAAACCTTTTTATCTTAGGGATGGCGCCCTCACATTTCAAATGACAGACTTTCTCTCTCCATCTTGCCTTGTTCGAAATTCTGAAAACGTAAGCTCATTAAAAGTTACCGAAAAGTGCATGAGCTTTGGAAACAGGAGGTTGGAATAGAATTTTTTGATTCAGGGAGTTATAATTTCTGGGTCTATATTTGAATTCACTGTAACCTTATTTATGCTCTGAATGTCATGAAAGTTTCTGAAATAGCCACAGGGTATTATTTAAGTTAGTTCATGCTTTAGAATAAGTTTGTTCATATAAATTTGGAGCGTTTATAAGAGGTACATTTTCATGCTTTGGGACTACTATGAAAAAGCAATCACTTCCATAATCCCATGAGAATGCAACAAGAGGATCTCGGATGATGAATTTATTCATTGATGGGTGAGACCATACAAGTGCATTTGGTGAAATACCAGGGTCTAAACAAAAATAGGAAAAGTGAGATCACATTGACATCATTATGCCATTCACTTGAAGGAGGAATCTATGCTGCTTGGTAGACATAATATTTTTCTAGTAGAAAATTTCCCTTTCAAAACAGTTACAACTCTCCCGACCTAATTATTTCTGGCCCCTCCCACAACTGTCTAAAGCTGTGTTTACTTGACACGTGGAATGCGGAACGCGGAATGCGTAATGCGGAACGCGGAAAGAATTCTTTTTTGTTTTTCCAATGACTTGTTTATTGGGCACGCGGAACGCGGATTGCGGATTGCGGAACCATCACACGCGGATTGCGGATTGCGTGTCGAATTCTCCATGTCGAATTCTTTCCGCGTTCCGCGCGCGTATTGGTGACATAAGTCCACATTCCCCGGACTTCCCATACTACGTCGTACCATATACTGATAAAACGGGGGAACTTTGGCAGGTTTTTTTGATGTTTTATTGTGATAACATCACAACAATGGAAAAATGACTGAAACTTAGAGCAGCTTATGCTGTTTGATGGAAAAAAATCCATTTGATAGCAACCCGATAGAAATCTTTCATGCCAAGTTTTTTTCCGGTGAAATTTCACTAATTAGAGCGCTAATTACAATAGAAAAAAACTTCATCTACTTTTTTCGGCTAAACTCTTATGCAAAGACAACGGGCTCTTATCTCAATTTGACCAATCACAATGCAAGAAATGAATGACGTAAAATTATGCCTACCCTTTGACACAACGATGTACGTATTGTCAATAGATCACACATGTTGTGTACATGCATTACAGGAGTCCTTTCACAACCGTTCGGGCCCAACACAGAATGACAGTTAGTTTCACACGTATGTAACCCAAAGATTGTTTTTGAATGCCAAGCCACAGCATCAAATCAAAGAGAAAATGAACATTATCTTGAAACTTGGGACGGATTCAAATAGCACAATCAGCGACAAAATTAAAAACTGAACGATGGAGCCGAAACAAGTGAGTAGGAATTTGTCACTGAATCTGGGTTCACAAATGAAACGAACGAATTGCGCAGTCTGTTCGATGCGATGTGCAAATTGGACACGTAAAGGCCGTTTAAATAACGTATGTATCAATTGAACGAAATTTCACTGTCTGTTTTGTTTACGTTTTGCTTGACTCCTTCTCAAAATGACCTTCTGAATATGCATCAAATTCATTGGGCGGAGCTAGAGCAAGATAATAAGGCAGAATAGCGTTTGGAAACCGTTGAAATCTTTTCGATTTTTTCGAATTTTTGCTCATTTTCGGAGAAAAGACTAAAGTACGTTAGTATTTAAAGCTTTTTACATTTGTATGGAGTACAGCCCATACATTTGATGAACACTGGAAACGTAAAAATAACAGCATACGCTGCTTTAAGTGCTATGAACCAATTAACTTCCGGTCAATAAGAAGTATGTCTATCAGTTTCATATCTTTATCCACTGGGCTATAGTCATCCATGAAAAACTTCTAAATGACCCAAAGCAGCTTGGGGTAACATTGGCAGGCATGTAACCTATCAGTAGAACGTTGTTTACTGGAATTGAACTATTTAGCTGGTTTTACTATAACGGAATGCGGAACGATCCGCGTGGGGTGTTTATTGGGCACGCGGATCCTTTCCGCGTTCCGCGTTCCGCAATACGCGTGTCAAGTAAACGCAGCTTAAAACCCATCCTTACCCAACCACAATCCTATTATATTGATTCAGGGCATGTATTCAAGATCCTAATATGCAATCAAAACACTCTCAGCACATGGTATCAGCCACTTTGCATTTGTTGGGTTTGATGTCAATCAAAGGGCTGTGCCAATTGAGAATTTTTGTAGATTACTGGTAAAATTGTGTTTGTGGTGTCAAGTGACTGCCTTTACGAATGTCTAAAGTAGCCTATTAAATTTCTTAATTCATACTTAAACTTCATTTTCTTAAACTTATATATTACAAAGCTGGACAAATGAATCCGTCTCTGCTGGCTGTTTTTTGAACAAAGATATAGACGAATCCGATCAGAGCTTGTTTTAGTGACTGTAGGCAGCCATTAGTGGGGTCCATTAATCTTGGTCTTTTTTATTGTCTACATGAACTTTTAGTAAACCCTCATATTCAGTGAAATTGAAGGAATTAAAATACAGTTTAGTGTACAACACAGTCCATGATATAGGTAACCGAGGAAATTGAAAGATTAAAAGGTGATACACCCAGCTATGGCCCACTGAAATCAGACCATCACTTGCTGTCCGAATTCGTCCATAAAATGTTAAATTTTACTCTCTCAATATGAAGTGGTAGATTGCGCAATAATTTGTGATGTCGCTCTTTCACTTCCTCAAATTACCATTTGCTCATTTCTTTGTCAGACTACTGAACAATGGGGCTAGTTGTGATTATGTTTACACTCTTGCTGGGGTGACTTGACTCTACAAAACTTTCAGTAAAATGTGATGTACAAGAAAAACATTCACAGTCATATAATCATTTTAAATTACAAAAGAATAAAAACAAGGCTATATGACGGCTGTCTATGACAGGTTTATAGCAGTTGTCACAGGGAGGGATGGGGCTGACACACCGAAATGGTGAAAGGTACACTTCGTACAGTCCAGCGAGGTGCTACGAGGTACCGTACAGCAGCAACTCCATGCGTACAGCGATGTGCTGGGCACAGCAACTCCGTGCTGGCAACTTGGACCACCTTCATGTATTCACCCCAAACAGTACCAATTCTCCTAACCTTCTTACTCTAAGCCCCTCACACAATTGTCTGAAATTCATCCTCATCCAGATACAATCTCAGTTTATTGCTTCAAGGTGAGAGTATAGAAAAACTAAATTTATATGATCAAAACACTCTCAGTACCGTTCATGCTGTGTAACATAAGCTTCGGTTCTCTGAATTGTTTGAACTAGCTATCAATCAAAGAAATGAACCAATTGAGAATTTTAGTACCCCCGTACCAAAATTGTAGTTTGCTGTGAGAGGTTTGGCCCTTTAATCGAAAGCAATGTCGGGATACCTCCGGCGCGGTACCAAATTTGTGTCCTCTTATTGCTCTAGTAAAAAATGACAAATTTAGGAGAAAGTGACAGTGACGCATATATGTACTGTTTTATGATGGGATGTTATAAAGAGAGCACGGATCGGCAACGCAACTTGATCTGCAAAATTCATCAGAGGTTAATTTCCAAATTGAATGTTAAAAGTTATTTTTACACGGTGCACGTGTAGATAGTTAGAAGGAGATTTGCAGCTCAGTTTCTAACGAAAGTCGGGCCGGCCACGGCCAAGGTCACTTCCTTCTCCAATTGTGGCTCACTGGCTTGTTTTCCCTACTTTATTGCTTGTGTTGAGCACCAAGCACAACGACAGTAAGTTCCATTTTTTGAAGTCTCCGGGAAGGAAAATGTTCAAGTCGTAACAAATGCTAACGTTTGTTACGTGCCCGTTGCTAGATCTCTCATCCTACAAAAATCGAGAAATAAGGCTACAGGGTACATCTTGACTTAATAGGAAATCCCAACACTGGCAGTCAAAAGTGAACACAAATGATTATTTTAAAATAAGATAGCTTTAGAGCGTAAGAAAAACAGTCATACGGAAGTTTTTCCGAGAACAGAATTATAACGTTTGATCGATTGGTAACACGACCGAATAACAATATATTTATAAAACTTAGTGCTGGAGGGGAATTCCCTGCAACAGCAAAGTGAAAAGACGTTTCTATTCTAGGAAATGACGTCATTTGGTACCAAATTGGATTACTACACGGACTAGGAGGAGTGTCATTGAGCTTTTAATTCCTAAAATTGACCATGAAAAACATTTGTATTTTTTTCCTCGCTCACCTACTTTCGGGTTGGAAATAAACTAAGATATCGTTTTGATTTTTAAGCAACTCTTTTCGGAAAGCAAGTAACCAGTGTCAAAATCATCTCCCCGCCATAGTTAAATTCGCCCCCGCTTCTTTCTTTGCTTTGTTTTTCGTTCGATGCCGATTCTTCTCAAGGAATGAATTTGAAAGTGTTTCCAAACGTAACTCTATCGACACGTTGATCGTGTAGCGAATAAAGTAAGAGACAATTTTAGTAAGTAATAGATTATAAACATAAACATATCGGTGTATCGCCCTGAGGCGAAAATTGAATTGACGCACAGTATTCTTTCTTACGGTTCAAGTTGATATTTATCTTCACAAGCAAGCCGGGCAGAAGTTAGATGACGTCACTGCTGAGGAGAGTGAGAAAATACGAAACTTGTGATCAGATTGCATTTTAATTGAAGATTAATTATTTTCGGTGTTAAGGCAGCCTGCGGAGTAGTCTGTTTCTTCAACCTCTCTTTAACGCACCGAAAACAGTCAGGGATCTGACAAAACAAGGCTATGCTGTCCAGCCTGCCACGTAAACGGGTCTCGAAATTGTCAGTGTAACGGCTTTAATGATAAGAAATCGCCACTCAGTTAGCCTGGAAAGCTATAGCCTACATTTTCCTTTCACCTAAGATATCCAAAGTTATCAGGGTAAACTTTGGTGGTAGACTTTTCGGGGGTTTCTGTATTTTCTCAAGTTTCAACACTTTATGTTTGTCAAACGCCGTTTTATAGGAATCATTACGAGGGTGAGGGGGGGGGAGGAGAAGGAAGGGGTGGTATAACTGTGGTGATACCTTCCTTTCACAGACCCACGAGGAAAACTTAGACACCTTAAAGTCGTCGTCACACACAAATAATTCCAATTTTTGTTAGTTTTTGTTAAAATCCTCCTTATCTCTTGTCGAGAGAGCCACAAATTTGTCAACCGGTGCAATATGCATCTCTGTGAACATAAAATGGTACTTAAATTTTTTGTGACGTCACATTGACTAATATTTTTATCGAACAGCGTAGTTTGATAAATTCTGTCTGTCTGTATGACGTCACGAAATTATAAGTATAAATTTAATATTCATAACCTGCCTTACAACTCATATATTTTTTCCGATTGGCAAATTTGGGGTTCTTTTCAACCAGAGAAAGACAAGATTTTAACAAAAATTCACAAAAACAGTTTGGAATCCCATCAGCATCCGTTCCACGTTACTTCCTGATCAATACCGTACTGGCTCATAATTTGTTAAACTTGTAGGCCTTCTTCAGTCATGTCAGTAACTACCGCGGCGTCATTGTCACATACTGACGTGTAATGTGCCCTGTCCTATCGTATTATATATTATTTCAGTTGTTAGCAATTCAAGTATGCTTCATCGATACCGACAAAAGGAATAATCAAACAATGTAATCAATATCAGCATACCGTTGTCGCATAAATGGAAACATTAAATCACATGGAATTCACTCAATTGCAAAGTTATGTAGACTGAACAAGTCCTATAATGTAAGCTGCCCATAAATTCTTTTCTTAATTTCTCGCTTACTTGAGAATACTCTTAAATTGCTTGCTCTGGATTTCAATGATCTGAACTTGAAATGTTTATTTTTTCCTATCGGCTCTTCTAATACTTTCTTCAGTTATGTCATGAAATTCTCCCTAAATACCTCTCACATACTACGTACATTATTGTTCACATATTTATTTAAGTTTTTCAAACCAATTTTCTACCCATTTTGCAAAAGAAGTTTTTCTCCGGGTAAGTAGTTCATAATAAGTAACATTACTATCAGCTGAGCGGAATGCACATGCAATTCGTGACTGCACATCTTTTAGAAATGTTGGCTTCTCATGGCCTCGTTTTCAAGGCCATTACTGCAAGCTCTTATCGGAAATTCACTAATTGCATTGAACGAGTCAACAAAATTCGCAAAATCCACTTATTTGTCACTCTTAAAGAACCTGGCAGCTAGAATTTGTCCAATCATTGTTTTTACGTTTTGCAAATACTTTGCAGCTTAACAAGTCTGAGACACCTCTTTATGGCCCCTCCTCGTTACTGCAAAGAGTAGAAGCAATTTTTAGCTGAATCATAATTTTCAGACTTTTGTAAATATTTATTTTCACTTTGTTTCCTGAAATCATGCACCTCTTTTGACTTGGTTGAACTTAGGTCACACAAAGAGCACAGTTGCTTCAGGTAAATGAAGTTAAAACAAACTGTAGCAGACTAAGGTGAGCGGGTTGAACATTTGCGACTGGGGAGGGGTCTAAGTGAAGGGGTCTAAGTGAAGGGATACAAGAGAGGGGTTATATCATTCCCTTTGAAAAGATTACCAATATTTCATTATAGCTATGTTGAAAATGGTGCTTCATTTAGTCGAAAAAACTGTCTTTTTTGTTCTAAACATATTTGGCTGATTTACTTCCTCCAGGGTTGTCACCAGACCATTTTGAGAGCCGGGTTATTTTTGGTCACAGTCCTGAGGGAGCGGTCTAAGGGGAGTCATTGTCCCACCTCCCCTTTGAAATTTTTTTGCAGGCTGGAGTGTTTACGAGGAATTATCATTCAATTCTAAAGAAATCTAATTTTTTAATTCAGTTAGGGTAAAAAATTTGTGTCGGGCGGTGATGCTGATATTGATGACGAGTACCGGGTGGAGATTTTGAGAGCCGGGTAGCACCGCCCGGTTCCGCCCAGCTTGGTGACAACCCTGACTTCTTCATGATTTTCAAAAATAAATTAGATCAAATAAAAACAAAAGCAGCGCAATGTGCACTTTTTACCTGAAATGGTTAAATATAAATAGCTTTAAAAAGTTGACAAAGGAAGACCAAATATAGGAAGAAAGTCACTCTCTAAAAGTGTGCATTCACTCCATTAGAAGGCCAATTCACTCCAAGAATAAGTGAAATGTAAGAAGTAAAAAGAGTAAAATTTCAGAAAAGGAAAAAGTGAAAGTTAAAAAGTTCACTCCAAGAAGAGCGGAAATTCACTCTTTAATGAGTGTCTACAGGGATCACACTGTCATGGATCAGTGGACCCTGTAGGCACTACATCAAGAGTAAAACTCAGTTCTTTTGGAGTGAATTTCCGTTTTAGAGTGGAATTTATGTAACTTTCACCTTTTTAAAGAGTGATATTCATCTCCTCTAATCCTTAGCGGGTATGTTACTTTAGGTGACACTTTAATGTCTTTCCCATTTTTTCAATTGTTCTTACTCTCGATTGCATCATAACTTACGTCATCAGTATTTTTGCAAATTATTTTCTGATTATAATGTATCATAGTATTCTGTTTCCTTACATCCTGTTATCTTTAACGGTATCGCTAAACTAGACTAATTAAATACTTCTATTTTGTTTAATCTGAGGCTAGAGAATGTATACGGCTGATTTTGGTACTACTTTCCATCAAGTTGCCCGCGCTGACATTTTCGCTTCGAATGAAAATAAGAGATGCGTTGCATCCCTTTATATTAATAGCTTTTATCACTGGTTGATTTTATACAAGTTTGTCGAAAATCAATCATTTAGAGCAAAATGATAAGGAGATTGCTCAATAAATCATAAAATTATGAGTATGACACTTGGTAAAACATAATGTTTGGTTCCACTCCATTTCACTCTGTTCGCACGAGTGCCTGCTTTTTGGTGTAAGTTCAGAATACGCAAAATGATCACGGTTTATCTTAGCTTACTGTAGACGAATCCGAACAGCGGCTAGTGAAGTCGGTCTTAGGTGGGGTCCATTAATGTTAAATCGTCCTAATTTTTGTATAAATGCAACTCTAAAGCCTCGTTTTTGGTGAAATTGAGACAATCAAGAGGTATTTTAGTACACAACCATCCATGATACAGGTATGCATACAATTTCAAAGATTAAACGTGAAAGTAAGGGACCCCAGTTACGTCCGACTAAATGGGGCCATCACTAGACTGTTCGGATTCGCAGCCTATATAGCTTACAAACATGGAATTAGATGCCAAGTCATCTCCAGGTGATTTCCTAAAATATCATCTTTCAGTGAAAATTTTGTGTTTAAATATAAACTCTGAAGTTGACGTAGATTTCATTAAGGAGACATTCAACCCGCGTAGCAGACTGTATGCCGTAGTGCATAACTGCAGAACTCTATCTGAGAGTGTTTTGACTACACATTGGGGTCTTGTATACTTACCGTAAGCATATATAGGCTGATATTGTGTCTAGATGAGGATGAGTGTGTGACCGGGGCGTACGTAAGTGGATTAGGGGGAATTGGGGTGAAAATGTAAGTCCTTTAAAAGATAGGGAAACACTTCATAGGTCAGTTTCATGCACGGATAGCAACAAATCTCCGTGTTCTATCTCCTCTGGAAGTGGAGATGATCTGTCATTTTTAAGTGGCTGTAAAAGGCAGTTTTCATACTCTATTTTTTAATACGTTAATTTGGCTTATAAAGTCTAATTTAATTGTTATAAATTCTGTAATAAACAGGCATGTGACACTCCCTTCCAAAGAACAATTCACACAATTTGCGGAGCTTTAAAATCTTCTAATGAGGTTAATTACATATTGAAACCAATAGAGAACAGGTGTCTTCAGACACACCTGTCAAATATATACGTTGTAAAGATCTCAAAATTGAAAATGTGAAGTTAGTTCTCCGATAATCTAGTTCTGGTGAGTATATCCCAACTTACGTGGCTGACAGTGGCGGTGCCAGAATTGTCAAAATTCTAGGGGCAAACTTTAGGCACAGGAAAATATTGTAGGTCAAACAATACGCGCAGGGCGAGACCAAAACGCGAAAGATGTGCCCCTGTTGGTTTGATACAGGGGTAAAGCCCGAATGGAGTCCTGGAGCGAAGTTCCCTAGAGCTCTGATGTTTTATCATATTTCTGGGTAAAAAGGGAAGAGAGGTATATTATTAATTACTTTCGGTTAAATGTCACTCATAAGTGATCTAACGTGAAAAGGGGAGGGGCAACTGGGGCAAGGAAAACATGACGGGAAATTCACCCTCATGCCCGCAGCGCCATCACTGTGGCTGCTGTAAGGACACTGACTTTCTTCGTTACGTCCCCAACTTAAAATAAGTTATTAAATTTATTTATTTTACCAGACGCGCTGTTGTCATCGCACCTTCCATGGTCCCCTCTCATAAACCTGACTCAACTAAAAAAAACCCTGATAATCATAACCCTGACAATACGTTGGACTGATATTCTTCCTTTCACACAATAGCATTAATATTCAAAATGAAGCTTATTCATTTAACTTCAGCGGCACTTGGTCAGTTGGTCGTTCAACAGTCGGTGTCCATAACCATAGTGGGTAGGCATACTGGAAGAATGGACAACTTTGGCCACAAGGCAGTTGGTCTTTGAAATCTCATTGAAAACTTTCTAGTGTACATTTCGAACACGTGCCTCCTTCTGTTCCGGGAAACCGTTCAAACAGCTTGAAATACAGTATTACAGGAACCCAATTATAAATCCTTTGGGGCTGGGGCTTTACTGCGATAGCTGCTCAAATGCTACGAATAGTAATGACAGATCAATTGTGATATCAGTACGTCATATGTCATGTGATTTCTGACGTATTTTCCGCTTCCAATTACCTTGCCTTGATACGCTTATTATCACCTGTCGATAAGGGTTTTATGACTTCAAATAAATCACTATTTATTTCTTTACAAATATTAAAATTTTTATATTTATTTTGTAAAGAGATGTTAAAGCGGTCGTAACTTATGAAGGAGAAAATTGTCATTTCATGACGGGAATCGCAAGTTCTTATAAATCGGTTGCGTTTTTTAATTGGTTATAAATATATCAACGATATCATTACATGGATAGGAGGTTTGTAACTTGGCAGTTGTGTTTAGAATAAAAATAAAATTAATAAGTGAGTGGCAAGGTATGTCGTTTGATGAAAGTTTAGTGTGCAATCATCATTCTTTATAACACACTTCGAAGTTGGACGGAAAGTGAATTTGTCGATAAGAACGAGGTTTTCCTTATCAATTCTTTCCATAGTCTCACACACATCCCTTCATAGTGATCAAAATTTATGGGATAAGTAAAAGTATCGAAGAACAGGCCGAACAAATAGTAGCATACTAATTAAAGCAGATATTGTATCGTGGAAGGCGATAAAAGGGAATAAAGTTAAATAAGTCATTACCATTATTTTAGGGGGTGGGCTGTATTTCATGGATGTAGATGACGGAAATAGACAATAATAAAACAAGGTGTTGTGGCAGAACAATGAGGTATACGGATCGGTTGAAGGCGCCATTTCTTTTTTTTTTTTTTTTCAAATAGAGATGTGGCCTTCTTGAAGTCTAATCAAGATGTAGTGATAGTGTTGGGGCAGATCAAGGTGTTAAATAAAAAACAGTGGACCAAATTACCTGGACTAGATTGCTTGTGAAATCCTCTGGGAAAAGGTTTACACATCACTACCAGTTCGACATTTCTCGGTCAAAGATGATATTATCTCCATTGAGTATGGAACGCCATAAGGGCTTAGAACTTTTCCTAGGTCTTTTTCGGTATATCCTTGTAGGCTATTAGAAGCCTAGAGATACACGGAGATATTGAGTGTTTGGAATATTGAAGAATAGGTATTGCATTAAGTCGTTTCAATGCAAATTAGGTCATTATTACGATGTGATAACCGACTGATGGCAAGTGTGCATTTCCTTAGGCGGCAATATTTGTTGAAATAAACAGCGTTCCAAAGTAAGTTTCGTTGAAAAATAAGTTCGGATACAGTAATTCTCCAGTGACATGTCAGGTCATATCTTTCGATATATTAACTCTAAAAATGGTTTTCCTCTTGGCTTGTTGGCTAAGGTCATGTGTCTGTTCTTTTCATTCGGTCCAGAAAAGAGTCACCTCATGACAGGCATGTGATATTACCTACGTAGCTGACTGTACGGTTTTAACCTTGTTGCCATAAGATCTGGAAGCTACGGAGCTTAGAGAACAAAACAAAGACCGCTCCACGGGGTACCTATGATGCATACGGTAGGTTTTGGCGGTTGGGTGATTGGACTCTCAGTTTGCGGTGGCCTTGAGTGGCGTAGCTCCCTTCAGGGAGCACAAGTCCTTCGGGAGTAGGTGTTTGGTCTCGCCACTGGGCTCTTTACCAGGAAATTCGAGGGGAGTTACGGAAAAAAGGTACGTGTAGGTCAAGTCTTCAGCTGCAAAAAGTATCGAACCCCAAGCGTAACGTCTTCTTTGTACTATGATAACAAGTGTCTTTTTAACACAGCTTAATGATTGTGACGGATTTGTAAATGGAAGCAAAAACACCAGTAAACTCAGCAGGCTCAGCATATCCCGTGTGTTCTTTTTATATTTTATAAATATGGATTCGTTTCTCATGTTGATTTCTGTCTCATATTGTAAACATGACCATCTATAGAACATGAAAAGGGAGGGGGTAATCCCCCTACTTTTTAACTTTCAAATACCAACTGACCAAGCTAATATGTCAGGGTTGTCCTTAAATCATCAAAGTTTGATTTGTAAAGGGCGTGGAACGTTCATTACCTGCACGATAAACTACAAGGGTTGACTAAAGGTAGTATGCTATATAATTTGCTGATTTGAGCTTACATAAAATTATCGAATAAGCAAAGGAGGGTGGTGGCGCTCTTCTTCCCATGCATTGCTTCATTTCGGTCAGGTTTATTTGTTCGTAGACTAGTGACTGCATGTACCAACTACATTGGGAGTCACCCTGTGTGTTGTAATTGTACACAACCTGTGAGCTTATTTTTCTGACGGGCATGTTGTGTGGGGGCAACCATGATAGATGATCAGGTATAAGTTAGTTTGAAATTGACCCGGGACCACGGTTGTTCTTGGGGACTTTTCCGGTCAAGTCTGTCCCGTACAAAAAAAAAATGAAAATGTGTCTCTTTTATAACCAAAAAGATTCACTTTATTATATTATTATTTCCAGAGACACGCATTCAGATGGCAGATATCTTGTGAAGATCTCTGAAACAAAATGGCGTTTTCCTACGTCATCAACTCAACGGACACTACCATTCTGGTGACGGATTTGGTAACCATGACAACGGTCCCAACTCCCAAACGTGACCAGACACTCGCAACGTTGGAAGTGTTAATCTCTGGCCTGATCATCGTATGTGCACTTTTCGGTAACTTAGTTGTTGTAAATACCCTTTGGAGGAAACGCAAAACGTTGACAAGAATGCATTTTTTTATTTATCATCTCTGCATCGCGGACATAATCTCCGCGCTTTGTAGTCAGCTCCCGTTACTTGTGGAGGATATAACAGTTGAATTTTACGGTCCGACATTCCTTTGCAAAATTGTCAAATATTTTGCTCTTTTTCCAATCTATCTATCTTCGTATATTCTGGTTCTAACTGGTTTTGATCGCTACTTAGCCATTTGCCATCCTCTCTTAGGCCTCCGAGGGAATCAGAAGCTGCGCATGCGTACTATGGTGGCAGTAGTTTGGATATTTGCCGCTGTATTTGCTTCGCCGCAGTTATATTTCTGGTCCGTTACATTCAATGACCACTGGAGATTCTGGGTGTGTTGGATATTCATGTCACCGTGGATGGCAAAGGCGTATCCAACCGCTTTCACACTTCTTATCTTTGTCATACCGAGTTTATGCCTGGTGATAATTTATGGCCAAATTTGCCTCACAGTTTGGAAAAATATGGGGAAAGCGACTGGACATACGAAACTACAGAAATACGTCAGAACAAACAACGAATCATGTGACAAAGAGGAAGTGCAAGGCCTAAGAGTCGAAATGAAAAGAAATGGAAACAGTAACGAAAAAGAGGAAAAGCCGCTGCAATTATCGCGATGTCACACCGCGGATGCACGGGTCAGTAGGGCAAAGTTAAAGACTATTAAAATGACCCTGACAATAGTTACCGTCTATATCATTTGCTGGACGCCATTTTTCATTCAGACGATGTACGGTGTGTGGGCAGGCCGAACATTTCACTGTAAGTATCAAATTGATAATACAACTTATTCAAAGCAATTGGGAGAAGGTGTACTGTTTGAAATCGATGTAAGTTAACAGAACAAAATAAGAGAGAGGTATAAAAGTGAAAGGAAAACACTGGCAAATATTTGCCAGAAATTTTCTGTTAACTTTATGTATGTCTTTTATGGATCTACAAATTTACCGCGATACTTATCAGAGTAACTAGGCAGGGACAAACTCAATTTCAATTGTGTTTGGGACGGGTCCCTAAACAAGGCAGGGGACGACGCCTCCTTTGACCCCCCTTCTTTCAACCCCATCTTCCCCGCTAGGGTTTGAAGCTTGTCATTGACTGAATACAAATTTACACATTTGGTCTTCTGGAAAATTTTTTGCCCCTATGGCAATAATTCCAACCCTCTCCAGACCCTCGTCTAGGTACCGCCTTTCACTCTGGTTTGTGGGCGTACATTAAGATAGCCTACGTAACGTCTCAGTGTCACCCCCCCCCCCCCCCTTAGGCTGCCTCGCCTAGATGACTTTCGTAGCGATGAGCTGGACGAAAAAAGTTCGTCCGCCACGCGGGCTAACGTTAGGGACGGTACTGTGTTTATAATGTACGGCTGGTTTTGAAAGTTATTTCGAGCAAAGAAATTTTGTTTGGAGAAGCGGTTGTGTTTAGATAGAAGATGTAATGAAAATATGAGATATGTAAAAATTATACTGCCATTCCCAATCTGGTTACACCCCGTGCAATGTGAGTGCGAAACCGCCTGAATTCTATTTTAAATGTGACACGTTTTGGACCTAAGACATTCTGCAGCTTGCAAAAAGATGGAAACTTTGGTTCAAATAAAAGCTCCATAAAAGGAAAGGAAGTAGTATCTTTGTAAAAGTGGCATCCTTATATCATGTTAAGGTTCTATACGTTTTGTCATGCCCCTCCCCTTACATCAACGCCCGACAAGCCAGGGAGCCACTGTGAACTGGTGAACTGGAAAAAAGGCCGCGGCCGACTCGACTCGAACCAATAGGTTGGAAACTGGGCCGTTAAAAGCCATCTAACTAGCTAACTAACTACATCAACGCCTTCTTTCCACTTGAAGCAAGTCTATCATGACGTTTATAACATAAAGGGTCTGCGCAAGATTGCTTTCAGTGCGTAATATTGTATCAGGACGTCACTGGATGCATAAATTTAAGAGATGAATTTTTTCACAACTGCATTCAAGTGTACATTGACTAAAAAACTAAGAAAATATGATTCGAGATCACGGTCTATCATCTTGATTGATTGCAGAGTATACTCGAAGCTGTCTAGTCTTGCGTCTGTTTGGATTTTTTACCCGACAAATATTCAGAAATTTTCATTCAACAAAAATGAAGACCAAATTAGCGTTTCGTCCAACCAAAGATCTCTTCCATTTTTCCATATTCCGTATTCTGGTCAATCAGCTCAAGAGTAAACACGAGGCGCTGGAACAAAATTTCAATATTCTATGTTAAACTTTGATTGCAACTTTAAGGCAAAAAGCACCTGATTTGTTCGTAGGCAAAACCTTTCCTTTTCCGCTCCGTCCTGCCACTTGACTGGGAGCATGGTTTTCAAGTTGTAAACCTATTGCAATAAACTAAGATTGAACAAACGCTAAGTTCAATTTGACCGAAAATGGGTCAGGTCGGAAGGCTATATATCACTCAACTTGGGTTAAAATTAAATCGTAGTCATGTAGTATAGCTGTACGGCATATTCCTTGTTCAGGGGTGGTTTTGGAAGCTAATGAACTGAGATAACAGAGTTTGCTACGCGGGGTACCTTGACCCAGACGTATTTATAAAGAGTACAGATCATCCATTCGTCAGAGAAAGGCGAATAAAATATAAAAAAACAAGTCACGAAACCAACATAAACTGGTAAAATGTCATTTTTTTCAAGTTATGAGAAAATGAGAAAAAATTTAGAAAAACTACTTAAAAAACTAAAATATAATATTTTCACAAAATTACGGTTACAAAAGAGATTATTTTTGTACTGTTCCTGAACATTTGTTTTCTTGAAGTTTTTATGAGTGGAATGTAATTATTTGTATCCCTTAAAGTAAAAATTTTACTCATTTTGGGGGTAAATACATACCGGCACACTTTAAATGCTAATATTGGACTGATAAACAGTGCTTCACCGTATTTCAGGCCCGTTGTAAAGAATTTGTCAATGAGGGGAGAAATCTGTAAACAGACCATCTTGGCCAAAAAATGAATAAAATGAATAAAAATAAGTAATAATCGAGAGTACCTCGCAGATCACTGGAAGTGGCCCATTCCAGGACTCGCAAGTTGTATTTAAGCATATTAATATGGCGTAATGCCAGCGATATCATAAAAATGCACCTATACGCGTTTGCAAACATATGCACGTGGATTAAAACTTAAAACATATAACAGGGGATATATCTCAGATCAACTTGAAACCACGGACATATATACATGGACAGAGCATGTGACGTGTACGTCCTATCCGTAGATGGTCGTCACCGGCTGGGACAAAAAAGGCGCACCAAGATGGCTGCCGTGAACCTACAAATAGTCTTATTTGACGACGACTCTGTAATATTTTAAACAAAAGTTAAACGTCAATGGAAAACAGTATCATATTCCTGCAATAGGTGAAGTGATTTTGACCTTACCTCGCAATATTTCAAAAATATTTCAATTTTTTTGCAAAATGTAGGGATATACTTGAGCAAGTCCAATCTTTCACACAAAAACATAGCAGGCGGCCATCTTGGTGCTCTTTTTCTCACACTACGGTGGCGACAATGTACCTTGCAGTCTGCTCTGTCCATGTACAGGAAGTCCATGGATCAAACAGTTAAAGCAAAAAGCTACAGGTACTTATCTGACACCCCACGTTGCATTATTTTGGACATTCAAGAACTGATGATCATATGGAATTTTTAATGTGTATATCCCCGGTTGATTCAAGAAATGCAAGTATTATCAGATACCAAAAATATGCTGACTCCTTCGCCCCCTTCTTTAAGTTGGTTTCGCGCCCATGGTATTTAATACAGTACTATACCCATTAGCCTTCTTATTAGTTTCAACAATTAAATTAATTAAAATATTCAGATGGGTATTATTACGTTATTTTCAAACGTCTAATTAAGTAAAGATTATCGTATCACTGTAAAGATTCTGATCTGCCAATTTATCTCTGAACGGTTTATACGGTTGATCTTCAAACACCGGTATGACATCGGTATTAATCGACGATACTGAAAACTGAAATCGGTTATAGGTTACACAGTTGCTATATAGATCTAAAAAACCCACTTTCAAAACATTAATTGCGATGGTGATGACTAAGAGCAACAAACCTACTTTTTTCTTGCAGTTTGGATAGGAACACTGTTCCAACTCATGGCCAATATCAACTGCTGTACCAACCCTTGGATATACCTTGCCTTCAGTGGAAACGTTCTCGGAGCGGTTAGGGAATTGTTCTGTTTCTGCAAGCCCTGCCAACCCAGGGAACACACCCCTTTGGCAACAACCACGGCACAAGGAGACGAACCTTCAGGTCGTTTCGCCCCATCCCCGGCAGGACCAAGGACGACGTTTACATCGTCTGGAGGCACGGACAATAAAGTGGACACAAATGCTAACTCCTCCTTCTAATGGGTACTGATAACCAGGGGCGACGTCGGGGAGGGGCAGGGGGAAACGCTCCCTATTTGAAAAAAGGAAAGAAGCAACGAACTCAAGCTTACCGCCTACAAAATTACCCTGGCGCCCCTCCTGCTGAAAGCTGTTTTGAACTGCCAACCCATCATGACAAAAACCGCTATACATTGGCTTTCATTTTCATTGTTATTCTGTTTTGAATATTTCTCTGACGAGTGTCAGCTTGCTTCAGTGTTTGTCAAGGAGGAATTGCAGTTTTAAACAAGTGAAAATCGGCCTACTCCAACTTGCAAAATATTCTCTTTGCAAAATTCGGGAATCTGAAGACAAAACTTGATCAAGAAGAATGATTTACTGAAACAAAGAAGGAATATTTAGAAACACAATGAATAATAAATGGTATAATATAGACAGATAGGCTTGAATAGTAGGTGCCACCTTTTGAAGTTCTCATGAGAATGGTTGCAGCCTAATTTTCATAAGAGATAAATGAATAAAACATAAATAACAAAAACGTGATTGAAACGTGATGGAAACATTGATGTACATTGCAGGTAATACAGAGATCGTATCCCGCCTAATTGTACTGTCAAAGTGAAAAAAAAAAAAGAACTCATGAAGCAGCATGAGAGATTTCAGATGTACGTGGTTGAGGGGTGGTCTTGGATTGTACCCACTCCCAAATATCCGAAATGAATTCCCATAGATTTGCCGGAGTGTACCATTAGTTTGACTACGTGTAATCCTAGCATACCCACTATGGAACGCGAAATCTGCAAGCATCATGTGACCATGTGTTAATACATCGGAGGGGAAGGTAATAATATGATGTGACTATGTAAAAACATGGTGTGACTACGTAAACACATGGTGTGACTACGTAAACACATGGTGTGATTACGTAAACACATGGTGTGACTACGTAAACACATGGTATGACTACGTAAACACATGGTGTGACTACATTAAAGCATGGTGTGGTTGCATAGCATGGTGTGACTTCATAGCATGGTGTGACTACATAGCATGGTGTGACTTAATAGCATGGTGTGACTTCATAGCATGGTGTGACTACATAACATGGTGTGACTTTATAGCATGGTGTGGCTACATAACATGGTGCGACTACATTGCATGGTGTGACTACATAAAACACGGTGCGGCCACTTAAAATTGTATTGTGAGTGGCAGTAGGTGACGTCAACTGTGCGTGTAATGACTGTGGTTGTGATGAGAAATCTGTACGTGACTGTATAAAATGGCTCTGTGAGGAGAAATTGGCCAGTGACTGCCTAAAATGAGGGTGTGATGATCTGATACAGGGCATTGAACTTTTCCTCGTGAAGCTAGTCTACTCGACATAATTATTAATAACACGTGCACCGCAATGCTGAATTGGAAGAATTGTTGGAAGAATTTTTACTGAATAACAACCGAGGGAGTACGACTAGAGCGATTGTGCCCTTGCTAAGTTTTGGCGCGCTGTTTGTGCCATGTAATTTTATTAAAAAAAAATCCGCCACCTCCGTGGTCGAGGGGCAGAACTCCCTCCCACACACCTCTG
This sequence comes from Holothuria scabra, assembly GCA_037179385.1. NCBI lineage: Eukaryota > Metazoa > Echinodermata > Holothuroidea > Aspidochirotida > Holothuriidae > Holothuria > Holothuria scabra. Next base: position 18,043,403 of record CM074201.1, read on the forward strand.
GGTTAGCTAGTTAGGTGGAAAGTTAAGGCTCATTTTCTAACCGATTGGCTTAAGTCTGGCCGGCCACGGCATTTCTCCAGTTGTCGTCCACCGGCTTGTTTCCAGTGGCAGAGCCAGAATTTCAAAAGTGTGTGTGTGGGGGGGGGGCAAACTATGGGAAAAGGATAATGTTGGGGGAAAGTTTTCAGAAGCAGCGCGAAACCGAGCCAAAAGCACCCATGTTCCTGGGGGATGGGATCCAGATCGCGAAGCCCCAAGAGGTCTGAGGTTTTAGCATATCTCTGGATGAAAAATTAAGTATCTGGAGGGGTATATTTTTTAGATTTTCGGTTAACTCAACACCTAACTGACCTAACTGGTGGCATGTGGGGGCAAGGATAAACTTGGGGGAGGGTAGCGGTAGCGCCGCTACTGCTTGTTTTCCCTGCTTATGCTGAGCACCAATCACAATGGCAGTAGGCTTCATTTTAAAGTCTTCATGACTCGGCCAGGAGTCGAACTCCGGAACTCCCTGCCGCAAGCGGTATCATCTAACCACTTTCCCACAAACTCCTCTGGGGCTACGCGCGATCGATATGGCAGCTTAGCCTCCCCATTCTTCGTTCCCCTCATAGAAATAGTTGTTGATCGACCACTTCGGACAAAGATGTTTAGAAACTGGCCCGGACGTACTCAAATAAAACTTCTTAGCCTACTGTATTAACAAAAGAAAAAAAACTACTTTGCAAGGTATAAGACTAGATTTCCATTTTGTGGTCCTCAATTAATAAATGGCACCATTCACTGAGGATAAACGCAGAAACAGTGCAAACAGGGGTCCGGGGCACCCGACCTCGTAGAGAACGTTGGCGGAGGCATAATGGGCCTGGCCCCTCCTCCTTGGCTTGGCACCCCTCTTCTGAAGGTGTTGCTAGGTCCATATGCAATACCATACCTGGTCAGTCTACCTGCTAATTGGCCCCCAACCCCGGCCCTGCTCTCCAAGTCTCGGATACGGGCTTCTTTTTTCAATTTGCATTCTTAAAGGTATTTTAATTTGACCGTTCTCAAGCATATAGTTAATTATAATATATGAAGAAAAACACGAAAAGCTCAAACTGCAAATTATTGGGATGAATGTAGCCCCCTTCCACAACCCGGCTTCGAAGCACTTGTAATCCTTATCCAAACTAGCCCTATTTAAAGGTCAAGAGCAGTAATCCAAAACGTATTTTGAGGTAACAGCTAAATCTCACAATTTTCCTTTTTATTTCTCTTCAAAGTATCTTTCATATAATATTTTGGAAGTCATTACTGCATTTTCATTTTAAACCAGGCCGTTACTCCTTGTTTATTTCACATTTGAATACACCAGGAAAAGTTCAATGCACAGATCATCACACCCTCACCTTAGTCAGTCACTGGCCGACTCCTCATCACACCATCATTTCATACAGTCACGTACAGAGTTCTCATCACACCCACAGTCTACGTACAGTTGACATCGCCTGCCTCACAATGCAATTTCAAATGGTCGCACCGTGTTTTATGTAGTCACACCATGCTTCGTAGTCACACCATGCTTCGTAGTCACACCATGCTGTGTAGTCTCACCATGCAATGTAGTCACACCATGCTTTTATGAAGTCACACCATGTTTTTACATTATCACACCATGTGTTTGCGAAGTCACACCATGTGTTTACGAAGTCACACCATGTTTTTACGTAGTCACACCATGTTTTTACGTAGTCACATCATGTTATAACCTTCCCCTCCGATGTGGTCACATGATACTTGCAGATTTCGCGTTCCATAACCCACGGGGGGGGGGGGTTACAGCCCCCCACGAACCAACCTTGCAATGCAAAACACATCCTTAAAATAGCGCGTTTTTCTCTCTATCCTTAGACTTTTCCCTCATTTCGTGCTCCCAACCCCCACTCCACCCCGTGACACCCCCTTGGCAACGCGCATGGGTCCCAAATAACCTTCTAATATACCTTGCTTCTTGTGAGACTGTACACTCTAAAATTAAAAGAGTGACATTTCACTCCTTACAAGAGTAAAGGTTATAAATTTCACTCCAAAAGAGGGGAAATTAACTCGAAGAAGAGAGAAATTCACTTCAAATTGAGCGGAATTTCCCTCTTGATGGAGTGCCTAACATGGACACATTCTTTAAAAAAGGGGGTATCTCTAGGGGCACTCGTTGAAAGGTAAAAGTTTTCACTCTTCTCGGAGTGAATTTCACCATTCCCGGGGTGAGTTTTACTATTCTCGGAGTAAATTGACACTTTTCACTCTAAGAGTGACTAAGTTCACTCTTTAAGAGAGTATAGCATCAAAGCATTATAAGCTTAGATAATGTCCCCACAAGATTTTCATGCATTGATTCTGAGAGTTTGGGTAATGTGAAATTATTGGAGGAACGGTCTCGTCAACTTCAAATTTGATTTACTGAATAATGAGATAATGGTGAAAGCGAATTGGAATATATAGTCTGTTCAATTTTAACCCAGAACCTAGTATGATCGGCTAAATAAATGGAGGACGTGCGCATGTACACAACTACCAAAACGAAGTACCGAATTATCCTAGTGAAAATGAATCACACACGACGACATACCAGGCTATGTGTCAAACAAAGTATCAAATAGTCAGATATAAGGAAACTCGCCATAGTCACACTCTTTGTAAACTGACTTCGGCTTCGGGAGGCCCACAATAATGTATATTGCGCCTGTATCCCATGAAGAATTGTCCGAAGATGCCATAGTCACTTGCGACACTTCAAATGTTGTTAAATTCTACGAAATGTTCGTTAGCACGTTAATGGTTCGATTGATTCAAGAAACTCCAAAACAGCCTTTTTTGTGAATTTTAGGTTTGAAAAAAAGTTAAGCTCCCATCGATGTCTGACGAAGAGACGAAGGATGTTTCAAAACTTACTCCCGAAGTATATTTCTGCTCCCGAAAGGAGCAACGTCCCCTAATCAATGGCCGATCCAGGTTGGGCGGAAAAGGTTCGCGCCCCGCTGAAGAAGTTAATGCGCGTGTTGATATATGCTTTAAATATCTAACCCTCTCACACGAGACAGTTTCAATTCTCCTAACCTTCTTACTAAAGCTCCTCCCACAACTGTCTAAAATTCATCCTCATCCAGATACAATCTCAGTTTATTGCTTCAGGGTGAGTATATACAAGATCGCAATGTGTAATCAAAACACTTTAAGTACATGCTGTGTGATATGAACTACAGTGTTCTGCATTCTTTGACTTTCTGTCAATCAAAGAGCTGTGCCAATTGAGAATTTCTGTACATTACTAAAAAAGACTTGTAGGTTGAAGTGAGGGTTGACTACCTCCAATCTTATTAACATAAAAACATTTGGCTCCTGTAGAGCAACGATGAATCGAGGCTAGAAGTTTTTTGGATACACCTCTGCTTAAGGACCACAAAACTAAGAGTGTTCCGTTCACAAGAGAGCCTGAGCACCAAACTACATATCGCCGCAAAAACAAATGGTATACATTGCTATTTATCCATCTCTCATGCTAGCCCCCCCCCCCCCTCTCTCTCTCTCTTTCAATCACTGGTGTCGGGAGAAAAAATGACCAATCCTGATCATGACGTCATTGAAACCGGTGGAAAGAGTTTGTTTTATTTATCTTTGGCGGCGAGGGTAGGCAAAGTTTTAAATGAGCAGTGAAACAGTTTCCATGTGAAAAATTGACAGATAATTTCTAGGAACGTGCCACCTGTTATAGAGATATGTAAGCATTTACTACTGAACTAGGCAATGATTTTCTCAAAGTCTCAAAACGTTTCTGTGAAGGTGAACAAATTTTTACAAGCCCTTCATCAGAGAGATAAAGACGACGGATAATATGTGGCACCAAAAACCATCAATATGATTCAGCCTAGTCAACGGGATAATTCAAGCTTTTTTAAAGAGTAAATGTTTGCCTATAGTCGGACCGTGATCGTTTTCACGTGTTGACATCATTCGTTCAAGTTGAAATGAAATAAAAAGTGGATATTAAATTTCCACTGCTTAATGCTGGGAACTGAGTTATTACATTTATTCAAGAGATATTTTTCGTGCTACTTTTATTGTATAATGGTGCTTCGATCATTTTTGACATTTTTACTGGGGTATAAAATTGTTGGCCAATTATTTAACATGTTTTCGGATTTTTTAAAGATAGGTTATATACAGCGAAATCACGTACCACGCAGACACGAGCTTTCAAACTATATGTATCAAGCTTTATTCAACGGGAACCTGGGAACGGTGTGATTAATACGACTAACCAGAGTGTTGATATGAACCGTAACTAAAGATGCATCAGGGTAAATCATGTTTTTCGAGTAGAGAGTATAAACATGGAGTTACCAAAACATACGGTATGTTAGCTACATGGTATAAAAAGGTTGTGGCAATGAGTGTGATTTAAAGCTACGCTTTTAGTGCGTAAATCGCGTGAATTCGTTTTACGCGTAAAATTCTTGTCCAAAGCATGTTTGTACAGCGGGCCTACCAGAAAAGGGTAAGAGGGTGAAGAACCTGATGCACGCTACGCAAAGCTTTTTTTGAAAAACGGAGGTGGAAAGTTTTTACGAAGCAAAAAAAAAAAGAAAAACAGGTGACACTGATTGTGTGTAAATGACCTGCCTACGATGTTTGGTTCTTCATTTGCAGTAATTCCGCATACATTAAGCCTATAGGCTTGTTTCAAACGCATCCTTCATCAGCATACTTATGTCATAAATTATTTGACTTAAGAAAAATCTCAAGTTAAGGGGAGTAGATTTGTTGACTGGCCTTGTAGTAAGTGAGGTTTACTACGCATGATCTTGTGAAATTATTAACGGGACGGTAACCATCTTTGAGAATTTTTTCAAGCATATCGTAAAAATAACATTTTTTTTTGTTTAAGTTAATGGTCTAACATAGGCTCATATCGATATATAGGCTTTACGTATAGAATTCATTTATCAGATGCACGTACCGTACTTCGTCAGTTTGAGCAGGTTACATTAACATAGGAAACCGTTTCTTCTGGGGATGTTTCGAATACTTTTGCAGATCACTGCCCGTGGGAGTGCGTGTAAAAGGAAGACCCCCTTTAAATATATATATATATATATATATATATATATATATATATATATATATATATACATATAGATATAGATATATATATATATATATATATATATATATATATATATATATATATATATATATATATATATACATATATATATATATATTTCACTAATTCGGCACTTAGGGGGAAAGTTGTTGTTGAAAAGTCGACCTTAAGGGGAAAAATTTTTTGGGGCGAAATATAAGTTTCGCCGTAACGTTTCTACACACTTTTTCTATAGGAATACGTAAACGGACAAGGGCGCCCTCCTCGATTTACAAAGAAGATGCAATTACTTCAAAGTTGTCAAATTTACGGACACCTAGCTGTTAACACGAACGGATGGCTGGCTATTGAAATAACGTTGTTTATATTTTTGGACGTTAGGGCGAACACTTTTTCTTATGTATTTCATTGTTATTTTTTCGCCCTAAGTACGCGCAGATATAACAATTTCCCCCTAAGGTGGGAATTAGCGTATATATATATATATATATATATATATATATATATATATATATATATATATATATATATATATATATATATATATATATATGTGTGTGTGTGTGTGAACTAGGTGCAGTAAAAATTTGAGAATTTTTTTTTTATAGAAAACGTTTCGTAAATTTTTTGTGCGTTTATACGATATCGGTGTCCGTTCTTGATTTAAAGGAAAAATACTTCCGTTCCTACCAAGATCACGAAAGGGGGTTTTGACCCCTCCCCTCTTTCCACATTTGCCCTTGACGTAATTTATTTTGATTTTAAATCACGGACGCCTGAACGGTATGAACCTACACTTCGAGTCTATTTTTATTAAGAAGAATTAAGTTACTACTAAGTAATGTATTCGATCATTTGTAAATTCGGCGTCACTGAGTGAGAGGAATTGCACCTACTTAACCAGTTAACGTTATTTTCCGGAGGCAAAATTCCTTGACTTCAAAATTTGCAGAGATTTTTTCTTTCAGGATGTAATAACTGCATTCAATAGCATTTGGCTTTTCGAAGATACTTATTTTCAAAGCACTCCTTTTTTTTTTTTTTTTTTTTTTTTTGTTTTGATTTGGTGCATTACGCGAAACTTGTGATGTCATCGCGGCACATGAATTTGTCATTGAATTCAATTTATTTGCAATTTCTATGACCTTGCAGGGAATACGAAACTAAATTGTTTGCTAAACCAGCACATTTGGTGAAGGGCAGGGTTGTCACCGGACCAGTTTGAGAGCCGGGTAATTTGTGATCAGCATTCTCAGGGAGCGGTCTTTGGGGAGTCGGTGTCCCACTTCCTCTTTGATTTTTTTGCAGATTGGAAAGTGCTTAGTAGGAATTATCACTTGATTCTAAAGAAATCTAACAAACTTATTCACTTAGGGTGAGAAATTTGTGCCCGGTGAGGATGATATTGATGGTATGTACCGGGTGGAGATTTTGAAAACCGGCTATTACAGTCCGGTGCCGCCCGGCATGGTGATAACCTTGGTGAACGGTCATGCTAGATCTACAGGAAAAGATATCCAATATTCCTGCATGATCAAATTTTAGGGACAAACGGGACATCAGTAATAAAGAAAAACCAAAGAAATCTGACACAATGTGCCCACATTACATAACTCTCTGAGGTTTTGTCGAAAAAAAGATTTATTTTTTAACAAAAAAAAAAAAAAAACAGATATTATGAGTTAGGCAAAGGCTATTGCAACGGGGTTTGGAGCTAATGATGTGAAATATATTTGTCTTTGTCCCAAGTGAAAAGCCACGAGAATATGTCTTTAACCCCGTAAACCTATCATTTCTACGTGGATATCAAAATATGTAACGAAATATCAGTTCTGAAAATTTTAGTGATAGGAAAATGGTTACAATTCTGACAGGACGGCAATTAACAAAAGTATTTTTGTTGGCTAATCAATCCAAACCAAAAGTTTTAATTTTATGTAATGGTGGTACATTGTATTGATGAAGCTGCCGTAAAACCAACAACATAAAAGGAGTTAAATATTTTTTCAACCACCGAGGGATGGGAGGCATCTTTAAAGTCTACTGTTAACGGCTGTTTGTTTTGCAATAATTTTGTGTTCGTTACTAACATAAAAAAGATCCCGTGGCATTTAACGGGCCTAATAGCTATAACCTTAAGCCTGCATTACCGTCTAAATGTATTACTCATTGGAAAGTGAGACACGCAAGGTGGAATGTGACTTCAAAGAGAGTTGGGAAAACTACGGCAGCTAAGTCGGCTGCACTTGGTGTTATGTGACAAGTCAATATACTAGTATATCGGCCCACTGGTTTACCAGTTTACGTATGATGTTACTTTGGAATTTGCGCCATCATCAAATTTGTACTCTACTTGTTTTTCAAACGAAACTTCATTACTATTTATTCACACCTTAGTTCATATGACATGAAACGTGAGATGTATTAACTTCACCTTACGTTTCCGCCTGACTAGGTTAAATTCGTTGTTTAACAGTTTCCAGTTTTGCAGCACTGTAGCGATATACGATTAGCCTTCCTTTACGACATTGCTGAAACTGAACCCTATCTCGTTAAGGCTGTGACAATATTATTGTGAATGTATATAGCATTATTCTTGCCTCACTGAACGGCAAAATCCGTTCGATCAAAATGTGTGAAAAATTGAATGCGAATGTGACGAATGTGAAAACATTAATGTTTGTAAAACTAGTTATCCTTTCTGCCAAAATGCTTTACCGCCCATGCCATAAATCAAGGATCGGCAACCACCGCATACGCGGTCTGTATGTGAGACGAAGGAATACATGCTGGTCCACAGGCTAAAGTAGCGCCGCCCAGTTATGTAAGCGGAGCGCCACCATTAGTAGGCATTGTGCTAGAAGGATTTTTTCTCCAAACGCACTAACCAGATCGGCTAAACTAGCACTTCCGTGACCTTTTAGTGAAAACATTGACTCAGATCACGTGTATTTTCTGTTCCTTTCATTCCAAATGAGCGGAGCTTCACTCATGATGGAGTGCCTGCAAGGACCACTCTTAAAAATAGTGATCCTAGTAAGCATACGTTGGGAGTGGATTTTCACTCTTCTTAAGAGTGGCTTTCACTCTTCTTGGAGTGAAATAACACTCTAATGCAGTGAATTTACACTTTTCACTTTTTTAAGTGATAACTCTGGGTGTTGAAAGGTTGGTGACTTAGTTAAAGGCAATCAACTCTCACGCAAAATTACAATTCTGTAGTACTCAAATGAAATTTTAAATTGGCACAACTCTTTGATTGACAGCCATTTAAACAAAAAATGCAGAGTATTGTAGCTCATGTTGCACAGCATGAGCTGTACCGGAGAACGTTCTGATTACACACAAGGGCCTTGAATACTTTCACCTTGAAGCTATAAACTGAGGTTTAGACAGCTGTAGGAGGGCGTAGGAGAATTGGAACTGCTTGGGGTGTGAAGATTTGGCATTTAAGTTTGAGTCCTTAATAAAACATAGCTCTTCCAGGGAGCAGAACTCATTCAGCAGTATTCCCTCGGTTTTGCCCCTAGACTCTTCGTGAGAAAATGGATGGGACTTTCGGAGAAATCTCATGGGGCAGAGGAACCGCAATACCAAGAGCCTACTAAGGCGAATGGTTTCGTAAGAAAGTCGTATGCCAAAAATTCGGCCATAATTTTTGGCTAGTGGTTGGTTAGTGGTAGAAATTAAAACAGGTAATTCTACACCACGTTACTTTTATAGTTTGTATTAATCTAACTAGTAAGTAAGTTTGTATTTAGCCGATTCATTGTTGTTCTTATTTTGGAAATTGGCCAGAGTCACGGGTCATTAGACAGAAGGAGAAGTCCTTATTTAAATTTCTTACTTTTTTTGAAAGTCAGAGGCCCAGTCCAGCTTTAAAATATCTTTCAAATATCAGAACCTGTATTTGGCATTTTATTCTAGGCTATAGCATTTAAACACTTAACAATAAGTCATAACGTGCAATTAGCAGAGTGGAATATGCTTTTACCAGTTGAATAACCTGTGTATATCAGAAAATCAGTAAAAAGGCAAAGTAAATATCTAAAAATGATGACGATATTTTTTTTTTGGTAAATGTTTTGCCATTATTTCCAGACTTTTGTTGATAAGTTTGTACATACTCGTCAGACAGATGGAACACTTCACTCTGGTGTGAGTGTGGTTCACATTAAGAATGTATTAACTCGTGGGAAACAGGTGGTGCTCAGCGGAAGGAGAAATCATGCGGCATTTTTGAGTCGATTCGAAGAAAGTTTTTTCATTTTAATGTTTGGATGAAAAATGTATGATGCATGTGCTCCTGATATTGGTAAAGTTTATCTATTGCAGACTATTGTAAATATTTGTCTGATATAATGGACGTTTTATTTGTGTAACAAAGGTGGTGATTTATACATCAGTGGTAATTCTCGAGTCATTTTTCATCGTTGTGTACACAATAAACGTAATGTTTGAGGCTGCCTTGAAAAGAAAATGTTGCTAGGCGGAGATCATTGCACCATCTAATTTCTCGATTACTCCTAAAAAATTGATCTGGTTGTGTGTTTCCTTGGATAATGTGGCCCAGAGGGAGGGAATATCGACGTCAAACGAATGTGTGTGTGGGAATGGGTGGGGTGCCAAATTCATACATACAAACATACGCACATTAACACACATGTCCAATAGGCTATATATTTATATGTACATGTTTATACCGCCCAATATATGCATCTATATTTGTGCATACACGTCCCCAGTGGCGGTGGAAGCATAAAAATGTAGGGGGGACAAAAATAGCCTATAGGCTATTTCTTGGACATCAACATAAGCCTAAGCTCGTGACATCAAGTACGCAACATTACATTGGATGAACAAATGTAGTGGAAATAGCCTACTGTATGTGAATGACTCGCCTATGATGAGTGAATACTGGTTAACTGTTCGTTCACGAGATGGCAATGGCAATGCTCACTTCTCGCGGAGGGAAAATACTAGTACAGTAAAGGTTCGGTTTCACTGGACAAGTGATACTACATCCACCTGGTTTGCGGACTGGGCGAGGTTGCCAGATTCTTGTAATGATTTGTAGCCAAATACTACAAATACTAAGTCACAGGCATAGAACATGGTCGCAGGGGACCGTGACAAGAATCGGCCAAACAATGGCAGAACATAGGCTAAGTCAATTTTCGGCTGCTCTGTCCGGTGGTGGGTTAACTATAGTCTAAACTTTGAATTCGTTCAAGGCTCCCAAGTTTCTTTTACTTCTTCTCTGACTTTTTTAGGGGGACGTCCCCTCGCATGGGCGTCCGCAGAAATTTTTACAGGGGGGCAAGGTCATTCATGGATGATTGAATTGTGTACACTATCTAAGCGGAGCGCCACCAATATTCACCTTGTATATCCCAGTTACATCCGCGCGTCGCCACTTGAGATCAACATGGGACTAAACCAAGACCAACGCATTCAGCAATAGTCGGATGCCATATGCACATACCTGACAACTAGTACAATTTTGGCATAGTTTTTACAATTACAAATTTGCAATACATGTCACGAATGATGGTCCCCAAATTACGATTTCACTATTCAGCATACCATCTTCTCTTTTATTGCTATTCCTGTTCAAATGTCCGCGTATTTCACGAGTAGAAAATGACGCTGTGAGTGAAGATATTTTGATGATTTATTTTTAATTTTTTTTATTTCAATTTTTAATTATTTTTTTTTCACAAGTTTGAATTACCAGGGGGCAAGTGCCACCATTGCCCCCCTTCCGGACGCCCATGTCCCGTCGCTAAGAATTTTATGGGGGGACGTCCCCTCGATAAGAAATTTAGGGGCACGTGTCCCTAAACCCCCCCCCCCCGGCTTCGGCCGCCAGTACACGTCCCCTGCCCCCCGTATAGCTGTCACCCTTTGTAACGCCGCATTGTTGCTGCACGTCATGCGGTATTACAACATACACTGTGGGGAAGTTTTTGTGTACTTGATGACGAGCTCTTTTATGCTGCTATTGTAAACTGTCGTTCTAAGAAGTTCCCCCTACTAATGGTAGACTGCCTTGATATCGTGATGGAATGAATGATTGGAAATTGAAAGCAAATGCTTAAGTCTCTTTTGTATTTGTACGTTTACAATATATTTGCCATCCAGCACGGCGTAGCACGCTTGCTGTTATGACATTTACCCACGACCTCTATATTGTCGCATTTCGTGTCGGTAAATTTCAAAGTATCGCAACCAGAAGTTACCAGAGAAATTCCACTGCTAAATTTGGTTGTAAATTTGGCTTCCTTTCAGCAAGGGGGTATTTAAGGTAAGCAATTAACACTGTGGATTATCTCGTCTCTCCTATACCCGCAAATTTAGTTGACGTCACTGACGTCGAAGCGAAAAGAAGATAGAAACAGAACAGACGCAGTGATAAAACGGCGGGAAAAATATTGCATCACGAATTTTCATTTAAAGATGCACGAACGCAATTGTAAGATTGTCATTGATATCCTGCAGTCACCCAAGGAGATGAGTGTTTATACTAATAGACCCGGTGACCGACTCGAATGTCAACCGTCATTTTCCCTGTTTCAATAAAATTTTAATTTCTGCCTTCATCTAGGGCTGCCTACGAATAAATTCATGCACAGGTAACCTTTATCTCTTAGCGTATAGTCAGACGAAACGGAATTTTGTCATCTTTATCTGTTATACTATGTCTTCTCTTTGTCTCACTCTGCAATACTTACAAGGGGTGTAAGAGGATGTTTCTTTTATGTTAGAATTCCTCTGTTCTCTGTGTCCCACCTAACCAATGCTACTCAGTATATTTCAGTTTCAATTAATTCTCTTTGTGCAAATAAGCAGTTAGGGCACCAAGCCGGAGAAGGGGCGACACCCCTTCGAGTTTTAGAGGTCCAATTCTCTCACCCCAAACAGTACCAACTCACCAAACCCTCTCACTTAAAGGGGAAGGTTAAGTAGACAACTAATTTTCACACGTGAAAGAAGAACCAAATCTACCCAATGTGGGGAAAGCTCCATTCAAACGGACATGTATTTCTCAAGATATCAGCAAATTAAGTTACTAGATTTGTCTTCCAAAGTGAAATTGAAGGCAGCAGAGATTATGTCACTTCGTCACATTGACAAGGAGTGCTTTGCCTTTGTTTTTAAAGACTGTTGTTTTGACCTTGACATTAATAGGTACAGGACCTCCGCATGGGGATTGCAAAGTTTTAAAAGTTCTCATGCTATGCAATCACATTTTGATAAGATGGGACTGTTGAGGAGAAAAAAGGCTGTAAAATTTAGAGAAAAACAAAAGATTGTCCATTAATGTGGGGATATGATGTCATATGTGCTTGCTTCAAGTTCACCGTTGGTTGAAAATGTGACAGATTTACTTGCTCATATCTTTAAGAACCACACATCCGATTTCAATGCAAACTTCACCAAAATGATTAGAATAAGTATTATTCCTCTAACATATCAAAACTAATTCATATGACCTTAAACCGTTCTTTTAAGCCCCTCCCACAATTGTCTGAAATTCGTCCTCGTCCAGACACAATATCAGTTTATTGCTTCTGGTAAGTATAGAAAAGCTTAATTTTATAGTCAAAACACTCCCAGTATAATTCATGTTGTTTTACATGTGCTTTGGTACTCTGCATTGTTTGAACTATCTGTCAATCAAAGGGCTGAGCCAATTTATAATTTCGATAAACCCTCACAAGAATGGTCGTTGGTGTGAGAGGATTGGTCCTTAAAAGAGAAGTATTACGGTACATTCAATAAGGAATATTAGCGCCGGGCTACGTGATGGCAAATCATGAAGCCAGTTCAAAGCCCAGAGAAATTTCGGGATGGAGGTAGCGCTCGGAACAGGGATGAAATAAGCTATTTCGGTCATTTAATGCCTCATGGAATTGTGGGCGAAGCGTGGGATGTACAAACGAAGCTCCAACATATAACGTTCGACATTTCCTTCTTTGTTCAGTATGTGTATAAAAAGTAAAGGTCTCAGTCTTACTCTACGGCATATTAAAATGCAAATTTTTACACCAAAAAGGCAATTTAGACGCAACCTTCTGCACAAAACCACACTTGAGATCTCTCCTTACACGTTACTGACGGATTAAGGAGGAATGGATTCCACAACATTTTCATGTTTACTCAAATTTGGGAATATGTGTTGTGAGTGCGGGACTAGTTTGTTGATCCCGACGAAGATTTTGAAGGAAGCGCGCACGTGCAAAGCCACTAAAACAAATTACCGATCTTGTTTATTAGCTCCATGTCTACAATGGGGGGAGGGAGTAAAAAGGGTCCCCTCTCCAGGCACGAAACCAACTTGGTTTCCTGGGAAGGGTTCTTGGAGTATAACATTGGGTGTCGCATGGCCTTTGGAGAACTTGATAACATAACTTTTAAATCTCCAGATGAGAATTGTCCACTCAGCCTCATATATATAGAGTTCATAGTGACATTCAATCTGTGTTGTTCTTATAGATAGGCCCAACATGATCATGCATGTTCCAAGTTATGAATTGACTAGTTCTTATCAGTTAACTCAACTCGCTCCCTGGATCATTTCCGTGGCTCACTGGAAACCTACCTTTTAGCTATACCTTGGTGACCCTATATGACTTCGGTTTGCTTTTATACTTTTTTTTTGGTTTCCCGAAAGTGGATACCTATTGAGTCGTGCAGACGTAACCATTGCAAAACTAGTGCAGGATCGTGCATTTTAGTGTCGACTTATACTATGGTTCGTGGTTTTAAGGCAGTGGCGTAGCCACGGTGGGGGGGGGGGCTAGGCCCCCAGATTTTCTTCATCCCCCAGATTTTGTGCGTCCTGATAAAGTAATTGAAAAAATAAAATGTTTGAACGGAAATAAACTTTGAAGTATTTCCTTCAAAACAGTAAATAAATAAAATGTGTAAAAATTAAACAAAAAACATGGATGAATGTGTGTAAAACACATTTTTTGCGCACGTATGAAATCAAGTAATAACTTCAAAATGCCTACTTTCACTAAATTAGATACCGTTTGTGATCTGCACTGTCGTTTATTGCATTTCACTTAGAAGATGAAACGAAAGTCTCGACGACAAACTTTAATGTGACTTTGTTAGGCGCGGAGCGTACTGAAAATTTTGAAAAATCGCAACCCCTCAGACATCCGGAAATGACTTTTCCCGGGCTTGTTAATAGTATCTAAGCAGTCGTTATTTTGACCTTTCGTTGTAATAAAATGCTGTTGTTCGCCTACGAATTATTCGATCTGAGACAGCGTAGGTGAAGTGATAAAGTAATGTTTGGACCATTTCTACTGCCAAGTTCTATGGCTGTCTGATCCATCGAATTGATTTTTTCTGTTTTGTTTATCGCCGGTTCACGTATGACTGATAGGAGATGTAATTTTAGAGTGATATTCATTACTTTTAATTTTTGTCTTTCACTTTTTTGACGTTTTCATTGTATTAAAAAAAACTATATATGGCAAAATTATTGGGGGGCTGCAGCCCCCAGACCACCCCCCCCCCCCCGCTTCCGACGGCCCTGGAAATACGGAACGATCCGTGTGGGGTGTTTATTGGGCACGCGGATCCTTTCCGCGTTTCGCATTCCGCGTTCCGCAATACGCGTGTCAAGTAAACGTAGCTTTAGGGTGTACAGGTGTATGGGACTCTAGCTCATAAATTCAAAGGGACGTGAAAGAAGTTTATAAACGTTATAAACTTTGTGAAATGTAGCCCAAGTTCAATTAATCTTTAATGTAATGTTAATTAAAGTTCCTGCCTAAGGAAGTAAAAAAAGCCCATGTGACGTCTTTCAGTCATTTCGTATAGACAAAAAGTCAGGATGTATGTAAGTTCTGCAGATGTGAACTATCTATATTACTCCCGAGTTTTATAAAAGACAAATAAAAAAACAAAACAAAGAAAATAAGCTTGCTATACAGAAAACCATTTGGAATAATTATTGCTAATAATAATAGAATTGCCTTGTTTTGATAGGTTTTTCATATAAGGATGCACAGTAGCTCGTACCAGGGAGTTGCTAGAGTTGTAGATAGGGAGTTGCTACAGCAACTCCCTGCTCGTACCGGGCATAACTTCACGTTCCCTTTTGTCAGTTTTATTAAAGGTTTGCGAGGTATTACTTAAACACATAATTTAGACATTTGAATAAGCGTTCAGTAAAGTTACAGTTGGTAGGCATGCGCCATGGACGCTGATGTACACTTTTTTTTATCAAACTGACGTTACACACCACACTTTACCCTATATACAGGAAATGTCCCACAAAATTAGAAGGTTTAGATTTTATTTTTTTATTTTAATTTTTATTTTTTTATTTTTTTCTTGGTTAATCTGGGGACGGTCGTCCCTTCGTCCCCTCTCTGGATCCGCCCTTGTCACTGTCTATAGATAGTTCTCACGTGACGTCATAGACGCTTCCCACGTGAAGTATTTCAGCCATGTTTGAGGGCAACTCCGGTATGTATGTACAGGCTTGCCCTCAAACATGGCGGTTGCTAACGCATATTTTTGACGTCAGTGAGAACTATCTTTACCAGATATAACATATCCTGTCATTTCTGGAACATAATTTTAAAACCAATCGTTACAAAATTGAATCAATTTACTTAATTATGTACCCATAACATCTGCCAGTGTCACCAAAGCTCACATATGGTTTGTCATGGCTTTGTTGTAGACGTCAAAGAGAGTATCACATTACCCTTTTTAAAAGTCAAGAAAGGTCTTCCGTATGTCTTTTCAACATCATCTGTACCCTCGGCGCAAACGATGGTAAGACTCATTTAAAAGTCTTTCTGGCAACCACCTCTGAAATCCTGCCCCTCCCAAAATGAATAAGTTTGCATTACGTCAAAGAAACGACCTGTCTCTCTAATTATACCCCTGAGGTGGAAACAGGTGTCAGCTGAATGATCTGGTATGCAGGGGACGTCAGAATGTCAAAATTGTGGTAGGGGGAAAACCTAGGGCAAAGAATAATGTTTGGGGCAAAATTTGGGGCGCAGAGCAAAACCGAGCCCAAAGCGCCCGTCCGATCCTGGGGATGGGGTTCCAGGGGGTGAAGCCACGGAAGTTCGGAGGTTTAAACATATCTTTGAATGGAAAAAAATAATTCTCTGGAGAGGTATATTATGTATTTTTTCGGTTAACTCAACTCCTAACTGACCCAATATGTGTGTGTGTGTGTGGGGGGCGGGGTAGGGTGGCAGGTGGGGTTTAAGTAGGGGCGAGGCCGAAATCTGGGGAGGCAAATTCCTCCTCTTGACCCCCATTAGCGCCGCCACTACTGGTATGATCATTAATTAGAGAACATGTAACACGTCCGTTGTATTTTACAGTTTATATAATTTACAAGCTATCCGTAATGTTACTGAACCGTCACCTATTTAAAACACCCGAAAGGACAATTGGTAGATATTAGAACATGCCTTATAGGCCTATCAACAAAAAAAATGTATGAACAAAACACATTTTCAAGTATGCAATCACAGCTATCATATTTATATTTACATTAAACAAGTTTGTCCGTTGAGCTTCTGCGACCTTTGAGTATTTTACCTACACCAAAACAACGAGGCATCTCCTCAACACAAAAATACATATGTTAAAGGGCAGGAGCAGTCATTCCAAATTGAAGAAGTGTAGTAGACTGTCCAGTTTCATGATTGGCTGTTGGGAGTCATGTGTCACTGTTTTTTCTCTTCAAGTGTGAAATTTACCCGAAATAACTGCTTGGTTTACCTTAAATATGCAATAGTAAAGTCATAAAATGTAATGAAAGATACTTTGAAGAGATATAAGATGAAAATTGTGTTATTTAGCTTTTTCTTCAAAATAAGTTTGGGGGACTGCTCTTTACTTTTAAGTAGGTCTCCAAGGACCCACATTTATGCTTCTTGAGGCATTATGTCCATAAAGTCTCAACCATTTTACCTCAAGTGACCGGAATGATCTTGAACTACTCTAAAAATAATACGGTTCATTAACATATATCCCTCGCCCTATTGAGCGGGTCTTTTTTAGGGAGCCCAAACACTCCCTCTGTGCATGCACGAACGTGTCCACCAGTTCTTAATATCGACGATCTCATGGTCCGTTTTTTCTTTCCTTTGTTTTTTGAAATCACCACCTCTCAGTTTTTGAACAATAGGACACAATAAATCCTTTGGTACTTCTTCATAAAGCGATATTACCGAACCCCGTTTCCTCCATTCAAAGTACTCGTTGTATGCTGTATCGTTCGTGTCGAGATATTTTATGTAGTCAACCAATGACGTCATATTCCTGAAGTCACTCAAATGTATAAATGAATTAGGGGGCGCTACCTTCTCGTATTCTTCTCTGGTTGTTCCGTACACTATCGGTACTAAATTATGTACGAAGGCATTCCTCCAGAACTTTTCCGTTATGTAGTCTTGACATTCACTGTTTTCAAGGGCTAAATAAAATTTATGAGAACTCAAAATCTCGCCACATTTTTGGTTTCGTGGACACTTGAGTTTTCCACAAGCTCCGTAAGTATCGACTTGAATTAGGCGTTCTAAATTTTGAACAAATTTTGTTCTTCCCCAACTGGTTACTCCACAATTTGATGCCATCCATGCGATAAGTCTTGTTTTACCAGACGCCCAGTTTCTGCTATCATTAGCTTGAATTTCTGGACTACCTTCGATATATCTTCCGTAAGGAATAACAAAATCTGACTCAGCACGATAAGTCATAGACCAGTTGAATTGAGCCAAGTGTGCGGGTAACTTATGTGTATGTATAGGGCTTTCCATGGTCATAAAGATCCATAACTGCCCATCTGGACGAAACCTTCAAAAAATAAAAAAATAGCAATGATTAATCTATAGAAACAATTCACTGAAAACAAACAAACAAACAAAAAAAAAAAAAAAATAAGAATAGTGCCCTTGCTGACTTATTTAGAAATTTAGAAAGGAACCCTTCCAAGTAACACAGTTATTTAAGGTCTTTATAGGTACACGTAGTTTTAGTTCAACACTTGTCGCAAAGTCAATTTAGATCGTTAAAAACAATTCGGAAACTTGTTAATCCTTGCACAATTTATGATAAATATTTGCAGGTAAATTTGAGTACAAAGCCAAGAAACAAAGATCTTCATTTAATTGTCAAGAGTAATTTGGTTGATAACTTCATACTAAAATATAGTGAAATTTCATTCGTAAGAAGAGTGGAAGTTATAAAACACACTCCAAAAGAGTGAAGTTTCACTCCCTGTGGAGTGTCTCCAGGGACCACTCCTAAATAAAGAGTGATCCCTGGAAACACTCGTTAAAGAGTTAATTTTCACTCTTCTTGTAGTGAATTTTACTCTTTGTGGAGAGAATTAACACTCCATTGGAGTGAAATCACACTTTTCACCTTGTTCGAGAGTGACTACGTTCACTCTTTTGTTTAAATTGTTAGGAAAAGGAACAAAGGGGAAAACAAAAAGGGTTTCTTTTTAATTTTAGGAGATAAAGTGATTCTTAAAGGAATGTTCTGGTGGCTTTCCACTTGGGGTTTTTAAGAAAAGCAAGAATTTTCTACACCATGACCTGCAAATCCTGTGGTCATACCTTTTTTCCTAACTCAAGATATCTCACTCTAAAGATAGGGTATTTTTGATAAAAATACCTCTGCGTTTCATAAAGCATCTGGAAGTTATGTAATAAGGGCACATTGCCTCAAATTCTTTTTGTTTTTCTTTATATTTGAAGTCCTGTTTGTCCTTGAAATTCGATACTGTTGGAATGTTTAAATATCTTTTCCTGTAGATCAACCATAACCCTTCACCATATGAGAGTACAATCAACAATGTTGCTTAATATTGCCTGCAGCAGAATCGATATTATAAATAAATTGAATGCAATGTTAAATTAATGTGCCACGAATACATCATAGATTATTCCTGATGCACCAAATCTAAAGAAAAATTGAATTTAAAAATCTGTATCTTGTGAACGCTTTTATGCTATTGAGATGCAGTTTTCCCCGCCTGAACGAGAAAATTTTTCTGCATGTTTTTAAGTTAATGAATTTTGTCTCCAGAACATGCCTTTAAAGCCATTTCCAGGAGACAAACCTCATTGACTTCCAAATATATGGAGACATTTTTCTTTGAGAATGGGGAAAAACTGCATCTCAATAGCATATAGCGTTCTGAAGTTACAAATTTTCGAAGTGATACAATTTTTCTTGAAATTTGGTGCATTATGGGAAATCTGTGATGTCATCGCGGCATATTAATTTGACATTGCATTCAATTTATTTATAATTTTGATGTCGCTGCAAGGAATGTTAAGCAAAGATATTATAAAAATAGATACCAAACTAAAAATGGCGCGGTGACTCTTCACGGAGACCGAATCGGAGGGGCGGAAGTACTGATCACTGATCAGTCGTTTTGAGAGCTAACAGTTCATTGATATCTTCCGGTAATATAAATACGTGTGATTTTAAAACATTGCAATTCTTGTGAACACGGTTTTTCAATAAATTTCACTTACATGAAACAGTTTTAGGCTTCTCCAAGGCTTTCTACTTAAGAACATTTGGACATTAACGCACAACGTCTGGTTTGAAGTCCTTTGGCTTACTGATTGGTCAGTTTCTATGGTATATTCACAAGCGCACATCTATGCACGCGTTAACATTCTTACGCGCTTACAACACAAAATCGACTACTACGTTCCCTTTTCAAGGACGCGAAAGTATGCGTCAATTATTCCGGACTTCACACGGAGAAATGCATTGTGCGGGCACAGAACTCTCTTTGGAAATGCGCGCACGCTGACATTTCGCCACAATGGAATTTTCTGATACGCATGTATAGTTGTGCGAGCAGATCACCGAATAGAACTGTGCGCATGTTTAATCAATACAAATCATGACAAAGCTCTCTGTTGCTTTGTTGAAAAGTACAATGTCCAGTCTTTAAATGAAATATCTTGAGTTAAGAAAATATTATTGCAACGGGGTTTGGAGGACAAGGTGTGAAATATTTTTGTCTTTCTTAAGACATCCAAATCAAAAGTCTCTGGAATATGCCTTAAAGTTATTGAGACCACTTTACTTGTTGGTCTAAGAGGCGCGGGCGTCATTGCGTTGCGCGTCTATTTTGCCATCCAGGCGTCCATTGTTCTAAGATGCGGTTGTGGGCGCGTATCGGTTACCGCATTTACTACGCATGATAGTTGCAATCGTGTATGCCAAATTCAATGAAACGTGCTGACGTCACGCACATGAACTCAACGTCACAAATTTTGTCTTACCTGGCAAGACTTTCCCAATTCCAAGATCCTCTGTGATGCAGTATAACGACATCGCTTGTTTTCATTTTGTCATATGTGTAACTGTAGACAAATCTTGCTTTGCAGTTTTCTTCTGGGCAGTTATATTCCTTAACTGGAACAGAGATAGGGAAATCTGCCCAGAGTTGGATTTGCTTAACGCAAGGTTTCTCCGGTGTGTTTTCATGTAGGCCCTTTTCACTCCAATTACTGAAGTTAAGCTCTGAATTCTTACTTTCATTAAATTTAGATTCATTCCAAATGGATCCATTTGTTATCATTTGTAAACTTGGTGAGGATATGAGTCGATAATTTAATACAACAGGGACAACATGTTTTACTGATCCTATCCAACATTCCAAACATAGAAACACTGCTAGCGTGAGACTCACTAATAATTTAAAAACAGTGTGTATATTCGCTTTATTACGAAGACGACCCTCTCTCTCCCTCTCCTGTGTGTCTTCAGCCATGATCGTTGCTTCCATTTGGCGTCTTTATCCGTCCGTCCTACCCCGCGGAGCAGACTCTATTTTCTCAGCGTCTCAGGTTCCAAAACCGCGGGAGATCTGAACGAGGAATATGTTGTACAGCCTGCTACGGAGGCAATTGGTCCCCTTGAACTGTTGAAACACGTCAGAAGTTGTCACAGTCGTTGAGTTGAACAACAACATTCAGACAGCCTTGTATACACCACTTGAAGTCTCAAAATCAATTGAATGTGATAAGGGGGTTTTGAAACACAAATTAATTTGGTTCATAAATATCTGTGTCTTGAGGAAGCAACAAATCTAAAAGTAGTCAGAGGGTCAAAAATAAAAGAAAGATAAAAATATTAATAAACTGATTCCTATACCATGAAAGCACGTTTTATTAAAGCGAACGTACTTCGAACATCAAACTAGGGAAGATGTTTTCGAATAGTATCTTCTAATGACATGGAAATAAGACTTTGTTCCACCACTCTCGACAAATACGTCATTTCCTTCTCCAGGCCTTTCTTTGTGTTTTTGAACATCATATGTATTATGATCTATTAAAAGTGGAATATTTGCCTGATGAATGGCAGCTATTGATGTTGTGTTGCGGCGGCATTATATCGACACGGCGCATGCATGTATCACCGGTCAGCAGCAGGTCGTCTGCCCTGAATGAAAATTTTTACGATTATTCATAAAGTATGATTCTCGAAATACCTATGGCCAACCTATATGGATAAGTCACGGAACGTTCCATTTTAATTTAGTGATTCTTGCTATTATGACCCAGGGGTGGGGGCATTCCCCCTTCCTTTCCTTGTCGACACCGTTGAAGAGGACTGCAAAAACTGCTCTTTGGTTTTATACGCTTATTTTTATACATGTAGTGAAGTGAATGACGGTGCGCGGGGAGGTCGAAAAGTTTGTACTTTGCCAAAGTTCCGCGAAAATGAAACTGCTTTAGACTTTATGCTTAAAACTGTTCACTTTGAAATTGTTATTATTTCGTAACAAATATTAGACAACACAACATCATTTAATAACAAGAAAACAGTAAAAAATGACTCCTGGCAATATTTTCGAAACGTGCCCGGGTAAGTCTTTCCCTTTCGGCTGAAGATTCACTTGCAAATTTGGGAACATACCCCAGTGAGCAAGGGGGCAACGTTCCCCGTAATGGAGCAGACATTTGCTGAAAGTAGAAACCTTTACGCAAACGAAATGTATTGTTTTCATAGATTGAGGTCATTGATGGAATAATTTTTAGTTTGGAAGCACACCTTGCGTTTGTCACTGTTATTGCGCAATCTTTACACCCTCAGCACTCGCGGTGAAATGCATTCTGAGACACCCTACTCGAGATAGCCTACGCAGAGCGAAAACGGACACCCGTTAAAAATTTTAAATGGTTCTTATTCATAGCCTTGCGGAATTGTAATTTAAAAAAATAAAATGGTGAATATTAAAAAGAAACTCGTTTTAGTAGATAGTCATCATCAGGGAGTAAACTTTGGCCACATCTCTCCGACATAAGCTTTTCGAGAAAATCGAAGGAGTGGGAACTCACTTGCGAAGTTTCAAACTGTATATTCCCCATCTTCAAGATGAGAATATGTTGAAATGTCATTTGACAGACAGAAGAGAACAAAAAATATTTCCAAAATATAGTGATACTTTTCTTGTTATCATTCTATCTTTACTAAAAATGCTATACATGAGACATAGCGTTTCTATGCTTATCTATGCATTATACTATATATAGTGACTGTATCTTGAGTAGGTCAGTATCATGAGTCGGTTAGAAAATGAATGCTGTGAACACAATGTTCGACACCCATTAATTGACCGACTCATAGTAACACAACGATATACAGACATTCGCATCACTTCAATATGAAAATCACATTGTTTTGGATCTTGTGTGGGAATGCTGCTATCTTCATTGCGTTTTCAAGATGGCTGTCTGACTACAGGCGTACCGAATATGGATTCATTGCATAAACAAAGTGGGATTGACTGTCTTCCTCATAAAAATTGGAAAAAATATTAGCCAACCAATGTGGGAAAACATATTTCGAGACTAAATTTGAGCCTTTGGTGATTGTTGTGAAACTCTGGGGATGAATTCGGGACGAATTTGTGAACATTAGTCAAACGTGTAGAGTGGGTGACCTAAAATCTTTCAATGATTTTGGGGACCTTATGGCCGACCGTTTTGACTGAAGTTTTGTAATATTGATAGCTTACAAAATTATTCTGGTAAGTTTCATAATTTCCTTGATCGTTATTGGAAGTATACAGAAAACGGAAAATCCGTTCTTTTTTCAAAGGGTACTTTCAAAAAGCGGATAAAGTTAAAATTGTGTGACGTCATCAGAACTTAATATATTTCGGTGGCCGAGAGGTCAGCTCTTTGACGGCTGGTGATGTGGTACTGAGAAAAGAAATAATCCTCTGCGTTTTCTCAGCTGAAGCAGACGACGAGAAAAATTGTCTCCATTGCCTGATCTTCATTAGAAGTAAAAATTTGGAATTGAACTTATATCGAGTCATTGTTTGAAATTCATACAAATTATTTTTATCTTCAACGGATTCAAGCCTAATTAATGTTGAAGAATTATTTGCCGCCCCTACCAGTAATGATAAAGTGTTGCAAAAATACGATACTGCAATGCTAGATTCGTAAATCAGAGTAAAATTAAGTATAATTGAAATTGCACTGTTCAAGCCGACCGACAAAATATGAAATGATTGAAAGTCCGATACTCTTAAATTTCGATTTTTCAATATTTTCCTAAGGAAATATAAAACAATGAAATATTGACATATGAAACAACATAATTGACAGAAATAGTAAAACGATCAAGAACATAAAACAATAAATATGAAATAAAACAATAAAACATGGTTTATTTAAACATTAACACATTGACTGAAAATGCGGAACCGGACTTTGAACATTCTATGAAGCTCTGAAATACAGTAAACTTACAACAATAATTGAAAAAAACGAATTTCAGTTTATTTGTCGTTGGTGCTGGCCATCATAACCTTGGTAATTTTCTGATGTCTTAAATTCAGTCTTCCTTTCCGAATTCTTCTTAATTCTTACAGCTCACGTTTAATTTTCGCATCTTCAATGAAGAGCCTTTGAATAACCGTACCGAATTTGCAACAAAGAACTTTCGTAAGTGATGGTACACAAGGGCGGATCACATTAAAAAAATAATTTCTCTGTTTTTTACCCGCGACTTTTAAAGCAAATGAAGTGTTAAAATCACACTTCCCACGGACTCAAACAGACTCATGAAAACTATATTAAAATTTGCTGCAATCAATGTCGTATGCAGCACCGTGTTATCTCCATATGTGAAGTGGTCAACACTGTCGCCTCAAGGCCAGTCCAGGACGGTAGCCATGAAGTACTATACAGCTGGAAAAATCGAAGACTATTTTCAAAATAATCTATACACATTTGAAAACGAAAAGGCTTACACAGGATATGTACTAAAAAACTGGCCAAATTTGTGTCAAATTTTCAAAGACTAGCATTCTTATAGCCTACATGGGGAGATCCAACTTATAAAGGATTACTTATAGGAATTTTGAGCATCAGAAGCTACGGTGATTGGGAACGGGCCCACGAGGAGAATAAGAAATATCCACTTTGATGCCCTTATCATGAAGGTACTGCCTCGGATCGAGGATCTCTGACAGATTAAGATCAGAACAATTAAAAGGTCCGATTCCTATCCAGTGAAGCTTTGGTCATTGGTCAACAAGGTGTTTTTTTTATTGGCTGTTACTATTGTATTGTTTTGATTTTATTCCTTGTTAGGGCTAGGGATTAGTTTCAAGATGAGGGCTATCATTAGCTAGTTGGTAAATTTCTTGTCAAACCGTGGGCATCTTGCTCAACTAAATGATTAATAACTAACTTGAAGAGCAGACGCATTTCTATTGTAAGGTTTTTGAAACTTAACAGAAAACGTGCCGTAAAGTTGCTTCTTGAGAAAGCAATATAGATACCCCAGTAGATCAAAGGCGGTGTGGGGTCAAACTGGGATCTGAGTATGTAACATGACCTCTGCCCTCAAATGAGGTATGCTTTCATTGTTTTCACACTGCGTGAAAAGTAATTAACACATGCTTTACTGGTCTGTTAGCTAACCACAAATGTTACTCTACTTTTAGTGTATTTTATTATATCTGTTACTGTCAATCAATTAATTACATCTGAAATGTGACTATGTTAAGTGTACATGTAGTAAACTTCATTTCCTCTCCGAAGCGATGAGAGTTAATCAGAGAGGGATGGGGGATAAAACAAAAAGGAAGAAGGAACGTTTCGACATGAATAATACTGCACACTATCTGCTGTCTTTATTTGTATTCAACAGCACAAAAGTGTAACATGTCTTACAATAAGACAAATAAGTTGAGAATGAAAACCTCCATGAGTTTGAAACAAGGGACTGAAAAGTTTTATCAGATGATGCGGGTACCGCGTCGGCTAGTTTAATGGTCTAATCACGCCTTAAGTTGTTACATGTAAAAATGCCGCCACTTACGGTTAACGGTGTTTTTCCCTTCCTTGGAGTACGCCCTCCATTCTTTTGGTCTCTCCCTTCACTTTTCTCCTCCCGAGTAGATGGTAGAAAACATTCCGCGTTTTTTTTTTCAACCCATGTTTTTCCCAAAAC
This sequence comes from Holothuria scabra, assembly GCA_037179385.1. Lineage (NCBI taxonomy): Eukaryota > Metazoa > Echinodermata > Holothuroidea > Aspidochirotida > Holothuriidae > Holothuria > Holothuria scabra. The sequence goes on from CM074201.1 coordinate 18,069,063, forward strand.
AATATTAAGGAAAAACGGTTCTCAGTTTTTCTAAACTATTACACCTTTCGGCTTCCGTACTTTAGAGAAGCTTGTGTAAATGCTTCGAAAGGATCACACTAAAATTCGTTTATTGTTTGTATCATAACTATTACCAACGCCCTTAAACCAGGGAAGTGAAAGAACAACTCTAACCTAAAACAGTTGTACTGTTAAAATGTCTCTTTTCACGTCTGTGACGTTGAAATCGATTATGTAGGCAGGAAGGTGTCACCCCTAACGACCTGAAGTCCTTGAAATCTGATACAAATCTTTGAAATTAAATGGCGATATTTTGTTTCCGATACCTCGGGGTATGTGGCAGACTGCATGGCTGTGCGTATACTTTAAAATCAAAAGAGTTAACTCGGTCACTCTCTAATAGAGCGAAAAGTGTGAACTCACTCCATTAGGGTGAAACTTGAATCCACTTCACGAAAAGTAAAATTCAATCTAGGGAGACTGGAACATTCACTCTTCTATAGTGCCTGCAATGATCACTCTTGTTTTTAGAGTGACCACTGTAAACACTCAAGACATCAAGAGTGAAACATCGCTCTTTTGGCGGGAATTTCACTCTTTTTGGAGTAAATATAACTCTTTTGGGATACAGTTACACTCTAATGGTGTGAAATCACTCTTTTAAAGAGTGACTAAGTTCACTCTTTTGATTTTAGAGTGGCATCATGGTTAACGGACATTGCAAATAATTAGTCGTGTCAAAACTTATGCGAAACATTTCAAAATCGAGATAAATGTTTCAAAATAAATATCCAAGAGTTTCAAACAAGAAGGAATCATTTTCTTTTAATTTTGAGTAGAAACTAGATTTTGGCAAAATATTCGATGCAAAATATGAAACTAGAAGCGCTTATAAGACAGCAACATGACGATTGATAACTTATATAGATTGAAAGATCCTCCTTGAAAATAAGAGCCGGGTGACATCGCGTTACGTACCCTGAAAGTTTTGAGCAAACGATTGGCTGTCATTACATGTTGTCCTTCCATAGGACTTGCACTTTTTTGTTTTGGTTGCGTCGCCTTTGTCGGCTTCTTATGACTGTATTAACTGAGTACTCTGTGATGGCTCTTCTGGTCTTATGGAGTTGTGACAAGTATTTAAATACTTTATTTACACCTTTTCTTTTTGAATCGGCCATATAAACACTGCTCGTCTCAACAGGTGTCGAATGGAACTCTTGCGAAAGCGGCAATATGAGAGCCTAGTAGGGATATTCCCGGCTGTGCAGGCCATTTTTAGCGTGAACGGCTAACAATACAGAGGGGGAAGCGTTCGTAATGCTTTCATTGGAGGGTTTCCATTTTTTATGTTAAATAAATACAGTTCACGCGCTTTGTTCACTGTGGATTTTTTTTTTTTTTTTTTTTTTGTTGTTGTTGTGAACTTGGTAAAATAATGTTCTTCTAACATTTACCACGTAACCAAACACTTTATACACTCCAAAAAGCTAGTTTAGCTTCAAACATGGAATTTTGCCGCCAAGTTTTCACCAATTGGTTCAAGTCGGGCCCGCTAAGGCTTTTTCCCAGTTGTGGTTCACTGGTTTGTTGTCAATATTCCATTGTTTATTGAAAAGGTTCTCCACTTCCAGTCTTGGAACCAAAATTCTAGATAATTTGCCAAATTATGGCGCTCCTCTTAGAAATCATCACAGCCCTTTAAAAATAGCCCAGAACCTAATTAATGTTTGATATGTTATAGTGGAACATATTCTCAGCATCCTGGAGAAAGTTTTATTCGTTTCCCACGTTCAATTCTAGGATATTGTAATGCAATTGAAGTTGACACATTTTCTACAGAAAGTGAACTTGAAGCAAGCAGGTGTGATGTCATAGATTCACAATGTTGGCAAATATTTTGTTTTTCTTTATTTTACATCCTATTAGCATGACCTTGTAATCATTGGGGATGCTATCTTGCCCCTAAGGCATGTTGAGTTTTTAGAAATCCATATAATGCACCTATGATATCAATACATAAGATTTCAGTTGCCTGAAATTTGTGGTAAATTATAAATAGAGATAAAAAAGAATGACCAGCAATGTGAATCCATGATATCTCGCCTGCTTTCTTCAGGATCACTCTGCATGGAAAAGTTGCCACATTCAATTGTAAATATCTCGAGAACCAAACATGGATTGGAAAATGAAAAATAAAACAAGAAAAAAAAACTTGCACCAGAATGCTTAGAATATGTTCCTCTGACTTTAACATATTAAAAGTAATTTGGCTATTGACTGTTTGCTCAAAGGACCATTGACCAAATACAATTTTTTGTTCCCCACTCCAATTACACAAATTAACTTCACACTTCTATTCTAGTAGTTAACTTATTTGCAACGGTTTATACGAGCGAATGCGAAGTATAGTAGCCGCTTTATAGACTTGTTACAGTGTTTTTATTCTGTGCCTTGTTGGTTTTGTTATTTTGTAGTGTCTGTAAATTAAAAGGCGTTGACCATGAAAACAGATAATTTATCTTAGGATGTCTCTGGTTTCATCACACGATGGGGCATATTAGTTCAGGGATATTTCAATGACAAGGTTCTTGGAACGACCAGGGAGCGACCATATGGGGTTCTCAGAAGCCCTCTCTATAGTTTTTGTCAACTGCCGTTCTCTATGACATAGTCGCTACCCTTCTTTTCTTACAGTTTGAAACATCCGAGCAATCTGTTGACGTGAAAGTTTCGGCGTTGTTGTAAGAAAAACATTGAACGGGTGATTTCTTTCATGACCAAGGAACTTATACCTGTAAGAAGATGAACAAACTTAAGTCATATTTTATTTTGTTCAAAATTTAAGACCGTCACAGAGGGTTACGAATAGAGAACGGATAAGATAACGCAGTCCCTCGGATGCGAAAATTGCGCAATAGTAACTGCGTAGTTTTCTTCTGACCTAGACGTTTCAACTGAAACTTGAATCGCCCTTACCAATATGCGCTTGCTTTGCCGGTGTAACAGAGCAGTATCGCCCCCTGAGTAGTCTCGCCGGGCGGCGGACTCACCCCGTAGTGAAACAACCGCCCGGTTAGAGTAATGCCGTAGTGATACGACCGGCCGGCGAGGTCACCCCGGTATTGATAGTCTGCACGGCAGTCATAAAGTTCTACGAGAAGTGTGACATGCTATAGGAGAATGGAGAAATCCAGTACTCGCCGCGACGAAAAGCGATAGAAGTAAAGCGAAGAGAATGAATGTATCGGAGGAAGTGAAAATAAGGTCGCTATGACAATATGACATTCGAGGTTTATACGGTCAGACTGTTGGATGAAAAGTATTTATAGGCCTACAGTATTAACGTCAAAGTCAGCACAATGTTCAGGATGTAAATACCAGGGGCCCATTCCAAAAGAGATACGCACAATCTTAAGTTTGATTCCCCATACTTAAGTCAACAGTAAATCATACTCAAGGTTGTGCGTAACTCTTTGTGGAACGACCCCAGATGTTTGAAACACAGCACTTGCATGGAACTATGTTAAAAGGGAAGTTAAAGCAAAAATTCAATTTTCTTATGTAAAAGACGAACCAAATGTAGACAGTGTTATAAAATTTTCATTCCAAAGTGAGCTTAAGGTAGCAGAGATTATATCACTTCCTCACATTGACAAGGAATGATTTGCTTCCCTTTGTTTTTCAGACTGTTGGGTTGACATTGAGGATAATAGGAACATGACCTCCATGTGGGGTATCAAACTTTGTGAAATTCTCATGTCACTTATGCAATTACATTTTGAAAAAAAATATTGTTGAGGAGAACATATGGCTGCAAATTTTAAAGAAAAACAATGTTGAGGAGAAAATATGGCTGTAAAATTAAAAGAAAAACAAGAGACCGATTAAGATATACTTGCTTCAAGTTCACTCTTTGTTGATAATGTGATAAGTTTACTTGCTCATGTCTTTAGAACCACACATCAGCTTTCCATGCAAATTTCACCAGGATGCAAGTACATCTCCAACATAACGAAACTTTATATGACCTTAAATCCTTCCTTTAACGCAAATTTTGTAACGTTGGCTCTTTATTTGGCTCGTACCGTTAGGCAGGTTAAGCATGGCTCGCTCCATGCATGAGAGTAGAACTTCCATTTAATTGTACAAGAATCACTAAGTTTTAACATTTCGTCATATATGTTTTCACACCCAGGGCTGGCGCCGGCAGGGGAGGGGCATGGCCTCCATGTCGGGGAGCGCTGGCTTCCCGTCGGGGAAGGTCGGCGGTTTCGTCGAGGAGGCCTAAAAATAATAATAAAAAAAATAAAAAGTCTACAAGGACTGAAGTTGCTGGACGGGTGATCTTGAACATATTTTTTGTTTTGAAATGTTATTTTAATACATATAGGAATCGATTTTCAGTGACCTCTTCTTATCTACGTTATACCTCATTCCATGTACCTTGTCCTATCTCATCATATTCCCGGTCGGGGAAGAATGGTAATTTCCTTCAGGGAGACCTTAAAGATGAACGTAAAGGACTGAAAGGCCCAGTTCTCTCACCCCAAACAGTACCAATTCTCCTTACCTTCGTAGTTAAGCCCCTCCCATAATTGTCTGAAATTCATCCTTATCTAGTCACAATCTCAGTTTATTGCTTCAGGGTGAGTATAGGAAAACTCTATGTGTATAACCAAAACACTCTCAGTACAGTTCATGATGTGTAATAGAAGCTTTGGTTATCTGCATTGTTTGAACTAACAGTCAATCAAAAATCTGGGCCAATGGAGAGTTTCTGTACCCCCCTACAAGAAGTGTAGTTTGGGGTGAGAGAATTGGCCCATTAAGTTACTGGATTGATGATCATGAACTATTTTTGTTTCTTTATGAACTACTTTTTCTTTTGTAACGCTATTTTAATGAATATCTGAATCTGTTTTAATCACTTCTTACTAGATTTGCTATCCCTCATACCATCTTCAATCCGCAAGGTCATGCCCCGTTGGGGAAAGCTGCCCTCCCCCTGTTGTTGAGAAAATCCAATTTCCTCAACAACAGGGGGCCCCTTCATCTCATGCACATGCCCACGATAAACTGATAAAAATGCGGGTCTGATAAACTTCAGTCACCCGGACGATCTTCTTGATTTTGCTTACTTGGAGACCATATCTTTTCGAGGAAACTCACCGTTCTAAATTTTTCTTACAAAAACGGGGGAGTAGTTGTTCATGTGCACGCAGTGCCCAAAGTTCTTCCATCTTGTCTGCCCCGACAGCCGAACTCTAGCAACGGTAAAGAAAATCGGCCAGGCCGTTTCAGCTACACATAATGATAAACAGTAATGTAAGAGTGTCCCCCAATAAGCCTGACTGGAAATTCATTTGAATCCACCTTGTAACGTGACATATTTTCAAGTACGTTGGAAGTAAATCATATGTAGTCTGGAGTTCGGGCATTCACGTAGAAAATCTCATCAATAGCAGACCTTTCAATTGAATACAACGAAGATTATGAGAGTCAATTGTAGCAGTACCTTTTATCTGCTAATTTTCCTATTACTTAAGCAAGTTGGTCTTTTGCTTTTAAAAGTGAAATATTCATTCCAAAGGAAAGCTTAAAACAACGACTGCTTCATCTCTAGTTGCAAGTCTGGGAAATGCCTTTTCCGACTGTCTGAGGGGTTAGCTTTTTAACAATTTTCTGTACGCTCCTCGCCAGCTGATGGTGGAGCTCAGCTTAGGAAGTGTCTTGGTCGAACAAGTTACTCAACAGAACAACATGCTTGCAAGTTGGTTCTTCGTTTTGGGGCAATATCATGAAATAAATTTTTTTTTGCAAAAGAAAGCTTAAAATAATGATTGCTTTGTCTTTAGTTACGAGTCCGAGAAATGCTATTTCCTGCTGCCTGGGGTTCTCAATTTTTCAACAATATCTGTGCTCTGCACTTTGATAGTTTTTTGGTCGGAAATATATTTTTCGGCCCCCCCAAAAAAAAAAAAAAAACAATTCTGCCTCCCCAAACTTAAACACTCCCTTGCGTCTTTGTCAACTATGTAAAATATAAACCGCAAATGAATGGGAAGCCAACCCTTTCCGTGAGAAAATTTTCCAATATGGTCCGAGGGCCTTAATCTGCATGAAGCATATTCAGTGACCCCAACAAAACTACAGATCACCCCATTTGATTTTTCTTACAAGAAGATTAAATTCTTCCGTAAAAGCTCCAAATCTGTCATAAAATCACAATTTTCTCCAATATAAGTTTCACATTGTTAAAAGTGGCAAAATTTACAATTTCGATGGATACTCGGTACAATAAATAACCAAAGTCAACAAGTCTGTTAATTACCCCGACATTGTATCTAATATTGCTCTTGAAAGGCACATCGCTAAATAAAAAACCCAAGTTTTTTCATTACAGCCGTACCAAAAACAAATTTTCTTCCATTAAATTCCGAAATTTCTCCAATAAAATAAGCACTAAATAATTTTTAATTCTTCGTTCAAAAAAGGAAAAACTTGTCGGGCAAACTTCTAGATTCGTATTAAAGCCTTAGTACGTAGACCTATAGGATTTTATGCGTAACCCCAATAGATATTTAGATGTCGCCTACATAACGTTTTTTATTTTGCCCATATGAAGATAAAAATAAAAACTCCAACTTTTAAATGGTACTAACAAGCCAATTTTTTGCAAAAATGTTAAATTTTGTCTTCAAAATGAACTCCACATTTTTAAGTATTTGTTGAAAAGAATGCCAAAAGAATTCTCTGGCTACGCGCGCCTTACTCAAAGTCTATGTCGGCGCCTTGAAATGCTGCCCCCCCCCCCGTTGGGGAGCTTGGCCCCCATGTCGGGGAAATCCTGGCGCCACTCCTGTTCACACCTGTGGATTGGCGGTTATAGGATAGGCCCATGGTATTTCCCGTCGGTCGTAAGAGGCGACTAAAGGTAAACAAAAATTGAACATGAACCTATAGTACTGGGAAATAAATTAAAACTTTGAACTTGTTACCAAGTTGACTGCCATTATAAAAAACATTCGTTTTGGTGTGTCGTTAAATCACAGATCTAACGAAGTAACATACGTGTTTTCAACTAAAGTACATTAAAGTTCGCTTATTGTGTGTTGGGAATGAAGAAAAGCATCATTGCTTTGAACACGGAACTGAAAAAAGTGTGCGTGTGTCTTAATCTAGCTTTTTATTGGCCTCGCACATGCCTAGTTTTTTCCAATACGGATTTTTTCAATGACTCCTCCTCCTTGGCCAAGGGAGGTCGTTTAATGAGACAAATCGAGAATAAACTTCCAAATGAGTGTAATGGTATGGGGATGGGAAAACCCACGTTTTAACTTTCGGGCCCTTGCTGTAACTGTTGAGAGGGGGAGTCCAATTCCAGGGGTATCCACGCATGTCTCATCTTTCAGAATGAATACTACCTAATAAGTTATTTTGTAGCATTTTCGATCTGCCGTGTTCCCGAACATTTATACGATGCTACTGAAATTCAGGTGTTCAAGGTTTATAGGGCACTAATTTGAAAAATATAACTGCCGAGCTGAAAAAGTTCCCCCTACTTCCTTATAATGGAGAGCAATGGGGTTAAAGGGGTGGTGAAAAACGGTTTCGGAATATGCAATATAATACTTCATAATGTTTTGGGGTTGCTGGGCACGATGAGTCCATAAATGACACGCGGATTTGATACGATGCACGTTCATCACAAATACTGTGGTTTTTTTCGTGGGAGCATGGGGGGATTTTTTTGTGGAAGGCTGGAGTTTACTATCAAAGCGTAGTGCTACAATCGGTTGGTGCGGATCGTAGAAAGAAAATTTTGGATGTTAACACCTCCCAGATGGCTGGAAATGGCATTTGCCAGGTATAATTGTCTTTAATTCTGATGAGGAAAATTTATGATTTTTCTCAAATTCAAACACATTTTTGAAATACTGATTACCTCCGTTCATCCCACTGGAATATGGATCCTAGGACTTGCAAATGATCCGAAATCATGCTGTATGTTGCAAGAAGCTGTTTCAGTACACGGTTGAGTAAGTTATTTCCGTCGGCGTTGGGGAACACTTTAGTTTTGGGGCAGAAGATATTATTGCCGGAAAATTTAATACAGTCCGAAAGACAATCTAAGCAGAGCGACACCACTGGTAGGCGCGGAGCGTCCAGAAAATTTGAAAAACTCGTACACCTGAGGCAGTAAAAATGGCATTTCTTACGCTTGGGATATTATCAGTCGCCATTTTGAGGATTTCATAAAAAAAATCACTTAAAACTAAACTGAGTTTGCTAGGAAAGAAATTTTGAAAAATCGGAGCCCTAAGACTGTCGAAAATGACATTTCCCAAGCTTATAAGGGGATGTAAGCAGTCGCTATTTGATCAGAAAATTACCAGATGATATGTGTCACTACCAATTGATGAAATGGTCTTGCATATTTTCGTAGGAAAACTATAAACGGAATTGAAAACATGCTTGAAAACATGCTAACAAATTTTACGCTATTGCGGCTCTTGGCTAAGTTCAATAAATATTGATGAAATTGTGTGCCTGCAACTTTTGACTAGTATATACATGATTTTACTTTTGAAAAAAAAGTAACATTACATGATATGTTTGAATGAATTTTCCAGCAGACTTATGGAAAGACATTCTCACTCTGCATCATTAAAGTATTGAAAAGGAAATTACCAGACTTTCACAACCGTTGCCCGTATTTGGCTCTAGGGCAGGATAGATGACAAACCGTTGGGCAGTGCACCTGAACACTCTCCTGTCCGTCCGTTGAATTAATTTGGCAGTTGAAAAGTCCCACTATTTACTAAATAAGCTTGAGTACTACGGCGTCCGTGGTAATGTCCTGGACTGGTTTAGAAGCTACCTGACTGATCGTCGTCAGTTTGTGGTTATTAATAACATTAAATCGGTCCCTAAGTCAATTACATATGGTGTCCCTCAAGGATCTGTATTAGGGCCATTGCTTTTTATTATCTATGTCAATGACCTTCATACAGCCAGTGATACTTTCAGTATAACCTCATATGCTGATGATACAAGCCTCTTTCATTCTAGCTATGACATTAAAGATCTGATACGTAATATTCAAAATGATTTTGTCTATATACAAAACTGGTTTTATGCAAACAAATTATTACTCAATGTAAAGAAGACTACTGCTATTGTATTCCGTTCACCATCCAAGTATCTCAGTGCAGACATAGACTGTGTCCACCTTTGTGGTGTTAAAGTTATTTTTTGCGATGCTACCAAATTTCTCGGAGTTTATATTGATAAGAATCTTACATGGAAAAATCACATCCAGCATGTATGTATGAAAGTCTCACGAGGTGTTGGAGTTTTAAATGGGCTTCGAGGACTGTTACCTCGCAGAATCATGGTTACCTTGTATAATACCCTTATCCTTCCGTACTTTACTTATTGTAATGTCATTTGGGGTAGCACATATACTTCTAGAATTCAACCTCTTTTCATTCTTCAAAAGCGAGCTCTGCGCCACATTTGTAATGAATTCCATCTGCAATATACAAAACCTCTCTTTGTCAATCTCAATATCCTTAATATTTATGATATTAATCGTTATTATACTGGTATTTTCATATTCAACTGGTTAAGTGATTCACTCCCGTCAACATTTAAAACTTACTTTGAATTGCGTACTGGCACATATTCCTACCCCTGTCGACATCGAAACCACATAGCTATACCTTTTTTTAGACTTAGATCCTCCCAGTTTGGAATTCGGTTTAATGGTCCCAAATTATGGAACTCGTTTCCCAATGATATTCAAGAGTGTAAACTTTTAAGTACATTTAAGAAGCAATTAAAAGATCATTTTATCACCAACTACCTCTGAATAATTTTAATTCTTTGCTATCTGTTCCTTTATTTGTGTTTTTGTGTTTCTTTTTCTGTATTATATATGTGTTTTGTAGTAATTGTTTTCTGTTAATTTAAGTCTCTGTAAAGGGGTGTCAACGTACATAAGCTCCCTGGAGCTTCTTGTTGTCACTCCTCAGTCTCTTCAGTACCCTGTACATACAAATAATTCATAACATATTTCTTTATATGAAAGACTGAAATAAAGTTCTATGAAACTGAACTATTAAACCTTCTCTTAAATATTTCACCATTTCGGGCAATTTTAAAAAATTAAAGAACTGTCCTAATATTCTCCAAATTCTTGTCCGAATTTTGACCACATTCCTGCCAGACTTTAGATTTTGCAGCAATTTGGGGCCAGTCTTCCCCCTGCACCCGTCTCGTACTTCACTGGGTATGTCCATTCCACCCAAGAGGTAAGTGAGGTGATGTGAGGTAATAGTGGAAACGTTGCGACCCTTGGGACAGCATCATCCCAACATGGGGTTGGTTGTTGCACTGGCCAATGGTTGGCAGCACTGGCCGCGAAAGTGCAAATTTCTTCAAACCACTCAAATAATCTACTTTCACACCAAGTTTGATTTTGGAACAAATTTGTGCATTCCCACGAACTGAAAAAATACCTATAGGAGATAGAAACAGGCCAGATGGTATGAGCCGGGTAGAACGGATTGAATATTATCCCCGGCCAGCACGAATATAATTTTTGGACCAAGTCTCTAGAGGGTGGGGTGGGGGCTGCTTTGGGAAAGGCAATTTAGTAAGGGGAAACAACAGCTTCGTACGAAATATATATGTTTAGGCTATGCCAATTGAAATGCAGTCTTTTGTTTCCTTCTCATCGTATAGCAATTCAATGAAAGAATGAATGAAATAAACCGTTTATTTGCGCTAAAGTGTCCAAAATAATAAGTTTTTTTCTTTGCGTAATCTCGCATAAGAATAAAGTCAGTCTATCGTTCAATTTTGAGAACACTGTACTACATCACAATCAATACCCCAGTATTTACGACTGTTAGTGCTACATCTTGAAAAATAAAGCGTATCGTAACACTTAATCAAAACTTAAACGTGTTAATAGCAAATTTCTGTACAGTGCAGTGAAGATATAGGGCTTGTTAATTCATTAACACACTAACGCGTTATCGGTGAGGCAAGTAAGGTCTATATATTAAGCAATATTTCGTACAGTTTCACACAAACCTGCATGCAAAGATGATAATAATAAGTTTAGTAGCGAGTGTTTGTGTAATATATTTCGAGTAAATGATTTAAGCAGTTTATTTTAGCAAGATATAGATTCATAATTGTAATAAACTTTTTTACGAAAAGAGTTTAAATCGTTGTTGGACGCGATATGCATTGTCTATGGTCTAGTGGGTAACCAGCTGTTTTCAGTAAATCGCGACCCCTCCAGCAAGTTGAAGTGTCCAATAGCCTTTTGCAAGTTTGTTGTTTTCGTATGTTATTTCACCTAAAAATAAAGGCAACTTACTGTTTAATTTGATATCAATACATCGCAATCAATACTTTGTGCGGTTCCGTACGAAGTTACATGCATGTCTAACAATAATTTCGGTGGTTTGTAACATATTGTAGTTACTACTTCGTACGAAATGAAACTCTATTGAAATGTTTGTTCCCCATAATACCCCTTTTTGGTATATTATTTCTTTGTCGAGTGCAAAGCAAACCACACGTTAGAGTCAGCCTTTAATTTTAGTTTGTTTCGTGTGCTGTCTCACTCATTATAGCAAGCTATCACTTAATTTTTGGATTTAGACATCACATACAATATGTAAGTTCATTTTCGTACGAAGCAGTTTGAATTAAATTGAGTGTTCGTTAAACTCTTGTGATATATGTTAGCCTGAAGACTCGTATGAAACATAAAAGCTTATTGAACTGCAAATTTTTGTTTCTTTTGCATGACATAATCATGATGAATAAACGAGTAAATGAAATAAACAGTTATTTACAGTAACGTCGATATTACATTCAAACAAAGAATTCAGTAACTAGGATGTATACGTCACCCAACATTGAACATAGTTCGTTCATGAAAAGAGAAAAAACTACATGAAGTACACGTACATTTTTATTTCGTAAACGGGACGTGATATTCACATTTGAAAAGAAAATACATGATAATATTACCTGTCTTTCCAACACAATCCCCACACAGCTTCGACTACATATTCATACCACGCTGCGATTCGCGCCAGTCACTTGCTCGCAATCCATTTATGATTTAACTTTCCGTAGACATCCATCACACTGAATTTTTCATTCTTTTGGAAGTTAACTTTATGACTCACCAGTCAAGCCTCGCTGTAGGCGTTAATGAGGCTTGTGACGTCATCCTCTAAAATGGGAAACTCCGCCCACAAGAGAAAATCATGAGTTTCGCAGAATAGGTACATAACATGCTGGGGGAACTTCAAGCTTCTGAATAATTCATAAAAAGGCGTTCCTTGTTGCTGTATCCTTGGTCATTTGAAATCTTAAAGTCTTTTCTTTACTAAAAATATCGTGAGGTATTGTTTCTTTCGCAATTTCACAGAGAAATTTTCCATCAAAAACAGGTCAACTTTTGGTGGGGTTTTTTGACTGGCCTCAGATTTTGCGAATACCTGACCGTATTCAGGATCATTGGGGTGTAAAACTTCCAAAATCGAGTGTTTGAGACATAAAGCTAACTACTGATAACTATTACACTACGAGCAAAACAACAAAATAGTCGCAATGAACGTTTTTGCAAGTTGGAATTTTGCACTTTTTGGCCACGTAGAGCATCGCACAAGGCGGTAACGTTATGGTTAACATATGGTAAACTATTGTCATTGTCTTTTGATTCTAGGCTGCTAACTAGGATACTATTTTAGTCATTATGTCAAGTAATAAAGTGAATTTTAATACGACTAACATATTGTAGGCCCTTTTAAGGTTTGAAACCACTAACAAATAACATTAAAATTTTACAGACAGGCCTAGTCTATACTAGGCCTTGGCCTATGCATGCTAAAACTGCACACTATGGTACATAGTGAATGTATGAATGTGTACTGATGATCTGTGATCATCATACAGATACTACTTTACTAGTCCTTGCTGTATGAGTGAGTTTCCATTCCAGAAAAAAGCTTGTAAAAATTTTAAGAGGCCTGTAGCACAAAATTATTGTGTCATATGCACCTTGTGAGTTGAATCGGAGCAATGTACAGTACCAACGATGAAGATGAAGAACCAAAATAAGCAAATTAGTGTTACACTTACAGGTATTGCAGGCTACATGAAACAATTGATATAGGCCCTATAGCCATTTATTTACACAAACACTTTACCAGCCTGTCGGCTCTTTCATATGGTTTTACCAGACAAAGTCAAGCATTTTCAAAAGGGAAATGACTTGAGGAATATACTTAGAGTATATGGAATGCGCACCTATAAGGGCTCCATCAATTTCAGGATTTTTTTGTTTATTATTTTGCCTGGGCCATTGTTCTCAGTTTTCTTACTTACCATATTTTTGTGCTGTTGTGCTGAATCATATTTCTACACAAATGAATTAATTGTGCCTTAGTTCTCAGCCTGTTCCTGTTGAAATGTAATTGCTAGTTATAGCCCACACCTACTAATGCTCTAGGCCCATTTTGGGGTTAAGGTCAAGATTAGAGCTTGCATTGCTATATACCCTTTTCTTGTATAATGGCACAAATGGGATTCTGAGTCAGTGTATCCTACAGGACAATTTTTCTCTACACAAGCAAAATGCCAATTTACTGACTTAAGAATTTTGGTTGTGCACTTGTGTCCTGTATCATCAGCTGTAAATTCTGATGGATGAAATCTCATATGTTCTTCTGAGACTGCCTTCTCATTTGAAGTATAAACTGTTGTCATTTTACACCACTAACTGAGCAGAGGAGAGATGAATAATGTAGCAATTGCCCCATATAGTAATGGCATATTACAGTCAAAGTTTTTGTCACTAACTTGAATTAACTTGATGGCCTGTTGTTACCTTGGACTCTCAGTTGATATATGCCTCCAGTTGTGCATGGGGGTGGGGGTTATGTACTGAGTACCCAGTTCCCTAAAAAAACTTAAGACCCACCCAGTTCCACATGCTGTTCACAACTTTTATTACTAAACAAAGTGTTTCTGATCCAAGGCTTCATTTCTTCGACCTCACCATCTAAGGATAAGGACTGACTGGATAGCGTTAATTACCCCAGAGTTCACTAACAAGCCTTACAAGAGAACTATACATTCCAATATCCCTCCATTTTACCTCTTTATTGTCTAGTTTAATGCCACAATTTTTTGTCATGTTATTGTTTGCAATAATTTATGAGTCTAGTACAATAACTGTGATTTACTGATTGTATAATGTGGTAACGTGCAAAGTGTATGGCCATGTATGTCAAAAGGTTACCATGAGTCGGTCAATTAATAGGTGTTGTACATCGTGTCGTACGTTGTATGACACTGTGGTGATCGACTCAAGGTACTGACGTACTTAAGATACAATCACTATAACCCTTGCATCGGTAGCCATTTAATCGTTACAATGTTGTCAAAAATTGACTCTCAATGTAATTTTCCTGCTATATATACATGTAAATCAAACGTAAAGGAAGACTCGACGAGGTTAACATGATTAATACTTATGTGGAGGATATTTTCTCGCTCGGTGTAGTTCCATTTTCGCGCAACTAATGCAAACACCTCAGTACGGGAAATTGGGCTTTCTACGTACGGTGCAATGCAGTGTCAATACCTGCTCTAATCTTTGCGAATACCTGACCGTATTCAGAAATATTTCATGGTAATGTTAGATTTTTTAGGTGGATAAGGAAATTTCTGGTGTACCCTCTTTCTGGCATACCGTGCCAAAAAACTTGTTTTCGAGAAAAAACCACATTTTCCGAACAGAATGAAAACTGTTTTTACGAGTTAAAAAAATCGTCTCAAATTCATTGCTTTGTGTATAAAATGCTTCAAAAATGTTGCGAAACTATCGGAAAAAGTGTTCTCTATTAATTTTAATGATGATTTTGTAAGATTATGTGTTTTTCATGTCAAAATTTGGATTTGAAAACAGTTTGTTTTTGCTAATTATATATGCAAAGGCTGTGACGTCATGCATACTCAAATTAGAAAAGAAGCGACTTTTGGTGGCTGTGGGGACTGACTGACACTGATCATTGCAAACACCTGTTTTAGAGTGGTGCAGTCACAGCTGTTATCGTCATGGCGTGAACAAGACCTGACCCGCAACTTCCCTTCAGTTGTATAGAGAATGCCTTTAATTATTTTATATTTGGCTCTCAGAAACCTTAGCCGAAGGCGTCTCTAACGGCTGTCACTTTGAAATGCTTTAACTTTAAGTAGGTATGTATATTACAGTTAGCTAGCCGAAAGCATGCGGACGGGCGGGCGATCGCATTATTTTGTGAAACTACCACAGAGATACACTATCATAGAACGTATTTGCCCGGCTATCTTACTCAGAACAAGGGTCGTACAGTTGATGATATCAAGTGCTACCGCGGCTTAAAAGGGCCATTACGAGAGTTCGATGTGTTTCAGTGGAAAATCAAATATGGGCCACGCGCAGGGCTGTATTTGCTGAACCGCATCTAAATAACTAAGTTAACCTCAACCCAAGTTTTTTTTGTTTTACATTTTGTAAATATTCTCACGTTAGATTCTTTTCATTGGTGGCTGTGCTTGGCGGCATGGCACAATTAGATTTAGCAATCTTGTAAGACAAATTTTAAATGGTTTCTTTGAGCAACCGTACTGTAAGGGAAAAGACTTTCTAGCTGCGCACTTATCCATCCAAAGAAAGAAGAGGAAGGTGAGAAATTTTATACCGGTACTGTTTATGTTGTTGACAATTATAGTAGCAATGGGAAGTGAGATCTCTGACGAGGGAGTAGCAAAAAAAAAAAAAAAAAAAGGCTGCGTAGTTATCTCTCTCTATTCACTAGCCACACGAGATGATAGCTAAGTTACATCTCTTCTGTTCTGAAAGTGCTTAAGTAGGCGTACTATGTTGGTGATCATGCGATGCATATACATACAGGTGATACGGTTGAACTGCCGAACCGTAATAAGCACTGCCCTCGAACAATACTGAGAACAGTAAGGAAGTTTAAAAAAAAATGAAATTGTCATTCGTGAGGAAATTTTGATATTTTGAACTGCCAATAATATGTGTGAAATTCTGACAGTTTTGGCTACGGTCGGAAATTATTAATAAAACAATTCTTCTGCGATCTAAACACAGCTATTTTCTAGATCTAGTAGAAAATATCATCCATCACCTGTTTTGTTTGGTCAAATTTAACATCTTTATACGTATCACTCATATGTACTTTTCTAACCGTCGAGCTTGTAGCATAAACATTTCTGTTTCCCTCACCTCACATAACTAATGTTTCACCTGTATAAATTTTCAACACTGATATCCTCTTCTGAAATGCGCAAACCTCATCATCATAACAAATTCACCATCCACTGCCTATTCGTGTCAAGGAGTGGCTAAAATTTAGCAACTCTGTCAATATCACTAGAACCGTTAGACCGCCTCCATTCGCGAGTATGAATGCGTTGCATTCTGGTTACGTTCCTAGAGCTACGGAGCAGGGAAAACAAGCCAATGAGCCACAACAGGCCGCGGTACTCCTGTAGGCCGATTCCTATTGAGACATAATGGAAGGGAAGCATCGTTGGTCATGGTCAAGTTCACTAAATCTATGTGGCGCATTATTTTAAGTAATGATTCTAATGGACCTTACAATCAGAACTGAATTGTGAAACGTTTCCCGAATAGATAAATAAATAACCGCTTGACCTACAAGCATAGTCAAGTGGTTGGATTGAATCCGGTAGGTATACGGCCATAAATCTGGAATTGGAATCCTTGGGCCGGGTCATACAGAAAACTTTAAAAATGGAACCTACTGCCATTGTGCATGGTGATCAGCATAAGCAATGGAGTAGGGGGGAAACAAAACAGTGAGCCACAACTGGATAGGCTCGTGGCCGGCGGGACTTAATACAATTTTTAAGAAATTGTATCGTTAAACCTATGTCTGACTCCCCAAACTGATGATAGGTATGCCTTTCTTCAGTAGTTGATCCTTTTCTCGGCTTCCGTAGGTTCCTAATCTCCCTTGGAACTTGTTAGAAACTTACATCATTCAATGATCGATAGGTTAGATACATTTCACAGGAGTTGAAAGTATTTCTCTCGTCAAAAGTTACCGTTCATCAAAGTTTCAAATATACAGTGAACATTTTGTTACCTCAGTTAGTTAGAAAGAGGTTTACGGCCTAGTTTTCAACCAATTGATTCAAGTTGAGCTGGCCAAGGCCACGGCCAGTTGTGGCTCATTGGCTTGTTTTCCCTGTTCCGTAGCTCTATGAACGTAAAACAGATTGCAAAACAAATGGAAAAAATACTTTCGGTTTCTTTTAATTCTAAACAATGCTATCTTTTGTAGAAGTAAAAGGCACAGTTTGATCTCACAAACATCTTCAATGAGCACTGTATTGGCTTCACACGTTGAGCAATAGGACTATGTAGTCCTTCCGTAAATTAGTAGTACCAATGGCAACCTTAAAACAGTGGCGTAGCCAGGATGGGATTTTTGGGGGGCCTAGGTAACAAGTGGGGGGGGGGGGACTGATACCTGATGGCCGGAAACGGCACTTCCCATGTGTTTTAAGCTGGATATACCCAGCCTTGAAATACGAATCTCATGTCTGCGACTTCTCAAAAAATGAGAAAATGAGAATAAAAAACCAATCTATGAAAAATGGTAATACATACACTTTTTAGGGACCCCAAAACTGGGCACTTCTGATCTGTGGCCTGGGAGATGAGACTAAAGGGAACCGGTATCTCCCTTTGCCTTCGAAAAATTGTAAACTTCAGAAGGACGTAGATCGCGAATGCGGCAATATTTGAATCTAAGCGGAGCGCCACCATCAGTTGGCGCGGAGCGTAAGAAGAAAATTTTGGGCTTTAAAACCCCTCCAGATGGCCGGAAACGGCACTTCCCACGTGTTTTAAACTGGATGTACCCAGCCGCAAATGCGGCAATATTTGAATGGATTTCAGCTTACCTAGGGCAGTACCTTACCCTGTAACAGAAAAACCAAAAGTAGTTTGTCCCCCTCTGAGAAACTTTCTTTGCGTTAGATTTCCTAATTGCAAAATGGTGCTATGTTTGGCAAAACTTTGAACTGATTAAAGGCCTAAGTTTTAGGATATTCCCTTTTGGGGAGCATGAAAAATATCAAAATATTTTTAGTTTTTGTAGAGATTTTACAAGAGACATAAATACTGCCAAAGAAACAATGTGCAAAATGGTGCGGTATTTGTTCATCGGTACATTACGTAGTCAAAATTAAAATACTACGAATAAATCTTTCAAAATAATTGAAAGGCAAGGCAGAAGTATGGGTCGTGTGGGAAACACATGAAATCAGGACCTTGTGGACATTTTACAAATCCCCCGGACATCAGTGCCAACTAGTAAAAAAGGATTGTCGAAAATAATCGTCCTACAGTGACAGTTGTCATGGGCAGGAGTGCGGCACGACATAGGCCTATTTGTTAAGGATGAAAGGGAAGAATTATCCGAAGGCAGTACCTTACCCTTACCTGCTTACGGCATATTTCGTGTATGATAAAGTGTAGGAATGGTCGTGAAATAGTGGTATCCAGTGTAGTAAAACCAGCTACATAGTTCAATTCCAGTAAACGACGTTCTACTGATAAGTTACATGCCTGCCAATGTTACCCCAAGCTGCTTTGGGTCATTTAGCAGTTTTTCGTCGATGACTATAGCCCAGTGGATAAAGATATGAAACTGATAGACATACTTCTTATTGACTGGAAGTTAATTGGTTCATAGCACTTAAGTTTCAGTCATTTTTTTATTGTTGTGAGAAGTTGTCACAATAAAACATAAAAAACCTGCCAAAGTTCCCCCGTTTTATCAGTATATGGTACGACATAGTATGGGAAGTCCGAGGAATGTGGAAAAATCCTACTGGAAGCTATAACGCGGAAGGAATTCGACATGGAGAATTCGATACGCAATCCGCAATCCGCGTGTGATGGTTCCGCAATGCGCGATCCGCGTTCGGCGTGGCCAATAAACAGGTCATTGGAAAAACAAAAAAGAATTCTTTCCGCGTTCCGCTTTCCGCGTGTCAAGTAAACACAGCTTAAAATGTGTTTAGCAGCTAAAAACTTATTATGTCCCCACTTTGCAAGCACGTTTAAATACTAAACATGTTTAACAAGTAACTGAGATTAAAGGAGAAATGCTTAGTAATTTGACATGCGTGTTTCACATCTAAACGTGTTTAAAAAGTGGGTCAACAAGTTTTTAGAAAAACTTTAAATTCCTAAAAACTATTTTTAGAGTGTAAATGAACGGCTCGCTTCAAGATTGGCTTGGTTTCTTTTTTCGACAAATATCAGGGTGCTGACGCTTACATCACTGGTTGCCATTGATTGGTAAAGAGCACCCTCAAGAACACATGCGTGTATGTTTATTGTTGCGCTTGTTAATTCTTGTGCGATGGTTCTCAGGATGTAGAACAATTGCAATCTTACATCGTAAAGACAGTGTAAGCGGCTCTTACCAACACTTTTGACGCCCAACCGTGCTTTTTGTATTTAAACACAAAATGAGTGTATAGACTCATTTAGTGTTTTTACCTAATTTGGGGCAAATTGAAATTTGTGTCAAATTAAGTGATTCACTGTAAAAGCAGTGTCTTTATTAACACACCTACTTTTAAAACACGTTTACACTCTAAACACGTTTCTGAAGTTAACATTTAATGTTAAGAAAATAAGCACATGACGTTTAGGAATAAAACTTGTGTTTAGGGTTGCAACATGTTTATTGGGGCAAATCTTGTTTAATTCCTGAATAGGTTTTAGAGTTTATAAGCAGGAATTTGCAACAGTCTGTTTCAAGCTCCCTGCTATAAGCTTTTAATTTGCGTAACACAAACACAACAAGTGGCGGTTCCAGTATTCCTAATACTGCCTATGTTAAACTAAATGTTTGATATAAGATATAAAAATATATAAATTAACAAGCGTCAGTAATATTGGCTGGTAATTTATTTACAAATTCTTTGATTTGTTTAAATTCATTAAATCATGCCTTCATCTGTTCATAGTATGGTAGTAAGTGGCGCTCGTGTAAGTCACTTCATTAGTCTTTCACAATTCTAATTGAAAAACAGTATCTTAGATCACCCAAATTTCATGTAAGTGGCCATTTTAACAGCTGATTATGCACTAATTCATGAAAAAAATTCTTTAGTGGTAGACTATGAGTCTGTAGTAGAATCCCCCTCTTCAATAAAATGCAAAATAACGGGAAGAGTTGGTAATGATGGTTCTAGCATTTTACCCTTTTATGAAGGTGGTAACACTCTGCGACAAAGACGTGAAAGAGACCTTCAGAGCCGTAGCATGCGAGGGATGGTAGAGTAGGGGAAACTTCCCTTGAGATTTCAAAGACACCAATGTAGTCACCTGTACCAACTCGCTACCAACACGCATGCCAAATCGCCCCTATCTCCCCCAGCTCTCTCCTATTCATAACTTGTCGCCCTATGCCTAATCACCTCCCATACATACAAATTCACCCACCACACATACCAAGTTCCCCATGCCAACTCGCCCCACATACCATACCTTGGGTCATTCGAGCACAAATACTGGAACCCTTGTTAATACGATGCCGTAAAGTAAGGGAAGTTGTACACATACGTTTCTTATTTGGTGTTTGCAATGAATTATGATTAGAAGATGGTCCCTATCATTTTGAATGGAGGTCAAAGGTCATCTGGGGTCATCAGAGGTCAAACCTTGAATAACAAGTTAATACGTTGTATCAAATTGTGAAACTTAGATTTCATATTTGTTATGTGCAAAAGATGGTCCCTATCTATTGTTGGTGGAGACTAAAGGTCATCAAAACCTCCATTCATTTTGCAGTCTGGTCACATTGAACAATTTTCAATTAGCAGCTATTCTTTGACCCCTATGGTAGGTCTGTTCACGATAATCCCTCCACTCAGAACCTTAAAGGGGAAGTTAAGGCAAAAAGTTTAATTTACGCATTTCAAAGAATAATAAATCTACACAGGTTGCTGAAGCTCGCACTAAAATCGGACATGTATTTCTTAAGATGTCAGCAAATGAAGTTACTAGATTTGTGTTTCAAAGTAAACTTGAGGGCAGCAGAAATTATATTTCTTCTTTCCATTTACAAGGAGTGCTTTGCTTCTTGGTTTTGAGTCTGTATTGTTGACCTTGAAGTAAATCGGGAAAGGATCACCCAGTGGGGAATGTAAGGTTTGTAAAGTCCTCATGTCACGTATGCGAATGCAGTCTGATAACATAGGAATGTATGGGAGAGAAAATTGGTTGTTAAGTTGAAATGGCAAAAGCAAAACACTGTTTACTAATGTCATGATGTGATGTCATATGTGTTTGCTTTAAGTTCATTTTTGTAGGACATACGACATCTTGAGAACCACATGCCAGAGTGCAATGCAAATTTCACCAAATGTTTAGGATAAGCAACCCTTCAACATATCCTAAATTGATACACTCTAATAAAGTTGGTTAAAAAACTAACCAACACCGGTCGCTGGTCACGTATGTCAAATACCTGAAATTGGTTAAAGTTTACCCAATAGTTGTTGATTAATGATCCAAGAGATTTTTTACCACTTAATTGGGTAACCAGCTTGTGGGGCAACCAAATAAACAACACATATTGGGGAAAACTTTACCCAATTTCAGGTATCTGACATATATGTGACCAGCGTTGGTGAACTTTTAAAACCAACTTTTTAAGAGTGTATAACCTTAGACCCTTCCTGTAAATACTCTTTGATCGTTTAAGTCGTTTTTCATGTTTTGTCGTATCAAAGGTCGCTTTGCCAAGGCGCATACGGCTACGGTGTCTTTTTCTCGTAGGCATGATCATGACATGCTAAGGTTTGTAGCATTCCATTCCAGGGACAAGTTGCCAAATCCGACACAAAAGTGACGAAACCTGAAACCTTATTTTGTATTTTTGATCTCTCTTTGAGCTCTTTTGAATTCTACAAACTCTTCAAAAAACGTCGATATATGTTTTCTTAAAAAATGCAAAAGGACAACCATTATCACGCTTTATTTTAAAATCCCTAGAAAGGTTTTAATAATTACTCAAAATCTGGCAAAACCTAAACCGACTTTTACCATACGAACAAATCCATTATTCTTTGTTTTGTCACGATGGGTAATTTTTATGTTACAGTCTGCGTGCTCATGACACCGTATATTGTTTACAAACTTCAAAAATTTGAAGGTTCGATACTTGTAATTTATTAAAGATATTAGATAGTTCTTTTTTGCTTCGACTGTAAGCTCCAGTTCAAGAAAGTATTGTTAACTTAGAACTATATGTTCATCGTCGGTATAACTTCTAAACGAACAACTATCCTTTGGTTTAATTAAAAAAAAAAGGAAAGGCTTAAAAAGAATTGTTAGTCTTAGAATCCTGTCCAAAAGTCAATGCCTGAATGTATCATTCAAAAGAATTAACGTTTGCAAATATAACGGTAAACACTTGTAATCTCTCGACCCTAGTCGACTGTGGGAAGCTTGTAAAGTTAACATTAGATCTGTATCCATTGATTACTCTAGATCCCAGGCCATTCAACGTAAAAAGACAGAACGTGAATTGATAGAAAAGCTTTCCAGTTTAGAGCAGCAAAATGCGAATTCCCCGTCAGATTCAATTAACTATCAGTTACAGGAGGCCAGAGCTACCCTGGATTCTCTCTACGAGTATAAATTACGGGGTATTATTGTGAGATCCAGAGCTCGTTGGTCAGAGGAAGGAGAAAAAAACACAAAATATTTCCTTAATTTAGAGAACAGAAATAAATCACAGAATTGTATACATGAACTAATTTTAAGTAATAATATTACTATTTGTTCTCAAAAGGATATATTGGATGAAACTCATCGCTTTTATAGTAAGCTTTACACTAAACGTAAAAACATAGACTCTTCCAATTTTTACAATAATTTTGATCTACCTCACGATAAGCTCTCCTTGGAACAGCAACTGACTTGCGAGGGTAATCTTAACTTAAATGAGCTAAGTAGTTCCCTTTTAGCTATGTCTAACAGTAAATCACCAGGCTCTGACGGTCTCCCCACTGAGTTTTACAAAACATTTTGGCAAGAAATTAGTGGGCTTGTCCTGAATTCCTTTAATTATGCTTTCCATACTGGTTATATTGCCGATGAGCAGGGAAGAGCCTGCATCACTCTCATTCCCAAGCCTTCAAAGGATCACCGCTACATCAAAAATTGGCGTCCCATAGCTCTTTTAAACGTTGATTATAAAATTGTTGCAAAAGCTCTTGCAAATCGTCTAAAGGGCGTTCTCTCTTTTCTAATTAGCCCCGAGCAGACCGGTTTCTTGAAAGGTCGCTATATAGGAGAGAATATCAGGTGTATTTTGGACCTTATCAATTACTGTGATACCTATTCCGTGCCTGGTGCGCTTTTATTCTTAGACTATGAAAAGGCGTTTGATAGCCTTGACCTACAGTTTCTATATAACACCCTTGCTTTTTTCAATTTTGGTAACGATTTCAGAACATGGATTATGACACTATACAGTAATATATCATCTTGTGTTATGAATAATGGTTTCTCCACTGGTTTCTTCAGAGTTTCTAGAGGGGTTCGTCAAGGGTGTCCTTTAAGCCCGTACCTCTTTATTCTCTGCACTGAGATTCTTAATTGTTTAATCAAGTTTAATAGTAATATTCAAGGTATTTCAGTTGGTAATAGCATCTTAAAAATCTCTAACTATGCTGATGATACTGCCATCATTACCGATGGCTCTGAAAGGTCAATTTATGAAGTTATTGATGTACTTGAAAGATTTTCAAATGTCTCAGGTTTTACAGTAAATCTTGATAAGTCATATCTCTTTCTACTTGGTCCTTTTTTACAACGCCCGGCTGCTTATTTTAAAAATTTCCCATTGCGAGTTAGTGATGGTCCTATCAGATACCTAGGGATATCCTTCACGCATCGACAAGATGATTTCTTCAAGTTAAATTATTTACCAAAACTCTCTCGTATAAAAACTCTTCTGAATCAATGGTCTTCTAGAGACCTCACACCTATAGGAAAAGTATTGATCATAAAAACATTTGCTATTTCCCAGTTAGTTTATTTACTGTCGGTTTTACCTGATCCCCCAAAACATTACTTTCGTGAACTAGATACCCTTTTTCATAATTTCATCTGGTCAAATAAGCCCGACAAAATCAAACGCTCTGTTTTGTTAAATACAAAATGTAATGGTGGACTTAAAATGATTGACGTAGAACTCTTTTCGAAAAGCTTAAAATGTAAGTGGGTTAAACTTTATCTCGAAGATGGTTTCAGAGGGTGGAAAGCTTTCTTTGACCTGGCTCTGAGACCTTTTGGTGGTAAATTTCTCTTTGAATGTAACTCCAAAAAACTGACATTGTCATTTCTAATACTTTCATTTATGAAGTTTGTAGTGCTTGGTCGGACTTTAATTTCCGCCCTCCAGTTCATTATTCAAACCAATATGTTTTAAATAATTCATGCATCAAAATTAATAAGTGTCTTGTTTATTTAAATTTGTTAATGACGAAAGGAGCCTATATTATAAAAGAATTTTTTCATGATAATGGTGATGCATTGTCGTATGATGAATTTACCGCAAAATTTAATATCACCAGAAATTTTCCATTTACTTTTTATTACGGAATCCTGAGGGCAATCCCAAGGGCCTGGAAAGCCGATGTTATTCAGACTGAAACTCCTTCTGATAATGCCTTACGTCTAATAAGCTATACAAGCAGCCCTCGTCCTACTAAGGTCGTTTATAACCACTTACTTAAGTCAAAACTTACGACCCCTAGAGCGGTCGTAAAATGGGAAGAAAATGGTATAACTAACATTAATTGGAACAAGGTTTTCTTGTTACCTTACGTTGCTGTTCGTAATACTAAAGTTCAATATTTACAATTTCGATATATTCATAGAATCATTGGCACCAACTCCTTTTTACACAAAATTAAAGTTAAAGAATCCCCTATGTGTAGTTTTTGCAATTCTGATATTGAAACCCTTGAACACCTATTTTGGTCTTGTAAAGTAACTCAAGTTTTTTGGCACTCCATCTTTGAACTTTGTCTCTCACACAACTACTCTCTTACCTCAGATTGTGTAATGTTTGGCCACTATAATGATATTAATAATATAATAATATATATATATAACTAATATATATAACTAATATATATATATATATATATATATATATATATATATATATATATATATATATATATATATATGTATATATATATACATATAAACAAAAAGTATGAATTCACTAGGAAAACAGTGAGATTCACTCCTTAAGGAGTGAAATTCACTGTTAACTGTTAACTAATGAGTTAACTAATGAGTGAAATTTCACCCTTTTATTTTTAGAGTGTATCGAGGAGCGACTGGCAAAAGTGTCTTTACAGAGGCTTATTGAGTTGATATCGATAACTTAACGAAGGTCTCAAAGGGTCACTACCACATAGCAATGTTAGCATAGCAAGTCAACCTTTCAAGTCCAATAGTCAGAGAAAACGTTGATATTTTGAACTTTCTAGTGTCGTGACTTGTAACGGTTTTGTACATAATTTGAAAAAGCGTTTGGTCACGAATTTTGAAAACCGACTTGAACCGTTCATTCACTCATAAAATAGTTATTTGTATGTAAGGTACTGGGACTGTCTCAGATTGACCATCTGTCATTGGTTTGTGAAGAAAACTTAAAGGCAGTCATTCGTCACCCCAAACTACAGTTTCAGTATACATATATCAAAACTCTCAATTGGTACAGCTCTTTGATTGGAATCACATTCAAACAATGCATCATAGCTGAATTACACTGCAGCATGGGCACTGAAAGTGTCTTGATTACACATTATGGACTTGTTTGCCCACTGAGACAAGCCATATTAAGCAATAAACTAGGATTGTATCTGGATAAAGATGAGTTTTAGATAAATGTGGGAGGGGCTAGAAGTAAGTAGGTTGGGAGGATTGGAACTGTTTGGGATGATGAAAATATGCCTTTAACCGTTTTGGAAAAAATTGTTGAATTGCACGAACCAACTCAATGAGCCGCTTTAAGTGACTAGTCTTATACGACTTAAGTAAGTCCAAACCACAGACAGATGACAGTCATGCAGTCATCCTAGTGAAGGATACTTTTGGTAAGACTATTGTTCTTCAAGGTCATGTGAATTTATGTTATAATGACCACTCTCCTAGTTAAGGCGTGGTTCTGAATGTGGGAGGGGTTGTGATGAAAATACCTCCCGGACGACAGATATGACTGTTAACTCACCTAAAACAAGTAAGTATCCTAATGGACAAATTAGCAAATTTTTAGGGTATAGTGTCTCAATTTTTATTTGCTGTGAATTTAAGGCCGGGTAATATTAATTCGTTAGACTATTAGGGTGAGGGAGACACTATTTTCAGTTTCTACCTTAAGAAAAGTTTTCTTGGGAGTACCTATATCTACACCTCTTTGTCCTCAGACCAGGGAGTTGTCAGGGCAACTCCCTGCTCAGACATGGTACTAACGCAGATCTGTGACAGTGACAAGAAATATAAGCAAGGTTCAAGCAATCAAAATGAGACAAAGAAAACTCGCTTGAGCAAGTTCAAGATTTGGCATTACAAGCAACCCCAAGAGATGCACTGTTAGTGAAACAAATATCAGTTAAACAGGATCATTGTTAAAAGAACCTTTGTAAACAGTAAAATTCAAATTTCATAGGTTTACGTTCCAGCTACCGAACGTCCCATTTGGTGGTCCACCTCGTCGATTTTGCGAAACGTGCCCATTTGGAGATTGTTTTCGATTCTGCTAAACTTTTCTTTCTATAGGGTGTTAGGGAGCTGGTTTCCACCTAACATTCAACCCACATTTTTTTCCATTTATTTGTAATAAGCGAGTTCGGGAATTCGTTGCCGCATGGAATTGTGGGGCACAGCGCGGTATGGGATGTACAAACAGTTCAGCACGTAGTGTATAGCGCTCCCTTGTTTTCGTCAGTACGTGCAGACAACACTATCTGAGTGTCTAGCTACGTAGAACGAAAAATAGGGGTCTCAGTGCTAGTTTACGACAGATTAAAATGCAAATTTTGAAACGAAAAAGACAATTTAGACACAATCCATTGAACAAAACAAACGTAAGCTTCCTCCAAGTTATGTTGGATGGATTAAGAAAAATGATCTCGGCAAATTTTCATGTTAACACCAAAACGAATTACCGAACTAGCTCATTGAAAGATATAGGAATGACGGACATTTCCAAAATGTGATACGTACTTTTGCCTCCAACCCCACACCATCATGTAACAGTGAAACTGGGCTTTGTTCTTGCACGTCGAACTTTTTTGCACTGAGGATCTCTCCAACCACGGGGATACGATTCAGCCGATGGGTTACAACATGGCATGGGGTCCGGTCCCTGTCTGTGTCTTGCATAGTGATTGGTGTTCAACACGGTTCAACACGAGCACTTGAGTTGGGGAACGAAGCCAGTGAGCTACAACTGAAAAATAACTATTGCCGCCCGGGCTTAAACCGATTGATTAGAAATTTGGTCGAAATCCTCAACAAATCTACCAACAAATTTAACTCAATCCTTAGAAAAATTTTGTTTTCACCATCTTTTTGCATTTGAGGGTCCTTGTTGCGGCTTTGTGTTGAGGGTCTGCTCCACAGTCCCCCGTCTCATTGGTCCCTCCTCTTATTATTTCTTCTCATTGGTCCCCCGTCTCATTCGAGTCCCAGGTAAGAGTTTTGGGGTTAAGTTTAGTGTTTAGGAGTTAGGGTTTAGGGTTAGGGCTAGGGACCAATGAGACGGGGGACTATTGATATTTTTCAAAAAGAGCTCAAATACACTTAAAAGCATAAACTAGGGTTATGGTAGCTCTTTTACTTTCGGATTTTCTGGAGAGTGGGCAGTATTAGAGAAGTATGTCCCTTGAAAGTGGACGTAATGTCTTGGCCAGTAGCGAAACGGACTTGGCCGATTTTACGACAATAGAAAACCACAGACAATGATAGTCAGTGGACAATGTAATCTGCAATAATGTTACCTTTTGTCAGTTGTGTAACAACCAAGGGCTCCATGGACAGGATAAGTTTGTCCAAGTTTCAAGGGAGTGGATTCTCTAATGACTGAATGATATGGCTATTTGAAAGTTCATGCACACCAATTCCATGTGTGCATGATGTGGAGGTTATACTAAAAATGCAGTCATCACCATTGAATGTTACAGTCTGACCTTGTTCAGGAATGGCTCTTGAGAATCACGTAACGGTATTTTTTCACTCTGAATTTTGGCAATTAGGAGGCGGTCTTCAGTATGCAATATTTATAGGCCATGAAATATTTTGAAAGATACTTGGAAGAGAAATAAGGAAAAGTTGTGGGATTTAGCTATTGTTTTGGACTAAAGTTTGAGGCGAATGCTTTTGTTTTTCAAACTCTGAATGACAAGAGAAAATATCAAAGTCCGTGACATCACACGAGAATGAATGGAGGATGTGAAGATTAATCATACAGGTGTTTATATACATTCGAGAGCTTACAAGTACTGTACATATGTACTTTATATTAATTGTTCTCTCGTTCTGATGTATGGCAGGGAATATTTCAAGTACCCATACAGTAATTTGACAAGTTACAACTTGTTTTTAGCTTGTTAGATCTGAAATTTTACAATTTTTCCCTGAACGTCACTTTTGAAATTCAAGTGAAGTTTGATGGGATATTAATTACCCATCACCAAGATTGTTAATGTTTGTAAGACAGCACAAACAGTACAGCGTTCCTGTTTTTGCCTGGCAGTCGCGTGACAGGTCCTTCCGTTTAGTTTATCTCCAGTTACACCTTGAGTTCCAAAAATTTGGCATTTTAAAGGTAGGTTTCAAGTACGGTTCAGGTCCTTCCATCCCAATCGCCTCTAAAGACAGAGAGAGAATACCGTGGTCATATTCGTCAAAGCTCACTCTATGGCGTGCGGTTAAAAACATGACAAATTTGTTAGATTGCCGCTCCAACGACACACCAACACGACCGCATCATGCAGTGCAAGACAGATCAAAGGACAAAGCTGAGGGAGATGAGGCTTGACGGTTTAGTTTTCAACCAAATGGTTTCAGTCGGATCGCCCACTGCATTTTCCAGTTGTGGCTCACTGGATTGTTTCCCATACTGCGTTGTTTGCGCTGAGCACCAGACAATGGCAGAAGGTTCCATTTTTTTAAGTCTTCCGACATGAGTCAAACTCCAGACCTTCCCGCTGCAAGTATGCTAAGCATGGTTTAAAATAAAAAGTTTTAGTGGCCTCTTCCGACGGGCAGGGAATATCATGGAAATATTCTACGACCCCAACAAGTGGGTCCTGGGTATGACGTAAAATGCATCCAGGTGGGCTGAGGAGGCCATGTGTGGCGAGAAGTTGGTCCCCGACTATCGCCTATAAATAGAGCACATAAGACTGTTATTACTCATCCCATTACTGGCGGGTTGTCGGCACCACAAACCCGAGCAAGTCCCTTAACGGCTATCCCCCTGTGGGCTGGGGGTTGTAGAATATGCCCACGGTCTTCCCCGCCTGTTGTAAGAGGCCACCTAACGGGAGAACTTGAACAGTATTTGAACATTATGACGCTTTATAATACATTCGTGTTGGTGTGTCGTTAAATCGTATTGAGTCATCGTTAAATCGTATCTAACTAACTACCTAACCCAACAACAAGTGGTAGAACCATGTATTTCTTCAACTGCATGGTCGAATGGTTAGAACATCAGACTTGCAGTCGGGATTCCGGGAGTTCGAGTCCTGGCCGGGTCATGCCGAAGACTAAACGGAACCTACCGGTATTGTGTTTGGTGCTCAGTGTGAATTAGCCTTAGGTAAAACAAGCAAGAGAGCCACAACTGGAAAAAGGCCGGCTCGACTTGAATCAATAGTCGGAAACTGGGCCATTAAAGTCCAGCTAACGTACCAACTAACCGATTGCATGTAGCTATCAATGAGATCCCTTTCATTGGCAAGTACGAACAAGTTTGGGCTTTTCACAATCTCATGCTAGGTCGTTTGATATTTCTCGGGTGTAGAAGCTTTATCTATTAGGTCTTTTTCAGGCAAAAACAGCTCGTATGAAAAAACCCATAAAGGGATGTAACGCTGAGTTTAATTTTGAGGGATGGGTGGGACGTTGGGGTCTAGGGCCACAGTGGCAGCACTGTAGGTTAAAAGGTCTTTATGAGCCTGTGAGGCAAAACAGCTAACGCCATGAATGAAATACCCCATAGGGGCATATATAATCTACGGTAGTTTCATTTTGAGGGCAGAAATGACGGGGTGGGAGTGCCGGAGAGGGGTTATTGATTAAGGCTACAATTGCAACCTCGTAGGTATAAATTCCATTGCAAGGCAAAAACAGCTAACACAATAAAAATGTCCCAAGATTTCATGTTATAGTGTTTCATGTTGATAGAGTCTTGTGGGCCGAGAGGGGTCATTAACACCAATGTTGCAACCAGCACACGACATAGTACATTCTTAAAATTAACTCGAGAGTTCGCAAACAGCAGCTGTAGAATTTGCTATTGGAGCACAGTTTACATGGTTTTCAAAATAATGACTACTCCGCCCAGTCGTTTCAATTGATACTCTGTTTGAGTAAATTGTAACCGAGACAGATGTAATTCTGTGAAAACCGAAATGTTTATTTTGATGTGCTAAGAGCACTCTATGGGTAAATATTTTACAGAGTTACACCCAATCATGGTCAATATACTATTATGCACTCAAAATATTCCTCTTGAAAATTTGTCACGACACTTCCGTTTGCTTAAGACAGAAACTGTGATCAGTAATTCCATTCTTTACCTGAATAGAGGCGTATAAAAACAGGCCAACTCCCCTTATTTCTAAATTATGCAGTTGCATATCAATTGGCATGAAATTTGTCCCAAATTGAGTTTTGGCTCGTAACGATTCATATTCGTTACTTACAAGGGGGATGTAGCCACTTTTCTCTGCCTAATATGCTCGTATGCCTATGCTCGCTTGCACCCAATGAAACGTTTGATCACACCACTGTTTACAGTGCTAAGTGCTACCTTGCGCTCACATGCGAAGGCATATTCAAGAAAATTAAAAGTCTGTTAAGGTATATCACGGAATGGCAGGTCTTTAATTTCTAAGTCTTCAAAGAGAACCATAACAAGTGTGTAAATATTTGTACAATTATCGTCGTCGTCGTTGTGATTAAAAAGCCCTATGTCTTTCTCCTTTAATAATGACAAAAGGAATCACGTGGGAGCAAAAACAGAACTTCTCGTCTGACCACCCTCTTTCAACCGGTCAGATATTTTTAAAAGTAAAACCCGAAGAAAATGTGACTACAAGTTTTTATTCGCAACCCGGTCTCTTAAACCTGGCGTTAAAAATATTTTTTAAACTTGTATAGGCTAGCCTAATGGGTTTATGACGTCACGTCCGGTAGGTAGCAAATATACCCATTAAATTTACGCCAAATCGTGACCAGCAGCAAGCAGGTACCATTAGGCGGTATTTCTGATCGACTTTGAAGCAAGGTTCAAAGCCAGGGCATGCAGGCCTACCGCCAAATTACCATCGGTCTACTGAGCAGAGAGCGGTGATTTTGATTGAAGGCACGTTGTTGCTTCTTCCAACCTTGACAGCACTTTAACTTGCTCAAGTCGATTCTACATATGACGGCAGTTGCCGTTACCAAACTAACTAAAGTAAATCACAAGCACCATATATGAGGTTGCTAAGCCATTTCATCTAATCCTTACTCTCCCACGTGAAGAAGGATGAACAAGCTAACCTGACAGCTTGAAGCTAGATTTTAGTTTAGGGGAACCCTCCCTGGAATAACAGCATTTTGCTGGAGGTGAAGTTAACCATCTTATTTACACTCAGTCAGAAATTAGGCTCTAAGGTGGTGACAGTGTGTCTTTAAGACTGTATTTTACATTCTTGCAATGTTTGAAATAGATTAGCTTACATCGCTGCTTGATCAAAGAAAAGTATGGAATTGCATTTTTAAGTGATGAAAGAAATTAAAACCTGGGAGGAAGTTACAAAGGTCGAGTTCATTTGAGTAACCTACACTTTTAAGGTCGTTCACATTTAAGATATAAGTTGTACAACGCATGTGCACGAATTTTAGTTAGATGGACTTTTTCTGCCCAGTTTCCAGCCAATTGGTCCAAGTCGAGCCGGCCACGGCCTTTTTCCAGTTGTGATTCACTGGCTTGTTTTCCGTACTCCATTGTTTATGCTAAGCACCAAGCACAATGGCAGTAGATTCCGCATGTGCACAAATCAGGCGCGTAGAGAGGAATGTGTCAAGGATGGGGGAGAGGGGGGAGGGGGAGGGGGAGGGGGGTCAGGGTGTGACGGGGCAGGTGTATCGATCTTATTTGTGGATTTGGAGGCAAAAATTCTGCAACAGCCGGCCGGGAACCCTGTATCGTGTCCTGGACCGGACTATAAGCAATCCGCCATCCACACAAACGCGAACGCACTCGTCTACCCACAGGAACAAACTCGCATGTACACTCACATTGACATGGATATGCACAAAACATAGATAGATGGTGCATTATAAATGTAGCATTATTGTATTTTTATTGCTTGAGTAGGCTCAAACTGACGTTTTCTGTTTTTTTTTTCATCGTGTATATACGGCTATCGGCTATAGCACAATGTTATATTTCGTTTATTCTGTCTGTTGGTTTTTGATCTGCCTGAATTATTGGGGACAAAATGATATTTTCGCCCCAAAAATTTCCATCGGTGGGGAAATCACCCCTTTCTCAAGAATCTCCTAAACATTACAGTTTGCCGTACCTCTGTATCCCATAGAGCAGCCAGGACAGCTGGTAGGTTATTTAGTTATTGAGTTTTATGGCCCAGTTTCCAACTATTGGTTCAAGTCTAGCCGATCACGTCCTTTTTAAGTTGCGGCTCACTGCCTGGTAGGACAGCTCCCTGTTTAGAGGGACCGTCACAATAACCGTTTAGATTGGGTATGCCCCGGAAATCCTATACATCTGTACATGGACAGAGCACGGAGGTGTGATTAGACATAGTTACACATCCCGGGACAGAGTATACTGCACGCATAGATTGTCGCTACCGCACGTGGGAGTAAAGGCGTAGCAAAATGGCTGTCTGCTACGGTTCTTCTGGTGTGTGAACGTAAATTTGGACTCCCTCAACAAAGTTGAAATATTTACGAAATAAAGCAAGGTAAGCTCAAAATCACTCCACCTATAGAGGCTTTGCAATTACGTCACGGAGCCGCCATGCTGGAGGACATTCATGCCAAATACACGTGGTTTTGTGCCGAACGCACTGCACAGTGTGCACTGTGATATGCACGGTGTGTACAAATTCAACGAGCAAGCGCGTCCCGTATGGTTTACTACGTAGTTACATGTACTCCAACATGGCCGCCGGAGAGTATTATGACGTCATGTGAAAAGCCTCTATTGCAGGAATGTGATACTATTTTCCCATTCAAGTTTAAATTTTGTTTGAAATATTAAAGAAATCGTAGTCAAATCATACAAATTATAGCTTCATCTTAGTGGGCTTTTTTGCCCCAGGAGTTGGCGACAATTTTCGCATAAGACGTACACGTTACTTTGTTTGTCCATGTATATAGAAAGTACGCGCGTTCGATTGTTTATGTTGTCCCGAATACCCCTGTAAGAAGAGAGGAGTGGGAGTGGTCTTGGTTTTGTTTCAGTTTACGCCTCAAATTTATATGTTCCGATTTAATGGGTGGAGTGGGATGAGATCCCCTTCCCTATGTAAACCAGCAGCCCATATGGTAATTGTGCATGTTTGGACCTTGACTTGTTGGTTAACATATCCTGCCCATGCATACGTGTAAGATTTTATCATTTGCATACTTTCCAGACATAAACGGGATTTAACTTCCACAAGCCATCACAAACATTTGACCCTGGAATAACTTGATATAGGTGTATAAAAGTATCAATCAGTCAATTGTAAGACGGACCCATGGACCACGGGGACTGGGGAGGGGGCCTTTAGCTTCTGTAGACATTTTGGGTCTCCTTGTATTGCTATTATATTGTATGAGCACGATATCGGGCCGCTTCAAAATTCAAAGCCGTGGACCTTGGGTTCCCCTGACCCCTAACCCGCGGAGCGGACGAAGTCTTTTCATTCAGCTCATTGATACGAAAAACGAGAGACGGCAGCCAAAGGGGACTGCAGCCAAAGAGGCGCTTCGCAGGCTACCTGACCCCTGGAACTGGTGAGTCACATGTGCGTCTTATTGGTGCGAGAGTTGCGCATTACCTACGCAGCAGGCTGGACGGCATATTCCTTGTTCCTTGTTTTTTGGAAGCGGAGGAGCTAAGAAAACACAGTCCGCTCCGCTGGGTAAGTTGCGCATGACTGTGTCAGAGTTCCCCAAATGTTGTGTCACTGAAAGCGCATGAAATGTTGAGTCAATTGCGTGACGGAGAGATGCGTCAATGCACAAAAATGTTTGACACTCCCTCCTAACA
Organism: Holothuria scabra; assembly: GCA_037179385.1. Lineage (NCBI taxonomy): Eukaryota > Metazoa > Echinodermata > Holothuroidea > Aspidochirotida > Holothuriidae > Holothuria > Holothuria scabra. The sequence goes on from CM074201.1 coordinate 18,103,757, forward strand.
AACATTGACCGACGTTGCCCGGGGTGAGTAAATTAGTTAGTCACCCCCTGGGTGAGAGGGGTCTTACAATTGTTAAGTGCATTGTCGGACGATACGGAGCAAGCTGCAATCCTTTGTAGTCTGCAAATCAGTTTTTTCTATTTTTGTCAGTTCTGTACATTTTACGTTTTTCTACTTCCTGCAAATCAACATCAAAATTTATCTGTTTCGTATATAACTGCAGCTTTAATATTATTTTTCCGGCTGCCTGTGGGTTTGTTTAACTTGAACCAAAATGATACCGATTCAAACAATACCATGCACTATACAACATTCCACCTGTTGTCACAAATCACTCTTTTATTGGTCATTTCGCTCTTTATTATTCTCTAATTTCCCGAAACCTCATATGAGCTGGTCTATTTTCCTCTATTAAAACACAGCTGTGTCAATCTTATATTTCATCGTTTAAAGTACAATTATAATCAAAAAATTTTTTTCTGGTTAAATCAAATAAACCATCGTCATAATCATCGCAAAACTGGGACATGTATTTTGGAATAGACTGTTATGAAATGTTCTACACACAAGTACTCCAGACTTCTTTCAGTTTACTACATCGGAATGGTATGATTGCTATTCGTTCGTCACCTGGTCACAGTTTTATTTCTAAGAATGTTTTGCAGTGTTTATCGCTTAATTTGAAGATGAGGTGAGGAGTGGAATGGCTTACTGAAAACCGTGGGGAGAGCGAATTATAAAATGCCACCGGCGTCCCGAGACTAATGATGGGCGAGAAGTTATTCAGTTAAAAATAACCTTGAAGAGGGGTCTTCGTCCTCGTTTAAATTGATGCTACTTTAGAGTAGTCATGAAACTGCAATGAAAATGTAATCGCTTATTTTCCTAGTTACTTTATTAATTCATCAAATAAATTATTCTTATTGTGATTCAGCATGCATGATAGCCATCGTGATGTAATAATGAATGTCACCCATAGTGACCATGCACAGATGTATGGTGGTAACTGTTGCACCATACTGTCGGTGCCATCTTCTATTCACAATCTTGGTGTTGATGCCATTCAGTCAGCTGCCACGTGGGCAAAGACATATTTGACTGGGTTTCTTTCTTTTAAAGAGAAATAAAATCATGACGTTTAAGTAGAGCTGGCCACTGCCTTTTTCTAGCTGTGGCCCACGAGTTTATTTTCCCATTGCTTATGCTAATCACCAAGCAGGAAATTCCATTTTTAAAGTTTTCGATATGACCTGGTCAGGAGTCGAACTCCTGACCTTTCGGCTGCAAGTTGGATGTTCTTACCGTAGAATTACTACGGTGGCCTATTGTTGTGTTCAAGCATATATATTTGAGCGAATAAGCAATTTCATGATGTACAATATTGGAATAAAACTTTCAAATGTCAATTAAATGATATGAAAGTCCATTAGACCCTTGAAAACCACAAATACACTTAAGGGAAAAATTGAAAAATTAATGTAAGTAAATTATTGACAGAAACTGGAGGACTAACAATATATTCAATAACAGTGGACGTGCGAATTTGGTTTCAAGACCAAGCTATAATTGTTTTAGAACGACAATTTCATGAGACAATATATCATCATACGTGCAGTATTGTAAAGAGACAATTTTGTATTTTTCATATCCTACATAAGAATTATTGTATTTCGTAACATGATGTTAACCTATGCCTAAACCTCTTTAATGCTACAAAAAATGGAAACGGAATATCGCTTTGTCAGTAATTGCATGTATGGAACTTCAAAATCAGTTACTTTTGATCAGTAAGCCTGTAAAAATTCCGCAGTTTTACGGAAATATTAAATAATTCACATTTTAGTATCCATAGCAACAAGTTCCAATTTCAAACTTTTATGTTCAGTCATCATTTCCATGAATCTGTTTCTTTTGAAAGTCGGAGAGCAACTCTGTCATTCTTTGTGATAAAAACGGTCAATTTCCAGATGTTCGACTTCCTTAGTTTTAAGTTTTATTACTAGAACCGTTTTGGATAAAAAATTGTTCTTCATTAATAAGCACCTTCAACATGAATGTTTTCAGTTTTAAAAATATTATTTATTCTTCTTATAAAAGTGAATTCAGACAGAGAGATGATGACTAAGATAGAGCTGTACTTACGACTTTGTCATGATGAGAACATCGTGCTGACAGGGAAAATTAACGGAAAAATGCAGTAGCGCTCACTTCAAAGTATAGCATAGGTGTTCCTGTTGAAAGGTCGGCTCTTGAGAGTCACGTTACAATATTTTTCCACTCAAATGAGAAATATACATAGGTTAACTACTTGCCTTTTCATGAATATGCAATATTTAAGTCCTAAACATTAGGAAAGATACTAAATAAGAAGGAAGTTGTTGAGGTTTAGCTGTCACTTTAAAAATATGTAAGTTTGAACGACTGCCCTGTAAATACAGTCTGTCCACTGAATTTTGAGTTGTGTAGTTAGTCTACTTGATATATGGCTATTAAGAGTCGAGTGACGTTACATCTTTCGCTTAATTTTAAAATTGACAATGAGTAACTCATTCTAATATACAGGCTTTGCAATTACGTCACGGAACCGCCATGCTGGAGGAAAATCATGCCAAATACACGTGGTTTTGTGCCGAACGCATTGCACAGTGTACACTTTGGGATATGCAGGGTATGTACATATTCAGTGAGCAACCGCATCCAGTGTGGTTTACTACGTAGTTACATGTACTCCAACATGGCCGCCCGAAATTATTATAACGTCATGTGAAAAGCCTCTATAGATATGAAAATATTTAAGTTCGAAAATATACATGGAAAAGAATTGAGGATAAAATTTGTAAGATACGGCTGTTAATTGTTTCAAAGTAAGGGGCAATTAGTTATTTACAAATCAGAAAAAGTATTAAATTAGTAAAATGTTACATTAAAGCTTTAGGAGTGGGGTTCATCAATTTAACTGATACCTATATCTGAATAGACAGAACCATTGAAAAAAAATCAGTGAAGGACGTGGCCGGCTTTAGAAAAGTGGCTGAAGAAGAGGGAGCTGTTCATCATTAGAAATCGCACGGTCGTTGCATTATTTACATCTCGCTAAAGTTTGTCGCACCATTGATGTATATAATGCAAAAGCCGTTGTAATTCTAATTGCTGAAAAGTTACCCTTCCCCAAGTCCCTTTATACCTCAGATCCAGTGATTAGGGCGTCTTTCATGGTTCCATCTGTGCAAGTCTGCTTTCATTTTTTTATGTGCCATGTTATCAATTCTCACAGAACATATGTTAGCGCGACCCTTAAACTCACTGAGTTGATATCGATCACTTAAAGAGTGTCAAACAGTCAAAGAGGCACTACCACATGACAATACTTATGATTAGCATAATGAGTCAAGTTTCATATCCAATAGTTACAGTAAAGGTTAAAAAATTTTATTTTGTGGTGTTCTGACTCGTAATGGGTTTTGTGCATAATTAGTAAAAGTGTATGATCACGAATGTATGGAAACCGAATTAAATCGTTAAGTACTCACTCACAGAACAATTATTTGTATGTAGAATATGGGAATTGTCTAAATTTTGACTATTTGTCATTGGTATGTGAAGAAAACTGAACAGCTTTGGAAAAAATGTTGAATTTAATGGACCAACTCAATGAGCCGCTTTAATTGAAAAGCGTATTGAAAGTTACACTTTCGTTAGAGTATAAATACATTTAGAGTAATTAATAAATAACAGGATTAAAATTGCGAATTAGCATCATTCTCAACATGTTTTTAGTTTCAATTAAATACCAATCAGTCTTCTTTGCAAGACAAAAATGTAATTTACTGCTTTCATAAAATTTGGACGCAAGTTCTACTTCCTTTCTTCCTTTTAAAGTTTTAATTCATTGATGATATACGACGCAAACTATACTTGTGATTCTCAAGTGGTAGCGTCATGAGTTTCAGCAGAGGGCCCAACGTGCTCTCCGACGGGCTAGGTGAGTACATTGACTTGAACTCCTGATAAAGAGCCAAAATAAAAAGACTACAGAGGAAAATGTTCGGTTAATGAACCGAAAATAAAAAAAGGGCTCATAATGTAAAAAAAAAAAAAAAGCTGAAAGTTTATTTTCCTTCATTTATCCTCTTGGTATCTGTTCTTTTAATCCAGTCTAGAATGGAGCCGCACATGACAGATCAAGGATATAAATGGTCTGAGTGCCTTGAGGTTGGCCACGTGTGGTCTTTAACTGGAAGTATAGCAACTTCGGGAAGCAGATGAAAGTTTGGTCTTGCCAGAGTATCAGGGAGGACTTAAGAAAAAGTTTATTCTCTTGGAATTTGTTCGCAATTGTTGTAACATAATTAACAATAAATATTTACAATATTTCTAGTCACAGGAAGCGCACAAAAACGTGTAGGAAAGCAAAGTAAATACCCTAGTACAGATTAGAGAAACTAACACCAAATTACTGGATGGAAAATATTTTTTTTTTAAACCTGTAAGGTAAATTTTAACTTTTAATGAAACTCGTTAATATGTGCAATACTTTCCAACCATTTTATTTTAAAAAAGAAAATACTTGGCGTGAAATATTAAAAAAAAAATTGTTAGAATGGCATAATATGGACTTTAACAAGTCACGACAAGTATATCTCACTTGGAAAAAAAAAAACTGATTTCCTAAAGCTATTTGTGCTTTACGTCCAAAATAAAATTTCATGGAACATATTCCCACTTAGCAATAGCTGTTGATGGGAGATAACCTTCTGTACAGTCTGTCTATAAATAAATCTTGTCGTGAGACGCTTTTGAAGAACATAGTCTGTAGAGGGACAATTTATTCAAACATGCCACAAAATTCAAAAACACTGAAAAGTTTCCATTTATGAGGAAAATTTGGGTATTTTCTTTTAAGAATGTGTTTATGAACGTGCCCTTCATATGAGCAAAATAAAGCATATTGTAAGACGAGTTCTCAATGTTGTGATTAGGCCTATAAATTATTCTATAAGATTAAGTAAGGCTCCCCGAAGAAATTGAGAAATTTCCCCGACGGGGAAGGGAGAGACTTTCTCGACGTGATTCTCCTGACGCGTTACCCTTTGTCTCTCTTGTAAAATTTCCCATTGAAATTTAAGTAACGCTGTGACCAGCAACACATGGCTTTAACTGCTGAACAATGATTTTTTTTTATCAGTTAGTTCGGTAAAAGATTCCGTAGTTTAAAAAAATCGCCAAAAATTCCCTGATCAAAATTGTTGCAGTTTATTTATCGTCTCCTATTGTGCAAACCATACCGATTCTCCTCTTCTTTATTTCAAGTATTTCCGGCATGACATAAAAGAAATATTAATGTACGAAATTTACTAGTATTTTGCATGTTAGGTCTACCTGCTGGATATATTTTAGCAATCGTAACATTAGGTCTAGTCAATGATAAAATGTCGACCTCTTTCAAAATTTCCGATAGCTTCTCGTTCGATAACGTATGTGATTTAGATGGATACATTCCACAAATCACATGATTTTTAGCTAAGTGCACCGAATTTATTTGTGTCTGATATTTATCCGTCAGACAATAACTTTATGTTTAAAGAAGTTATTTCCAAAATATGAATTTAAGTGAATGTTTGAAAAGTTTTCATCGCTTTCAGCTGTTACTTCCTTACATCCCGGGAAAGTCCCCAAGAATTACCTGAAAATATATTTACTAGACAAATGTTGGGAAACGAATTTCCCTCTTTCTTAAGAATACCGTTTCCATATAAACAAAAAGTAATCCTGCAAGGTGTTCTTTCTAAAATATCAAGTAATGTACGGTTTTTGGACGTTTTTAAACAAAAGGTTGAGACGAAATTTTTTGCCGCTACGGTAGCCATGAAATCCATTTCGATTTTAAAGAAACATCACATGGTGCGCACGCAATGAGAAACAGCATGTGACTCGTAAATAACCATCAAAAATGTTTCAGGAACCAATGCCGAACGATTTTGACAAATGAATTACTTCTTGGTTCATGTAAAATCATTCGATTTTAATAACGTGACAAAAAAAAATCATGCCGATGTAGATAATGAAAAGGCCCCGGTAATTATAATTCTTGAACAGTCCCCCCCCCCGACCTCCTCTTGACCTAAGTCATTCTTCGTGGTTCTGTCTAGTCACATATAAATTTCAATAAAATTGATTAATCCTGCTCTTCAGTTTGCATGCGCCATTTTATTAATTTTCAGAGGACACGAGTTAGCACCACCATTGAAAATCGTATTGGTAGTTACAGAATAAAATAAATGTAGACAAATTAATTCAGTAACAGGGTGAAATTTGCCACTAAGTAGCATTTTAAAAATACCTCAAGTTTCAAGGACGTCTTGACATTACGGAAATAAAATGCAGACTGAGGGGCAGACTGAGGGATAATAATTTGAATATAATGCTTAATTCTAATTCACAAGACAAAATTTTTATTTACTGCTTTTAAAAGTACACAAAATCATTTCCTTCTTCTTTTCATTCAAATTTTATTGATGATACGGCGCGAACAACCCTTGTACATCTCAAAGACGGGTGGTGCCAAGCATTTTTCGAGAGAGGGCCCCGACTTCAGAACTTGCTCTTCGACGGTCTAGGTACGGGCAATGACCTGAATCCTCGATGAGTCGCCATGACAAAACGACTGTAAAGGAAAAACGTTTGATTTGAGGATCGAAAATAAAGAAGGTTTGTATTGCCCACTAAAGAATAAAATTTGAGATTTTATAAAAGAAATTTTAAACAAAATCTGGATTAATACCTAGGAAAGAAAATACGAAACGTTGCCATTATTAAGGGTAATTTTAGTTTTTCGAAAAAAGTGCCATTTCTATGAGCGAAGTAAAGCATATTGTCCGGGAGATTGTTGAGTGTTGTCATTACACAATACACATATCTTCCTATAATTTGAATAAGGAATCCTGAAGGAATTTCGAGATTTCCTCGACGAGGAGAGAAGAGTGACCTTTCCTTCCTGGCGTCACCTATTGTATCTCTCTTTAACAACTTCTCATTAGAATAAAAGTAACGCTTCTACCAACCACACACTTTTAACCGAAAACCGTGATAATTATTTGTCAGTGAGTTCGGTAAAAGGCTCCGTAGTTTTTCAAAAATTGCCAAAAATTCACTGATCAATATTGTTGCAGTCTATTTATCTTCTAATATCTATTGTGCAAACCATACCGATTCCCCTCTTATTTATTTCAAGTATTTTCGGCATGGCGGAAAAGAAATGATAATGAGCTAAATTTACATATGTTCTGCATGTTAGGTCTTCATGTTCAACATATATTAGTGAACGTAACATTAGGTCCAGTCAATGATAAAATCTTGACCTGTTTCAAAATTTCCGATAGCTCCCCGTATATGATTTATTTGAATTTATTCCACAAATTACATGATTTTCAACACAATGCACCGAATTAATTTGCGTCTGATATATATATTTTTCAGGCAATAGCATTTATTTTCAAGAATTTTGTTTTGAAACATTACTTTAAGTTTAACCGAAATTTTGAGGAATTTTCATCGCTTCCACCTGCAGACCTGTGACTTTCTAACATTCCGGGGAAGTCTCAAGAATTACCCCTGAAAATAAATTTACTTGACAAAAACTGGGAAATGAATCTCCTTCTTTCTTACGAATACTGTTTCCATGTAATACTAAGAGAAGTCCAACAAGCCGTTTTTTTTTTTAAAGGCCAAGTAATGATGGATTTTTGGACGTTTTTGAACGAAAATAAGGATGTGGGTTGAGACGAAAATTCGTGATAATACGGTAGCCATGAAACCCATCTTGGTTTTAGAGCAAACCATCACGGGTCGTGCAAGCAAGAAGAGACAGCATATGATTCTTTAATAACCATCAGAAATCTTTCATGAACCATGACGAAAGATTTTGATTAATGATTTTCCCCTTTTTACTTTTAAATTAATTCGATTTTATCAAAGCGACAAAATGATACTTACGTATATAGTACAAAGACCGGGGTAATTCTAATTCTTGACCGCCTCCCTTCCTATCTCTAGCCCTTTACTCCTAAGTCAAGTCCAGTGATGCAAAATTCTCCGTGGTTCTGTCTCTTCATATTCGGTATCAATCAAATTTATAGACTCTACTTTACTTTTCAGTTTATATGAGCAACTTCATTCATTTCCAGAGGACAGGAGTTAGCACCACCCCTGAAGATTGTATTATTTGACAGTTAAAGAATGAAACAAATGTAGAAAAATAAATTCACTAAGTAACATTGTTAAATTAGCCATATAGACAATACAGTGCTTAATTCTAATTCACAAGACAAGAATGTAATTTACTGCTTCCATAAAATTTGGGGCAAATTCTATTTTTTTATTCAAATTGTATTGATGATACGACGAAACCAACTTTTGTGCGCCTCACAAGGACGGGTGGTGCCAGGATTTTTTTCGACAAAGGGGACCAAACTTGCTCTCCAACCGGCTAGGTACGGGAAACGACCTGAATCCCTGATAAAAACGAAGGGTCGCCAATATATGAAATACTATAAAGGAAAAGCTTTGGTTTGAGGATCAAAATAAAAGAATTGAAAACTATTATCCAAAAAGAACAAAATTTGAGATTTTATTGAAGAAATTCAAACAAAATGTGGATCAATGCATACTAAACAAAAGCTGAAGAATTGCCCTTTTAACGGAAATTTGATTATTTTTGAAGTACGGGCCTTTTCCATGAACAAAATCAAGCATATTATCCGGGCGAATATTTATTGTTGTGACTACATTATTATTATTATTATTATTATTATCCTATAGATTGAGTAAGGCCCCAAAGACATTGGGAAATTTCCCCGACGGGGGAGGGGAGACCTTTCCCTCCTTACATCACCTGTTTTATCTCCGTTTTACAACTTCTAATGAAAACTGAAGATAGCGCTTCCTCCAGCGACATATTTTTAACCGCGAAACCTTGATCATTCCTGATTAGTCAGTTCAGTAAAAGGTTCCGTAGTTTTTCGAAAATCGCCAATATTTCCATGTTAATATTGTTGCAGTTTATTTATCTTCTTATATGTATAGTGCAAACCATATCGATTATCCTTTTCTTCATTTCAAGTATTTTCGGCATGGCATAAAAGAAAAATTAATGTACGAGATTTACATATGTTTTGCATGTTAGGTCTACCTGTTCAACATCTATTAGTTACCGTAACATTAGGTCCAGTCAATGATAAAATTTTAACCTTCTCCAAAATTTCCGATAGCTTCTCGTAAGATCACTTATATAATTGAAATAAATATAGTCCACATAACACATGATTTTTATCCCAATGCACAGAATTTAGTTGCGTCTGACATATATTTGTCAGACAACAGCTTCTATTTTGAAGAACTCTATTTCAAAATACCATTTTTAGTGAAATTTGGAGAAGTTTTCATTGCAATTACCATTGATTTTTCACATCCCGGGGAAGTCCTAAGCTTTACCCCTGAAAATATATTTACTTGATAAAAATTGGGAAATGAATCTCCTTCTCTCTTACGAATATTGTTTCCATGTAATACTAAGAGTAATCCTACCCGGTGTTCTTTCTAAAAATGGCAAGAAATTTACTGATTTTCAAACGTTTCTAAACAAAAATAGAATGTAGGTTGAGACGAAAATTCATGGTGCTACGGTAGCCATGAATTCCATCTTGATTTCAGAGCTAAACATCACACGGTGCGCAATCACTAAGAACAACATGTGTCTCTAAAATAACGCATCAGGAATCTTTCACGATTTTGTTTAATGAATTTCCTCTTCGTTCTGGTAAATTAATTCGATTTTAACAAATAGAATAAATGATACTGATGTAAATAATGCAAAGGCCGAGGTAATTCCTATTGTTGAACATCCCCCCCCCCCCTTGCCTCGCTGGGCCTATCTAAGTTAAGTCCAGTCACTCGACTTTCTTCATGGTTCTGTCTACTCATATAGGCATCAAAGAAAATGTTAAACTCTTATTTAAGTTTATAAGTGCCATTTTATTAATTTACATAGGACAGGAGTTAGCAACACCCTTAAAAATTGTATTGATAGTTAAACCAGGGAAATCAAAAATTTTTTCATGGAGCTCAAATATTACTCCCGGCATTCATTGCCGGCTCGATTTTTTTTCTTATTTCTCGTTTTATTGCAAATAATGTAACAGATAGTTCATTTAGTCCCGGAATTCAGTCAGACCGTTCTTTCGTAAACTTAAGCTTTTCCGTACACAATGACATCCGTGGTCCAGGGTACTGGAAATTGAATAATTCTCTTCTTTCAGATGATAATTATGTAGCTATGATCAGTGATATTGTCGCTTCTGAAAAAAATCACACAGGCAATGATCCCGTTTCCCTTTGGGAAACAATTAAGTACAAAATTAGGAGTTTTAGTATTCGTTTCTCTAAGCAGAAAGCTAGAGAACGCCGTAAAACGGAAAGTGAAATATTATTAAATATCTCTAGACTTGAACAGGAGTTATTTCTGAATGATTCAGCAAATATTCGAACACAGCTAAACGAATTACGTAATAAATTACTGTCTTATTACAATTACAAGCTACAGGGTACAATTTTAAGATCAAGGGCAAGATGGGTGGAACAGGGTGAAAAAAATACAAAATATTTTCTCAACTTGGAAAGGCGTAACAAACAAAACAGTGTAATAAGGAAAATCACTGATAATGATGGTCATGATATTACCGACAACGTTTCTATTCTAACTAAGGTAAAAGATTTTTATTGTAAACTTTACACTTCTGTTTACTGTAATCCGAGTATTTTCTTAGATGATTTGCCCATAGTCACTTTAAATCAGGAGACCTCTGATTCATGTGAAGGACTCCTTAGCCTGGATGAGTGTTCCAATGCATTGCTTTCGATGGCTACTAATAAATCTCCAGGCAGTGATGGACTTACGGTCAATTTTTACAAAAAGTTTTGGCCTATTATTGGGGATTTGGTAGTTGATTCCATTAATTCTGGTTACCATAAAGGTCAGCTTTCGTCAGAACAGTCCAGAGGTATTATTACTTTATTGCTTAAGCCGAATAAAGATCCTCTTTTTCTATTTAATTATCGCCCAATAACTCTTCTTAATTGCGACTACAAGATTGGTGCCAAAGCAATAGCTACAAGACTTAAGTCAGTTATCAATAGCATTATAGGACCGAATCAGACTGGGTTTCTGAAGGGGAGGTTTATTGGGGAAAACATTCGCTTTGTGTTAGATCTTGTAAATTATACCTCTGAGCTGAACATCCCTGGGTATATTTTCCTACTTGACTTTGAAAAGGCCTTTGATAAAGTAGAATGGAATTTTCTCATTTCGGTTTTGTCACGTTTTGGCTTTGGTTTGAGTTTCATAAATTGGGTCAAAGTCTTTTATAAAAATATCTCTGCGTGTGTGTGTAATAATGGGTTTGCCTCTGGTTTCTTTCCTGTTGAAAGAGGGGTCAGGCAGGGATGTCCTCTTAGCCCATATCTGTTTATTCTTTGCGCAGAAATGCTAGCTTTAAAAGTTAATTTAAAGAATAATATTAAAGGAATATCTGTACATAATTCTATGATAAAAGTCCTCCAGTATGCTGATGATACTCAATTATTTCTTGACGGTACTAAAGATTCTCTTCTGGAAGCTTTTCGTACATTAAACCTTTTTAAGCGTGCTTCTGGACTTTCCATTAATGTTGACAAGTCTACTCTTTTCCCTTTAGGACCATCACGCAATAAGACCCCATCTTTCCTCAAAGAGTTTAATCTTAAATTGAATTACGGGCCTGTTTGTATTTTGGGGGTGTTCTTCACCCACAATGGTAATGACTTGTTTCGTTTAAACTTTGTGCCTAAGCTTTCTCGTTTAAAAAATTGCCTTCGCCTGTGGTCTTCCCGTGACCTCACCCCTATTGGACGAAACATTCTTGTAAAATCCTTTGCTTTGTCCCAATTAGTGTTTCTTTTTCTTACCCTTCCCAATCCCCCTGAAAAGTTTATTAAGGAGATACAGAACCTTATTTTTGATTTCATTTGGGCTGGCAACCCTGACAAAGTTAAACGTCATGTTTGATGACGTATGTAAAGGGGGATTGAAAGTAGTTCATGTTGAAACTTTTGTCAAGAGCTTAAAATGTACATGGGTACGTAGATATTGTGACGACGATTCGAAATGACAGTATATTTATGTGAAATCAGAAAAATACAAAAAACTGTTAAAATTTCTGTACATTTACAGAAAAAGTTTTACAAAGCAGTAAAATTTGGTTAAAAAAGCAGACAGAAATGGTTTTTCAAATAAACAGAAAATACATGTTAAACAACCTTTTTTTATTGTAGAAATACAAAGTGTCTGTAAAGATACAGAAAATCTCTATTAAAAGTAAAATACAAAAAGTTTAAGTTAAAAAAAGTCTGTAAATTTACAGAAATTTTTAACAGTGTAAGGTGTATTCGGCGTGGCGGAAAAGAAATATTAATGTACGAAATTTACTAGTATTTTGCATAAGGTGTGCTTCTTCAACATATATTAGCAAACGTAACATTAGGTCCAGTCAATGATAAAATCTTGACCCGTTTCAAAATTTCAGCAGTTCAGATAGCTTCTCGTATGATTCCTTCCTATATGTTTTAGTTGAATTTATTCCACAAATTACATAATTTTCAATACAATGCACCCAAATAATTTGCGTCTGATATTGATTTGTCAGACAATAGCATTTGCAATTTGCAAGAACTCCGTTTCAAAATTTGATTTTAAGTGAAATTTGAGGCGTTTCACTGCTTCCACCTGTTACTTTCTTACATCCCGGAGAAGTCTCAAGATTTAACCATGAAAATAAATTTACTTGACAAAAAGTGGGAAATGCATGAATCTCCTTCTTTCTTACGAATACTGTTCCCATGTATTACTAAGAGTTATCCTACAAGGTGTTCTCTCTAAAAATGCCAAGATATGGACATTTTTGGACGTTTTTGAACAAAAATAGGATGTGGGTTGAGACGGAAATTCATGATACTACGGTAGCCATGAAATCCATCTTGGTTTTAGAGCAAAAACATCACACGGTGCGCATGATGCAATAAGGGACAGCATGTGACTCGCAAAAAACTGTTAGAAATCTTTCACGAACCACGCCGAAAGATTTTGGTTTAAGAATTTCCCCTCTGTTCTTGTAAATTAATTCGATTTTAACAAATTGACAATGTGAAACTGATGTACATAGTGCGAAGGCCGGGGAGTAATTATCCTTGAACAGCTTCCACACCGATGTCTGGTCCCTACTACCCCTAAGTCCCGTGATGCACCATTCTCCTTGATTCTGTCTATTCATGTAAAGGTATTAATCAAATTTATAAATTCTGCTTCTCAGTTTACATGTGCAATTTTAATTCTTTCCAGGGGACCGGAGTTAACACCAACCCTGAAAATTATAAGAATGAAACAAATTTAGAAAAAATTAATTCAGTAAGTAACGTTGTTAAATAAGCCATATGGACAATACGGAAATAAAATGCAGACTGAGAGACAATAATTTGAATACAGTACTTCATTCTAATTCACAAGACAAAAATGTAATTTACTGCTTTCATAAAATGTTGAAACAAATTGTAGTTTTTTTATTCAAATTTTATTGATTATAGGATGGAACCAACTTTTGTACGCCTCAAGCCGAGGACGAGTGGTACCAGGATATTTTCGACAGAGGGCCCAACTTGCTCTCCGACGGGCTAGGTTGGGAAACGACCTGAATGCCTGATGAAAATGAAGATTCGGCAAGATATAGCTGAAAAACGCTTGGTTTGAAGATCGAAAAGAAAAAGAATTCAATGCTTTTATTACCACAAAATAAGAACAAAATTTGAGACTTTATTAAAAAAAATTCGAACAAAATCTGAAGCAATGCATACGAAAAAAAGCCGAAGAATTGTCATTTGTAAGGGAAATTTAGGTATTATTAAGTATGTGCTCTTTCAATGAGCGAAATCAAGCATATTGTCCTTGCGAATGCTTGTTGTGACTACATAATTATTATCCTATAGATTGAGCTACTGTAGGCTCCCCGAAGATGTTGGAAAATTGCCCCGACAAGGAGGGGGCCCTTCCCTCTTAACATCACCCACTGTATCTCCCTTTTACAACTTTTCATTAAAAAAAAGTAAGCGCTTCTTCCAGCAACACATTTTTAACAGCAAAATGTTGATCATTCTTGATTAGTCAGTTCGTTAAAAGAATCCGTAGTTTTTTGAAAATCGCCAATATTTCCTTGCTCAATAATGTTGCAGTTTATTTATCTTCTTATATGTATTGTACAAACCACACCGATTCCCCTCTTCCTTATTTTAATTAAATTCGGCATGGCATAAAAGAAATATTAATGTACGAAATTTTCATATGTTTTGCATGTTAGGTGTACCTGTTCAACATCTATTAGATATCGTAACATTAGGTCCAGTCAATGATGAAATCTTGACCTCCTCCAAAATTTCCGATAGCTTCTCGTTCGATCACTTTTGTAATTTTAATGATTTTAGTTCACATATCACATGATTTTTATCTCAATGCACAGAATTTAGTTGCGTCTGATATATATTTGTTAGAAAAAAGCTTCTATTTTGAAGAACTCTATTTCAAAGTACCATTTTTAGTGAAATTTGGAGAAGTTTTCATTGCAATTACCATTGATTTTTTACACCCCTGGGAAGTCCTAAGCTTTACCCCTGAAAATATATTTACTTGACAAAAATTGGGAAATGAATCTCCTTCTTTCTTACGAATACTATTTCCATGTAATACGAAGAGTAATCCCACCCGGTGTTCTTTCTAAAAATGGCAAGAAATTTACTGATTTTCCAACGTTTTTGAACAAAAATAGAATGTGGGTTGAGACGAAAATTCATGATGCTACGGTAGCCATGAATTCCATCTTGATTTCAGAGCTAAACATCACACGGTGCGCAATCACTAAGAACAACATGTGACTCGTAAATAAAGCATCAGGAATCTTTCACGAACCATGCCCAATGTTTATGATTAGTGAATTTCCTCTTCGTTCTTGTAAATTAATTCGATTTTAACAAAGAGACAAAATGAAACTGATATAATTATGCAAAGACCGGGGTAATTCTGATTGTGCGTGATGTTCCGCATAAGCATTGGAGTAGGGAAAACAAGCCTTCCAGCGAGCCACAACTGGAAAAAAAGGCCGTAGCCGGCTCGACTTGAACCAATAGGTTGGAAACTGGGCCGTATAACTCCATCTAACTAACTAAATAACTAACTGATTGTTGACCCCCTTCTTCACCCTCGCCTCACTGGGCCTATTCCAAAGTCAAGTACAGTGATTTGACACTCATCATGGTTCTGTCTACTCATAAAGGTATCAATCAAATTGAAAAACTCTGCTTTTCAGTTTATAAGTGCTATTTTACTAATATTCAGAGGTCAGGAGTTAGCACCACCTTTGAAATTCGTTTTGATAGTTAAATCAGGGGAATAAATGTAGAAAAATTAATTCTTTAACATAGTGAAAAATGTCACTTGGTGGCATTTTAAACATTTTTCTAGTTTCAAGAACACCTTGACTTTAAGTAATTAAAATGCAGACTTAGGGAAAATAATTTGAATGAAGCTTTGCAGTGCTTAGTTCTAATTTACAAGGCAAAATGGAATAAACTGTTTTCATAAAATTTAGACACAAATTTTAATTTTCTTCCTTCTTTTGATTCAAACTTTATTAAATGATACCACGCGTCGCTAGGACGGGGAGTGCCAGGATGTTTTCGACACTGCAGACGAAGGGCCCAACTTGCTCTCCGACGGACTGTCCAGGTACGGGACACTAATCTGAATGCCTTATGAAGACGACTAACTGCTAACGATAAAGAGACTATCATGGAAAAGCGTACTGTTTGAGGATCGAAAATGAAAGAAGGCTTGTTTTACCCCCTCCCCCCCCACCCAAAAAAAAAAAAAAAGAACATTTAAGATGTTATTAAAGGAATTTCAAATAAAATCTAAATTACGGAAATAAAGCTAAACAGTTGCCATTTTAAGGGGAACTTAAGGTATTTGTATAAGGATACACTATTTTTATGAGCAAAAATAAGCAGATGTTCTGCGCGCCTTGATGGTTTTTGTGATTGTAATATATCCCATAGGTTAAGTTAGGCTCCGACGGGGAGGAAAGGAGGACCCTTCCCTATATGGCTTCACCCTTGTTTCTCTTTTCTGCGACTTCTCAAATTGAATTAACGCTTCGACCAATTTGTCAGTTCGGTAACATATTTGTCGGTTCGGTAAAAGTTTCCGTAGTTTTTCAAAAATCACCAATATTTCCCTGCTCAATCGTGTTGCAGTTTATTTATGTTCTTATATCTATTGCGCAACTCATTTCGATTCTCCTTTTCTTATTTCAAGTATTTTTGGCATGACGGAAAGGAAGAATTTATGTTCAAAATTTACCAGTGTTTTGCATGTTAGGTCTACTTGTTCAATATATATTAGCAATCGTAACATTAGGTCCAGTCAATGACAAAGTCTTAGCCTCTTTCAAAATTTCATGTAGTTTCTCGTACGATCACCTACATAATTTAGATGAGATATTCAACAAGTCGCATGATTTCTAACTCAATGCACCGAATTAAATTGCGTCTGATATTTATTTGTCAGAATATAGATTTTATTTTTAAGAACTAATTTTAAAACAAGATTTTAAGTAAAATTTTAAAAAGTTTTTATGCTATCTGCCTGTGACTTTTCATACATCCCGGGGAAGTCTCAAGCTTTACCCCTGAAAGCATATTTACTTGATAAAAATTGGGAAATAAATTTCCCTATTTCTTACGAATACTGTTTCCATGTAATACTAAGAGAAATCCTACCTGGTGTTTATTCTAAAAATGTTAAAAATGCACGGATTTGGGGGAATTTTTTGAACAAAAATAGCATGTGCTCTATCACGAAAATTCATAATGCTACGGTAGCCATGAATTCCATCTTGGTTTTAAAGCTAAAGATTACATGGTACGCATACGCAATAAGAGACAGCATATGACTCGCAAAATAACCATCGGATTTTTTTTTTTCACGAACCATACCGAATGATTTTGATAAATGAAAATTTAAATTTGATTTCAACAAAATGATGTTGTTGTGTGGCTTAAAAAAAAAACACGATGGTACGGTAGTCAAATTCAGTTTAATTTTTAGTGTTCAAATTGCTATGCGTGTACTTGAAGTGGGACAACTTGAAATAGCTAGCAGGATGATATTAGTTAGTTAGATGTAGTTTTACGGCCCAGTTTCCAACCTATTGGTCCAAGTCGAGCCACCAACGGCCTTTTTTTTCCAGTTGTGGCTCACTGACTTGCTTCCCCCAACTCCGTGAGCTAGCAGGATGAAAGTGGCTTTGTTAAATCACGCAATCGTTTGAAATCCTGTCACAAAGATTCTTACGAGAAAACTGCGACAGTGAACGCATAAAGGGTATAGGTAGTGAATATTCAGTTTGAAACATAATTAAATAATTTTTTATCTTTTAGGGGGCACTTGTCCGGTTGTCCCTGCTTTCCGTCGTTGCTTGATTGTACCCACCCCTTTCCGAGTCCATCCTGTCCCTCCTACCTAATCCAGTCAGTTAATCAATCGTTTACTGGTACTGTCTATGCAAATATTGGGTAGAGCATTGATAGTTTTAAGTACCGTGCCTTAGTAGAAAGCATTTCATTACAATGTGTATACATATTAAGGGGTTTTTGGGGCGGGGGCGGGGGGGGGGGGATTGGTGAAATTTTCTCAGTTAAACTCTTCCTGACAACTGTACTGAATGCACCTGCAAGCATTTTGAAAAATGTGAAATCAATGGTTTGATGGAACGAGGGTGGTAACATGGCAGTAACAATAGACCTATTTCCAAATAGCAATTGCAATGAATTGTAGAATAGAGTGTGCATCAATTTTCGCCACAGTAAAATGCCATTGACAAAAATGACAAACACCAAAACTCTATCCCACAATCCTTTGTAACTGCTATTTGGAAATAGGTCTATGTAGGGACCGTAACATACTCGGTGCCAGAGGAGTGTTTAGGAAGTTTGGTTTAATTTTGAGCTGAAAAAAATATGTACGCTTGATTTCACGATGTAATCAGTATAAGATATAAGCCATTCCACTTCCCCAAGCCCATTTGGGCATTTTACTTATTCAGTCCTGAGCACATAATTTTTTTAAAATGTTATATTTGTAATATCAGAGGGCGTTTCCTGTGAAATACTCAAGACAGAATCAATCCTACTTGTTTACCGTGACAAATTCAAATCTGTGCTGATTTTTTTGCCTTGAACCCAAAGTGTCACCAGCACCGCGGGCAGTTGCATCACAAAGGTTTTTGCAAACTGACTGGGATAACCTATGTTCAGCCAAAGTTTTTGGTAATGTTTTTCAATCGAAGGTATGTGGGCACTTTGTGAATAGTATTCAGTGCCAACATCAAGGACTAGACTTGACAATGTGACCAAATTAACATCTCTGGATTTACCAGAAATGGCACTTCTCAGACGTTAGCGGTTACATCTAATCATTTAAGATCACATTGTGATGCAAAATTAATGCAAAATCAATGATTTTTGGGGAAAACTTATTAATCCTTCATCCATGGCAGAAACATCTACATACTGACCAATATGGAGGGGTACTTTGCTAGGAATTGGTATATGGTATGTCAGTTGTGTGTTGGGAGTGTTTTATTAATTAAAGGACAGCAGTCCCCCACCTTGAAGTAGTATAGTAGACTGTCCTGTTCCATGATTGGCTCTTGAGAGTCATGTGACAATATTTTTTTCTTCAACATTGAAAGATACTAGTAGTAAATGCTTGGTTTACCTTGAATATTGCAATATTTAAGTTTTCTTAATTTAATTTAAATATTATGAAAGATACTTGGAAGAGAAATAAGAAGAAAACAGAGATTTAGTTGTTGCTTCAAAATAGGTATACATGTAGGGCAATACTGCCATTGTCATTTAAATTTGTGCTCTCAATTGGGCTTTGCTTCTCAACCAAAGCAGGTACTCATTTATCACCCCTAGTGTTTGCACCGGGTACCTGACCGACCTTCTTGCAACCCGGGTAGAAAATTATTTCCCGGGTAGCATTTTTTTCTATTATTTCTTTTTGATCTTTGCCAAATAACATGGTTATTAAAAGTAACAAATGTATTGACCCGCATCTCATTCCTAATTATTTGGAATGAAGCTGCTTAACTTGTTTGTTTCCGTAAAGTGCTTTTGTTAAATTGCACTTTTCCAGAAACAATTCCCGCGATGTGTGTTTCTAACATCCGCTCCTATACCATTTCACGAAACAGCATAGGCCTACGTACTATACTGTGCATAGCATTGCCTAGCCCGCAGGATGGACGAAAGATTTCAAGGTTTACGATCGGGTGCCCGGGTACCCGGCAGGTAATACAGTTCGGGTACCCGGGTACGAATTTCCTACCCGGTGCAAACACTGATCACCCCTAACCTTTTCAGAACCAGTGCACTCCCTCGATTGCGCTCAGAATTCACTATATGAATGCATACTAGGCAAGCCATTTTAGAAACCACAGAAGAATACAGTATACCTACAGTGTTCCCTGCCTGTCCGATATAAGGCAAAATTGGTGAGCTTAATTGCACTTTGTTTGAAATCCTACTTGAAATTAATGGTATTTTCCTTTTTATTCTACCTCACACTTTATAGCACATTCATGCTGGTGAGCCACTAAGTTCTATCTAACTAATTAATACTCCAGAAACAAAGACTAGCTCTCGAGGGTGGAGAATGGGGGGTAGGAGATACAGCTGTAAGTTTTTAAAGTGGCAATTGTTGTTGAGAAAATTACAGACTACCAAATTTAACACTGTACAAGAAAAAAAAACAACATGAAAAGCTATTGTAAGTTTGTGAATTCACAACAGTTACACAGGCAAGTTTGTATTTACATTATGAATATTCAGTGTTGAAATTAAAATCATAAAAAATATGCATAGTTTACATTATATACATGGAGAAGGGGAAATCAGAGAAAAAGACAATAAATAAATTTCACCTTTTCATATTATATAGTACATAATAGAGCCTTCTTTTAATTGTTCAGATACCAGTCTAGAATCGCCAAATTTCAAACGAATGACATAGAATAACTGCAGTACAATATTTGCAGCAAAAGGAGGTGTCATGATTTTTGGTGCAAAGAATTATAATTTGCATAATTAAACTGTGTAATCCGCAGTGTTGTAACAAGTCACGACTCCAGTCACTCTCTCTCAAAATGATAGTGACTCGAGAGAATTCAGGAGTAATTTTCCCATTGAAATAGTACAGTGACTCGAGTCAATGACTCGACTCAAGTCACTTAAAAGTTTGAAAACTGGTGACTGGAGTCACACTAATCCAGTGACTCGATTACAACACTGGCAATCCCAAAGCCTAAAACTAATTTGTTAACCTGAAATTTTTGTTTGTCTTAAACTGAAAAATACAGCTGTAGATATTATGGCACAAAAGAGTATTTTTTCCTCTTAATTAGCTTGTTTGTATTTATCAATGGAAGAAACCAGATGGTGTAATGGTCTAATTAGCATCCCCCTAAAATGAATTTGGCAGCTGCACAAATTTTTAAATGAACTAATTAAAAAACATTGTTTAAAGTTTTATTTCCAGAATGCCGGATTTTGTGACAAGAAAACAAAGCTTAACTTTACAAATGCTGTAGTGAAAACAATAAACACAGAATGAAGCATTTTACTACCATCGGAACATAGGTGATGATAAT
Organism: Holothuria scabra; assembly: GCA_037179385.1. Classification (NCBI taxonomy): domain Eukaryota; kingdom Metazoa; phylum Echinodermata; class Holothuroidea; order Aspidochirotida; family Holothuriidae; genus Holothuria; species Holothuria scabra. Next base: position 18,124,603 of record CM074201.1, read on the forward strand.
GGAAGGAATGTTGGGTGAGGCAAAAGGAGGGCTAGGACTGGGACCTGAATATTATGATACTAAATGCTCATGGACCCAGGACAAAGGTTGGGGTACCATTGGGTTCCAGTACAACTGGGAGGGGAACTTAGAAGGGAAGGGTAAAGGGGAAAAAATTGGTTCATTGGAATAAGGAAGTTGCCACTTAGCACGCTTTTGACACACTTCCCTAGATGCATACTCATATCCACTTTAAAGAGGTTAGGTTTGCTACATTAAATATTGAAAGCTTTTTCATGTTTATCGATATTGAAGTTGAAATGTAGTCACCCAAACTTTTATTGGTATAAAGTCGACTGTCGTGTTTCATGATTGGCTCTTGAGAATCATGTGACAATACTTTTTGAATAGGCAATACCGAATTCCTAAAATATTATAAAAGATACTTTGAAGAAAAGCAGTAAGAAAACTGTGAGATTTAGCTTATACTTCAAAATAAGTTTGGGGGAACGTGGGGGGAGGGGGGGGCGGGGGGTTTCCCTTTGAATATGATCATCATAGGTGCTTTTCTCAATGCTAGAAATGAAAAGTTTCTCCCTCCTGTATTGTCGATCCCTTAAATATAAACTTTAAAATTAATTTCAGAAACTGGAATTGCACCTCTTTAATGTCCCTCTGGAATGTTTATTTAACTAAGTAAATATGGATCAAGAACTGGGGTTGGGTAGGGGCTAAAAACATAAGTAAAGGCTGAAATCACACAGGACCAATCATGGTACACCTTTAATGCCAGAGAAGAGTCCACTTATGGTGAAACATAATCACTCCCCGATGATGTTCACTAAGGGCAAGAGCAGTCACCCCAACTTGAAGTAGTGTAGTAGACTGTCCTGTTCCATGATTGGCTCTTGGGAGTCATGTGACAATATTTTTTTTTCTCCTCAAATAAATGCAAAATTATTAACTGCTCATTTACCTTAATTTGGAGTCCTAAAATATTATCAAAGTTACTTTGAAGAGAAATTAGAAGAAAATTGTAAGAAACAGCTGTTCCTTCAAATTTATGTTAGCATGACTGCTCTTGCCCTTTAAAATATCGGTGGGTGACAGGTAACCAGCCTCTGTAAATACCCAAAATTGTGCCCATGATATAGATGTTAAAGGATAGGTAAAAATGTCAATTTTGACGAAATCGCTCTTTTCCCTTTGACAGAACTGTCAGTAAAATGATAAAAGTGATCCATATAGGCCATGTAAACCCTCTCTTGGCAGCAGGGTAATTTGTCCAACAGCATTTGAAAGTAAAAGCCCACATATATTTCCTACTACCCTGCTTTAATACAAAGTTAAGTCTCTTATGGGCATAGAAGTAATGTACTTTGATGAAATATATCCCAAGGCCTTGGGAAGCCCTTCAGAGTTTTTAAAGGAAAAGTACCTATGGGTAAGAGTGGTAAAATTCAGTTTGGATATAATTAAGGCACTATAATCATCTTACATATTCACACATTGGAAAATTTAACAGACACATCTAAGATACTCTGTAAGGCTTTAATGGAGTTCAATTCAAGACAAAAGACTATCCATAAATCCAGTGTTTTAGTACCCTTATTAAATCATTGAAAAACTTATCTACAACAAAACTGAACATATCACTTTGACAAAACTCTAAGTGTTCTAATTCTTACAACCAACTCATGTTTATTCAAACATTAAATGTTTCAAACAGGCAAGTTTAACTCATCTTCATTTTTCAATGTAAATTATCAGCACACTGTTCCTGCCAAGCTTTGTACCATTAGGCCTATACAATAATAGTTGGGAGTCCACAGCCGACCCAACTCATAGGCAGGACAAGGAACATTACACAGTGAATGTCGAAAAACCAATGTTTAGGCTGGCACACTGTATATGGTGTATCTATCACTTCTTCATGTCATATTGTTGAGTGAGCAAATGGCCTCCATATTTTTTTGCAGGACCAACTAATATTTTTTTTTCCATTTTCTTCATGTAACTGTACGTTTAAAAACCCCTTTCTCAGAGTCTCCTCAACTCTGAGGTGTGAAGCAGAAGGACAAAAGCCACGTTGCTTCCAAAGAAAATTAGTTCTCCAAGGGAGCTGTGTTCCCAAAATAACAACAAGAATGGTCTTGAAACTTAAAAAAAGAAATTGGACAAAGGGCAAAAAGGTCAAGAATGTATCACCAAAACTGCACCTTCATCAGTCCAACTATTTTGCCCTCTATTCTTTGTTTTAAGTCACTCGTAAAATAATCACAAATGCTCCTTAAAAATATTCTTTAGAAGTTACCATGACAACAAAAGTATAATAATTAAAAATGACCATCAAACAGTTATGACTTCTCAAAGACAGTTGTCATATTTTGGTACCATAACTGTAATTTTTATGTTCAATGTGATTAGAAAGATACACCACTTTAAAAAGCATGAAATTCACATAAAATATCAAAAAAGAGGGGAGTAAAATGATGTCCTTTTGATTCTCCAAGAATACCCTGTCAGATGAATAATCATAACTGGTTCAAACAACCTTTCCATGTACCACTAGCTTTCACATTTGTAACGTCCCCAAATTGAACTAAAAGTGTAAAATCATCACACACACCATAACACTCGATGAAAACAATTAAAAAAAACAAAAAACAAAAATTGGCAGACAGATTCAAACAACTTTACAAGCACCTCAAATTTTAAGACAGAAATGTAAAAGATTTAGTGCACAGCTTACAAAACAACACATAGAAAAGCTGAGCTTTGGACCCATTTTGAATATAAAATTCTCAAATTCTTACTACCCCTGCTCCTTACTTCCCCCTACTGCTTTAAACCCCTACAGTACCCCTCACCCAAGAAATCACTACCAGCAGGTGTCACTCACCCAGAATTCTTGGGTGATGATAAGCAAGTGTTCAGTGTAACATGTAACAGGACGCAGGGTGAGCTCCAAATCACACTCGAATAACCTTCCTGTTTGTGATAATCAAAATATGGATCTTCTTGGGACCTTCTGTTTTTGGTTAACTGTCCATGGCAACTTCTCTTCTCTGCAAATTACTTATTCCCTAGGTTTGCTGGCTTTCTGTTATGTTGGTTCCTCATCTAATTTTAAGCAGTCTACTAAGAAGTCTGTCATTGCCTGGTAGAGATTTTCCTCTACATCTGATTCAAGTAAGTTGTTACCTTTGTCAGTATAAAACTAAAGAAAAGAAAGACAGGATGAAAAATCATAAAATAAAAATAGATAGCAACCTTAAAATCAAATGCTATTCTCGTCCAGACCAATTATCGCTTGCTGTAAAATTCATTACATCTCATTTTAAGGCATTAGTTAACTTTAGCTATTTAATTCAGCTTTCCCCCACTTTTATACATAATTGAATTTGAATCCCCCAACCCCCCCTCCAAAAAAAATAATGATGTCCTCAGTTCCCCCCCCCCACCCCCAGATCTTCCAATTGTTAGTGGTCAAGAGGCCATAAAATGCAGCCTGACAGGGAACTATATGGCAGGCAACCCAAACTAAGACTGTCATGCATCCAAATGCCAGTTGAAAAAGGCAAGATAGCAGGGCAAAGGTTTTAGAAAAGAAATTTCCTGGATATTTCTGGCATGTTTTTTATATGTATTCTCTTTATATTCCAACAATTTTGCTCAAATTCCCGGAGTGTTCCCTGACTGAACAGTCAGCAACATTCATCTTTCACAAGTTTAAATTACCAGAAGCCTTCAATAGACATATATACACCTCGTTTAAAGGGGCTCATTGAGTTGATGAGGATAACTTAATGAGAATGTTAAAGGATCATTACCACATGTTAATGCTCAAATAGTTAACGGAGTAAGTCAAGGATCATATCCAATAGTAACGGGAAAAAAAAATTTTGAATTTTGTGCTGTCCTCACTTGTAACAGTGTTGTGCGTAATTTGAAAAGGTGTCCAGTCTCAAATTGTTGAAAACTGAATTGAGCTGTTGAGAATTCACTCATAAAACAGTTATTTGTATGTAGGATATGGGGGATTGTCTAATTTTGACCATTTGTCATTGGTATGTGAAGAAAACTTAACAGATTTGGAAAAAATTGTTGAATTTCATGAACCAACTCAATGAGTCACTTTAATACATAGCTATAATATGGCATACAAAATTATTGCCTTTCTTCTCAGTTATCTTAAAACCTACAGTGTAGCTTGCAACCTTGATCAGGGACATAAAAATCTAGCATAACCCATTGATCCAATGGTATGGGGTCCTTTCACTAATTTTATGTTAGGTTTTATCATTCACTTGATAAATTGACTCTCATAATAAAATATCTCTGTCTGCTCTTGGCCATTCCTAAATGGAAAATGCCATGTTTTGAAAGACATCTGTTTCACCGTACACAAAAGATAAAATTGTCCAGATTGATAAAGATTTGAAGACCTGTCTTGTAGATATTTTACTGGTAGGGAGGCATACAGGATAAATGAAGTCTTTCTTACTAAAAATTTTAGCCTTTATTTTAAAACCATAAAATCACAAAAAGCTAGCCAAAGTTTTTACAGCCATGTATAAATTTAAACTCTGCATTATCAAAGTGACAATTTCTAGAGAGTCATTGCTGCACTTAACTTTTTCTTCGTCTTGGGTGGTTATGATATTATATTTTCTACACAGGTCTAGTTTTCAAGCTTACAAAAACTCTCTCCACACCTTTTTGCTTCAGTGAAAGAAGGTCAACAAAGACCAGATAAAAAGTTGCTCTACTGCTTGCTTTCAAACGTTGCAAACAGTGGCACATCCGACCCACATTATCTACCTTTGTTTACATCTTCTGCTTTTGCTGCCTCTTTTCAAGCTTGTGGTTTCTTGGAACCTGCTTGAGTGAGGTCAGCAAGTAGTTGGGTGAAATTTGATTACCCCACCAAACCTCCCTTCTGATGGGGACTCGGGTGAAATATGTACTAGGGTAAGAAATTTGTCATGTATGTAGGGCGTGCACTTGATTGACAAGCTTTCTGGGTTTTAGTTGTTTTCCTTTCACTTCTTACCTACCTTCATGTGAAATTGTCATTTTACTAGAAGTGAAGAAACAAGCAAATGAAATGAATATAACAAATATTTGTGGGCATATTTTAATTTATCCTTTTCCAACCACTGCCAGAAAACATAGAGAGAGAGAGAGAGATGGCAACTCAAAGCCAAAGTCACACGAAGTAGTGACAACAATTTTAGCATAAAATTTGTAAGCATACAATAATGCAGTGGTCACATTAACCCTTTACTGTTGTTTGGGTCCTTTCGGACCCAGACGGAGAGCGCGGCTGTCAGCCACCTTTACTGTTTCACGCTGAGCTCGAAACTGCGAGTAGCTACCCGAAAATTCAGCCACAACAATGAGAGAGAGAGACAATAGTTTCAAGTCACAGGGTCAACAGCCTACAGATGCTGATGCGAAGCGTGCTACGTCTGCTTTTCCGCCCACTCCTGAGGCACGCAAATTTGCCCCGATTGGAGCACAACGGTAAAGGGTTAATGTTCACAGAATCTAGTATGACTTACCACTACATTGAAACTGCAAGTTTTTCATATGCAAAAATCATTATCATACCAAATTTTTCATCTTTCATGGAATTTGGAAACGAATGAGGCTTAGAATAATGATCCCCCTCCCCACCCCCACCCCTTTAATATTTTTGTGTCCCCTACCTGCAATATTTTGTGTATCTCCTGAATCAGCACTACAAACCTGGTAGTTCATGTTGCTGATGGCACCCTTAGTTTGCAATGGGCACAGCAAAATGTTAACAAATTCTGCAATAGGAACAATGATGAATTTCCTTTTGCAACAGGGCAATAATTAAGGATCTAGATATGGTTCATGAGCTGTAAAATGTATTGTAGCACCTTCAAATGATAGCATATGTTACAAATATTATTTAGCTGTGACAAGAAAATACATTTCAATATTCTGAGAGTAACTTACCAAACTTCGAAACTGAATATGTTGATCAGAGAGAGCTTTAACTAGGTTGGCTGAATTCTGGAAGTGTACTGCTTCTGTAACGACAAAATAAAAAAGGACATTTGAATAAAAAAAACTTGTTCTCTTGTTAAAACAAACTTGGTACTACAAAAGGGTAAAATTAGGTGCCACATGAGGGGGAACTTACCGGCCCCATAATACTGTCTCATCCCTCCTTTCCCCACTAACAAAATCAAAGTAATGTCGCTGACATATTTAATTGGTATAAAGCAATAACTTCTTTTCACCACTTTGCACTCTCTCCCTCTTTTTCGGAACCCCTGCTTTAAGCGCAGCATTTGCTTGTTCTTAACTTTAATTGCAGCAGCCCAATAACCACTTTCACTTTGGATCTCCTTGAAGAGGCAGAGGCATGTGGGGGGGGGGGGAGGGGGTTGGGAAATGTAATGTGCTGGGTAAGGGTAATGTGTGGGAAGGGTAGTGTGGGGTACAGGTAGGGTATGTGGGGCTAGAGTGCGGTAGGATGGGTGACAACTAATGAGGGATCTAGTAGGGTGTGATATCGGACAGGTATTCATGATCAAGTGTGTTTTTTCTTTGTTTTGATATCGCTGTCCTCATGTAATTTTTCAGTTTGTACTATCCTACTGTAGTTCTTTTTTTTTTTTTTCTTTTCTCTTTCTTGGGAGCACCCTACTCGACAAAACCTATGGGCTTCCCTTCACAATATTTTCATATCACATAATATTCTACTTTTATTTCTGTATATTGTACCAATCGGTATCAAATATTGGAAAAACAAATAAATGAAATTGAGCAGAGGTTCAGAGGGGAAGAAATGACAGCAGAAAGCAGGTGAAAAATAAGATTTCTTGTTCATCAACTTAAAAGAAAAAAACTGAATGCAAAACAATCTTGCATGGGCACTTTTCAGGAAAGGTACAGTACAGACAGAATTTTGCTCATAAATACTTATATATTAAATGTTAATATTAGAGATGGGACACTTAAAATACATTAGAGTTCAGTGACTTGCTTTTTGATTTTGTTGTTTTGCTAGCATGATCACCACATAACACCACAACAACAAATTTTCCCTTTTTTTCATTAAAAATCATTATAAATATCACAAAATGGTATACCACAACCGATTGTGTTTCGTTAGTGAAATGTACCATAAAGCAATTAAGATCATTCAAGTTTTACTGTCCTTAATAGACTTAAACTTTCAGATGCATATTGGAAGGTGATCTTGCATCCAAATTAATTTCAATCACACTAATGTCTGGAAGGTCATACGATTAATAAGTTTTTATATGTATACAATTCATTTCATAAAAAATGCAGCCTATGTGATAAGAGAGACAGAGTAGCATGGATGTGGAGAGGACAATGACCTAGGTCCTTGGATTACAAGGTTCCCAAGTGGTGGTACGGAGTTTTTTGGCAATGCAAACATTTTTATTAGAAAATTCAGGGGGAAGGAGAGGGCTGTATGCTTTGTCATGCACACCTGTGGCTTCAGACTTGCCTCCCTCCCTTGGAATCATTTTTGATTGAAGTAAGGTGTGGTGAATTGCTGTGCTAATGAAAACCCTGACTAGCTGCAATAGCAGGGTAAAATGATAACTCGAATTTTGCAGACAAAAACACTCAAATTTTGCTGACAAAAACATGTTGCAGCTGTTTTAAGATTTGTAAATCTAGCAAACATGACACTAGAAGCAAATAGCAAGTTTTCGGCCATCTCAAGCTGGCCACTAATAATCCAGAATCTATCAGAGAACTTCCTGTTCAGGTATCTTGAGATCAATGAAGTTAAAGGTATTTGCCCCCTCCAAAGACTATTTGCTCAATAGAACAGCAAGGTTGGTTAAAATGGGGTTAACTGCGGCAATAAGAGAGACAAGTTTCACCCGAGAAGACGCCTTTTTCTCGTGTAACAATTTGGCTAAAACGTCCTATTTAATTCTAGCAGCATGAAAGCTGTTACACATTTGCATGAGACTTGTAAAATCGGTTTACTTACTGTCGGCCATCCCATGTGCCACAAAGAAGGTATTGTTGCGAAATTGTGAAGCATATCGAGAAACATTGGCCATCTGTGGAAAATAATAAATATCACCATTATAGGAAAAAATATCATGTGTCAATGAAAGGTACATATTGATTACTACCTCCAGGATCACTTCTAGTAACTAAAGGGAAAGAATGGATATAAAAATCATATAACGTCAAATAGTCCGTACTCAAATCACCTACAACTAAACAGTTTAAAACCCGACCTTTGTGAAGTGAGTTTGGTTTTACTTGATGTTATAATTAGCACCCACAGTTTATCTCCACTCCAATAGCTTATTGGATTTTATCAAAATTCTATTGTTTGAGGGTCTGAATGGCTATAAACTGTAAGTCTCATCATCAAGCAGAACCCGACTAGCCACCCAAATGTTCTCTCTAGACTGTTAGTGGTAGTTGATTTTGGGTAAGGGCTTCTTCACATAATGTATGGTTGCATGAGATCTACAGCTTATACGGAGTTGCACTTTAGGAAGGAGGCTTCAACTGATTTTCAAGCATGTCAAACAGGCCTCTAACTCTTGCCAGTTTTGAGTTGGCCAAAACATAATGAAGATGGCCAAATTTACGATTGATGATCTCATAGACCTCCAAATTAATAGACCTGAGTAAAGTAAGGGCCTTCTATCACTTTTCTAGGCCTTTCCCAGAATGTGAAGGTCCAAATTGCAGATTCTGGTAGGCTAACTTTGTCAACAGTTAGTGTACAACAAGATGCCCTAAATCCTTTCCTTTTAGAGGGCATGGCAATGAAATTTTTGGCTTGGCCTAAAGGCCACTAAAGCAAAGTGTAAAATAACAGAACAATCATGTACATACAACTAAATACATACAGTACATACTTCCAGTCTAAGTAACAAGGATAATCTAGAAAAAGATTGAAAATATTTTTGATTGAAAAGATTTATACCATCAATTCAACAAATCTCACCTTATATCCTTGTAAGTTATCTGTTGCAGTTGGCATACCCATGAATTTTTCGGTAAAAATGGCATCTGTAGGTCATAAAAAATATAATAACATTCATGAAACTACCAAAAAAATATGTTGCATCATGTTTCATTCAACAATGAAATCCTTAACACAGACTTTGAAAGGTACTTGAAAAGCAGTCACCTGAAACTTCATGGCAAAATATTAACCTTTAAGGATATCCGTCATGACTACCCCAGTTTTTGGGGAAAAACTGTGGTTCCCAATTACAGTACCTGGCCACTGGTTCATTACTCCAAGTAGCAGCTTCAATTAACAACAGCTTAATAGTTACCATGCAATTCTTGTTCAATAAAAAGCCCACCTGTCAGGGGCTCAAATAAGTGCTGGCAAAAATGGGACCAACTAATTCTTGGTGTATGGAAGGGTTACATTTCCCTTTCAGTTTTATCTGAGATAAATTGCTATCAAATGTCAACCTTCACGGCTATTATCAAATGCTTGAATGGGCATCTAAATGGTATTGATAACAGTTCTTGAAAAGATTAAGGATAAATTTTCTGAGATCTTATGTTGAAGCAACAGCTAATTCTCATAAACATCTCATGATTTCTTGATCCATGTACCTTTCTAAATTTCAACACCTGCAAATCTAAGGTAAAGCAATCAATTACACCACACAAGCTTCATACATAATGCAGTAAGAATATTATTGTCACATGATTCTCATGAGCCATTCATGGACTCGGAATTGGATAAACTATATAGACCATTACAGTTTGGCCAGACTGCTCTTTCCTTTAAGCACTGCAAGAATCTGTAAAAGATATCTGCATTTAGTTGTCAGCTTGGAAATTCTGGACACTTAATTAAACCCAGCATAATTCATGACCCAAGAAAATTCCAATTCTCCCAACCTACTTACTTCTAGTCCCTCCCATAACTGTTTAAAAACCTGAAGAAGACACAATCCTAGTTTATTACTCCAGGTCATACCCTGGTGAGTGTGAGTATATTTACAATATCTAATCAGAACACTCTCAGCACATGCTGTGAGATGCTGTGTAGTATGAGCTCCTGCACTGTGCATTTTTTGAAATAAATGTCAATCAAGAAGCTGTGCCAATTGAGAATTTCTATAGATTACCAGTAAAATTGTAGTCTGGGGGTGATGAATGACTGCTTTTAAAGTTTTTAAAAGAAAACATCATAACAATTTACTTGTGAAAGTATAAGAGGGTTCTGTAAGAAGTTTGCAAATTTTTTAACAAGAAGCTCCCCCTTGTGAGAAATAATATTTCAGTGTTGACATGGAGTGTTAGACATGAAGAGGTAGAAGCCGCTCTCTCTCAAAAAAATAAGTTTTCATTCTGTCTGTTAGTAAGCACAGTTGATAGCACAATTTGTACAATGATTACTATCCAATTTGTGCAATAACCTACAATAACTCTTACATTAGGAACTTATGACTCTGATCACAAAGACTTAAGCAGTTCCTTTTTATCTGTAACATAGCATAGTTATTGACCTGGGGCCCGTTCCACAAAGAGTTACGCACAATCTTACGTATGATTTACTGTTGACTTAAGTATGGGGAATCAAACTTAAGATTGTGCGTAAGTCTTTGTGGAATGGGCCCCTGGTTATTACATGATCATTGTACCTCATATAAAAGAAATAGTAGCATTTTCAATTCATCGACAAGATTGCAGCTGCATGTACAATGGGAACCAGGAGGAAGGAGGGGGGGGCACCTCTGAAAATATAGTTGGGGAAACAACCAATGGGAGAAAATCACCCTGAAGCAGTCTAAATGAGTCCAGCCACAATGTGATTTAAAACATGCTTCAAATATAGCACCATTTTGCATCTCTGCCCTCTTGCAAAAGCAAATATTTTTTTAAAAGAGGATGAGGGTACCTCCCCTCCAACAGCAGAGAATCACACCTAACATTCTCTCTATTTTTTTAAAGATGACTAACTTCATCTTGGTCATAAGAAGGGACCATTTTCCATCTCAGCCTTTTTCAAAAAGTAAAGATTTTTCTCCACCTTGTTAGCTGGGAGAACTTAAGCATCCCTCCCCAACCACCCTGTCTCACAATTCCTCAGCAAGCCATTGCATGATTCCCCGTGGATACTGCAATGACAACGTTTCCACAAGTTAAGAATGGAAATTAACTCACCATAATATCTCCAATCAGTTATAGGTGATAATGCAATACTGCAGTTGAAAAATGAGCTCTTAGCATATGCCATGCTAGCGAGGAATCCACCATACCCCTTTTTTGCAGGAAGGAGATAAAAGAAAATGCAAATTAAAGTATGAAGCAACTAAATAACATTTCTTGACTACCATTTTGCCTGCCCAATTTATTTTGAGGATTGTTTCATATGATCAAATTTAGTGAGGAAATGACACCACAAGATCAATTAAGAATGGAATATCAAGTTGGTGAACCATATGTTCAAACAAATATACCCAGGAGAAAATTCCTGTTGAAACCTGTTGAATAGGTTTTAACAGGTACAACAGGTAATTGGAACAAAATCAACCGGTTTTTAACAGGTTATTAACAGGTACCAACAGGTACCTGTTCGCTTTTTCCGTGTTACCTGTTGACGCCTGTTGACTTTCATCACTCCAACAGGTAATTGGAACATTGCCTGTTCATACCTGTTAAAACCTGTTCAAACCTGTTAGAATTACAACAGGTCTCAACAGGAATTTTTCTCCTGGGTATGCTGTTTTAAAGGAAAAAAATTGGGGTCCACAACTTAGCATAGAGATATCTCGTCCATATATTTACGGCATTCTGTTTCCACAAATTTCTGATAGATTTGGTATAGTTTGAAACAAACCTGATGCTTTTCATCAGAAATAACGCTAGCATGAAATTTGGACAAATTCCTTTGTTCAGAGATTGACTTGAAAGCCTGACCTTTGTAAATTCTTGCGGTTTACATGGTCAGAGTGTATGTTACTGCGCTTGATAGAGTTGACCTAAAATTTCTCATTTTTTGCATTTTTAATCATAAAAACGAATGTCTCGTAACAAGTTGACACTTATTTAAACCTTGAAACAAAAAAATTGGTCAACATTTTGTGAAAATAACGATCACATTTCAAAGCAAAATCTGCCAGATTTTGCAACAGATCACAATGAGATTTATCCTGTTTATTTTAATTCCTCATCTTGGCGTTTGTGTACACATCAAGACGGAAGACAGTTCAAAAGGGTACTAAAAAGTCCAGAGATTTCATATTAGTACAGTAAATTACTAAAAGGTAATGTTTTCAGACCTATTGTGGTAATTCGATGGACTCCCAGTCTGCTTAGAGTTTACGACTTCACACCAGCCAAGGTCATTTACTTTCTCAGTTGCGGTCAGAAGATGTCAAAGAATCGCCCAGTTTGAAGCTCTATCGCCCAGTTTGAGTGCCGATTTTTCATGGCACAAAATTTCTGATGTTTAATCTTATTTAATTTTGTAATTTTACTAGAATTTGAGAGTATTGCTAAAAATTTAAAGCAAAATCTGGCAATAACCAAGCATTTTGGCAGAAATAACACCAAACTGGTCTATTGTGGTCATTGGAGAGCATTCCCACAGGGAGAGGGTAACAGGCAAACAGCCCATTTCCTGTGTGAAGCCACTCTGTGGTCAGTGATATTTCTTCAATCCACAAACGTAATTTTGTCCCAGAATGTAAAATTCAAGTCTCAATGTGAGCCTGTTTTGGCACCTACTTTTCAACATGATGAATATTTTATTCCACTTTTAACATTTAATGATGTTGGTATCTTGAGAAGCCCACATTTAGAAACCATATAAACTCACCAGCCAGATGGAGGGGTTCCAAGGAGAGGGGGAAGTTTTGAAATATGAGAGGCTTCAAATAGCAAAATGAGTAGCAGTTTAGAAAAGGAGCATGGGTTCTCATCTGCTGTGTTCATAAAAAAAAAGTTTAGATTACAGCACAATTGAGAAAAAATTGCCCCATGAAATTAAATGGCATTCGGCTTCCTCCATTTTCTCTTTGCCTTTTGTGTGTGTGCACAGTCTCTGAATTTCCTTAAAATTGAATTGTTAATTTTACAAAGCAAAGAAATGATCCACTTTTCATTACAATGTAATCTGAGAAATGTCTCTGCTGTAAAAAATACTTTTTGTAAACTTACCGAGCCTATCAATGCAACTTTATTCTGGTCAAACTGTGTCTGATTGAAGGAAACCACTCCCAGAGAGGAATTCCTTAGAAATCTGAAGAATTGAAAATAATATCATTTTACATACACAATGGAAAACGAAGAGCCATTCCTTATTACCTGGCAGTGGTATTAAGTTCTCTCCCCTCCCCCTACCCCCCAGGAGAAAATTCCCGTTGAAACCTGTTGAACAGGTTTTAACATGTACAACAGGTAATTGGAACAAAATCAACAGGTTTTTAACAGGATTTTAACAGGTACCAACAGGCACCTGTTAGCTTTTTCCGTGTTACCTGTTGACGCCTGTTGACTTTCATCAGTCCAACAGGTAATTGGAACATTGCCTGTTCGTACCTGTTAATACCTGTTCAAACCTGTTGGAATTTCAACAGGTCTCAACAGGAATTTTCTCCTGGGCCCTCTCCCCTTCCCCTCCCCTCCCGCTCCCTACTCTGGTCTCTAGTCCTACTGTCACTTATTCTACAAAATAAAAAGAGGTTGTAGACTAAGTGGATAAGATCCAACATTAGCTGAGTGTCCCTCACTCAAAGCTGCATCCCATCCCATTGTGCATCCCGTTGTCTGAGGGAAACAATCCGAGACTATCCCTTTATTATCCTACACAGATGATCTATTAGAGTGCTGATTAAAACAACTTGCAACACTAGGCCTTTAAAGGGGTCAAATGGCAAATCCTTTGACAGTTTTTGTACTCCATAATATGATTTATTAGATCACTTAGCAGCTCTCATACCACTGAGACAGATGGAGGGTGGGGTTGGGAGATGAAAGGGGGTCGGTAGCTGATATAGAGTGGCAGAGGTCATTATATGATCCTTTCACAAAGGGTTAGTTCTAACCAATAGCTCAGTTTACAACTGATTGGTTTAAGTTAAGCCGGAAACAGTGTTTTCCATGTGGCTCACTGGCTTGTTTTCCCTACTTCATTCCTTCTACAATGGCAAATGACTGGGGTCAAATGTGGAAGGGCTATGAGACCTCACTTGAAAGAAAAATGCCCCCTTAAAACTACTGTACTGTCTGAATCTTGCTTATTGTAATCCACACTGATTTTAATCACATGCACAGAATATACAAAACCGTGGTACATGAGTTTATCAACAAGAAAATATTTTATGAACCACAAATGGAAAAAACTCTATTAGTAGGACCACAAAAAAGACTTTCATACTCACTCTGTAACTGCAATCAAGTCGTCAACTTCGACTGTTCCCAGGTTCCTGTTGACTGAGTACATGTGGTTTTGGCCAGTGCCTGATGTCCCACGAACATCAATATTTGCAACGATGACATGGTAGCTACTGGCCAGGTAGGAATACCAACCAGTGTAAAACTCACTTTTCACCTGTAGAAAATAAAAATTACTGTTACTTGAATACAAAGTAGAGAGCTAATTAAAATCTTAACTAGCTACTTATTTGAAGTCCTTTCTTGTTCTTAATATAATTCTACAGCATAAATAAACCTTAAAGGAGCAGTATAATAAGCTGAATTTTATTTTTGTTTTTTGTTGCATTTGTAAAGCCTTATGGTTTGTTATCGACAATCAAAGAGGCCACTGAAATCTTCAAGAAATTGTTACAACGATTGTCCTCGCTCTCCCTAAATAGCGAGAGAAGATCTGCCTGATTAGACAGTTGCAGTTGAATGCCCTGGATGCAGCAGTTAGCAAGTGGCAATCATCTGTTTCTTTCCAGCTACAATTTTTCATGAGTGTTAAATACAGAAAGTGATACATGAGGCTATTTTTGCCATCCTTCAATATTTTAAAACATTAGTTCATATAAAATTGATGTACCCCCTGTAATCTTAGCGAAGCTCCATTTCAGTCTAGATAAAACCTGTTTTTTTTTTTCTTTTTGTGAGACTTCTGAAATTTTGCCAACTGAAGTAAATAAGACACAACGAAACCTTGCTATGTGATTACAAATTAGCTATTTAGATGATCTTCCCCCGGGCCAAACCCCCAGACACTTCCCTGGTATAGCTTACAACAAATCTTACTCACCATATGAGAACCTGGCTCATCTAGTACATTTATAAGAAGAGGGTGAGGTCGGTCTTTGTCCTTTCTGTTATGATAAAGAATCCTAATGGGGAATTTCATGCCGTTGACTTCAAACTGAAATAAAAATGCAAAGTTATTACTTTGTTAGGAACCAGTCACCTACAAGACTACATGGATATGACTAAAATAAATTATGGAAATGGCAATTTGACTCTTTTGGCCAACTGACCCATCAAGTGAACTATCCTGAAAATGGTTGAGGACTGCACACCAGTTTGATATTCTAGAACATGTGACATGCAAAAAAAGAAAAAAAAGGAAGAAAAGAAAAACACAGGAAAAGAAAGAAAAGAAAAACACAGGAAAAGAAAGAAAAGAAAAACACAGGAAAAGAAAGAAAAGAAAAACACAGGAAAAGAAAGAAAAGAAAAACACAGGAAAAGAAAGAAAAGAAAATGAAAAAAGAAGAAAAAGAACAAATAGATTTATTGGTTACCATCTACCTAATGCGTAACTACTTACATCACCTACTGATTACCAAATACTTTCTCTGCCTCCTTCTAACGAAAAAATTTAAAGCAAGTCATTTTCCACCAATTTTCCAAAAGGTCCACTTTCTGTCTCTTTTAAAACCTAGTATTCTTCAAAATCTTTGTTCTTTATCTTTACAATTTATATGCTTCATAGTTTAAAGAGCAAGAGCAGTCATCCCAAATTGAAGAAGTATAGCAGACTGTCCAGTTTCATGATTGGCTATTGGGAGTCATGTGACAAAGTTTTTTGTCTTTAAATGTGAAATTTACTAGAAATAACTGCTTGGTTAACCTTTAATATGCAATAGCTAAATCGTAAAATGTAATGGAAAATATTTTGAAGAGAAATAAGAAGAAAATTGTGCTAATTAGCTTTTGCTCCAAAATAAGTTCCGAGAGACTGCTCGTTACCTTTAGATGTTCCCTCTTTGCTCTACAGTACTTACTTCTTTATGACAAAAAAAGACCAAAAAAAGAAAAACCCAGTAGCTTAAACATTTTTCAATTCCAATTTTCCTCCCCAAACCCCACCCTTCCAATTAAAACCCCTCACCGGTCGATCCCTTGCTTTAAATACACTTTGCAATCAACAGATAGAAAACAGTGCTGAAATGAAGTTTTGAAGAGGACCTATTTCATTTGCACCTCTCCAAACCCCAACCCCTGAAAATGTCAACTCACTCACCACCTCACTCTCCTGTTTTAGAAACACCTTGCTGTCCACAGCTGCAAAAAGATCCGTGTTGTTTTCCAAAGTGTGGTTAGTGGTCTTGCTCATCTTAAAGTCATGAAAAGTTGACTTAGGTACTCCTGGTCCCCGGCAGTTGAGAACAAATTTTGACGGAGCAACCTTTTCTGCATCAAAGAAAGTGCAGTCCTTTCCTCCTCTACAGGACAAACATTCTACTTCTTTCTCTCTGTTCAATGATACTCTGAAAAAAAAACAAAAAACAAAAGAAAACATGGAAATAAAACCTTCTGAGAAATGAGGAAAGCAAAAAACCTAACTTTGTAATAATGGAAAAGACCATTGCATTTAATTCACCTCTCCCCACACCCCTCACATTCTCAAAAGTTAACTAAAATGGTTGTGCTGCATTATTGCAAGACCTTAGTTATTTTCTTGTTTTTATATTTTGCTTTGCATTTTTTATAATGTTTAAATGATTTAAGTTGATGTAACAGCTTTATAGTTACACAGTGAGAGTGTGTTAAGGCATGTGGTAAATGGGGGAAGAGGAAATATCACACCAGCACTGGGTGTGCATATTTATATACACCTTCTAAAAACACAATGTTGTTTTGTCTTTGAATAAAGTGAGATGGAAAAAAAAAAAAAGAATGGCACTTTTCTTGAATTATTCATTTTCTCAGTAAAATTCCTTTCACAATATTTCATATGTCAAGTCACAGTAAAGCTTCCTGGGAAAGAGTCTCCTGTCCCCTTTTTAAAATTTCATGGTCCACTAGGCCAGTAAGTCATTATCTAATGTTCAGTTAATAAAGTAGAAATACCAGGAAAATGGCCCCCAGGGTTTTGTGATACCAGGGAAATAAACCTGATGGGACTGAAGTTCACATTTCTCGTCCTTTTACTTTGCTCCTTTTGCAGCATAGCCCCATCACAATTAGGCATTACGGGATAAGGAGATCCGTCATGGCTACCACAGTTTTTAGGGAAAAACTGCGGTTCTCAGTTATAATACCCGACCACTGGTTCATTACTCCTATTAGCTGCTTTAAAGAGCAGCAGATTTGATTACCATTCTGGTACAATAGAAGCCCAACAACTTTGGGGTTCAAATAACAACTTACAACAAATCCTGAAATAAGTGCTGGCAAAAAAGGGGATCAAATTACTTAAAGTGCGCTGAAGGGCTACATCCCCTTTCAGCTTATTCTGAGATAAAATGCTATCAAATTTCAACCTTCATGGTCATTTTCAAATGCTTAAATGGGCATATAATTAGTACTGAGAACAGTTCCTGATGAGATTGTTCTAAGGGTACTTTTTCTGACATGGCAGTTTGGTTACCTAAAACTATTTGTGGTTAATCAGAATCTTCATTGGACAGTTGTACAGAATACAGCTGACCATTGCAGTGCCCACAGGGCCCCACTTCAGAACCTATGACCTACACCCTTTTTGAAATTATGGGGTGTTAAAAAAAACAAAAATTATATAGAATGAATATTCATTAACCTGTACAATTGATTTTCTGATGGAGCATCTTTATTGGCCAGGAAGTAGATGTAACCCTCCTTCTTCTCATAGCCAACAATTTTGGTCACCTCAAACTTTCCTTCTGTCCAGAGATTTATGTCATCCTCTTCATTAGTCTATGAAAAAATTTAAAATGAGACATTTAATCTAGAATGTCTACAGGATCATAATTTATAGCAGTCTTGTATAGAGCGCTTTCAGGTGATGTCACAATTTGTAAGCTTTGTCCACTGAAAGCCAAAAATCAACAATGGTTTAGTGCAAAGCTTGCTTTCGGCCTCTTGTGGCCTTTCCCGAGCCTTTTGGCTAAGATCATGTGTAGTATCTGTTCTTTTCATCCAGTCTAAAATGTTACCATACATGACAGACCAATGATGCAAATGGTCTGAGGGCTGTGAGGTTGGTCAAGTGTTGTCGTTCAGTGGATGTATAGCTTCTTTGGGAAGCAGTTCTAAGTTTGGTTTTGCCAAACGGCCCTTTGCCAGAGGGTCGGCAGGACTTTAAAAAAAGAAGTTTTAGTGCAAAAGCCACACATGGGCCATCAGCTCCTTCCTAGGCTAGCTGTACTAGCTAGGGTACTGCACTGCCCAGGAGAAAATTCCTGTTGAGACCTGTTGAAATTCCAACAGGTTTGAACAGGTAGTAACAGGTATGAACAGGCAATGTTCCAATTACCTGTTGGAGTGATGAAAGTCAACAGGCGTCAACAGGTAACACCGAAAAAGCCAACAGGTTCCTGTTGGTACCTGTTAAAATCCTGTTAAAAACCTGTTGATTTTGTTCCAATCACCTGTTGTACTTGTTAAAACCCTGTTCAACAGGTTTCAACTGGAATTTTCTCCTGAGTAGTTTTTGTCTGTCAAAAGGGGTACGGTTTGTCACATCACTGAAAGCACCCTATAATATGTAGGTCTCAAATAAGTTCAGTCTTGAAGTGTAACTTCAAGATTAAAGAAAGGTGTTTTTGATGGTTAATTATATTCAACAATACTTTCTACTTTGTATAACACTACTTCGGGAGTATTTGATTGGTTTGGCTCCTAGGCTCTTCCCTACAGAGTAGAGGAGACATACATTAGAAAAAGTACTTATTATAGACTGGACTGTAATAGATTCTCAATTGAGATATCTGAAGTCTAACCGAGGCAATTTGGATGAATGCATAATCATTTGGAAAAAATCATCCCATACATATTAAACCTTGTCAAGAGTTTACCAATACCATTTACATGGACATTCAAGCATTGGAAAATAGCTCTGAAGGTTAGCATGTGGTAGCAGTATACCTCAGATTTTACTGAAAGGGTATTCAGTCCTTCAGACCCACAGAATATTTGCCTGCACTTATTTCAAATTTGTTTCTAGTTTTTACTTAGGCCCTTTTTGATGGATATCTATTCTACCAGTCTCATCATAACTACTGCTCACTGAAGCCGAAAACTGGAGCAATCAACCAGTGGTCGGGTACTTTAACTTGGTACTGCAATTCTTCCCTCAAAACTGTGTTTGCCATAATGGTTCATTTTTCTTCATTAACCAATCCTACATTTACTGGATATGAAAGGTTAACAAACAAAGATGATTTAAATACATGAACTTGGATTTGTATAGAAATATAATTGTTTAAAGCATCTTTTAAATAAATTATTCTTTGCATATTTCAGCAAATTCTGCCACATTTTGTTTTCAAGTTTTTGAAATATTAAATGCATGGTCCTGAAGCTATTGGTGCTAAATAGCACTTTTCCTTATTGCTAAAATAATCCAGTGATGCAACAACAAAGAAGTAATTTCAAAGTTTCAAGTTGATCACTTTGCAAAAAAAAAAATGATTATCTACAGGAAAATGCTGCACCACTTTAACTGTCTGGCAACCTGGCATTTATAAAATATCAAAAAGGTCTTTCAGCATGCAACATCCATAAAAGGGACAAAACTAACCACCCCCCCCTTATCTTTCATTACATTTTCTCCAAAGGTACAATAAAAAGGCCTTCATATTTAAGACAAACTGGTTACATTATACCTTCTGGTGACAGCATACCTTCCCTTTAATTGCATTTTCTGTAAAAGTACAATAGGACTACAGCAGTAAGGCAAAGTGTGGGCATTATACCTTAATGGTGACAGCATCCCTCCCCTTTAATTACAATTTCTGTAACAGTACAATAGGACTACATCATTACTAAGACAAAGTAGGAACATTGTTATACCTTAATGGTAGCAACACTCCTCCCCCCTTCCATTTTATTTTATAAATAGGTACAACAAATAGACCTACATCATTGACAAAAGTGTGTATGCATTGTTATACCTTAATGGTGACAACATGGACGTGATAGTGGATGTCACTGCCATCCCTATCAGACAGTGGCCAGATGATGGCGTAAGATTCTCCATCGTCAGAAAAAACAGGTGGACCTCTCTGAAATAAATAAGTACAACACCATGACAAAATACTAAAATTTTAACAATCTCATTGAAATGAGACTAAAGTGCCATAACAATTCATTCTTTTGTCTTAGTCTAATTTGAGAGCCTGGTGAATTCTGCCAGTCTTAGGGCCATACCAGCCTTTACCTTAATTTAAATGTCTACATACCATATTCTAAACCTTCGTATTCAAGTAGATTAAGTGGGGCTTATTGTGCACAACTGTCTCTTACATATGGACCAGAAGAATTGGAAAGATTGAACCTGATGATTTTTTAAAGCAAGAGAAATAAATTTTTTAGAAAAAACATTGCAAATCTAGATCTGCTATAAGTAGTATTTTGTTTAAATTCAAAAATATATACTTTTTTTATGACTATAAATGAACATGCACAATGTCATTCTTGCCAATATTGTCATCTCAGAAAACAGAACTAGTAGCAGATTATCTACTATGCACGGTGAGTCCAAAAGGGCTAACCTTAATTGGCTCCGTCAATGGTCCAGGAGACAAAGCTCTTTTTTCTTCTCTACATGACAGTCATTTATTTGGAAATCACTTGGGTGTATGCTAAGCCTGTTGACATTCTTTTTGTCAAGCTATTGCTTACTGACATTTTGTTCATTTTTAGTACAACTATATTTTCAATGCTTAGAGTCAGAAATTTAAACCAGACCAGTCTGATTTTCATATGTTGTAAAGCTCAAAAAAACAACAGTTATGCTTTTAATGGAATAGTTGGTGCAAGGTATTAACTAGCTAATAAAAGTCATTTAAGCATTTGCCTTGCCAGAAGAGCCCATTTACACTAATGTGGATGTATGTGCTTTTTAAAGGCTTTGTACTTACCAAAACTACCCAGCCGTTTGTAACTCTCTTTTCTATGCTGATTTTACAAGTTCCATTATCCGTTTCACAAAGTGAGATCACCAAGTGATTTTGAGCTCTATTCAACCACGTAACAAGAACTTCATAGCGGTTGCGCCAGACAACATACTTGTAAAAGAATTCTCTGAAATAGGTGGATGGAAACAAAACAATAATTGTCAATTTGAAACAATGACTGCACCATGCACCTGTTTGTTTTAAGTTTACTCTTTGTTCAATATAAGATACAACTTCAGCTGATCACAGAACCAAACATACATTGGATGAGATTTAGGAATACATCAAAATTAAATTTAGGACTGTACCAACACTCTTTGGAGATTTACAATTACAACACAAAACATAGCAATAGCTTTCTAGGAAACACAGCCTCTGGCCTTCACTCAAGACTTGATTACATCTCTGCTATCTCCCCCCCCTCAAGTCCTGAAAAAAGAGATGTACTATATATTATCTGTTACTTTTTCTAGACCTTCCTCAATGGTCCTCCATGATTGTGACTTATGCTCTCCCACAGAAGAGTAACGGGAGGCATGTTACATATTATGTGACAGGCTTCACCATCCCATCAGAAGAATAGGGGAGGGATGCAACATCTTTCTGAATAGTTATTAAAGATTTATTTGATAAAGTTCTTGGTGTCTTTAATATTAAGGTTCAAAAAGAATGTTTTTCTGTAAAAATACCCATTATTGAAGAACAGCACCTTCTGAAAACTCGAAAGCCCACCCTGTGGCTTTCTTGGCCAGTTTTTTGACGTAAATTATCCGAGAAGTTTATCCTGAGTAGAGTGGCAGGGCTGTGCAGTGATGCATGTCTAGTCTCACACGCCAAAATGAACCCACAGTGAGAACTTGAACTACACATTCTGGGACAGGGTTACATTCTGGGACTGAAGCAAACAAAATTAACAAAGTGGTCTTGTAGGAATTGGACTGTTTGCTTGAAAACACCTCCCTTGGTGTTTGTGCATAATTGTACAGCCACATTCACTAAAACATGTTAACCCTTTACCGTTGTGCTCCAATCGGGGCATATTTGCGCCCCATGGGAGTAGGCGGAAAAGCGGACGTAGCACGCCCCACATCAGCCTCCGTAGGTTATTGACCCCGTGACCTTAAACTATTGTCCCTCTTGTTGTTGTGGCCGAATTTTCGGGTAGCTACTTGCAGTTTCGAGCTCCCCATGAAACAGTAAAGATGGGTGACAGCCGCACTCTCCGTATGGGTCAAAAAGTACTCAAACAACGGTAAAGGGTTAACAAAGAATTACATCACAGTTAGCTAAAGTTCACCTCAAGTAAAAAAAAAAATCCATTATCAGTTGAGTGAATAAACTTCAACATTTTATATCTAAGGTTAGGAATGTCCAATGAAGACAGGAGTTAGACTGTAAGAATTCATTTTTCATGCTTTTTAATATATATATTTTTGAATTTTTTTACTTGAGGTTTACTCAAATTCTCTCTGTAATCTAAGGGAGTACAAGTTGTGAAAAAGAACAGCCTGTTCCTATTCTTGTATTTCACCAGGTGTGGTAAAACATCACTTCTGTGTGCAATGGTGTGTGAATTGATAGTTCAACTCAGGCTTGTGCTTCGATTTATCATGCAAACAATGGACTTGAGTGATAGTTAGCAACTTAGCAGTAAGTAGTTGTGACAGCATAACAGTTCTGTGAAGCTTGGGATATCTGTGGACTGACCAGGCGATCGCCCCTTCCATCATCATAAATATTGACCACAGGCCTTCAACCTGACCTTGTTATCACCCTAAGCCACTGCCCTGAAATGCAGTAGTATTTTTATAAATAACGTAAAAAAAAACAAACACAGGAATGCCAACCTGCCTCAAAAGGTTTTACTGGAAGATGGTCATTAACGGTGTCCAATCCACCAAGCCAGAATTATTGTAATGAACGTGTTCGGTGCAAATGAAGTTGTGGTCAATAGAGCCTTGGAAGCTTTTTTTCTCAAGAGACTGAATTGAAAATAACAACTCTGGGGACAAGTGGAGAGAGGTGCAGAGGTGGTGGGTTATTTGGCCAATAGGTCATCTAGGGTTGTGCAAACAGATTACACTACTGTACTCACTCATTAGCTATCTCAGATGGTGGTGTAAGATCCACCGTCTGGAAGGTTTCCAGATCAAGTACATGTAATGTCACAACGGGCAGACTGTCACCAGGTTTGGCATAGGGGAAAAATTCAGCCTGTGAAAAGGAAGTGAAATAACAATTTCTAATTGGGGAAAAACCAATTTCAACATTCATGAAGATTCATAAAATAGAGAAAAAAATGTACATAAGCAGGGTCCTAGCTAGAGCATATTTAGTGATGGGTGCATGGCAGTTGGTTTATAAAATCCCACCAAGGGAAAGGTTGAGGAAATTTTGTACCGTTAAGGAAGCTTTATTCAAAGTGGTACCACATATTGGAATTTTTTTCACCTCAAATGTGAAATTTCATTCAATTTTTCAGTTGATGTTTAATTATTTTCTCTCTTACTCAGCATTTTCCATGTAGCAAATTTGAACTTGTTCTTAAAATTTGATCATTCAAGCCCAGCATTATGTTAATAAGCCCCAATAAACCTCTTACCCGCAGCATCACTGGATATGAGGGTTCAATATATAGATATACATATGTTTCCACAGGTGCAAGGTTGAAGAGGGATGATCAGTCTCTGACAAACGACAGATAACAAAGTGAGCCATTAAATTCAATTACTGAGAGGGACTGGCTTGAACACGCATATCCAGCGATTCTGCCGGTCTGAGGGCAAGAGGTTTATTGGGGCTTATTAACTTAATGCCATTTTCAATTTTGGTAATATTTCAGTTTAGCTCCCCAATAAAAATATTTAAGGTAGCCTGCCTGCTTCTGGTCTTGTGTGGTAAAGATTCAACTTGCTAAAGAAGGTATTATCAACACATTTTGTGAGAAACTTTTAATATTTTTTAATATAATGCAAATTTTGATAAAATTCAACAAGCAGTTTTAAAGATTTCGGTATATTATTTGTCATTCAAGTTTGTACTGTGTCTAAAATTTTACAGAGTCATCACCAAATTCTGCAAATGACAGCTTCTGCATTACCATCCTGCTATGCCTAAATTTGTTGGAAAAGTGCTGATTTAATTAAGTTGTTCCCATGATATACGGGAAGCCTGTGAATGTTACATACCTCAGGTGTTATCAGGTAATCATACTTTGTTATGGATGACTGAGCAATGCCGCTGTCGTTGAACGTGGCATACACACACCGCTTTCTTTCCTCAAACCAGTAAATTGCATTGTTCGATGACAATAAATCTCCTGCAGTAAGATAATTGTATAAAAAACCATCATTTTTTCCCAAAGATATGCACTGGTGAGTGATAAGAGCTTCCAATGTACTTTAAGCTAAGAGGTCTAGACCTGAAATCCTGGTAGGTTCATATACAAAACACTTTAAAAATGGAACCTAATGCAATTGTGCTTGGTGCTCAGCATAAACAATGGACTTAGGGAAAGCAACTGGAAAAGGGGCCATGACCAGCCCAACTTCAACCAATTGGTCAGAAACTGAGAGAGATCAAACAAGCCCGGTTTGGAAAAAGAATCCTCTCTCTCTGGGGACTGAACTTGCATTTGTCTCAATCGTGAAGAAATTACTTAGATGGAGTTTTATGGCTTAGTTTTCCAACCTATTGGTTCAAGTCGAGCTGGCTACAGCCTTTTTTCCAGTTGTCGCTAACTGGCTTGTTTTCCCTACTCCATTGCTTATGCGGAGAATCATGCACAATGGCAGTAGGTTCCAATTGTGAAGAAGGAGCTGCTCCTGACCAAATCTTGACTAAGTTCCAAGTCTTCTGACAGTGTATTTAGTGAAACTCACTTTACAATTCCAATGAGGACGAAACCATTTTGAGCACAATTCATGCAAGTTGTCATGATGCCAACCATGCAAAACCATTTGCAAGAAACTTTAGACCTATTAAATCCATTCAAAATTAGTCAACCCTGTTCAAAGTTAAAAGCATTATGAACAAAAGTGGAAATGGAATTCAAACACAAGAATTAACAAAATGGTATTTCTTCTTGACTGCTGTGGAGACAAATTCCACTGGGAGGTGGAGGCCCCCACCTCCAAGTGGAATTTGTCTCCACAGCAGTCAAGAAGGGATAACAGTCTGGAAACCATACTGATACACTTGGTCTAGTGACATTTCCCTCCCAGACACCAACCCAATTTCCCCCGTAATGGGGAGAAAATATAGATCAACATATTATCTTAGAATTCAGGCAAGTCCCTTTGACTCAAAAATAGCTGCCTGAACATTTGCCAGGGATTAAAAGCATTTGTGTTTACCGCATTTCCAAAACCTCCCTGGTTTAAAAATCTATGACCTCCTCTTACTTTTAATGAAGAAGCCTTAACTGCAACTGACTAATAAATGAGAGCCTTTCTTACATGCCGTGACGTCTCTTCTTGAGAAAGCAACATAGACACCCCAGTACAGCAAAGGCGGTGTGGGGTGTAACTGATATCTTAGTTGGTCACATGATCGGTGCCCTAAAATGAACTGAGCTTTAATTGTATTCACGCTGCGTGAAAAGCACTTAACACATGCTTGATTGACCTGTTAGCTAACCTCAAATGTTACGTAACTTTTCGTGTATTTTAATATATCTGTTACTGTCAATCGATTAATCAGACGTGAAATGTGACTATATCAAGTGTGGGTGTAGTGAGCTTCATTTCCTCCCTGAGGCGATAAGGGGTAATCAGGCATAGAAGGAGAATGTAACAAAAAGAAAGAAGGATCGTTTCATCATGTACACATGCCCTAGCCCACTTAACTTGAGTCTCCCTACAAAATTCAACACTTTTCCTCCAATAAAATGTGTTTTTGACATCTTTCCAAACTGGCTACTGTTAAAAGCCAGCTTTTTCTAAGAATGCTCAATTATTTGAAGCCACATCAACTGATAATAAACCTTTGAAGGAGAAAGATAGTTGAGGGAAAAAGGAACTGGAAGCCCTTTGGGTTTCATGTTTCAATAACTCTCATTCACACGTACCCCACACTCTTTTGTTCATTTCACACGCTTCAAGTGACTTCATAACATGCCGTTCACACTCTTTGTGCCATGCAGATATAAATAAAAAAAAAAAGTAACACTTTAAGAAGTATAAGCTCATCTCATGTAAAATTTCGATAATTAGGTTGAAATTAAAGGGAAAAATGTAATCAATGAACCATATTTAAAAAGGTGAACCCCGATATTCAAATTCAGAAATGGCTGCTTTAAATTTACGTGCCAACTTATTGTGTTCCATATCTTTTAAATTATGATTTAATTATAATCATGGCAAAGGAATTACCCCTTGATTTACATTTCAGATATTTAATAATTTTTTGCAATAGAGAAAATTGAATAAAATGAAAGATACTTGCAGCAGTATCAAAATCAAAATAATTATAATTGAGCAGATTTGAATGATTTAAATAATGTCACAAAGACAGTTGTGCTCTACTATGGCCAGGGAAAGGGGTCTTAGTTAAAAAATATGTAATTTTTAGTACCTGAGAACCCTTAGATGCAATTTGCTATGATATTTGAGCAAATTTTAAAGAACAGTTTTGCACATTTTGACTAACTAACACCAATTTCTCATCCTGGGGGGGATCCACCTACTTCCTGTATTCTTATAACATTCTAAACCAAATTTGAGCTTATTGCCTTATTTAAGAGTCAACGAAGTTAGAACCCTACTTTTCAAATCACAATAAAAGGGAGTGAAAAATAACACCACCCTTGAACATCTCTTAAATTAATCCTGTGCTAATTTGTGGCCCCTCCTTGTTCCACTTTAAATAACAATCGTTCAGATCATATGGCTCAAAAATCCCAAATTAAATGAAAAGACCAGTCATCTGAAGTATGGAAAGCTAAGTGACATTTTTATCACATCTCAAACCAACATACCCCAAACTTCTGAGAAAGGACGGGCGGGGGGGGGGGGGGGGGCACACTGTGTGTTAGGAAGGAATTGCACTCTATTACAGAAATACATGTAAATGAAGGAGGTAAGGAGAGGAAAGAAGTATACTGCTAAATCTTAAAGGGAAATATTGCGTTTGTTATACAAGGAAATTTCATCCTTTTAGAACCAATATTTATTGGCAAAGAGTGATTAATAATTACAAATAAGGCAGTATGGTAGCCTTCTTTTCAAGAAATAAGTTTCCCTCAGATGGAAATTCAGTTGTTTGTTGCTCAAGAATAATTTGTTCACCCAAACTTTCAACATTTCAAAAGATGCAACTTCCATAACTCTTCTTGTGCATAATATTTTGAGGAGATGAAGCTATTGCTGGGGTTCATTGTTGAGACTGAATAATTTGAAAATCACTTGAGCTATTTACTTTTAATGCTATGCACTTTAAACGGAATATTCCCCTTTAAAGCAAACACCCAGTGTGAAAGGCAACATAAGTTCTGCACATAAACTACAGATCTTAATACCTTCAAATGTGAAGTCTGGAATGCCATTGTAAATGAGATTTTCCTTCCCTGAGGTGGTTAATTGTTTTGCTGTAGCTGTCAAATCTTCCTGGTAGTACAAATTATTCTCATAGACTAGGAGCTGTTGATATAAAGAACACATTACAAAATTAGTTAAAACAATACAAAGAAGACATATTCCACAAAACATGATCACAACTGTTGAAAAGTGTGAGGTTTCTGACAAATTTCAGGCCATATGACACTATTTCCAGACCTAACAACCAAAATTCATGACAGGGATTTTCAAGATTATATGAATGAATTCCAGACTTCTCCAATTTTTTCTTCTGTGTGAACGGTGCAAATTAAAAGAAGAACAAAAGCTGAACGTTTTAACTAAAAGTAGCATACATATTGTGACACTGCCTATTGTTGTTGCAATATTAAAAACTTAAGAACTTATTCACTCAAGATGTAAATTTTCTTAATATTTTTTAATTTAAACATTTTTATTCCAGTATTGAGACATTAAATTTGTAAACATGACATGGAAAACAATAAAAAGATAAATAAAACATTAAAATATTTACAAAGCTATAAACAAATAAGAACAATGAAAGGAAAAGATGGAATTTACAAAAAATTGTTCAAAACTAAAATTACGCTTAGTTGGGAGGCTCACGTCACGCAAATCCTGTCAGCTATGAAAACAAGTACAATATAAAATACTGAAAACTTCCAATCACAGTGATGAACCTTATGCAAATAAATCTCCCCTTATTTCCATTTTCACAATCTTGGGTGTACATAATATTATTTATCAATATTTTCAGCTGTGGTTTACAATTAACACTGGACCATAATTTTTTGAACAAATTGAATCAGGGTTGGTAGTTAGATATTCTAAACAAAGTCCTTTTTCCTTTTTTTCTACCCTCTTTTGATTCGTCACATTTTATACATAGATTTGCATGGTACATCATTTATTTACACTTTATCTTAACTTTTGGCTTTAATAACTATTAAATTAACTCATTACTTTTTCTGTTAATGAAGTTGATGTGACAGAAAGTATAAAGTCTTGAAAGCCTTAACTTTCATTCGAATAGTATTTGGATTACCTGGGTATAAAGGAAGGGAGTATAAAATTGGTGGTCTTAGGAATGACTTGGTAAAGGTGACATGTAAGCAAAATGACCTGATTTCACTTGGCAGTTATGATGTGAACTTTTCTATGGGAAAATCCGTTGCAATTATTTCAATATCTTATATTGTTCCACAGATACACCTCTTCAAAGCTTGAATATTTTTGAAGCAACTTGTTGCTTATGCAAAAATAACGATGTGGAGTGTTGCACAGTGTTGATATTTCTTTCTTAACCATGTATTACTTATCTCTTAATTACTGATCACCCTGTGATAGTTAATGGTTTGGTAATTGATAGTGATGATTTTCAAGAACACAAGTTACACTTTCAAAATAAAACCATCAGGACAAACTAATGTAACAACTGTCCTTGAAATGACGATTGCAAAAACAGAGGATAACATCAGCCATATATGGTACATCCCTCTTATGACATCATAAGATTTGTATATTGAGCCCACATTTATCAATGACCAAGTGCAAATCAGAAATTGCCCCATAAAAATGGTCAATTTTTGATAGATTTGATGGGAATTGTTGCTATCTTCTTGGTTTTTAAGTCAAATAACCAATTTTGTCATTTTCATGTCACATGACCTTAAAAGAGCCTTGCTGCAGCTCCCGCAGCCAGGACCACAGAAGCTTTGGGAGCATGGGGAGGCAGCTGCAGCCTTGGTAAATTTGACACTGTCTATCAGTTGGGAGAGATGCTAAACGAACCTCAGTAAAATAGTGGTGCCTTGTTTCAAGAGGGTTAACACTGCATGTAATCACATGTCAAGCAAATATGATAAGGGATGCATAACATCAAATATGAATAGATCTTACAGAATGATGTCACACCGAGCCATTTTGGAGGAAAACAAAGAAGTATGTGGCAGCTGTATGCAGGAGACTTCACACAGCACACACAGTAGACTTGAGCACACATCTGATTGGTTGACAAATCAGCAGTTTGCATTTGCTGGTGTCATTTGCAGTGATTCACATGTTCTTCCAAAGTAGGGAGCACTCTTGCTCTCTGATATCATATATGCACTTGATCTCAGTAATGCTATTTCAAACTTGAAAAACAAGAAAAAGAATATTTACACAATATAACAGATTACAAAACTTACCAAGGAAGGCTGATTTTTATCTGGTGACCAGGAAGAATATCTCAGACGAGGGTTGTCATCGTCAAGTGTCTCTGCTGGATTGAATGCTGGATAAATATCTCTAAAATTGCAAAACAAAATATGAAGCAACAATATCAGATATAGCTCTTACACAACTTTTCCATATTAATTGAGAATAATTAATTCATTCATGCAATACTATACATATTCCCTATTTTCAGTTAAAATCGTGATTTTCCGACCAAAAAAACTATGGGAGTAAACTCTCTGAATTTTATTTTCTCGAAGGCAACACACTGTAAAGGAAATGCAAATGGTTTCACTGCAATGAAAATTCTAAAATTATTGGAAAAAATTTTAGCATCCTCAATAAACTCTTTTAACTTTGGACTGCCATAAAATTTGCTACTATACATTCAACTATTTTTTCATCCCAAAGACAGGCTCACTTTCACAGTGGAAACTTCATTTTTTTTTCATTTCTTTTAGATAACCAAAGGCAAGAAATGGTATTTCAAAAATAAAATGACTGAGACAGCATTATTATGATTGGTTAGGCATGCTTTCTTTTTTTTTTTCCTTTTTTGCATGACATGTGTAAAAAAACGCTAGAGACCATTTTATGCTATTTTCAACCTTCTGATCACTTGAAAAAGGTTGGAAGTCAGAACACCCACCATACTTGTATCTTTTAAGACCTGATGAAACTGTGCACATAATGTAGCTGGCTGATGCAGCTGAAGTGCTTCATAATAGTGCTTTGAATTCTAAATAAAAATGGCAGCCTGGGTCTGTAGTGTGGATCATGTGATACCTTAAAAATTCAAAATTGTAGTTTGGGGTGAGAAGACTAGTCCTTTAAAAACCTTTTTACTACTCTGGTGGACACCATGAAAAGTATAGCCAGCGATGCAAGTTTTACATTGTACTCTGCACACAAGACTGATTGAAACGATGTAAATGCATTCTGGGTCACCTCTTACAGAATTATTAGGGATAGCTTTACATCGCCCAATACAGATGCCATATACTATGAATTTTTGCCAACATCTGTGTCTGCGCCATTTTGAGAGCAATAAGAATTAATGCTACACCCAGTTGTGAAATGTCAAGGGCAACCCACAAGAGGTGACATTATTTTGTTGTAGATGATGTCCACATTGTGTGATCTGAAGCTCACTATTGTCAAAACTTGAAGAGAAGTAGCCTATTCCTCTTTAGAAATGGAAGGCATTTAGCTCAAAAGTGTAGCAATCATAGCCATATACACCCTCAAAGGATGGGGTGGCAGAGGCCGTTCAAAGTATTATGTTTTTCACATTGATAATTATTCTTTGTAGATAACATACCCAGAAACTGTGTTCCATGTATGTAACTTAAAACTGCTATATCTTGCATTATGAGGACCATTTTCTTCACCTTTCCTTGCTATACTAAATGGCACTGACTATATGACTCTGCTCTGCCTACTGACACCATTAGAGAATTCTGCCCCTTGAAACTGGATGTCATTACTTACCTGAAGAGTAACAACTTGGCCGATTATACAAAAATAGAAAACAGCACACAACAATAGGCAGCCACTGGACAATGTAATATGCAATAATGTTTTCTCTGTCAATGGCAGTTGTGTAACAAGCAAGGACTTCAAGGACAGGATAAGTTTGTCCAAGTTTCAAGCGAGTGGATTCTCTAATGACCACTTTAAAAACTGTCTTTGGAAGGCCATGATAGCAATGTAAGTATATAATTTGCATAGGCTTAATTCATTCTTCAGCTACACTGTATACTCCCTCTTCTCCCTATCTACAATTTAAAACACGTCTGCAAAGTCCAAATCATTATTATTTTTACTTCTGTTTTTCTTGAGAATCTGATTGTTTGCACATACTTCAATAAAATTTACTACTGAGTACACTTTTTTTCCCGTAAGGCAGTTTCACAAATGAGATTATTGATGAATACTCATTAGCAAGGTGACTGTGTTCCTGGATTTTAAACACTACACAGTTTCCCAGCCTGGCAGCTGTACATGTCAATTTATTCAAATTTTAAACACCTATTCAGAACCTACGAGACTGTCTACAGAAGAGCCCTGGGAAGACAGTCAGAGATCAATTCCACTATCCAATTACATCTACCCGCATCTGAAGTTTTAATCTTCACAAAATTGCTCATCTCGCAAGGTTAGGGTTAGGGTTAGGGTTAGGGTTGTCTGCAAATACCTTAGGGAAAGAGGAGCGACAAGGTAAATGTTTGAACTTACTTTGTGTTAATGTCATAGACTTTGTAGATGGCAGTAAAGCTGTATCTGTACACAAAGATTTTGTGACAAGCCAACAGAATGTGGGTTCCACTTGGACTTATCCAAAATTCGTTGACGCCTTCCACATTCTGAAAAATAAGGAATAGAGGGAATGAGCAGAAAA
The DNA here is from genome assembly GCA_037179385.1 of Holothuria scabra. Lineage (NCBI taxonomy): Eukaryota > Metazoa > Echinodermata > Holothuroidea > Aspidochirotida > Holothuriidae > Holothuria > Holothuria scabra. The sequence continues at coordinate 18,157,095 of CM074201.1, forward strand.
GGGGGATTAAAAACGGTATAGATGAATCTGGATGGTCAAGTGATAGTCTGATTTTAATCGGACGTAACTGGGGTCCGTTACCTTTCATCTTGCAATTTCCTGGCTTACCAGTATCATGGATAGTTGTACACTAGATTGATTCCTTCAATTTCAATGAATATGAGGGTTTGAAATTCATCATGACAAAATGGTCACGGTAAAAATATACACATGATTTCCTTACTTGCCCAATTACACAATTTGATGATGGACAGACAGTTATACTCCATGCAAAGTCATTTAATCCAAGTCAAGAAACCCTGTTCACTGCATGCAGAGCACGCAGAGGTGGGTTTTGATTACAACCCTGCCCAAAATACTGTGTAATTTTTTGCAACCTAAGTGGACTAGAAGCTCGGTGAAGTGATAATAATAGACCTCTAGCAGTGGGTTTGGAAACTTGATATACCTCAGTTGAACAATTGATTACTGAGGTTAGAAAATCAACTTTTTTAACCGCAGTCAAAATAGCATGATGTAGACAATAAATGAAGACGATTGATGGCAGATGGACCCCACTAATGGTTGCATACAGTCACTAAACACAGGTGCTGATAGGATTTGTCCACAGGTAAACTTCTGTCACATTAAGGGTTTAATGAAATATTATCCACAAAAATCAAAAGAAAGAGGAAAAGTGAGAACTTTAATTGTCACATAATATTTTTTGACACTTCTCCATATCTCATCTACTTCTGTAGCTATGAGGTGACCACCATGTCATGTCTAAGGCATGTGTTTCATTTGTCAGTAAAACAAATTGTTTCCAATTGTCTTCATTTCATATAGTCTGTCAACTGGGTTACTTTTTAGTCATTTTATAGATATTTATTTTCCCTTAGATGTTTCCCAACTACACCTGCTTCATTGTTTGTCCCCTCCTCCCAACCCACCCCCTTCCTAATCCCCCCCTCTCTTACTCCTTTCCATTCCAAAAACATTCCTCAAAAAAGCAAAAATGATCTTGTACATTTAAAGAGAGAATTATAGTCCATGAAATTTCCACAGCACTACCGTATATTCTGTAATAAACGCTCCCCCTCTAATAAACACCCCCCTCAAAATTTTTAACAACTGCGTAAGCCAAGGCCTCCCACACTACAGGCCCAAACCACAGATAAAGCTAGTGTTTGACCGGTTATGCATAATCATTATTTAATTTAACAATCGGCCCGATGCCGATTACCGATTATTAGAAAGAGGGAAGACACATGTTTGTCCCTAAAGTACGCGCCCCTTGCTTTGTGCATATCGTTCAAGTTGGAAAATATTGGGAATAGTTCCGTTTGTTTTGCAAATGGAATATCATTTTTGTAGGCCTAATATTTTCTTTTCAAATGTGGAGATATAAACCAATCGTTAATACAGTAGGATTGTTTTCAGTCGATGTCACATACCCTTTGACAATTTAGCTCTTAGGCAAACACCATGCTCTGTTTAGTTTTCATCCCCCAATCACGTCGGAACATTTGAAGTATTTTACTGTACTGGGTTGTAGGTGTGTTAATGTACTGTAGAATCCAGCTTTAATGAGGCCATGTAGAAATACGCAATCATAATAATCTTAGCGGTTCTGGGGCAGCAAAACAATTGCACCCAATTAACGTATCCTATGGTTCCTTACGGATATAAATATCCCTGTAAATTTTTAGCAGTTCTTGCCCAAAACTTACGTCTTGTTTGAAAATAATCTGCAATTGAAATGCACGCAAGTGAGATCCCCGAAAAATCCAAGTGCGCAGAGATTTGTGATGTCGTTTCTTCTTGAATTTAGCACGGGGCTGGCCCGGCTGCGCTAGCCGGTTATATCAGCATAGGAAATGTGATCGTCGTAACACATAAAAACTCAATAGAAAAATTCGTCTAGAGGCTTAGTATTTTCACACACTAAATCACATAAGCGATGGCGCGAGTTGTGATTGGCTGGCTAGAATCATCGCATTTGAACCAATCACGATGCAGGGGCAATTTAAATTTTGCAATGGATCGTATGCATATGATGTCACCGAGCAAAACATGATGCCTTGTTTGGCGGTAAAGACGGACACGCACGTAAGTGCATGGGCGAAGAAGTAGCCTGCATGAGACCACGTGCATCACTGTTTTCGTTGGCGATGACGTTCACATTTCATAAGTCCTACTGCAAATAACATTACGGAAGGAATGCGAGAAATGGCCTAATTTATGCAGGATAATAACCACCGAACTTCCAAAGATTCTAGGTGCTATGTGTACAAAACGTGCACAGATATACATGGTAAGCTTTGGGACTTGGAAATACAGCCAAACACTGCAGCTCGGATAGTCTGTACTTGTGCTTTTGTACAGAACAAATTGCACAGCAACTTACGCGGCACTTTTTCCAGACTGCAAGGAATACAATTCCAGGTTATACTACATTGTTTGGCGGAAAATAACCAACGATCGCGCTCATGGGAGGGGTATAATTTATACGTTTGTGCTTATCAATGCTTTCCGTTTTGGCGGGAAGGATTGAGTACGGTATTCACAGGAATTTTAACGAAATGAAGAGCAAGTTTCAAGTATATTTGTGCCCTTTTTTCAGTTTACAAATAATCGGTGGTAATGATGGGTTGAATGGCAGAATTTTACCGATGCCGATTAGTTAATTTTTTATTACAATGTACCCTCAAATAAACGCCCCCCTTTTCAAAAATGTAACGCCCCCGGGGGCGTTTATTACAGAATATACGGTAGTTTTTTTCCAGATAGGGGATGGGTAAAATTAAACTTATAATTGTCTTACAAGTTTGCATCTGTTTCTTTGAGATTGAACTGGCCACAATTATAAAGTTTCATAACATTTTCTTTCAGAATCCCCTGCAGTGGATTTGTGAAACTGAGACAATATTTCAGATAGTGTATTATGCATTCACAATAGACCTGTAAGAAGTTAATGAAGGGCAGAAATTTTTTCTGGGGGGGGGGGGGGGGGGCTAAAAATTTTTCTTGAGAAGAAAAGGGGGCATCTATGCAGTAGTATAGCCGGGGGGGTTGGAGCATGACATAAGGGGAGAGTGAAAAAAACCCTATTTTAGGTGTTTTTTGTACTGCAAGGTTATGTCATGGGGGAGTTTGAGCCCCCAAAACCACCCCTGTGGCTATGCCACTGCATCTGTGTTAAAATGTTGTAGGTCAATGACAAAACTTCCATCTCTCTAGGGTGAGAAAAATTATCAGGGGTGGGGATGGGTGGGGTCTTTGAGCTGCAGCCCTGATCCACATCTTTCTCTCCTTGAAGACTGCATGACATTAAACTTACCCATGTTCTACTATCTAAGAGTGTGACTGTTGTGTTGCTTCCCACTTCTCGTTGGGTGATGTTGTTGTATTCATCTTTAGAAACATAAACATTTTCTAATAGGAAAAACCAGATGAAAAAAAAAATGTCCATAATCTTTCTTAGTATTGTACTCAAATCATACATTTATGATATAAGATCTAATTAATGATATGCAATGCAGCCAAGTAATTGTTTACAGCAACCTGAGTACTGCATCCCCATTTCACAAGTGAACAGGATATATATAACATGAAATACCATAAATACAAGAGTTGATTTAAGTTTCATGAACATAACCTTCTATTTTCTAAAAGTCCCCTCGACTCTCTGGTGAAGAGCCAAGGGGCGAAAACAAACGATTACTCCCGGAGGAGTTCTGCTCCCTTAAGAAGCTAAACGTCCCAAATGGACAAGTACGCCCTCCTAAGGGCAAACATGTGTGGTCCTGTTCTAGACTCGCTGAACAGAACAGAAGCCACAACCTGGATGCAGTTTAACGTCATGCCCAGGAGCCTTCTGGCCAGCGTAATATTAAGGGCTATAAACAGGCCTTGAAATTTAGATTCCCCAGGTGCGGTACAAATCACACTCCTCAGAAAATTAAAAAGGTGTGTGCTGTTAAATTTTGATAAATTTATCAAGGTGTGACAAACAACACACTCCTTACAGTGGTTGGAGGCGAGGGTGTGCTATTACATTCATATGGCTCAAAATTCAAGGTCGGGATAAAATATGTTGTAGATTGTTGACCTTTATCATGTGAGCGAGCAGCCACATATGTTGTCATGATGATGCTTCAAAATATGAATATTTAATCTTCTTCATCTTTACCAAAATGATGTTCTTACTTGCTTCTTTAAGTCAAATTGTAGAGTTTGATGGCACCTAGCTAGAAGGACAGTTTATCTCCACAGGGTTGTATGTAACTACAACAACAGAGCTCTGTTAAAGCAAAATTGAAGAGTGCCCTCAACAAAATTCAGCACGTCAGGGGCAAAGTATACTTAATGGCTAGCCAGCATAAAGATTAGTTGCAATATGGTCTACACAGCACACATTGTCACCAATCGTGAAACCATGAATCTTCAATAGACAAGTAGAAAAGAAATGCCAGTATAAAATATCACTGTTGCAGCGGATTTGATATATGACAAAGAGATGTAAATTTAAAATCTAAATGACAAAAAGATGCAAATTTAAAATCTGAAAGATACTAAAGTTACCATTCAACCACTGGAAATGGAACGGTTTCTCCTTAAACGAGCTGTTAAAGATATCATCAAATTCAAATGGTGTGATTGGATGGACCCCTGATGCTGTAAGCAAAAAGAGAAAACGAAAGTTTAAATTCAGAAAAAACCTCCTTAAAAGAAACAAAATAAAAAAAAGGCTAGATCTGTGGAGGCTCTAACTTGAAAATGGCAACAGGTCTGAGGAGTTAAGTCATTGGCTTCAGTCTTAAAGTTAAATCTTGAGTCTGATGGCTTTTAACTAATACTACACTATTCTCAAAGGGGCAGAGGAAGGGAGTAGGGTGTTGTTGAAGCATTTATTCAAAACCAGCAAAAGTATCAACTTTGGACTTTAAAATTGAATTGTCAAAGTTTGGAGTCATTTCAAGGGTAAAATTGTAATCAATGTATTCCTCTTGAATACCCAGACACTTCTGAATGTTCTACAACCTATACTTTTTGCCCTTTAGGGCATGATTTCAAGGACATATTAAACCAAGAGGTAAAACTGTACTTTAAATTTGCAAAGCTTTCACATTCCATTACCTGAATCCTTTGTTTTTACAAGAATCACCAAACTCCCACTTCAATCCTGATATCAACTTTACTGGAGATCAAGATCTACTTTCTTTATTCCACTGAATCTTTTTTATTTTGGAAAACTTTGCTACTTATGTTGCATTTGAATAAATTTGAATGTATTATTGACATTAATGAATATTGCCTATTTCTAAAAGGCATAACGTTCAAGTCACTGGGAGTTGAGTGACCGAGTATCTATAACCACTGTGACTGTGAAATGGTAAGATTTGACAGATTTGTAAAGAATCCTTATGGGCAAGAGAAAAACTGATGAAGTCTGTCATTTACATAGACTCGACAAGGTATAGGATAGAACAGCTGTTACTCTCATTTACTCTGGAAGATGTGAAGCTACAGCAGTTTTTACGACTCAGGGATTTTAATTAAAAGGAGCAGCTCTAATTACACGTAGCATGTGACACTCTCATTGTAAAAAAAAATAGCTGAGCATAAGAAACTTTTTGTGGATTTTAGTTTTATCTTTTTTGAGTCTCAAATTTTATATTCCATTGCAAATTAAATTTTAAAATAGAAGGTACGCTACTTACCAATTAACACATCATTACTCATGCCGTACAATGAACTGACTACAATTCTGCAAATATGTCAGAATTGAGAGGTATTACAACTACACCCCCTCTCTACTTTATTCTCCCAATTCTCTCCCCCCCCCCATCTGAGTTTCCAGACACCTTAAGTGTCTTCAGACTGTCATCATGGTTTCTCAAGGAGCCGTTTTAAAATTCAAAGTGAGAGAAAAATCTGAAATCTTCTATTTTGCCTTACAAGAGACAACTCCCATTTGCAGTTAGCTAAAGTGATTTTGACACTAGGTTGTTTATTGAAGTGAGTTTTATAGCTTGTTTCAAAAATGATCATACTCCCTGGAATAAGGTACTACCAAATACATTGTACATCAAAGTGTTGTCATAGCATACTGTAGCTGAGATTCCTCTCATTCTTGGAACAAAAAAAACCTTTCCAAGAAAAGGCTAGATTGGTCTGCCTGGCAGGCTGTCAGTGAGTACATGGTGAAAATTATACCAAAAATGATTACAATGTAAATATTGTTTTTTGTACATTTATGGAGAAATGGTATGGTATTAATTACATGCATGCAGTTACAGTGTTATGATTTGGATATTGAGTTGTACATTTGTCATGAACTTCTAGCGACCCACACCATGCCTATATTGTTCACAATTGGTGGGAACATTATCTGTTTGCTGAATATCCTGACTGGAATATCAATTGTGCAAAAATAGATATTATTATAAAAAATTGCAAGAATTGAAGTACTGAATGCCTCTGTGAGCTTAGCCATGCTGCAGCCCCCTCAGCCATGCTGAAGCAACTGCAGCAATGGTTTGATAATACAGCATCACAGACTTAGATACATGGACAGAGCATGTAACGTGTACGTCCTTTCCGTAGATGGTCGCCACCGACTGGGACAAAAAAGGTGCACCAAGATGGCCGCTGTGAAGCTATAAATCATCTGATTTGAAGACGACTCTGTAATATTTTATGCAAAAGTTAAACTTGAATGGCAAACAATAGCATATTTCTTCAATCTGTGAAGTGATTTTGACCTTACCTTGCCATATTTCAAAAATAGTTCCACTTTCTTGCAAAATATGGGAATATGCTTGAGCAAGTCCAAGCTTCCACACAAATTCATAGCAGACAACTATCTTGGTGCGCTTTTTCTCACACGTTAGGTAGCAACAATGTACAGTACAGTATATGCTCTGTCCATGTATAGGACTGTCTGTGTATATACAACACAATCTCAATATTATATTGGTCGAACTACTGGACAACTGAAAAAAGACAAGTTGGCTGGCTCAGCTTGAACCAACTGGTTGGAAACTGGGCCATAAGACTCCATCTTACCTAACCATCATTCAACTATTGTCCTGCATTCATGTGCATAGCAACAAGCAATGATGGGCTGCACAGTCCCTGCAATATAGCTGAGACAGCTGTAGCTAACATAAAGTTCTGATAATGCCTAGAGACTGGCAACACTTAAAAGCCTTAACCTTTTATGACTCTTAATAAAGGATTTGAAAAAGATGAAGTTTGTCTAAGAGTCTTTACTTGATTCAGTGCCAACTATAAATGGAGTATTAGATTAAAGCTCTTCAAGTTCCTAATAAAGTGAATTTTTCATGAAAAACCACTAGTACTGTCAAAGTATATCCAAACAATTTGAGAAGTGGGCCACAAACACCAAGTGTTTTGGGCAAAATTGTAGAGTTACTTTTATGTTAATTAAAATGACTATGTCTTCATTACTGTGAATACTAGCTCCTGCTGGCTTGGATTCAAAAATTTAAAAATCATGTCAAACAATTTATTTCAGTAGCCACACTTAAAACGTGATTCAGAAGCTAAATTATATTTAACCCAATTTTTTCCAAGCTTAGACTATATCTTTAACTAAAACTGGAACATGATCAACAAAATAAAACATAGTCTATAAAGTGAACAGAATTGGATGTTTTATTTCTGCAAGAAGGGAGTAAAATTTCCCACAATTCATTTTTCAGGGAGTAAGTAAAATTTTTCACAATTCTTTCTGTATTTTTATGAATAAAAAAAGAAACTTCCTCCCAAATTAATGCCTAAATTTCCCAGGAATTAACCCTCCAACTTTCTAAATTCATCCACCCATCATGGTCAATTTGTTGTTGCTGACAATTAATGGATATGGTCAATTTATTTTTGTTTCAATGATAAAACCAGGTTTAAAGGTAAAGAGTAGTCCCCCAAACTTATTTCAAAGAAAAAGCTAAATAACTCAATTTTCATCTTATTTCTCTTCAAAGTATCTTTAATAACATTTTATGACTTTTCAATTGCATATTCATGGTAAACCAAGTACAGTAGTTATTTCTGGTAAATTTCACATTTGAAGAGAAAAACATTGTCACATGACTCCCAACAGCCAATCATGAAACTGGACAATCTACTACACTTCTTCAATTTGGGATGACTGCTCCTGCCCTTTAACTTTCTTCTACCAGTATTTAAAAGCCTGAGCACATCTCCAAGTCTTTCTAATAGTCTCCATTACGAAAGAACATGAAGTTAACCAAATATTAAAGGAGATGGTTCTTGGGTTTCAAGACCTTCCAACTATAACCTAATCTATGCAACCCTACTCTAACCTTTTTCTAAAGTCCTCCCGACTCTCTCGCAAAGAGCAGTTGGACAAAACAAAACTTAAATCTGCTTCCCAAAGAAGCTATTCTGTCCACTGAAGGCCAACACTAATTGACCAACCTCACAGCTCTCAGACCATTAACATCTTTGGTCTGTCATATATGGCTCCATTCTAGACTGGATGAAAAAAACAGATACTAAACATGATCTACCCCTTATCTTTTTCTTAAGTCCTCCCGACCCTCTGGCAAAGGGCCACTCGGCGAAACCAAACATGAAACTGCTTCCCGGAGAATCTTTCACGTTCACTGAAGGACAATGTATTACCAACCTCAAGGCCTTCGGACGCCACCCTAACCTTGAGACATAATGTCAGACTTGGTAAACATGTTCAAACAAACCAATGTGACATGTTACACATCAAAATGTATGGATTTACTGCAACAGGATACAATTTGTTCATTTTTTAAATATCCAGCATGCATCTGGTCCACTTGTAAGTCTATTTCTATTCTATGTCAGGTTGTCCTCTTGTTTTACACTATTTACAAACTAATAGGACAGTTTTTTGTAAAAGTGTGCCAATGAATGCCTTCTTTGTTGTATATACATATCCACTTTGTTCACTAGTGCTGTCCTGAATATGCATGTGCCCTGATGAATATTTATGATGTTATTATAGTCGTATCTTTTGTCTACTTTTACTGCTATATTATCCATTTAAGTCAATTTCATTACAAAAGAAGTTCCATGACTTAAACAATGCAATCTCACTGTTAGTGCTTTCATTTACATGTGAAGATGTGATAGTAACTGCACTTCAGTCAATAAATTTCTTTCCTGAATATATGCATGTGACCTGATGGATATTTATGATGTCATGTCGATTTAGTATTTCATATTAACAATTCTCCTCCCTTTCAATGCTATAATCCTCTTTTCAATTCTTATGAAATTAATTGCACTACTTTCAAAATGCAATGTCACCTTTACTGCTCTCATTAACATGAAAAGATGTGATGTGTTAATACTGCACTTCAGTCAATAAATTGCATGTGTCCTGATGAATATTCAGGGCTGTCGGAAGCGGGGGGGCTGGGGGGCTGCAGCCCCCCCAATAATTTTGCCATATATAGTTTTTTTTTTTTTTTTTTTTGGAAGTGAGCATTTTATTACAACGAAAGGTCAAAATAAGGACTGCTTAGATACTATTAACAAGCCCAGGAAATTCATTTCCAGCTGTCTGAGGGGTTGGGATTTTTCAAAATTTTCTGTACGCTCCGCGCCAACCGATGGTGGCACTCCGCTTAGATAGTCAGCCCGAGTCAGCCCCCCCCATCGAAAATACCTTCCGACGGCACTGATATTTATAATGTCAAGTCAACTTAACATTTCATATTCATGTGTATCTCATGCCTTTAAATGCTATTATCTCTTTTAGTGATTTCTCAAGAAATCAATTCTGTAATTTTTACAATGCATTAAAACAACCAACATGACTTGGATTTCTTTTTTTACTTCAAGTTACAATCTGTTTCTATCTAAAACTGAGCAACATGCAAACCTCATTTATTTTGTCTAGGATGAAAGATATGTTATGTTCCTTTGGAGAGATTTGTGCAGACTTTAATTTCTGTATCTCCAAGGCAGTCATGATTTCAACAGAAAAAACTGAAGTGATAAGAATGTCTATCTATAACCATGGCATTTAAACCAACCCGAGTTCCACAAGGGAATAAAAGCTAATAGGCATGAGGAAATGCCAGAAAAATATATGAGATGGAATCAAATAAACATAAATGCTGAACCAGTCTGCAACTTGTCTCTTCGGTGATTGAACCTAATATATCACACGCTTAAGGGTACATATATCAATTATTCATTTGCTAGTTTAACTGGTAAGAAGTTTCTTTTTTAAAGGGAAAGAGTACTACACCTAAATCTTTATAGACTACACCAGCAGTCTATCCTTTTTCATGAATGTCTCTTGAGGAGAGTCATGTGACATTTTTTCTCACAGAAGGGAGAAATTTATCAGTTGTAAATCATTGATTCATCTTACAAATAGGTATGTAATATGATAACCCTCTGAAATATACTGTAGAATGGTACAATGAAAGAGAACAGAGATAAAGCAAAATTGAGCCGTTGTTTGAAAATAAATTTGAGGAAACTGCTCTTGCCCTTTAAAAGGCTGTATTAATATTCTGGATATAACACCTCCAGTACAGCAGCAGTACATAGTACTTATTTACCCTACAAGTAGGCATTGACAACAGCCATGTCTGAAGGCTAGCCTGTGGGTGTATGTACTGTAGTGAGGGTGCCCTAAAACATGGCTGAAACATATGATGTCATATGAGCACTTTTTACAGCCCATGCAGTTGCCTCTGCCTAACCCTTTAAGTTTAAAAACCTTATATTGTAAGCCTTCGGCAAATAGCTTCTAGCCACCTTCCACTTGACTATCTTTTTCCAGTGACGTTAAGCATACTGTAGATAGAATCCTGTATGCACCTTGATAATAGCGATACTGCTGCAGTTAATTCTTATTTCAAATGTAAAATATCAGATCTGTATTTTCTATCCAGTTGAACCCTAGCATAATCTATCCTTATCATCAGGTAAAAGCTATAGTAACTTAAGCCAATTTGGTATTGCACATTACCAACATGGCTTCCTCACATTTTAAAGCAGCAGTAATTCATTGCATGATTCATGAACCACCATCAGTATGTATTGTAACTTAAAGGTCACGAGCAGTCCTCCCAGATTTATTTTGAAGCAACTTCATATCACAAGTTTCTTATTTCTCTTCATGTATCCATCCATAACATTTTATAACTTCAATATTGCATACTCAATGGAAAACAAGGAGTTGCTCGATGAATTTTACATTTAGAGAGAAAAATTGTTGTCACATGACTTTCAGCAGCCAATCATGAAACAGGGCAGTCTATCACTATACTTCAAGTTGGGGTGACTGCTCTTGCCCTTTAAAATGTTGTTGTAATGGACATAGTCATACCAAGCCTTGCTGCAGGCTGCTACAACATAGCTGGGGGAGCAGCAGTTTGGTTATTTTGACATATGACTATATCCACAGTTGGAACAACCTGTACTGAAGCACCACTTCCCCAATGTTATACAAATCACATCACTTATGTGAGCATTTTTTGAGTACACAGATTTAAAGGGGTACCAGTTTTATTGTAAAGCCCTTTTTTGAAGAAAATAAAAGGCATAATGGTTTGAATGTAGTTTGTTCAAAAGTATTAAGTTAATGAACTGATAATATGCAGACTTTGGTAAGTTCAATTATGTAACCATGACCATGGTGTGCCTTTAAAAAAACTTACAAAATGGTTCTAACAACATCCATTGATTTCTATAAACCTCAACAGCCTTAACTGCTGTCATGAAGGGAATACAAATGATAGAGTGCGAACACTGTGTTCAAATAGGAGGAAACCATTTAAAGCTATTTAAGACAACAATGCAAATTACTCCCTCAAGAACCAATATTTATTGAAATTTTAAGAATGCAAAACAAAAAAGACGCAAATCCCAACAGTGAATCCCACATACCAATCTGCAATACTACATACAGACAGACAGACACATACACTCACACATAATACACTTGCCTGCTGTAAAAATGAGAGATTGCAGGCTGTGAAAGAAACTGCAGGACACTGTTCAAATTACAGTAGCATGCTTTTATACATGTCTCATGTGTACGACCGTATGATGCGAATTGGTGTACAATAAGTAAACAAGTGTACAGCTATTACCAGGATTTTATACGATAGGTCGCTGCTTTTCCAAGGGGTGTTGAAATGAATCTCTTGACAGTCTTACAATTAGGGTGGCATAAGGGTTGCTAGAATGGGTACATGATGAATGGTATAGAATTAGAAATTGTCACATTATACAGGAATATTTAAACACAGCTAGGTGATACAGGGTGCATGCTACATCACTGGAGACTTAGTCACCTATGTATAATGTGTATGGGGGTGCTGGTCACCAAACTGTGCCACCCAAGCATACATATAAACGAAACATCGAAAGCATACAACATGTGCATATTCATTAAGTTTGCATTTTGCTTCAACAATAGGGGAAGCAGGTTTAATTTGATGTAACACTGTACATTGCAGCTACAGGGCTATATAAACTAAACTTTGGTTATATCCTGTATATAACAGTAAAAATGTAACATTCAATGAATTTTGTGCAAAAAAAAGTACAAGAATATTCCATTTTCTCACAAATAAAGCTGGCAACGATTAAGTGGTGCAAATGTGGGTGTACACAAGGTGTCTTCTTTTAAATACTGTCACTATCACATGTTATACATACTGTAGATACAACAGTTTTGCATGTACACGCATCAGTGCAGTGAATCTGATCCTTAATGTTCATTTTGAATGGCCTGTGCTGCCAGAGAATAAAACAAGATATCTGTCAAAGATTTCAAAAAAAAGAAGGAAAAAAAAAAAAAGCGATGGCTCTAAACTCCCCACTGAACATCATGTCATATCAGTATAATAGTATAATAAATAGCACAGTGCTTCTTAGATGTGACCTTTGGATAGTGCACTGCCTCAGTTACAATCATTTTTAAATTTTTATTCCTACTATCAAATTACTCCACTGGACCCCACCTGACCTCACTGGACCCCACCCCACCCCACCTACCATTCTCACCCACCCTACCTTCTGACCAAAATGAGAGAACCTTCCAACACTATATGCATATAATGCTCATGTATATTGAGCGATAGAGAGAAAACAATTAAGTGACCACTTGAACTGGACAAAAGGTCATGAAACCGGAAGGCGAAAATATGCAAAATAAAACCCCAACAGACTTAGCCCCCCCTCCCCCCCCCCCCCATCCCTATAGCAGAGCTGCAAACTGTTCCATCTGAAGCAGAGGTCACTATCCAATGTAATAAGTGTTCACTGTCATAAAAATTGTAAAGTTTCTACCAGCTACTCTACATATAAAGAAATATAGTGTCATGTCTGGTGCACACCACATGATACTAGGATTAGACTTACGACTGCAGTGCGCAATCTATTCAAACATGCTGGTTTCCACAGACACTAAAAGTAAATGTTAATGGCTTTCTCTTTAAAGAATATGCCTAAGCACAAGCTACCAGCACATTTTGAAACAAAATTATAGATATTCAGAATACTTTTGTTGATTTTATCTTCCTTGCAAATATTTTCCCAGGTGCCCTTCATCAGTATCTACAAGTAAAACATTAGACACATATTAAACAAGAGTTACTTATTATTCAAGTTCCTATTTTTCAAGGGGTTAAAAAAATCGACAGTGAAGTATGTTTCTCTAATTCATCCAAATACTGAGCAGCCACTTGAAGGATCAATGACCCTCTGGCCATTTCAAGGTATGTGCTTCCACGGTAAAATCTAACGTTATTCTAAACATTCCTTTAAAATTAAACTTCCGAAGATTTGAGCAAAAACTTCAAAAGGGCAATCATCATCTCATCTCAGAAAGTTATGTAGTGTCCCAACTTTCAGGATATATTGATCTGATTTTCTTATATAATGAGGGTGTTTGAACTAATATGTATGCATTAAAATGCTAATTATAGTCATAGTTAGCCAGGTTTCATATCTATACACTTGAGGTTAAGCAGAAAGCTAAAATTTCGAATTTGTTTCATTCCCTGGTGGTTGACAGTTTTGTGCATAATGTGTAAAAGTGTCTTAGTCACAAATTTAAAAAAAAAAAAAACCAAATTGAATTGTTACTTATTCAATCATTAAACCTTTCCTGATGGTTGTATGAAGGATATCAGATTTTCTAAGGTTGACCATTGTCATTAGTATGTAAGGAAAAGTTTGCAGGTTTAAGAAAAAAAATGGTGAATTTCATACCAAAATTTTGTGTAATTTTTTAATCCGACCTGTCTGTACATTGGGTTACACATCATCCTATTCCACCTATTTACACAAGAAATCAATTGTAAATACAAATATTTGTGCATGGATTCATAATGTGATATTCCTGTTATTTTTGGGGTGGGACAATGGTTCTTTTAAAATTTACCTATGTTTAAGTGGCAATTGTTCCCAAAAATCGGTGAATTTAATAATGAACTTGACAAGAAGTATAACAATACTAGCCTAATTTCACTCTGGCTTCAAATATACTACACCCCATCACAATACAAAGCTACAGTACAATAGCTTGTACTTGGTTGGATTATTGCATTTTGCCAAGCACACTACTTCACATATTATGTTTCGTGTAACTGTAATCTAACCTGTCTGGAAAATGTGTTGCACATCATCTTATTTCACCTACAGGTATCTACACAAGAAACTCATTTTAAAGGGACAATCCTCTCACCCCAAACTACACTTTTAGTATAGGGTAACAGAAACTCTCAATTGGCTCAGCTTTTTGATTGACTGCTAATTCAAACATGCAGAGTACCAAAACTTATATTAATACACAGCACTAACTGTTCTGATAATGTTTTGATTATTCACCCTGAAGCAATAAAATGAGATTTTGTCTGGAGGAGGGTGAATTTCAGATAATTGTGGGAGGGGCTTAATTAAGAAGGTTGGGAGAATTGGTACTGTTTGGGATGAGAAAATTAGGCCTTTTAATACAAATTTATTTGTGCATGTGTTCATACAGTAATATTCCTTTTTTTTTTTTTGTTTTTTGGAGTGTGGCAATGGCTCCTTTAAAATTTACCTATGTTTAAGTGACAATGGTCCTAAAAACCTCCTGGCCTTTTCAATATATTTGTTTCATTTTGTTTTACTGCAAACCAATCAATTTATTTATACTTCAATAAAAGCTTTCCTCGCTTCCAACACTGAAATCCCCACTGAAGGCCAGCTGGCAGGGCTGGCCTTCAGTGGGGATTTGATTTGTAGGCACACATTTCAAAAATTTTGACAGAATCACACACAACAGGATTCTCAAAATAAATCTTGACTTACAGTATTGTCAAAGAACAGATTATTTTGTGACTTTTCTGGATGGATAAGCATACATATGTGCAAACAGGGAGACTGACCTGGGAATTTCCTCTTTATGTCTTTGTTCTCTGTATCTATTGTACTGTCATTATTGCAAAGCTGTTTACTGTACATGTACTGTATCTTTTCCTATAGGCTATGTCTATATACCTTAAAGGGCAAAAGCAGCCCTGCAACTTGAAGTAGTAGTGCAGTAGACTGTTTTGTTTTATGATTGGCCTTTGAGAGTCATGTGACAATATTTTTACTCCTCGAATGTGAAATTTACAAGGAGTAACTGCTTAGTCTACCTTGGATACTGATGTCCAAAAACATTATGAAAGATGCTTTGAACAGAAATAGGATGGAGGAAAATTGTGAGATTTAACTTTTGCTCCAAATCAAGTTTGTGGAGACTGCTGTTACCCTTTAAGAGTTTAGGAGTTTACCTAGGAATTCACTGTTTTTCATCGTTTTTCTATGGTCTCATGTACTATCGAATCTTCATTTAAGGTTGACAAGTTCAGCTCGTTCCGACAGAAGAAGCCTACTACAGCACATATTTGAATTTATACCATGTGAATTTCAACCCCTCCCCCAGGGGAACTCTACCATCTCCACCCAATTACCTGTACCAGCTACGTTATGGTCTTGTAGCAGCTACTATTTGGCAATAAAAACATGTACCATAAGTCTTCTTTCTGAATGAATGAATGGTACTGTCACAACATCAGAAAAGACTTATTATTTTCCAATCACATGCCATACCCAACATCTTTTCCCTATCCCCCAGACACCATAACGCTCCTGAAAAATTGAGTCTATGGATATTCTGCAAGTACAGTATAAATTTAGAAAACTTATTGAAAAGCATAATAAAGCGCTTTTGCCATAAAAAAATTTCTTGCATTTTCTTTAATTAGTATAAGAAATTGTTAGCGTCCGTTAGGTTAAATGCCATCACCCTAGTATACAGCAGATTACAGTAGTGTAATTACTCTACAGAATGTGACAATATTGTGCACCCTGTGTTGGGACCACTGACACCGCCACGGGGGTGGTTGTGGGGGTTGAGACCCCCCATGATCGACCCAGCCTTGAAATGCAAAAAACACCTACTGTAAAATAGCCATTTTTTCTCTCTCCCCTTAGTCTTTGCCTCATGTCATGATTCACCCCCCCCCCCCCCATGACACAAACCTGGCTACACTACTGGTTGAGACATTTACAAGGATCAACCTCTTGGTTTACCTTGGATATGTAATACTTCATTTTAAAATATCACGAAAAATACAGTGCTTGGAAGAGATATGAGAAGAAATTTGTGAGATTGAGATGCTGTTTGAAAATAACCTTGGGGCCACTGTTCGTGCCCTTAAAAACCCCACTGCTTAAATGGAAATTCTTTGCTGATAGTACTAGTCTGATGGAATTGAGATGGAACACAACTAATTACAATTACCACACACAGAATAAGTACGAACAGAGACCACGCGAAATGATATTTATATGCCAGAACATGCAGACTATTAAAGCTATCACCCAAAGTTATAAATCCCCAAATAGTATCCTTAATCGAAAAAAAAAAAAAAAATGTGATGGCTTTTTAATGGATAGTGGTGGCTTTGCACATATTTCAAGCTGCACAGCATAGATGTAAAGATGAGGCCAAAGGGTGAGGGGGTCTGCTTTAATATTAAACTCCAACCCTCAAATTTTATTTGAACTGATATAATATTTCCCAAATGAGAGAATGACAAAATGAGAAAATTTTCATTTGATCTAGCTGCCACTGCTCTTTACTTAATTTTTTTTTTTTCCTCATTTCACCAGAAACAAAAGAAGTTGTCAAATTTTTAATGAATGGACCTTTAATTCTAGCATTGGAATTATGGAGCCAAGTCAATGAATAGGACTTATGCAAGAGCTCACAAGGTACTCAGGTACTGGCCAAGGTTGAAGCCATGCTGGCATTTGTCATATTTGCATTTGAGCTGACCAGCTCTCACCTTCGGCAAATTGAATAGCTTCCTAAATCCCTGCACTAAAATTGACTCACCGGGTGTGAAAATGAAATTATGCTTTAAAAGAGCAAATACATGATTTTCTATTTGTATTTCCAATCACCAAAGACGATTTATTTGAGTTGCAGCGAAACATATACTGATGAGCATTAAATTATGCTTTGAAGAAAATGTGACTGGGATTTTGGAGAAAAAGTGACAAATTTGCTGACATTAGAGCAAAAAAATGAACAGAGACAGCTAAAATGAGTCCTCATTCCAAATAAAAAAAAAGGACAACGATGAGAAACATTGTAGCAATGAAATGAATTTGACAAGCTATTATTTAAAAAGAGAGCAATTTAAAATGATTATATTTTTTTTAAATTTCCCTTCTCACCCGCTGAGCAGCAAGAAAGATGTTCAAAGGCACCTTAACATAGGAATGAACATGGTGTCATATAAAAACAGTGATGAATGGCTGGCCATGCATGCAGACGATTCAGTTAAAACAGTGCTCCAGTGAAAAGGAAATTAAAAGCACAGAGGACGTTCTTTTTGGTTTCCTGTGTACATTTTGACTGAGCTTGTTGACTACATTTATACTTACTCCAAGTTGTCGCAAAGGAACACAGTAAGGTTGATGCATTATGGGTAGTGATAGTATGTTTCAAGAAAGAAAGAGACGAATATGAGGTAATAGGTAATAGTTTCATCAACAAAATTTTAAATTTCAATGAGAGTAAATGGGTTCCCAACTTCCTAACCTATAAGATAAAAGACAAAAAGCAGTTTTGCATAGTTGCTCCTCTTTCATGTGAGAGTGTTAGCCATATATCATTTTCCACATAGTGATTGCAAAGGATTGTAGGATAGATTTTTGGAATGCATCTTTTTTGTCAATGTCATTTTACCGTGGCCAAAAATGATGTGCGGAAAAGCACTGTCCCATAATCCTTTGTAATTGTCATCGAAAAAAGAGTTATGGCGATGGCCACCAATCCAAATTCCTAACCATTTCCTTTGGGTGAGATTTTGCAGATGCCTCACGTAAACTATTCTACAGAAAGTATTTTATACATGCATGAAGTGTAAAGTGGATGTGCAAAAATATTTTATACAAGATATCCCTGTACTACATGCCCAAGATGAAATTCATTACTGAGATATGATTACCATTATCACACTTAACTTCCACTTTGAATTTTAATGTAAAGCACTAAAATAGTTCACTGTCATGCATACATCTATTAACCAAAAATTCATGAAATTTAAAAAAAATATTTTTCAGTAACAGCTAGTCTGTATGTTTAGCTTGCAGTAACTTGAAATTATTTAATTTCATAATATTTTGATTCAAGAAATATGAAATCCAAAAGAAATAAAGTTGGCATTTGAAGATTATAAGAGAAAGACTTATGAGAGCAAACTGTTCTTTGATTTCTGTCCAAACAATGACTTCAAACAATTGTTTTTTTTCCTTTCATATCCTAGAAAAAAAGCAAAACAAAGAAACAAACAAAGAAACAAGATACAATTACCACTTATCACAGCTCCTGTTGTGGTTCTAGAACAACTTTACATTGTTGGGGGCCACCTGTTTCCACCTATGGTATTTTTTATAATTCTTTTCAATTATGACATGGGATATTGTAAAATATTTATGTTTTTTCTTTTTCAAGACTTATATTCACACCACTTTTTCAACAACAACTCTGCCATGCTCCATTCTTTTCAGGGGTCACTTTAAGGAGCAATCAGAGTTTGTTTTAATAAGATTTCCATGATTTTAATTCTGGTCTACATCACTTACACATTGATTTAAAACCAACAAAAAATACGTCATTGTGGTCTGATATTGTGATTGGTCACCATTTAGATGAGTTGTCTTGATTTGCATGACCTGTATGGGATTATTTTACTAACAAAATATTAGAAAAGTCCCATTAAACAATGATGAACCTGGATAAATGCTTCATCTCTCTTGACAGACGTCATCAATATCTGTTAAATATGGTAATGACCAGTTAAAAAAGGAAAATTGAGTTGCTAGAACAGGGTCGGGTGATATTCATGTCAATTGACCTCTGATTCCCCCTTTAAGACTCATCAACACAGTTCAACATAAACAAAATATAATTCAACTTTCTGCAAAGTGGATACACAATGAGAATCAGAAATAGACTTGAAAATCAATGCAGGTGTGCCACACTCTAAAATGAAAAGAGTTAGCTTAGTCACTCTTTGATCCGGTGAAAAGTGTAAAGTCACTCCATTAGAGTGATAATTCACTCCAAGAGGAGTGAAGTTCACTCCAAAAAGAGTGAAATTCACTCTTCCATGGGTGCCTGCAATGATTGCTCGTTTTTTGAGAGCCATCACTGTGGGCACTCCATCAAGAGTGAAGCTTCACTCGTTTTAAGGGAATGTCACTCTTTTTGGAGTGAACTT
Source organism: Holothuria scabra (assembly GCA_037179385.1). Lineage (NCBI taxonomy): Eukaryota > Metazoa > Echinodermata > Holothuroidea > Aspidochirotida > Holothuriidae > Holothuria > Holothuria scabra. The sequence goes on from CM074201.1 coordinate 18,176,900, forward strand.
CACTCTTTTTAGAGTGAACTCACTCCTCTGGGAGTGAATTATCACTCTAATGGAGTGAAGTTACACTTTTCACTCGATCAAAGAGTGACTAAGTTCACTCTTTTGATTTTAGAGTGCAGTTGGTTAAATAGTGGAAATAATTTAAATACCTCAGCCCTATCAACAAAATTCACCATATTCCAAAATAATTCATCAACTCAGGATTCAACTTTCAACAAAGCTGATGTAAAAGTAGCATGCTGAGAATCAGGAATCCACTTGAAACCAATGCTACATATTTGATCACAGTTGAAAGAGGCAATGACAATAGAGCTGTTCTTTTTTAGGCAAGTTTAGGGCTCATCTTATTTACAGGGCATTTTAATGATATACAGAACTTCAGAATTTTCTTTCCTGTTAAATCCCATACAGTAGTGGTTCTGTGACAGTATTCCTTGGAAACATTGCAATCTACTTTAAAAAGGAGACTAAAATGCATCCTGTCAAAGTGGAAATTTATTTAAACGGTTAAGGGTTAATTTATAAAATAAGAAAAAGAAAATGGTTTAATCTTGCTGCACCAGAAACTAAGTGGGATATCACAAGTAGCATGGAAAATGGTACAGTAAACTGATAAATTAATACTGACTGTCTGAAACCAAGATGGCTACGACGACAATGGTTGCACAAATGAGGATAATGACAATGATGGAGATGATCATTCCACCCCAGTTTCTCGTCTCTGATGTCCTCCCCACCAGCTCCTAAAGAACAGGAAGAGAAAGAAAACTTGTAAGGTAAGGATAGCAGTTGTCAAATGCAGCTCCAATTGGGGAGCTGCTACAGAAAACAAGTACAGTAGCAGCTCTCTGCTACCAATGATGGTGTAAAGGTAAAAATGGATGTATATGGATATAGTGTAAATCTATGTGGCCCAGAGTTTCTCCTGTGAATATTGGGCCATACTTTTGTCGGTTAAAATTATTCAATTGTCATTTGTAAGATGCTCCTAAGATGCTCCATCTTACTCCAGTCAGTGGTTGACTCAAATATGCATCATGTTTGTTTAAGTTGTGATGCAAAGGTGTGTGACATTTCCTCAAATGTTGCAACAAAACAACATTGCATGGTGAGCTTATTGTACATGAAAGAAGCATCAAAGTCTATAAAATGTTGGTTCGATTGCCTGATGGATGAGCTAGTTGGTCAATGCACAAAAACCTTTGGTGCCCCTTATGAACATTGAACAACCTCTCCTAGGGGCCATGGGGCATGTCTTACAAGTGATAAGTACATCAATCAAGGATCTTTACCGGTTGAGGGTCATAAAGTTCCAAGTATACGAAAACTTGACCATATTAGAAGAGTTTTGATCCTAAGCTCCACATAGTAAATTCTGATCTATGTGGCAATAACAGAAGGAAAATTTTTATGTACAGTAGTAATGTTGTTATTATTTTCACAACTCACTCTCTAGACACTACTTCACTGGTCCACTTGTAAGCCAAATAGCTCAACAGGCCCTCAAAAAATCTTTTACCCCCAGGAAAATTTTAAGTTGTCACTGACTTAATAGAGTTTAACACAAATTTTTCACTACCCCACTGAAAGTTTATCAATTCCCCCCTCCCCACACCCAAACTGGTTTGGCCCCTCCAATACCTTGTTTGGCAACTGGTAAATCATACAGAAACAATAATGCAGATTACAAGCTGAGGTTTTCAGCTACAATAACAATATCGCAAATTATTATCAAATTCTTCAAAAAATCTTGTTAATTACCGTAATCCATTACACAGATTAATGCATATCTCATTAGAGTAGACATCATGACTCAGTAGATATGTCAGGACTTGGCCTGACAAAAATAAAAATTGACGGCCACTGGACCATGCAATCTGTAATAATGTAGCTTTCTGTCAGTTGTTTGACAAGGGAGGACTTCATAAATAGGGGAAGGCTGTCCAAGTTTCAATGGAGTTAATTCTTTAAATTTTCTAGGACCTTAGAAATTTTTAAAGTAGATAAATGCTTCAAGAATAAAGCAAAAATTATTGCAAAGATGTTTAGGACTTAACGGTAATAAGCAAATACATCCAAAGTATATTTCACAAGGAAACATTTGAAACAAAACAAAAATATGCTGATTGTTGAACAGGGGAGCTGCCTTTGACAGTCACAGCTCCCTGATTGAACTAAACGTGGAAAGGCTGAGAGTGGGGCGAGGTCCAACTTTTAAGCAACATACAACAAATATGCTTGTACTTTAAAACAATTGATATAAATTTTGGACTCCAAAAATAAATAATTGATAACTTTTTCCTGAAAAAAATGAACACTGAATGTCTCCACAGGGAGCAATATCCTTTGCTGGCCAGTGCTTAACTTTTCCATGACCTGACCTTCTATCACTGACACTTGTATCCCAACCCCCACCCCTAACATACAAGGACATTTAAACAATGTCATTCAAAGATAATGTTAAAGAGATATTTAAACTTGCCACAATCAATTTCTTTACCATCCTCACTCCCCCTCCCCCTTGTGAAATGTCAATCAAGATGTTGCAGAGCCAATTAAATTGCCAATATCTTTTATGCTACAGTGTGGTAGGATGATTATCCAAAACACGTTCATCATTACGTAACTTTAATATCAAAATGAAGAAAGTAAAAGAGACTGAAAAATTTTTTAAGGGATATTCACAGTCATCCATAAAGGCATTTTATGAACATTTTACTCCAATGCCAACTTTCCCATTAAAACCTTTCCATTGTTGGCTAATAGTAATCTCTAATCGTTACACTACTTAGCACAACATATACAAGACGTGACACGATAGTAATAGAATAACATAAAATCTTACAGCTTCTTTTCCCACTGATCCAGCATCATCAAGATTATCCAAGGAATTAACTGAAGCACTTTCAATCAATGCCATCTCACAAATAATTTTCCACAAAATGTCCGAGGGATATGACACAAATGCAAAATAGATGCAATTAACAAAGTCATACACCTGAAATGAAGAAAACACCTCAATTCCCTACAAAGAGCAAAAGTCTGAGCTGTTACTCTCTCTGGCAAAAATCGTCAGTGAGACTCCCATCAAGTCAATACGGAAAGTACATAGATAATTGACTCAAATTCGGTCTGGATATCCTTAGATGGGTTTTTAATATCACTTGGGCCTACAGTACATACAAGAGAAATCTCAGGATCAATCATGTACAGACAATATACTGTTAATAAAACGTTCACAGTGCACGCTTCTCTGACGCCGGTCCTGCAGCATTACGTAGTTTCACTTATTGGATAAATACAGTGTAAGGTAAAAAATCCGAAGTCAAAATTGCAGTAGGTGGAAGCTCAATGATTAAATCATTTTTACACTGTGCTGAGTACTCTTGAGTGGTCATGTGACGCAGGTTTAATACTGGCTGTTGAGACAAATTAATTCACTCAAATGGGGACTATTTACATGCAGTTAATAATCAAAGTCCAGAGGAGGATAGAGGAGTGCAGGTGAAACAGTGAGATATTGGGCAAGGAATTACAGTACATCAGTGATTGCTCAAATTATACTCAAATTTACAAGCAGTTTTATGATTTTGTGATTATACTGGTGAGGATTACACTCTGGTGTCGCATCCACAGTGTAAACAACTTTCAATATGGTTCCCCTGAACTGAAGCCTTGAATTTCCACACCAACTGACAGTCAGAAATTTTATATTTTGCACCAAACATGCAATTTTTCTCCTAAACTCTAAAAGAGAAATAACAACCAAATCAGCTTGGTTGTCCTCCAAAAATTTCCACCACAAACCAACCCTTCAATCCAACTAATTGAACTGCAAGCCGAATAAACAATTGTTCACAAGCTAATTTTTCTGCATGAACAGCTTCCTATTTTTCTTTTTCAACCACAATTGTTCTATACCAGTAAAATAGATAATTGCTAGAAGACTCGACAAAATCAATATAAAAATAGTAAATGTATGCTGTATGCAGCTTTCTTTTGCAGTAAAACCATGGCGACAGCTGCCAAAACAATGTTGCATGAATACAGTGATACGGTATCAAAAATTTTGTGATATTTTTTATGTTTGTCACGTTTTAGCTACAGTTGTGCCATGGTATACAAGCAGGCATACACAGAAAGACTTACTGGTACTTTTTGTGTTTATTCTGTGGGGATAAATTCTTTTATATAGCGCTGAAAATTTTGTTCATTAAAAAATTACCATGTCAATTAATCAATTTTACACTTCAAATGGTTCACATGTACTGTGTAAGAGATGAGGAAAGAATGAGCCTAAAAGAATACTATAGATAGAATAGAATTTCCCCCCAAAATGTCTGTATTGATCTGAACAATCCAAAAAATTGCTGGGCAAGGGGGATGGATGCCCTTAGATCTGCAAACTCTCACATCTGTCATCTTGTTCTTTATTCTCCTCTAGATGTGTAGATGTCTTTTTTTTCCGAGATCTTAGAAGCTTTTGCATTTTGAACTTTATTAATTTCTATTATTACTATTACTTACATATTATATTATTTATATTATATTTCTATTATTATTATTAAATCCATCTAGAAATCCCCAAAACTTTCCAAATTGAATGCAGAATACTTCCAAAACAATCCCCATCTTCTGTTGGAGGGCTTCAATCAATCATTTCTTTTCCAGAAATTGTTAAATCATGACACCACCACACAATGAAACAACTTATATGGACCTAAAAGTAACAAACATCATCTGTCAAAACTTTCACAAGCAAATGAATAAGGCAGCCTTTATCCATGATGACCCCTCCTTTCAAACCTACATGTAGCAGAATAAACATTTACTGCAAAAGACTTGCGCAGGTACGGTTGTGAATGATCTTGACGGAGGGTTTTGGATTTATTCCGTATATATAATGTAACTTTGGCAACAAGTTCACACATCACTGCAAATGTCAAAGGGATGTTGTCAATAATTGCAAATATCCGTTCTGTTCCTTTCCAATCGTGTCAGACAGCGAAGATGACAGTTTTGAATGAGAGCTAATTTTGAGCACACATTTTGTCGGAAATGAAAGGAACATGAGATGATAGTAATGGTTATAAAATGTGTTAGCCAATCACTGATGGATATCAGTTCACATGAAATTCCTTTTAAGCAAGATTTCAGGTACCATTTTGAGGGCGAGGGAATGTCTGATGATGTTCCATAGAATGGGATAAACAATGGAATAGTAAAACAATCTAATAACAGCATAACTGGAAAAAAGGCTGAGGGTACCACTGAATTCAAGGACTAATCCTCTAACTGCAAAAGTCCACAGAAATTCTCAGTTGGCCCAGCTTTTTGATTGACAGCAAGTTAAAAAAAAAGGCAGAGTACTGAAGCTTATTTTACATGGCATGTACTGTCCTTAGAGTGTTTTGATAACGCATTGGAGTCTTGTATTCTCACCGGGAAGCAACAAACTGAGATTATGTCTGGATGAGGATGAACTTTAGACAGAGGTGGGCATGACTTAGTAGGTTTGGAGAATTGGAACTGTTTGGAGTGAAAGGATCAGTTCTTTAAACCAGAAGGTTAGAAATTGAGGTTGAAAAATTCCAACAAACCAAATTAAACCCATGATATATGACTGCTAACCTTTAAGCCCTGCAGTAGACTACAGTACATACTGCATATCATCTGTTACACATGACCTTTCTTAGTTGGTTGTATCATTAGAGAATTTTGCCCCTTGAAAGTGGACTCATGACTTGGCCACTAGCATAACCACTTACGTCAAAGTTTCAAGGGTGTGGATTCTCTATTGATATGGTCAGAACAGTAAACACCAAAATTAACTGACATTTCACTATAAATGCTTGTCAATTTCCAAAATTATATCTCTACTTACAAATTTCAATTTTGAGTATTGAACCGCATCTACACGCCAATTCCAGCAATCATAGATTAAAGATATATTTATTGACTGGCATTTTAAAAGAAAACATGTTGCTACAATGCCCATTACTAAAATGCAGCATCTTCTGGAAACTCAAAATCTTGTTGTGTGGCTGTCTCATCTGGTTTTTTGACAAAAATTATTTGGAATGTTTATTCCAAAAGGATGTGCAGTGTTGCATATCTATAACCTCTCAAACAACTGACTCAATTGGTCGTTAGCAGGAAGTGGCTCTAGCAACTTGTTGATAGGGAACTTGTGGTCAATAAGGGTGAATTTGGAGATAGTGTATTAGATTAAGTAGAGCTAAGAGCTCATCCGTAGATTCAGATGAATTAAGGGAGCTGCCGAGGTGCTGCATTTGGCTAATGTGTCCTGTTGTGACATGAAGTAGCAAATTATCAGTTTGGGTAGTAACTGATTTCAGGGAAAATTTATCTGTTTAAACGGTATGAATATTTATAAGCACTTAGTGTAAGCAAAACCACAAGGTACCTTCAACAAATTATTTACATACACAAGTGCTGGTATGATCCACTAATTCTTAAAACCCTTTAGATTGCAAGATGTCTTAAGTGCACCAACTTTGTAGCCATTATGGTCAGTCTATATATTTAAGTTAAGCCCCTACCATGGTAAAGGGCCCTAAATCATGCTGTGACGTCACTTCTTGAAAAAGCAACACAGACACGTACCCCAGAACATCAAAGGTGGTATGGGGTACATCTGAGTTTGTTACATGATCTGTGACCTCAAATGAGCTATGCTTTCATTGTGTTCACACTGCGTGAAAAGCAATTAACACATGCTGACTGACCTGTTAGCTAACCCCAAATGTTACATAACTTTTTGTGTATTGAAACACATCTTTAATTTTACTGTCAAACAATAAATCAGATATGAAACTTGACTTAATCAAGTCTGCATGTAGTGGGCTTCTTTTCCTCCCAGGAGAGATAAGAGGTAATCAGGCAGAGAGGAAAAATGTAACAAAAAGTAAGAGAGAACCTTTCATCATGATTCTTCATGTCTTATGCATAGTTAATTAATTTAGTTTACTGCCATAATTAAGCAGCTCTCTGCAGTAGATAGTCTATTAACAGGGAGTTATTAAGTGACTCAATGCCAATAGTTGTGAGACCCTATGCTGCAAAAGTGCCAACTGCATGGCACTTCACTCCATTCAGCTCACATACCATAGCATATACAGGTGTCCCCTATCACTGTTATAGCAATGTGCAGGGCCAGAAAAGTGAGGAAAGGTGTGTGACAGATAAAGTCTTGGGGGTTGCTGAAGGGGAATATCCTTGTATGGAAAACCGATCGATGATGCTTGGCCAGCATGATGTAACGATCCTTCTTACTTTTTGTAACATCCTCCTTCTCTGCCTGATTACCTCTTATTGCCTCAAGAAGGATATGAAGCTCTCAATGCCCACACTTGATATGGTCACATTTCACATCTGAGTAATTGATTGACAGTAACAGGAATATTAAAATACACACAAAATTATGTAACATTTGAGGTTAGCTAACAGGTCAATCAAGCATGTGTTAATTGCTTTTCACACAGTGTGAACACAATGAAAGCTTAGCTCATTTTAGGGCACAGATCATGTGACAAACTCAGATATCAGTTACACCCTACACCGCCTCTGATCTACTGGGGTGTCTATGTTGCTTTCTCAAGAAGAAACATCACGGCATGAGCCTAATTGTGAGCATAGTTCCTTTAACTTAAGTTTTAAGGTTGTAATTTCCCATGAGTACCAGGCAATACGGTAAATAACTGACCTTCTGTTTGCTATATTAAAATATTGAGTGGCAAAAGAACATGCACATAATTGCACATGCTATGCAAACTATATTGCTAAACTATGAAAAAAAAAAAAGGTGGCCAATACTAGTTACTGCATACTTACCTCAAGTGGCACATGACGTGGTTCCCTAAAATTGTTGAGTTTTTCTGCCCCTTGGGCGGCAACATTACTTATCATTGTGGTTAATACTGTATTAACCTCCCAAACGACCATAAATTTGATCAGTTTAAGCAGAAATGGAAAAGACTGGAAGCAGTACAAAAAGCCTACACACTATACCATCTGTCATTGGTGTTCAATAAATCGTTCCTTTGAAATCAATATTAAGCCTTGCAACAATAGAAACAAAAAACATTTGCCCGAATTGTCACTTATTTTTTTGAAATGCTCATGGAAACACAATAAGGTGAGACTCAATAGTTCATCAATTTTCAAAAAGAAAATAAAATCCTAGCAAGTCAACAATGCATGTCCTCATTTCACATCTAAACACTGTAACATTAGAATGATTCTCACTCGAGTTCATGGCACAGGCTTCCATAGTTTACATGCCTGAAAGGGTATATACATGTTATTCCCCACTTCATTCCTGAAAGAGGTTTGGACCGTTACAATAGTTGCCAACACAGGACTTCCTATATACAATACATGTCTCCCTCAGAGATCATGTTAGTTAAATTTTGATATACAGATCACAGCAAGCAGCCTTATCAACTTAGCAAGTTAGCACCTTTTCCCTCTCCTCAACTGCTTCATTGTGGCACAATTTTGTTTCAAATTGTTCTTTTAAAGTAGACAATTTACTACCTCTAATTTTTTATTTTTTTGTGCTACTGTCGTAAGCAAGTGACTGGATGAATACTAAGGTAAGCATGTGAAGTTAATTTTATGATGTAAAACTACCATTACGTTCATCCTGAATCCACATGAAAATTTAACTATAGATCCAAACTCATGGATGATGTCATAAGCTCATTCCTCCAATTAAAACATTCCGCAGGAAAAGACTCACTCAATCACAAAATTGATAAAATGTTAAGCTGACACAAAATCATCACAAGAAACTTCTAACTAGTTGTAAGAACTTTATCCAAGGTAGCAATAAAACTCTTTCCTGAACTTCACAGCATAGCCTACTTGTTTTAAAACTGGGCTGAGTAAAATTGCACTATGACTATACAGTATGTAATTTACAATTCAACACAATCCAAGGTAAACCAAGTTCTCCATATGAAAAACTAAGCATAGCCTAGCTGTAAAGATTCACTCAGGCTTGACAAAGTATATACTGTACAAAAAAAACTTTCATCGGTTCAACCTTTTGAAACCACTGATTATATTATTGTAAGTTTGTCAGGTCCAATGGCTTTTTAGTCCTGTATTCCTTGAAGGTCACTAGCTCTGGTTGGCTCTAGCTCTAGCTCTGGAAGTGTTTTTGTCAGCAACCAGTTTAAAACACCATACAAGAGGAAAGGTCTTCCTCGACAACCACTTGTAGACATAACTTTGCCTGGCCCTTCTATTATAAAAAGCCCAATAATGCCTGACTATTCCAGCACTTTGTGAAAGAATGTAACACTGTTTTACAAACCAATTACCAAGTTACAAAAGTATTTTGCAGTCCACAAACTCAATATGGTACATCATGTCTAAATTTGCATAACCTGCAAGTTCCCAAAGACTGTTGATCAGTATACAAGCACATTTCAAAAACAGGGAGATAATATTGTCACAGAGTTCTGCATGCCTTCCATAGCTTTAAGCAAAGGATTTAAAGAGATTGAACTCCACTTTTTTGACAGTTTCTACTGATAAGTTGTCAGCTAGGTACAGAGTCAACTTTCCCTATACCAATTTAAGGAATTGATGGATCCTGTTATCAGTACCATGGGATTACCATGCAAAATCCTGAGATGATTCGGGGAAAATAATAAATCACATACCCAAAAATACTTGATGGGATTGTGGTTCCCAGAAATTAAGCATCATAGGGCAAAAGAACAAAAAGGAATAACAGAGTTCTAGTTGCATGGGTAACATTTCATGAATATTCAGTTTCTTGGTATATTCAAATCAAATATCATTTTGTTTCTTGGTCATTACTGTGCCACTTATACAATCAATGAAGAAGCATTAAAAATCTTTTCTGTTATCTTGTTATTCCTCATAATTAGATGTACTGCAGAGTGTTTTTCAATACAAGTTCCACAAAGATTTGTTCAAAATATCTTACATTATACTGTACTATATGCACAGCTTCACCACTGCACTTCTTACCAAGCTTCAATACACAGTCCTTTGCTTGTAATTTCCCCAAACTGATCTGACAAGAAAAGTTTATAAAGCATATATTACAGAGAGCAGAGACTTTCCCATCTTCTGCACACTCAAACAGGTTTATGGGAGGTCCAAAAGTGTGTTCTTCCAGCAATGTATTCTTCCAAACATAGCACACTAGTACATGTGTATTTCAATGATTACCTGCTTTTACAATCTACCGCTTCAAAAAAATATATTACATGCAAAACGCACCACATAAGACGTGAAAAAATTTCTCAATTCTTAATTTGAGACCCTTTATTAATGATATCATAGACCTAGAAAAATTGCTATAGGCCAAATGATTTTTCTTGTACTGCCTTCCCTCTGATCAATAAGGCGGATGTTTTGTACCTAGCGACAAAGACATTTTCAAGGTGCATGTCACAGTCAACAGACCAAAGTCGCCCTGTCAATAGTAATTAGTTTATGGTCTATATAGTCAAGTCTAGTTTATATTAAACTGGACACATAACTCAATTTTCAAAGACTTTTCTTAATAAGAAATATGTAATAATGATGCTAGGAAGATTTGAGTCGATACAAAGCATGTCCGATACATTCAAGAATCCTGACACTGCTTGGTAGCTACTAAGCATGAGAATTTAAAGGGGAAATGCATTTACCCCAATTTGAGTTGTGTAGTAGACTATCCTGTTTCATGATTGGCTGCTGAGGATCATGTAACTATATTTATTTATAATTGTTTTCAATCATGAAGTTTTCTTGAAATTCCTGCTTGGTTATCCTTGATATGCAATACTGAATAAGTGCACTATACATATGGGAACGATTGGTTCACATACCACAAGCTTCCACACGTAGCGACGAGTTAGTGTGTAAAACCGGCAGTGAAAATTCAAGGTTCATGCAACAAAACAGGTCATATCTAAACTTCCCTTACAAATATCTTATTTCAACCGCTTTAGTGAGGGTTAACTTGTTTTAAGTCTATTTACATTTCCTTCATAACTCTAAGTAAAAAGAAAATCCCATACTTTCATGTTTGAAAAAACTGATTTTTCAAAATTTTCAATGGAGAAGTAGCTCAAAATCCACAAGCCCTTCTAAAAAACTCTTTTAACTTGCGATCGGTACGCTCTTCTGTACTATTTCAAATGACCTTTGTAAGTCTATTTTGTTCATTACCATATTTCAAAGACTCAATTTGATTGGAGTAAACTAAGTACCGTACTTTTTCAAGACAAATGAGAAACGGTTTAAGACATTTACCTCTCTTCTTTACTTCTCTATTGAATTTGCTATGACATCATTGGCCATTCCATTGTTGCTTGTAGGGGGTTTCACACATAGCCAACAACACACGTCAAATACTTTGTTTTCGATACGAGTTACTGCGTTAAGTTATACCATTTTCAGACAAACTGGCTCACCTATATTACTTTGAAATATTTTTTGTATCATGAAAGTTGCAGTCTAGTAGAAACCGAAGACTATGCCGAACAATGGGTAACCGTTTCGAAAAAAAATTACGATTTTAAAAAGCTGTGCATGGAGACTCAAGCACAGGACGCCTAACGTTAAATTAGGTCTATACTATTACCATGGAGTTGCGAGGTGGTAACTCCATACTATTACTAATACAAAACAAAAGTTACGTCGCTGTTAGTCGTTTCGTGTAGCCCATTTTACCTTAAACCATGGACTGTTTTATTACTGCCATTCATAATAGTTACTAATGGCGTCATGCTAGTAGATCTATACCCTGCGTACAGTAGACCTATACTGCTGCTTACAGCGTTCTGTTCCAGCTTTCAAAAGAGTGAGCTTATCCTTAGTAATGTCTTCCAGTTGTTACATGTGCTTTTTCACAATAGGATGAACGTAACACAGTAACAACAACAATACATCTGTTCGCCGCGGCAATATACACGAACGCTACGCGATACCTATGAAAATAATGGTGTCGTCTAAATCTTTGTTTACATTCGACGATGCATCCGGTATCTGTTGCGCAATAGGTTTCTGTATGAACCAAATCACCAGAATCGTTCCCATATGATATTTATGAAATTTTAAAGGGCAAGAGCAGTCATTCCAAGTTGAAGTAGTGTAGTACACTGTCCAGTTTCATATGATTGGCTCTTGGGCATCATGTGACAATGTTTTTCTCTTTAAATGTGAAATTTACTAGAAATAACTGCTTGGTTTACCTTGAATATACAATAGAAAAGTCATAAAATGTAATTAAAGATTCTTTGAAGAGAAACAATTAGAATATTGTGTTATTAAGCTTTTTCTTCAAAATAAGTTTGGGGGGACTACTCTTTACCTTTTATCTGTAATTGCTTCAAAATCAATTTGGAGCAACTCACTGACATATGCCCTGTAAGCAAATATTGGACATGTATACTGTGTGTGAACTTGCATTTTACATGTGGGTTACCTAATTCCTGCAGACGGCTGATTAATGCTATCATGCCATAATGTTTGTTTGCATTACTTAAGGGCATAGTACATACGGCAAACGAATGTTTCATGCACATGCTAATGGTAGGATGTTCGATACTGGCTAATTAAGCCCATTTAACCAAACTCAACCAGACTCCTTCAGTACCATGACACCAATTTTCTTGGAATTGTGATGACTGCAAGGAAATTTTTCAATATGCCAAAAGGATGCACAAGGTTCCTATTTTGGAATTTCCAATATTGGTCCCACCTGACAACTCCCTGCTTAAACACATCTAGACCTATTCTGGTTCTTGCTCTAGATCCAAAGGGGGGGAGAGATGCACTTGTTTAGACCAATGTAAAGTCAACAGAATTTGAATAATGATCACCTTAGTACTTAAAATATACTCCAAAACAGCAGCTTCCAGGGGAAGGGGGAGCCAGGGAAGGGGGATTCCGAGGATATGTTCCTAAATTCCACCAGAGGCCCTAATGGAGGCCTCTAGACCCCAACCATTAGGGCCTTGTGCTTTGTGTCCAGCACTATGAGTGGTGTTCCCAGTTGGTGTATTTGATGAATGAAAGGATTTGAAAGAAAAATAAAAAAACAAGATTGCAAGAAAGCAAATTTTCTCATTCAATTAATGAGGATATTTGCATGCAAGATATATAGTGATGATGCTCTCACATTTACTTCACTGAAAGTACACACAAACTTGGAAATTGAGAGCATGGACACAATGTGGTATTTGGAAGGGACACTAGCACATCTGCAAACCCTGTGATCTCTTTAGTGGGACACTATTGCACTCTCCAATTTTACAGTCAGTGTCCTTGTGCAGATATAAGTAAAATACCATACCTACACAACAGCAAGTTTTAGGGCATAATTAATTGGACAGGGACACTGCACAAATGCTGTGACCCTTTGTGGAACACTATTTACTCTTTGCAATTTAGTGAGTTTGAACTGTGTCCTTTTACAGATAGTGTATCAGTAATAATTTAAACCATGGGAGTCTACCATGGTGCTAGTGTGTGCTCAAAAACCTGAAGGTCTTTCTTATCTACATATTGCAATGGGCCCAAATCCTCTTGGATTTGGAGTAAAATTCTGTGACACATAAGTTGGTCATCGAGTAAAGGGGAGGGGGTTCACAAGAAGTTAGTTTAGGGACAGAGTGATAATTAAGCACAGGCTTTAAAAACAGGGATGGAAAAAAAAGTTTCTTTGACAGCCTAGAAGTGAAAAAAATTATTTCCCAGGAAGCTAAAACTACCACAATTCTTCCCATGTTTCCGTAGACGGAACTAGAATTGCTAAAATTTCCCTCCAGGTGCATATTACCTGAAAATTTTCAATGATAAAAAGAAAAATGCTGCACGGATTGCCAAAGGCCATTTAAGGTCTGGGCAAAAATCATTGGGGGGTGGACACAGTTTGAACACTGACTACTAGAACATCATCACTACGGTATGTTTACAATTTGAAAAACTTGGGGGACACTCCCTTCCCCCTGCAGAATATGACCCTCTTTTTCCAATGTCATACATTCCCACATGCAGTAAGGTCCATGCATGATAGCAGAGGGCTTTACAAAGACGTCTGTGAACAGAATGCCTTATAATGAAATGACACTGAAAATAGTCAAACGGTACAAGGTTTTTGTCAATGTTGAGTAAGCAGTTACACTATACAACTCTATCAAATATTCTGCAGTTTAAGATTTTTAATTTACAAAATCAGAATGTTGTATTGTATTACTACCAGTTAGGACAATTACAGTATACCTAGCCTGTTGTCAGAATTCATGCTTCAAAGCATAAACACTACAGAACAATCCAGAACAATATTTACATTTATGTCAAAAGGCCTAGATCACAACCCAAACAGTTTCAATTCTCCAAAACTACTACTCAAAGGGTCAATCCTCTCACCCCAAACCACAATTTTGGTAGGGGAGTACTGAAATTCTCCATTGGCTTAGCTCCTTGATTGACAGCTAATTCAAATAATGCACAGTACCAAAGCTTTTATTACATAGCATGAACTGTGTTTTTTTATACACATTGAGCTTTTCTACACTGGACTCGAAGCAATCAACTGAGAAATAGTCTCTGGATGAGGATGCATGAATTTCAGACAATTGTGGGAGGAGCTTAAGTAAGAAGGTAAGGAGAATTGGTACTGTTTGGGGTGAGAGAACAGCTAGGGCCTTTAAGTTCCTCCCACAACTGTCTAGAATTCATCCTAATCCAAACTGTATCTCTGTTTACTGGTGAGTATAAAAGACCGCAGTGTGATAATTCACCCTCAGTACAGTGCATGATGTGTAATATAAGCTTTTTAACTATCTTTCAAAGAGCTGTATCAATTGAGAATTTCTGTGGACTTTTACAAAAATTGTAGTTTGGGATAAGTCCTTCAAGCCCCTCCTGCATGACGGAACATTCCTTCTTACTTTTTGTTACATTCGTCTTTTCTACCTGGTTACCTCTTATTGCCTCAGGGAGGAAATGAAGCTCACTACACCCACACTTGTTATGGTCACATTTCACATCTGATTAATCGATTGACAGTAGCAGATATATTATAATACACAAAAAGTTACGTATAATTTGAGGTTAGCTAACAGGTTAATCATGCATGTGTTAATTGCTTTTCACGCAGTGTGAATACAATGAAAGGTTAGCTTATTTTAGGGCACAGATTATGTGACAAACTCAGATATCAGTTACACCCCACACCGCCTTTGATGTACTGGGGTGTCTATGTTGCTTTCTCAAGAAGAGACGTCACAGCATGTGCAATTTTTTAAGTCATTGTCAGCGAGACACAATCTCAGTTTATTGCGTCAAGGTGAGGTTACAAGACCCCAATGTGTAATCAAAACACTCTCAGTGCTGTACAGTGTAATACGTGCCATGCCTTTATTGAGTTTGCTGTCAATTAAATAACTGTGCCAATTGAGAATTTCTGTGAACTACAGTACCACAAAAATTGAAGTTTGGGATGAGAGATGACTGCCTTTAAATTTCCAGGTTATGTTAGCAAATGCATGACCAACATACTGTACATATAGCAACTAATAAAAGCTGAACCTTGCAGCATGCTCCTGAAGCATGACACTCTGGTTTGTCCTTACTGCAGGTTTGCTTTCTGTTGACTTTGGTTGAATATTCATGATATTTTTTTCTTGGTATCAATCTAATTACCATAAGTTTATTGAGAAGAATTGCAAAATAAAGCAATATATGTCACAGATAATTTTTTCTTTTGAAATATGACATTTAAACTTTAATTTCTCTCTGTTTTATTCATATGCCAAATGGTAGATTTTGATGTTATTAAAAAATCCTTTGCAGCAAGTTCAAAGCCATATGCTGGAAAAGTCTGACCAGCTTTACTTTCAAATTGACATCATGCCTTGGTGAGCTAAGCTGCAATATCTTTTGTAATGCTTCAATAATGTCCTTCTAAAGGGCAAGCAGTTTGATGAAAATAACACCCCAACTGTATGCAGAGTACAGTATATATATATCTCCCACCCACTTAAAACCCCATGATACTGTGTCTGGCGTGATGAGATATCGTTGCCTATATGATAGATGTTAATAAACAGCCAATCAGAACCCTGTATTGTCTTCTATACATATTGGCTATACATTCTTCATTGGGTGCTTATACGTGAACAGTGCAAAGAGCTGTGCATAAATGTACAGTAATGTATGTACTTCAGCATCAGATATATTACACCATTAACGGCAGACTCCACAGGCATACGCAGCATCAAATGAGACACTGTGAAAGAGAGGATGTACATACAGTACACAATTTGCTTAAAAAAAAAATGTTTGACGTCATTCCCATCAAGACCAGTGAACACTAAGGATCACTGAGCTAAAATTGTATTAAATATTTCTCCCCATTTGAGGATGGAAACAGCACTACCAAAATGAGATACTGTTAACTGAATCAGAAGTTTTTTTAATCAAAGAATGAGGAAAATTGCAGCTGAATAGACCATATTCCAAACAGTGATTACAAAGGACTGTTGGACAGATTTATGATAGGCCTACATTGCATTTTTTTTTTTTTTCAATATTTAACAGCAGCCTAAAATGACACACACCAAAATGCTGCCCCACAATGCTTTGTTACTGTTATTTGGGAAAGGGTCTATCTGATTGTCTGGCTTCCTCTATCTTCTTTTCCAGAGAAAATTATACAGGGCAAAATCCAAGGGGGAAGGGATAGTGTTCACACAATTTTTTTTCAAAAGCATCAGTTTAATTTCAATTTTTAATGCAAAAACTATTGTCTGAATTCATAAAGTACCCCAATTTGCCTACGTATACCATGACCATGATCCTACCCACCTATTAAATTTTTACATTTGTCCAAATGCGAGAAAGGGATCCAGGCCTGATGGGGAAATATCAATTTTGAGAGGGTAGTTTGGAGAAAGGGGAGATCACCACGAGAATCGTAAGTCATCCAGTCGCTTAAGAGGAAAAGTGTTGAGAAGGGATTACACTACACCAAAAATGGTAATTAATTGACAGTCTATCTCATACTTAATCACTGTTTGTACCCATTCAATCACAATTCCTTTTCAAGACAGTCATCCTTATTCTCACTTAGAAACAGAACCCATTCATTTTATACTTTTACCCAGAGATAAATGGTGGGCAGATATCATCAAGGCTAAAAAGTCAAAAGGTTATGGGAAGGGTCAGAAGTTCTGACACCTTACATTATGTTTACATATGTATATAAATATTCTACACAATCTTTCAAGGGGCAGGGTGGGGAAAGAGGGTTTAACGGATAAGGAAAGAGCTGAATAGAGTCTTCTAAGCCCCCTCCTGTCACTGTCTTTTACTACAGCACTGGAGAACACCATTCCCAAATACAGTACATCATGGCCAAGTCAGACAAAAATAAGCAAAATTCTGGAGTCTTTGACCAATTCGCTCGCTCCCCCATCACTTCTCTGAGCAACTTACTGTATCAGTCCATCTGTTAAAAATTTTACACCAACATCCACAAATTCTAAGCATATTTATTTCCAGTGTTTCCTGACAGCCTGTGAAATGGGTATAATTTATGGGAGGGACTCAAGACAATCCTTTTCAAAACCTTTGCAAAACATTTCATGAGGTCTAACAAATGACACTTTTCCTGTTTTTTTTTTTATTTTATTTTAAAAAATAAATGTCTAAAAGCATTGCCTGTTGAGACCTAATACAGTCTTACCATGAGAACACTCAAGTTTCTTCCACAATTAGCAATGAAAACATACAAAAAGTAAAATTAAAAACCCTTTTAATACCAACTGTGCCTGAGGTTCTGTTACTATAGCAACACAAATACTGTTGCAGATAGGCACTGTGTCTATACTGTCTGCAAATTGGAAAAAACCAGACAAGCTTAGTAAACATAATCTGAATTGGACCGATAGAGGGCAGCATTCCAATTCCCTTCTATGCTCAGATTTAATCTTGTACTGAAATAGTAATTTTATACACAGCTGTGAAAGACCATTATTTGAGGGCCAATCATTTCACACCAAATTACAATTCTTGTAGGGGTTTACAGAAACTCTCAATTGCCTCAGCTCTTTGATTTAAAGCTAATCCAAACAATGCAGAATAACAAAACTTATATTACACAGCATTAACTGTCAGTGGCGTAACCAGCGGGGGGCAGGGGGGCGGGAGCCCCCCAGTGAAATGCCTTGCCCCCCGCTTGCCCCCCCCCCAAAATGAAATTTGTAGGTAGAAAAAAAAATAATGAAAATGGGTAGGCGGTGGCATTACCTGATCGTGGGGGTAGGGTGGGAGTAGAAGTTTTATAAATGAGTGAAGATATTGTACAGCAGTTACTGATATCTAATTGCTTTCATTCCTACTAATACATTTTTCTTAAAACAGAAAGAAATAGCCCTAGCTTAATTTATATTGAAGAAAAGTCAAGACCAAAAGTAAGAGGGTAAAAGCAAACAATCAAATGATTTTAAAAGCAAGCAAATTGTTAAGGTCCCCATACAATAGCATTTTTGATAGCAAGAGTGGCAAATCGTGATTCTGATTAGGCATTAATCAAACTTTACACAAATAAAACACATGAGTCATTTAATTGAGAAATTTTGCATGTGCTTTTTTTGAAATGTGTATGATTTATTAAATATATTTCACGTGCAGTTTCAGATTTTCACAGTTTAAATTAAGGCATGGTATGACTATTTCCACAGGTACAAAGCAGTAAAATGGTCAACTTGTGCAATAAACGGAGGAACAAACGATGCATTGACACAGTGGAGAACCTTTTCTGCCAATCCTTTCAAGACTCTAGCACGTCCCACGTTGGCATAAAGCAAACATTCATAGTGGAAGCATAAATTTCCAAACCTGTGTTTTAAAAAAGTAGGGATATTTACAGGGCTGGAATTAAGGTTGGAGGAGGGCACGGCCATTTGGCCTTGGTCATTCACTAATTTTGGAGGGCACCACGGCCATCAGGTAGGGCACCAAGGCCAAATATTTTTGAATGGCAGGGCACCAAGGCCATTTTTGGAGGGTGTGTTCTTATCGGAGTGTTGCACACCACAGCGGTATACCAGGGTTTCCCTGGATTTAGAATTGAACGTCGCGCATCTAATGCGTCCATGAGTGGATCGCGGCCTGGAGGAGGGAAATGAGGGAAGGGGGTGTCCCCCTGGAAATTTTGGGACGTATGCAAGTCCCTTGACGCAAAATGGTGACACTTTTGAGGCAAATTAGTCAACACAACTTCTGTAAGTTGATGCCAAAATATTAGCACTAAAACTCACATTCGTATTAATTTTGATGTACTGATAGCGTTAACATTGGCTTTATATCACCGTAATTTCTGCTTCAAAAGTTTTGGTTCATCGGCATGGCTTTTATAAAGTGATGGCACCGGACGATTTTTACCCCTGGTTGGCCGTTATTTCGCGTCCGTTGCTCGCCAAAATTGACATGATTGGGCAGGCTTGCAATATTACCAGTTCAGGATAGAAAATATTGGGAATATTTCCGTTCGTTTCACAAACGGGGTCTCACTTTTGTAGGCGTAATATTTTCACTTCAAAGGTGGAGATACAAGTCTCCGTTAATACAGTTCTGTAGATTTGTTTGCAGTCGATGTCACATGCTCTTTAATAATTTAGTTCTTAGGCCAACATCATGCTCATTCTGTTTTTCATCCCCCAATCATGTCAGAACATTTGCATTCTTTTACTGCACTGGGTAGTAGTGGCGTCATGTAATGTAGCTACTCTCCTGCTTAAACGAACCCCATGTAGAACAATCATTCAGTTCATGATAATCTTAGCAGTTCTGAGCAGCCAACAATTGCACCCGGTTAACGTATCTTATGGTTCCTTTCGGATATAAATATCCCCGTATATTTTAAGCAGTTCTTGTCCAAAACTTACGTCTTGTTTTAAAAGAATCTGCAACTGAAATGCACGTAAGTCAGATCCCTCAAAAATCCACGTACGCAGAGATTTGTGATACCGTTTCATGGTGAATTTGTCCCGGGGCTCGCCCCGCTGCGGTAGCTGGCTATATAAGCATGGGAAGTGCGATCGTCGTGACACAAACTCAACAGGGGAGCTTGTCTCGAGACCGAGTATTTTCACACAGTAAATCACATAGGCGAAGGCGCGAGTTTTGATTGGCTGGCTAGAATCAATGCAATTGAACCAATCACGATGCAGGGACCAATTTAAATTTTGAAGTGGATTCTATATACATATGATGTCACCAAGCAAAACATGATGGCTTGTTTGGTGGAAAAAACGAACATGCACGAAAGTCTACTGCACGCGTGGGCCAAGAATTTTGCTGCATGAGACCATGTGCATCACTATTTTTGTTTGCAATGACGTCGCATGACAACATTGCTTAAGTCCTACTGTAAATAACATTACAGAAGGAATGCTAGAAATGACTTAATTTATGCAAGAAAGTAACCACGGAACTTCACAAGATTCTAGGAGCTACGTGTACAAAACCTGCACAGATATGTATGCTAAGCTTGGGGATTTGAAAAAGGTGAAACACTGCAGCTCGATAGTCTGTTGTCTGTACAATGTGTTTTGTGCAGTACAGTTTGTACAACAACTTAAGCGGCGCTTTCTGTGAGAAAGCAAGGAGGAAAACACATTGAAACAATTCCTATAATTCCATGTAATACTACAGGGTTATAGCGGAAAATATCAAACGATCACTTCCATGGCAGGGGTAAAATTTTATGTTTGTGGTAATCAATGCACCCCGTTTTGGCAGGAAGTTAAAGGATTGAGTTAACGAGAGTTTTAAGAAACTAAGGGCAAGTTTCAAGTATATTTTAGCCCCTTTTTCAGTTTGCAAATAATCGGTGGTCATGATCGAGTGAATGCCAGCATTTATAAATGCAATAGAGCACATGCATGGCTGCAAGCAATCACAGATTGTGTGGGTACCGATCTTTTTATGAAAACATGTTGAGAAAACAAGGGTTCTATGACATCATACACATAAGGTCCATTGCACTTATTTGCACTTATTGCGCGACATTCAAAAGGCCCAGGGAAAACCCTGTATACTGTGCGCGGTACATTGATGGATTGGGCGTATCTCATACTTCAAAGTCGCGTATTAACAAGGGGAAGCAAAATGCGGTCAGTTTCCAGCAGTCTGATTCAATCGCGCAAGTTGCGTATCGAGTTCATTTAGTATCCTTTTGTTATGGTAATTAGGATATTTTATTGGAATCCTGATGAAATTTTTTCATTGAGATGGGAAGGCACGACGGCCACGTACTTGCGGGCACGACGGCCTACATGGCCGTGAGAAGTGGCTGTTTTTGTAGGGCACCATGGCCATCCCCTTGGGCACGACAGCCATGGCCATCGTGGCCGTTGTTTAATTCCAGCCCTGATGTTTAGCTGAAATTCAGAGGGCCAAAGACACTGGAAAGTGCCATTTCCGACAATCTGAGAGGCATTTTTAGCCAAAATTTTCTCTGTACACTACGCGCCATTGGTGGCGCTCCGCTTAGATAGTGTTTTTGTGCTAGCCCCCCCCCCATATCAACCTTTGCCCCCCTCAGCCCCCCCCCCCCAAATGAAAAAGTCTGGTTACGCCACTGTTAACTGTACTGAGAGTGTTTTGGTTATACACATTGAGCTTATCTACACACTCATCACCCTGAAGCAATAAACTGAGATTGCGTCTGGATGAGAATGAATTTCAGACAATTGTGGGAGGTCAGGAGGATTGGTACTGTTTGGAGTGAGAGAATTGGACCTTTAAAGAGCCAAACAGTCAAGAACTGGACCCAAATTCTCAATAATGTTAGGTTCCCCAAGATTTGCAGTGTCAGATTTGATCTACAAAAATGTATTCTTGGAGACTTCAATGTGAAGCAATATTAACATTCCAACTTTGTTAGGAATTCACTAATACATTAGCAATTAATCTCCAAGTTTATTCCAATTAGCATGGACTACCTCTTTCTAAAATATGAATATTTATCCACCCATGTCCATTTTTTAGATGAGCTAGTTAATAACACAGGATGGTAGACAATTTTTGTGTGTGAAAATGTGATTGATTGGTGTTACATACGGTACACCAAAATTCCACTTCCCAGAACAGGGGCACAGCCAGGATAGTGTCATGAGGAAGGTTTTGGTGTCATGGGGGGAGGGGGTTTGTGGGCAAGACATGGGGAAAAGTCTAAGGATAGAGAGAAAAAACCACTTTTTTAGGTGTCCTTTGCAATTTAAAGGTTGGGTCATGGAGGGGTTCTAACCCCCAAAACCCTCCCAGTCGCTATGTCACTGTCCCATGATCCTTTGCACTTGGATGGAAAAGGCAGACAGATGGAAAATACTGTGACATGCATGAGATACAGGCCTGGATCTATATCCTCATGACCCTGACATATTGTCAACAACCTTGGTTGATGTTTTACTATGGTTATATATAAAATATCATGTGCTTTCCCCCCCCCCCCCCCCCCCCCCAAATCTAATATAGAAGGTGGGTAAACTTATTTCCAGAGAAAATAGAAAGTTGCCCACATCTTAGTTTCTTACTTGATGTTTTAACTTACATACTGGCCTTTAAAACCCCTCTGGCAAACTGCACTTTACAGGGTCCTTGGAGCAAGATTTTGTCTTCCCCGGCCCCAAAACCACTCATAACTCAAGCCTAGGACAGCTGGACTTGGGGTATACCAGTAGTAAATCCCTCTCCTCCTTTTTGTGTTTCTGAGAAAATCCCTGATCATTTATTTTGAAGCTGTCTGTACTGATTTCTGGCCACAGCTTGGCACTGATATCCACTCTCATATACAAGACGCTGAGTACTTCCATGCTCCTTTCATTTCATTAAAAGTTTAACAGAGACGATATTCTCTTCGCAATGTATTAAATTTTCCTACAGTACTTTCAGTCTTACCAACACTCCCTGGATTACCAATTCATTTGCTTGAAGTGGGCCTCACCCACATTTTAGGGTTGTCTCAATCCCACACCTGAGAATCTCTGACATTTGCACATACAAGGTAGTTTTCTCTGAAAAATTTTAACCCTTATTTTCAAATTTCTTATCATTTGATTGTAACGCCAGGAAAATTCATCTCCAGGCATGTGATAGAAATAAGGAATGTTTGGATGCAGCCCAGCTGCTTACATGGGTTGGATAATGTTATTTCCGGGGGTATAATTTGTCAAACATTTGCTCTATGTTATAATCATGATTGCATAATGTTTGAATAGTTATTACATCACCTCAAAAATTTCCTCCCCCTAAAAAAAATCATCAGACTCCCCACCACTCTCTGGTCTGGGGATCTATGAGCACCCATACTTACCTGATATACCTGGGGTACTACTTTGCAAGTTATCAGTACAATAGGATGGGCATAGGGATATAGCCCAGAAGGGACCCCTCATTCTTTTACGTTGGCCCCACGAAAAGGTTTCAGACAACATGAGAATTATTGGAAGGGTAATTCATCTCCTTTCTGGGGAACTGACGAATCGCAAAATCAAGAATTTCATAAATTTGTGGATCTCGTATTTTACATAGTGATGAATGTTATCTTATTTGGAGAATTTTCGCCGTATTCATCGTTTTTATATTTGCAGTTGTAGAAAATAATATATGTTACAGAGTCCTTGCAATTTTTAAGGCTGAGGTGAACAGATTACAGCAAAAAATGCATTCCTCACTACGACAAAATTGTCAAATTTTCACATTCGTCACTATGCCAATTTGCGATTCGTCAGTACGCCAGAAAGGGGACAAATTGATCCAAAATTTGGTGAATAAAAGAAAAGCTCATAAGAAACTTTCCATGGCAAGTAAAAAAAATAATGAGGGCACCCTTGCATTATTTACAGCACAAAAGTAGGATAACAACAACAATGTAATCAACAATGGCATGGCTGAACTTGACTACACATGTTATAATTTCCACAAAATAGCAGAAGAAAATACTGATATATGCAATGTATTGAAATATTATTCCACCCACCAGGCTCCACTCATCCCTTTTTAATATGAAACAAATTTGATACACTCAGTTACACAGCCTTGAAAATTTATATTCACTTTCAAGCGTTATATAGATGCAGTTTCTAAGGCCACAGGATTTTTGCCATGAAGTACTTATCTTTTCTTAGTGCAGAATGTACAGCAATCATTATACTCGACAGCTCTTAGTTCTAAAAAGGTCTTATCCATTTTCTTTGCTTCTGTATATTAGCTTCCAGCAAATTTCAGAACCATGCAGTTAGGATTAATGGCAACATCCATCATGTAATAAGGCCTTCACTTCAATCTATGTAATACCAGCTATGCTTTTTCTGATTATGCAGAAGTATGAATACAAGCAAGGACGGAACACTGAGAACAGCAGCTGCATGCAGGGCGTATGATGGCAATAACGAGGAGAATAACACACTAAATAACGCAGAAATTATGAAAGTAATACTACGAAAACTTGCAAGTTTTGGGGGATATGGTCTGAATCCCAAAAAGTACTACACTTTAATAGGCTTACATGCCATGCATTTGCCATTACAGTCTATTTTCTATCCCAGAGCCTGAGATCCGAGAAAGAGGGACTAGTATGGACAGCATGTTATTTACCTGGTGATTTCCATCCCCAACTAGAACAGACAGAATTAACTAAGAGTGAAGCAGCCTGCTTTGCATGACTTATTTAGTACAATGAAACCTTTATCAGAGACAGGGTTTTGATTACATTCTTCACAGAGGTTGAGGAGGACCGTTTGAAACAATGCCGGGCATGAAATTTGGGCAAACTCCTTTGTTCAGAGACCGACATGAAAGCCTGACCTTGGTGAATTCTTGCGGTTTACATGGTTGGAGCGTATGTTACTGCGCTTGACAGAAGTGACCTAAAATTTCTTATTTTTTTCATTTTTAATCATAAAAAGGAAAAGGGCGTAACAAGTTGACATTAATTTATACCTTGAAAAGAAAAGTCGTTCAACATTTAGTGAAAATAACGATCACATTTCAAAGCAAAACCTGCCAGATTTTGCAAGCCAACAGATCTCCATGAGATTTATTCTTTTTATTTTAATTCCTCATTTTGTCGTTTTTGTACAAATCTAGATGCCAAACAGATCGAAATGGTACTAAAAATTTCAGAGATTTCATATTTGTACAGTACATGACTAAAAAGTAATGTTTCTAGACCAGTTGTGGTAATTCTATCAGAGTTTACGCCAATTTACACCAGCCAAGGTCATTCAGTTTCTTGCGGTCCAATGACTTCAAAGAATCACCCAGTTTGAAGCTCTATCGCCCAGTTTGAGTGCCGATTTTTCATGGCAAAAAATTTCTCTAATTTATTTATTGTATTCAAAAGATAAGTTTTGGTTACAGTTTTTCACTTGAGCAATGGAGAAATCATCCTTATATGGCATATGCTATGCAGGCCTAGGTATGACATACTACACCCAGAAAAGTACTGTACTTCTGATGTGGATATTTGTATGGAGGGCCCAATTACTACAAGCTCTACACAACATTTTGAGGAGTTTCTTGCACAGTCACCATCAGTTTTTGTCATTACATTCTCTTTTATTTTTTGCACATATTAATACCTCTGAAAAACTGACTCTAATAAAAATGTCAGAGAAAGATTGTAGTTTATGAATGGAGAGAAGTTGAAGGCCAAATCTCCTCACCCCCGACAGTTCCAATTCCCCTAACCTATACTTACTTTAAGCCTTCTTACTTTTAGCCCCTCCCCCAACTGTCTAAAAGTGATCTGCGTTCTCGTCCAGACAGGATTTCAGTTTATCGCATCAGGGTGAGTATATAAGACCCCAATGTGTATAAAAACAAAACACTCTGGGTACCTTCAGAACACGTGCCCCCCCCCCCCCCCAAAAAAAAAAAAAAAATCAAAGAATGGGTTGAAATTTTATTGCTAAGGAAAAATGGAACACACACAAGCAACTTGAGCAACCTATTGGTACTGCACATATCTTTTCATGCCACTGTGTCATCTGAAATAGTGAATTTATGTCAGAAAATCTACCATTTTGCATCTTAGCTCTCTCAGATTGGCAAAAATTTTCCAAAGGGGGAAGGAGACATCCCTCCCCCAGGATGGCAAGCACTAATTTGTTGTGCCCCCCCCCCAAACGCATCCCCCTGGGGACGGCCCTGATCAACCAACACCTATTAGCAATGCAACAGAATGTAATTTCCTGAATTACACACTTCACACTTCAATTCTATACAAAGTCTTCAACATCTTTTGGCAGGATTATCAGAATGACTAAAAGCACACATTATATCCACTCTTCCAAGGGAATTGATGCTGTGTACAGTATGTTAATAAATTATCAACTGTGCCATCCATAAATTGTCTTCATAGTAAACTGAATACAAAATTTATCATAGAGAGTGCTAGCTTGTGACAGTTGGTACATTACTCACACATATTAAAGTGAGATGTATACGTAAATGCACAGATTGCCTCACATGTGTGTTAACTTCATTAAAACACCCGACTGAGTCCTGCTTTGTATAATTTCATGTACTGTATTAAACAAATGGTACAAATTCTTAACAGCTACAAACCATGATAGGAGTGCACAATACTAGTAGCATGTTTAGATTGTACAGTACATAGTTCCTGGCATGGGTCAAGTCATTAAGTGATCAAGAGAACAGGTGTAGTATGTAGGTGTTGTATTGAACTTAAAGGCATATTTTCATCATCCCAAACAGTTCCAATTCTCCCAACCTACTTACTTCTAGCCCCTCCCACATTTATCTAAAACTCATCTTTATCCAGACACAATCCTTGTTAATTGCTTCATGGCTTGTCCCAGTGGCCATACAAGTCCATAATGTGTAATCAAGACACTCAGTGCCCATGCTGTGTAATTTAGCTATGATGCCTTGTTTGAATGTGATGCCAATCAAAGAGCTGTACCAATTGAGAGTTTTGATATATGTGTACTGAAACTGTAGTTTAGGGTGACAAATGACTGCCTTTAATTACATGCCACTGTTAATGACAGGATACTGTATCTATGTTAAAAAAAAGCAATAGACTTTAATCAACTTTGCTCAATAAGCAATAACTACAAATACACATAGTTATATGTTCTAATTTCTGCTTGGATGAATTGAAACATCTTAGAATTCTTCTTACTTTTGCCTGCTGTATCCTGAAGATGATAAACAGAGGTTTCAAGTCTAACAGTTCATTTGTTATGGTTAAGGAAAAAATACAGTTAAAAGTTAGAGATCACAACTTTCGGGGGAAATCAATTTTCACCCGATCGAGGGAATATGTTGCCATGGGTATAGCACCATTTGCAAATATCTCCCATGATGCATTACAATTCTACCCTGCAAATTCAATGTTGACGACGTTCAAAACAAGCTTGCAAATTTTATCGTATGTATTATATTATTTTAGGAAAGAGAAATTCGGCCATATTTAAGACCTCTGTTAGTAGGGGAACAGAAAATCTTTGTCCACTTTGGTTGTTCCCGGTGTCAATTTTGAGCTATTGAGCAATTTTGCTATGTTCTTTGTCCTACGCTTAATTTATAAACTCGGCACAGCCGTAAGTTTAGTGCAATATTTCTGCACAAAGAAGTGCAAGAGGATCATGCAGCATTTGTGTTTGTAAATACATTGTTGAAGGTCCCTTATGGTTTTGCCCTTTGCATTTTCATTAAGATATCACATCTGAATAGACACACATTTGTTAAACTAATTGGTGACTGTGGAGAGGTAGGCACGAAATGCTCATAGATATTCGTACCATTGAGACAGGCAAATTTTTTCTCGTCTCGGTTATCTCCTGAGCTGGTTAAAAAGATGAAAGAGGCCAGGCTCCTCAGAAAGTCTCAATTATAAGCTCACTTTCGAGTATATGGTACTGATGTATTTTTTTTTTTTTCGTTCTTGCACTTTACAGATGATGCATTGTATAATAACCAGACTGTACACAGACTCAACAAACAAAAAAAACATAACCATATATGACCAGCTACAGTATATTGCAAACTGTGCAAATAGCTCATGCACGTTTATAATATCTGATGTACTACAAGCCTCTCATTGAACTTGCTATATGCTCAAATTTTAATAGCAACAAGGTAACTGCAATTTGTATACAATTAACTCAGAAACAATTGAAATTCTAACACATTAAATAGCACATGTGCAAATAATTTAGGGCCTGCATAATTTTTGATAAAAAATGGCCAGAAATAGTTTGCGGACAATTACTTTAAAAAAAGTTTTATACTAAGAATAGACAACTTTGGCAGAAACTCTACAAAATAAAACTGGCCTGCAGTGCATAATTATACATGAAACACTTAAATGCCAAATAAACCAATGCAATTACTCAGTAACAAGAAGAATTTTAATTATTCATGACTATGCATGCCCTACTGTATCATGCAGTATTTTTGAAAGCATATATGTATATTCATGCCAAAATAAACTGATTAGCCGATGACCTTACATTGAACTATGCATTGTATAAAGTGAAACACCAATGCAAATATTTAAATTTGAGCAGTGCAATCAATTTTTTGATTAGTATAGTATTGCAAGACCTTAATCAACATTGCACTCCTTCACTGATCAAATTTAGGCACATAATAATTTTATAACAAAAACATGCATGCATGATGAAGCTACAACAGTAGACAAAAATGTTGGGGCCTGACTTTTACCGATATGTAGCAATATGTATATGCATAGTTTTGCTGGTCTTTCAAAATCCCTCCCCTTGCCCCCATCTCCTTCCCTCCACACCAATGTTGCCCACAACAAGATAAACCGCCCAATTTCAAGATTTTTTTAACACTGAACAGGGGAGCAGGGGGACTGCACCATCTATTTTTGTCCAGGATTACTCTCCAAGAAACTTAACAAATATTTAACAAGATCAGTGAATACAACAGTGTTCAAGGTTTTACAGCCATGCAGAGTTCACAGTCACACTCCAATACTTAAATTAAATTCTGAAGTTAATATACCACTAAAATATGGTAATAAATAAAAATTATTTTCAACCTACCTCTTTTGCAATTGGCTTAAACATGTTTATGGTCTTGAATCAAATCTTGTTACATCAAATCCCAACAGAGCTGGCAAAAGACCTTTCTTTACAGATTCCACAATCTTGCTTCATACGACACAAAAATTATGCTCTTCAGAGGCAGTGGAGTTTAACTGCTGTCTAGGACAGTATGTATTCAGTACAATATGGCATAACACAGTCTTCAATAATAAGAGATGTAATTGTACTGTGGATCCTCACAGATCATCAATGTGTAGCGCTATTCTAATGGGAATGCTACACATGAATAAACTCACAAAGCGTCACAACACAGCTTCTGCATCCGCTTACAGCTCTCACTGTCTGCTTGTTATTTTTTGCAGATAAAAAGAAGAGAGCTCTTCTTGAAAATAGTAATGGCAAAATCTGTTGACAAGGTTGGAATTGGTACTGACTATCGTAGGCTACACAAGAGATTCACATTAGCAAAGTGATCTGTTTTCTTCAGCTGTCAAACATATGTGCAATGTTGAACACAGAACTTTGCAGAAACAGCTCTTTCCAGATGATATTAAACAGCAATTTCTCAGTGCATGCACTTTAGAAATGACCAAATAGGAATTAACTCCACAGACGAAGAATGACAAATTGATATTAAGTTTCTGAGGATAAGATGGATTAAAACCATAATTATAAGATGGACTGATCAGCGATTAAGTTTCTGAGGATAAGATGGACTGACCAGCGATTGCTTTCTATCGGAAAAGAAAATGATGGAGCCAACATGAAGTCTCAGGAGGCTTTTAGAGAATTTCACCAAAATAAGAGGCAACAAACAAGCATGTGCAATACCACATCAGAAGAGAATCAATGCTATATTTGCAGAAGATAAGAATAAGATTGAAGAATGACAACTATGGAAAATGCAATTCTCACAGATGCAGCAATACTCGTGTTATACCAGCAATAACATACAGCATGAAGGCCTTCTCTAGTATAACAGCCTTGACCTTTATACGATCCACGACAGCAAAATTTCAATATTAAGAATTTTTCTGGCCAGCAACTAGAACCATTGAATGTCATCCTATTTGAACTTGATCGACAAACCATTAAGTGAAACTACTTAAATCTGTCTTTAAGATGAAGTTCTTTCTTTCTGAAACCAAACAAGTCATCTGATTTGAACTATGAATTTCCTTCCATGTGCTCGAAATACAGGTTATTTGGATATCATAAAATTTCCATGACCAAAATTGAAGAAACATAAAGCAGCTTTTAAACATAATGAGCACATCCAGATAATGAAAATGCCATATGCAAGATGGTATAAAAAGCATTGTGAATTCATCTTCACATACATAACACTGACAGGAACTTGCATGAAACATTCTGTCCAAAATGAATGTGTGCTCTTCAAACCCAGCAACTTCAATCCATTACTGAAACACTTTTAAACACTATTAAAAGACTTGTGAGTGCTGACACATCATGGCAGGCATGTTATACAGTAATCAACAGGTTAAGAGACTTGCACAGTAGTTCAAACAGTTTAATTCATTCAGAGTTAATTCAGAGATCCACCCTTAAACTCTCTTTTAGTGACCTATCTTTATTAGTTGTTGAGCATACAAGACTGCTTGGAAATGAAAGACCCATCAATTGCAAAGGAAACTGAGCATTTTGGTCCGAGTTCTCTATCTCAATTGACAGTGCCTATGTGCCAAATAGTCTTGGACCGTCTTTCAGGAAATTAAAGCGAAATGTTGCCTGCTAAATGCACCAAAATGGCATGCAAAGAAGCTCTAATAAACAATAACTATTAAACCATTCCGTCTCAAAAAACACACCACAGCAACAGTTTCGATCATCAGTCTTCAATTTATTAAGAATGGTGAAAAAGGTTACAGACTATGTATTTGCACTGCTGAAAGCTTGTGCTTGATAATATAATTCTTGAGCCACAATTTACTGAATTTCTCCCTGACAACTGTACTGCATCATGTTGAATGATGTATCTCACTGATTCAATTAATGTTGCTTTTAAAAATGTTTTTTTTGTTGTTTTTTTTTGGTAAAACAAACATGATACTTAATTCCCCTGTAAAAGACAAATTCAGTCACTCCAGCTTGAATTAGTGCAGCAGACTGTTCTGTTTCATGATTGGCTCTAGAGAGTCATGTGACAACATTTTTCCTCTTTAATTGTGAAATTTACTAGGAGCAACTGCTTGGATTATCTTTAAATATTCAATACCAAAATCCTAACATATTATGGCAGATACTTTGAAGAGAAACAAGAAGAAAATTGATTCAGCTGTTCCTTCCAAATAACTTTGTGGGGACTGCTCTGATCTCGCCCTTTAAGAAAACATACACCTGTTTAATATTATGATTGGCAAATTCAAACAGAACTCCTTTCAGCTGCCTAGATGGGAAAATGTTGGAAGCTTTGAGAGTAATTTTGGGAGAGATGTGAAAGAGGTACACTTTAAAAGGCTGAGAGCTTTGGAATTTCATTTATATGTAAATGAACATCACCGTCATTGCTCCCCATAGAATAGAGCAAGTCTGCCTAAAATATTTGATTTTCCATTCAAAAAATCCCATGCGACTGAATTATTCATTTTAACAGATATATCTCCTATTGCACACATTTCAAAACAAAAATTCTAACATAAATTTTCGTTCTTTTTAAGAATTAATCTGCTTCTTGAATATGTGAAAGTCTCATTCAGAATGACACGAACAGTAAAGATTAAGTTTTAATTACTTCAGTTCTGAAATTTGCCACAAAAATTAACTTTTGATAATATGATTTAATATTTATGTACATACAGTACAGTACAGTAACATGTGTATTTTAATTATGAAGCTATTACACGTATTTACAATCTGTATTGGAAAACAAACTTTTTATCATGTTTTGCTATGTCTTCTTTTCATGTTAAACTGCTGGCGAGGTCTATTTATTTACAAATTCAATACTGTGTGTTAACAGTTCCAGAGATTCAGGGGAAACTCATTCAGGGGAAAACGAGTTTTCCCCATAGTGGGGGAAAATTTTGACTGTCTCAACAGTATAAACATTTATGAGCACTTAGCATCTACCTCTTCACAGTCGTCAATTTGTTTAACAAATGTGTATGTATTTAAATGTGACGTCATAGTTAAGCACAAATTAAGGACAAAACAACAAGAGAAATTCGACAAAGCATTAACAAACACAAATGTTGGCACAATTCACTTCTTCATTAGGAAAATACTGCACTAAAATTGCAGCCGTGCGAAGTCCTCAAATTAAGCTTCGGACCAAGAACGTACCAAATTTCTCAAAATTGCATGGTCAACAACCAAAGATGACAGAGCTTTTTTTATTCCCCTATCAACAGAGATTTTAAATATGCCCGAATTTCCCTTTCCTAAAATCTATAAAAATTGAAAGGTTGTTTTGAAGTATTGCTGGAATTTGCAGGTAGGATCTCGATGCAACATGGGAGATATTTGAAAATGGCATCACCCATGGCTTAATACTCTCCCGAGCAGCATGGTTAAAGCTTCAACACCCTTTTACATTAGGCACAATCAAATACTGTGGTGAAACAGTGACTGCATCATGATCGCAGTCTTAGCCAAGTACTAGGCATGCACAATGACAGTTTTAAATCAAGGGGATTACATTCTTCAACCATTCCTACTAAAGTAAAATTTGCAAACTTGAGCTAATTCTACAGCCAGGCTAAAAGAATAAGGATAGCTTTGCTCAGCCTAGTTTTATGCTGCTAGTGGAAGTTTTGAGCCTTGTCTTTCCTCATTTATTTTTCCCCTTTTCAATACCAGGGCATGTTAATGATCAAACGTTGCACTATGAGTATGAATTGTATCTGCTGTCTTGCTGCAATTGTACACATGAAACTGGTGCAACTTCTGTTCAGGTTCAGTCTACAAATGGAAATTAATATCAGTCAGCACATACACTGCCTCCCATGACAAAAATCCTTTTTACAAAATAAATTCTAAAATCAAGTCCGAAATAGATTTCTTACAAAAAGATGTGTGGCTACATCAACATAAACCAATATATGCACCATTTGGTGCCATTGCTGGAATAAAAATTCAGTCCAAAAATTTGTACACCTTATATTGATTTTCTTCTTGCCAAAAGCAAAAAAAATTGAAATGGAAAAGTGCATTCCCTTTTGGCAAAAAAAATCAAACCATTTCTGAATGACTGGAATCAATTTACATGCAGCATGTGCCATAAGGTAAAAATGACCAGTGAAGCATTAAACGTGCAAACTCGGTCCAGCTAAAAGGATGTTAATGCTGGTATTTCACAAGTATATCCTAGAGATTTCAGTGGTACTTTGATGCCAAGTATTCAATTTGCACACCAAAACAACGGGAATTTCTCTGTGTGAATCCTACACATCCTAAGAGGATGATCCGGGGCAGCCTAAATTGCTCCTCACTGGGGGCCGGAGCAAGGGCGCCCTCGCTCTCAGTGCTATTGGTTTACCACGGTTAGTTGCGGGTAAGTGGGGATTACATATGTGAATAGGAGGTAAGTAGAGGGGTGATGTAGATTCTGATTTGCTGGCATCTTTAGTTCAGTATAGTGTACCCATACCTGCCACCTGTTCACCTCAGTTCATATTTTGAGCAGACACAAGTGTACATGTACACGACTAGATTCTCAAGATTAATGCTATTAAACTTAAAAATCTTCTACCAATTTTGCACCTTGAAAGAAAGACAAAAATTTCTAAAAGGGAGAGGTCAAGCTTTCCATTTGAGCCCCTCCTTGTGGCCAAATCCACGCCTGATTTTGTGCAAAAGAAAGACCAAGCTCTTCCCTTTTTTCTGATGTTGCAATGACCCAATGTGAAACATATGCCATAAGTAGGCCATACAGTATGTATGTCCCTGTACACAGCCTATCCTGACATTTGCACTTTTTTGGAATTAACAACCCTGAGATGTACAAAAACCGAGACGCTTCACAGAGTCCCTGCATTGGGCAACAAACTGAACTGCTATTCAAAAATTACAGTTGTAAAGTGACCTTCCCATGATCCTTTCTTCCTGCATGCATACTAGTAAAAAATCACAATACAGTATACGCATGTGTACTGCACAAAATATGCATATGCATCAGACAGTGATGCATGTAAACTGACATAACTCAAATAGTATGCAGCTTTTCAGAACTGTCACACGTAACACATGTACTCCCTGAGCTCAGGCAATTTTTCAATTGTAGGTCTGCAATAATCTATGCATTTGCAAGTATGAGTACTACAAATGCAAGTAAAAGACAAGTCAGCGCAAGTTACCGTCAACCACTAGCTTACTGTTCTGCATTGGCATGGCACATGAATTTCTACAGAAAACCAGTCTAGCTAGAACTACAGATGCACAAATTTTATGAAATTGGTGTCACACAGGCATGACAATTCTGAAGGTCCAATCCAATTTGAAGTCCTTTAATGCATCATGGCATTCTCTTGTCAAATTAAAATGTGAAGACAACCCCATAAGCAAACCACACACAAACTGGGAATCACATGACCAATTTCCAATGTATTAAGATGCATAAAAATGAGGAAACAACAGCACAGAAATAAACAGATTCCAGGGCAAAAATATGAATACAAGAAGGCTACACTAACAAATCGAACTAGGCTGAAAAAATAACTTTCTTCTTCCAGAAAAATTATCCACCTTGAAATAATTATATACTCAACAGTTATTTCTGAATAGTAAAGTATGCTATACATGAAAAATTCATTGCTCCATTAGTAACAGCACTAGGAAATATGCGTAACTATCACAACAACGGCCTAGCTGTAATCAATATTCCTAAGCAGTGATTCTCCCTTGCTTGTATGATATAAAAATGCACAGAAATCCCAAATATTACACACCTACAGCACGACGAACAAAGTTCCTGCTAACTTATGCAGGTACTAAAACACCAGGTCAAGTATGAAGCTAATTTTAGCAATACCGCATACAAGTTTGACGTAAATCACCAAGTATGCCTTAACATCTTTGAATATGCCAAGTTTGCTCCATTGGAAAATGTATTAAACCATCCACCATGGATGGGGCACATATCTAGTCTGTCCACCACCAAGAGACATTTCAACAGCTGATCAATCGTACATTTAGAACAAAATCTAACCTTGACAGGACAAAAGCTTGACCAGCTGCCACATCTCAAAGAAACAAGAGGACAAATGATAACTGTATATTAAAAATCTACGTCAGCTTATACTGTAGTACCAGCCACTGTGTTATTAAGCAAGCACTGACCTTGTTTGCAAAAGGCTACTAGATAGATCGCCAATACTGTCCTAACTATCAAATACCTAGAGGATCTTTTGACAGATTAACCATTAACTATCCTGTAATATAAACAAAACTACACATCCTTTTCATCTAAGAGATTAAGCTTAGCCCAGTCCTCAATGCGGTATGTAACAACGTCATACACTTCTGTGGATCATGTACTGTACATGTGTATGCAAGCTGCTTCTTGTATCTGAATAATAATTACTGCAACATATGATGCGGTAGTCTATACTGTACAATGCTGTTAAATGTACCAGCAAGTGTTATATTGCTTATATATGTTACAACTTGACAAAGGTTATGAATTCAGCATCTACTGTACATATTACAGTTGGTTTACATTTTAGATTGTAATTAGAAGAATAGACTATTATATTTGACATATAATGTAAAGCAAGGTTGGCAAACAAATTACAAAACAGTGTCAATAATTTGTTTATGTATACATGTAGTAAAGTCACTATACTTTATAAACCATTGGGGGTAGGGGTATTTTAAAGGGGAAGGTGATGGAGGGGGAATGCCATCGTTTGGCAGGCAACCCATCTCCTGATATCACTTGTTTAATTTCTCATAAGAATGCTGCTGGTAAAGTCTACAATCCATCCCTTAACTGAGCAGCCATTTTAATAATTCTATTTCACTTCAAGGCATATTGTGATGACTCACTACTTAGTAAATAGCTTAGAGTATCATGAAAAGAAAAAAAATATTCTGGACCATGTCTACCAAATCCTGAAGCATTATCCTTTTCCTATTAACTCAAACTGTTTCTTTTTAAAGGTTGGTTGTCTTTGATAAAAACTACCTCCACTTCTCAACGAGGGAAGAGAATGTTATGTAATGAGTTCAGTGTTCACATTTGCCCCACATTCCTTTGTTCTTCTTACATTCCCCTTTTCTTCTTCATAATTGAAAGTTCTGTTTGTTATTGAAATTTGATGCTGTTGTAACGTTCAAAAATCTCATTACGGTTGAAACTGTTGGAATGATTGAATATTTTATCCTGCAAACCTGGCTTTACCCTACATCACATGTGCAGCAAGTGTGGTCAAATATACCCAGAATTAAACAACAGCAAATTCATAAACAAATTGAATGCATTGTCAAATTAACATTTCGTGATGACATCATAGATTTTTAATAATGCATTTTACCTGGAGAAAAATTTGCATTTCTTTGGAAAATTAATATCTTCTGAACACTTCATGCTCTCTGCAGTAAACATCTCTTGAAAAAGAGAAAAATTTTAGGACATGCTTTGAGGTCAAATGAATTTTTGTCTTTGGAAAATACCTTTAACTTTCACTCTCAGGAAGACACATAAAAGACAACTGTTACTCTTCAGGAAACACAAAACATACATACCATTTTCTAGTAACTAGCTCACTCCTAAATTTTAATTGAAATTTGAATTAATTTCAATTGAAAATAATAATAACCAAGCATTCCAACTTCAGGTTTGACAAGAATAGATGAATCCAATCAGCACTTAAGTTTGTGACTGTAGGCAGCCATTAGCAGGGTCCATCAGCCTTTAATAGTCTTCATTTATTGTCAACATGGATTAAAAACCCTCATATTCAGTGAAATTTAAGGAACCAAGATACAATTTAGTGCACAACCATTCATGATACATGTAAGCAAGGAAATTGAAAGATTAAAAGGCGATAGACCCCAGTTATGGCTGACTAGACTCAGATCATCACTTGACTGTCTGCATTTTTCTATACGCTTACAAAGCAATTAATAGGCTAAAGTGCAAATACAAAAAAAAACTGGACAAAAAGAAAATAAGTAACAAGCTATAGAAAACAAATTTTTTTGCAAAACGCAAACTGCAAAACTAGCCCGAAATCAAAGGTCAGGTTTTAAAAAAGAGACTTCCCAAAATTTACGATTGCAGAAGTCAAACAACTCTGAATTCTATTAGACAATGTCATACCAAGGTGCACTGTCACTAGAGTACTGTAAGAAGCAAAGGGCACTGGTTAGCCACACTCCTCCATAACAACATAAGATATTCAACATTTTACATGCATTAAATCCAATCCATTTGAAAGGCTCCACTGTTTGTCTTTAACATACAGTAAGCAGCTACAAAAACAAGAAGTACTTGAAAAATTCACTGGACTTGTTGCTTGTGACTATAAACAACCGCACACAACTCGTGAAATCCAACTTAGGGCACTGAATTGACAACATTAAAGCCCAAAGATTTTACGACAGCTAATTAACAAATTCAGACCTTTCATATACGTTATATAAGAATAAAATCACAGCAACCAATTTTCATTCTCTATTAAAGACATCTAGAAAATAATGATCAGCGATGCCACTCTCTTCTATCAATATGTTTCCTGATTCTCATCAAGATTCTAAAAGATCCAAATCCTCATTTAATAACTGTGGTAAAATCCACCATTAAATACATCAGGCTTTCTAATAATAACCAAAAAACTTCCAATGTAACAGGCAGCTGAAAGTAGTAGTTAATGGTCACTGGTCACTGAAAAACAAGCCTGGGAATTTGGAATGCATCCAGGATGCCTCTTTCAAGCACATATCGAAGGAACTCTTACGCTCGAAGAAGAGCTCTCTCCCAAGTCCTTCTCTCTGAGAGCTTTCTGACTTAAAAAGCAGCCCAGGCATATTATGTTATAAAAATTCATAGCACTCTCATACCACTTTTTCTTTGTATTATTTCAAGCTTCAATTAATTCAACCTTTGGTTTTTAAAATATGCATCCAAAAATTCCTACGGGCTTTAAGCATTCACTTAAGCTAAGCCTCAACGGTACCGCTGTTTCATCATGCATGGGTGTGCATTCTGCATGTACATGTTTTACTGTACTTCTTTTAACAGTTTGGGACTTTTTTGATTCCTTCCCACTCCTGGGGCAGTCATGCAAAACTGCTAACCTGAATACAGATAAGTCATTTTTCAATAGAGACCCCACTTCTATGAATAAATTGAGTAAACTGGGAATTTGGCTGTACCGAATCAAAGATAATTATTCAAGTAACAAAATATTCCGTCCAAGCCGAAAACCCAAATTGGATTCGCAAGTTATAACCAGCTTACATAAAACACCACTCTAATTCAGTTTTTAAATATATTGCGCAGGTCTACAGCATCATGGGCTGTGACGAACAAAAAGCAATATTTGTCAGATGTTATAAAACTGGAAATCCATGCATGTTCACACAGATGCCAGGAAACAATGTGACCTATTTTATTCACACTTAAAGAGTCAGAGCAGTCACACAGACTTGCAGCAGTGAAGTAGACTGCCCTGTTTCAGGATTGCCTGTTGAGGGTCATGTGACAACACTTTGTCTCTTAAAATGTGAAATTTAACAGGAGTAACTGCTTGGTAGTTATCTTGAATATGCAATTTTACAAAATATCTGATGGAAGACACTTTGAAGAGAAATTAGAAGAAAATTGTGAGATTTACCACTTGCTTCAAATTAAGTTTGGGTTGGGAAACTGCTCTTGACCTTATAAATAAACATATTGCTACAATATGGCAGAACTGAGAGGAATATAAAGGGATCCAGTGAGGACTCGGAAAGGGGAAAAAACCAGTCTAACATTCCCTTTTTATACATTCTTCCTTTTCATTATCGTTCACTATCTCCTGTTATTGCTGACTGACTTTCATTATTTTGACATTTAGTCTTTAGTACGTTGCCTCTCAGTTCTAACTACTTTGTTAGCATAGTTTCTACCGCCTCTGTCTTGTCCATTTACACCATCTATACAAAACAATAGTGTCCCATTACAATTTGCTGATGCTTGGGGAGGGGGCTGGAGAGGGGGAACCTAACACACATGTAGCACTGACAAGAAACTGAGCACACAGTAATATGTGATGCACCACTGCAGATCGCGTATTTTGTCGGCCAATGTACAAATAAAGCCATTTTTATCAAATTTAATGTTATGTTTTTCATTAAAATTTGATCAGCTTGAACAAATGTATGAATTACTTCAAAACTTCATGTGCCCATGATTTTGACATCAAAATGAAGAGCTCTTTCTCGCAGTATTAAAAACTCATAATGACCCATAGTCAACATAATAACCTGATCTGCCATGGGTGGGTCACTCATTTGAACCTATACTTACAGTTATCCAACAACTCATGTTTCTGGTTGCTGCACCTTTCCAATATTCAGGCCTAGATTTTTAGGAAAATTTGTGGTTGTCCTTTGAGCATCCATTTCACTAATTTCAGTAGTCCACAAGGAAATTTAGTTGTCAGAAACATTTTTCTCACAATTACAAAATAGTAATTGTCTTCATCTACAAAACAGTAATTGTGTTCATGTATTACTGGTTTTGAAGAATAAAGAGATGTAATGTTCCAGGGACAGAAGCACTTGAAGTCTGAAATATGGTATGATGGAAAAAGCTGAAAGAGTTGATCAGTCAGCATTATAACTTCACCAATCTGAGATAAAACGGTTGCCCATCGGACAACCAACCTTAAACTTTTGGTTGTGCGTATTGAATTTGAGTTGTCCCGAAAAATCGGACAACCACGAAATTCGAGCCCTGAACATTACTTTGATAATTATCTTGACCAGTGTTGCTTACAACGTGTCACAACCGTCACTCCACCCTCTGTGATTTGCAGTAAATTATAATCTTACACTAAACAACTTTACATAACTAGAAATTATACATGACAGATGTGGTACCTGACTACCACCATCCCTTTCCTATACATAGGTAAACACAACAAAATAATAGTATATAATGGATACAATGGTAAAACTATGGCCTTCAAACATTCCATACAGTACTTCACATAACGCTCACGGACAATTAGCAGGTACTGTAACTATTGGGCATAGCTAGTGAGAAAGCAGAACAATAGGAAGAACACACTCTCAGTGTCTCGTATACCAGGGAGTTATAAGGGAAACTTCCTGGTGTCACATTCTTCCACCCTTAAAGGCCCAATTTTCTCATCCCAAACAGTACCAATTCCCCCAACCTTCTTAATTAAGCCCCTCCCACAATTGTCTGAAATTCACCCTCATTCAGTCACATTCTCATTTTAGTGCTTCAGCGTGAGTATAGAAAGCTTAAGGTGTATTATCAAAACCCTCTCAGAACAGTTCATGCTGTAGTGAAATATAAGCTATGGTACTCTGCATTCAATGTTTGACTTAGTAGTCAATCAAAAAGCTGAGCCTATTGAGAGTTTCTGTTACCCTATACTAGAAGTGTAGTTTGGGCTGAGAGGATTGTCCCTTTAAAAAAAGTACTGCAATAGATCTGATCTGTGTTACTTGACTTAGCACTGAACACAGGTACAGCAGTATAATATTCCTTTACACAACTGCTACCTTCAGTATTGGTGTGACACAATTGAAAATTATAGGAACTGCAGCTCCATCCTTCAAGAAAATCAAACTTCAACATACGTACTTTCCAGAGCTGAACAATATCTCTACAATAAATCAAAAGCCAGAGGCTTCTAGGCTTACAATAGTCTCTTAAATACGCGAGCGTGACTGTCCTCGAGTGGAAGAGTGGTCTATTCCAGCTGCTGTGTACCAATGTGTCTCACATGTGCATGGGTTCAAGTCCCGCTCGATGTACGTGGGTTTTTCTCCGGGTACTCCGGCTTTCCTCCCACTTGGCATAGGCTTGCCACTAAAATCAGTTGCCCAGCCGACGAAGTTGGTTGCGCGCTGGACTGAAGCCCCTTCGGGTGGACCAGTTGACTAGCTGACTTTGCTTTTTTTTGCCATCCTAATTTATCCCTCCCCCCAACACACTTTCTGAAACTTGCTATCGAAATGAATGGGGACTGCATGCGCTTTAAGTTAAGCGACTTCACAATGATACCCATTAGGTGTTCTGTGGTAAACAAATATTTCGAAAGCTACACTACATTTTTGGAAGTTGCAGTGATCAAAGTGGTTTAAGCCTGCTTTAAATTTTTTGACCTTTCAAGAGACATCAAATGATCAAGTTAGTAAGTTAGATGGAGTTTTTAAGGGCCTATTGCTCAAGTGATCAAAAACAGCTGCAATATTTGCGTTCAGTTAGGTCTGAGAAATTAAAGAAAGTTATGACAGCTTGTCAGTGATTTCAACAAGAACCATGATTTCAAAAGTGAGGGAGAGGGAAAACTGAGGGCACAGGAAAATGTTTGGGGCAATAATTAGTGTCACCCAAAGCACTTGCCTGCGTAGCAGACTATGGGTCATATTCCTTAATCAGTATTGATCAGTGTTATCCTAACAATATATATGGTTTGTGAAGGACCGAGACAGACCGGAGTCTGCCCGTGAGGTTTGAAAGAACAACCTCTTTAGGGCAGGGTCAATGGGACCGCCTTAGAGCTCTGGTGGGATTCAGTGGGGCCCAAATGCTCTTCAGGTTTTAGTACATCTGTGACTGCAAAATAAAGCCTAAGCATATGTATATTTTACTTTGGAAAATTGATTAATGAACTGCCAAGGACTCCTGTTCCATTGGGAAAACTCTTGATGGGCTTGGGGTCTATGGGGCAATATGGTCCGGCTCCGAAGCTGTGAGGTTGCGGCATACGGCACATGTCTGCGTGAAAAACAACGACAAGGTGTGTTTATTTTCCATTGGCTTACATGGGACTAAGCCACAGTGTAGAGCTAGGAGTCTAAGGAGAACAGTCCCGGGGAGTTTGAGGTCTTAGTAGGGGTAGGCCTAAGGTGAAAAAGTATCAGGAAAAAAGTCTCAGAAAATGTAGGCCTAATATTAAGTTTTCACTATTTCGTTCATGCACGTCTGAGTGAAAGGGGAAACCAGCCTCCCGGTAGTCCGATAGACCGAAGGGCCTGTAGTTGAACGCCGAGACCCAACACGTCACTTTTAATCTTACTGGCCTAACGTGCGTTAGCATTTAGCCCACACTCTAGGAAGGAGTGTTCGCCTCGGATAGGGTACATCAGATATCAGTCAACTAGCTGTTATACAAGTATATGGCCAAATACTGGCCATACTTGTTACACTTATTACCTATAATTTCTGTTCGTGTCATTATAATTTATCAACGAATGGATATAGCCTAAAGGTCTTGCAAAGCGAAATAGCGACCACTGGCTTCTGGTCTGTGTTGGACATTTAAGCCTAAAAGTTTATACAGCTAAAAGCTCTAAGCTACACAGAAAACTTTGCACAAACAAAATTAAAGACCCTAACGAAAATATGTGGGCCGCAGTCTAGACTAGACTGTACATATACTACACTACTACAGTTTACATAACCTTACGGTAGATAATCTGTACAGTACGTAGTACACAGCCGTATACGATGTTATGCAAGTCTAGTAGTGCCTGTGGAACGCTCACACACCAGAACGTCGCGTCACCTAGGAGCAAAGCATGATCACGGTAGTATTTCCACATTTTTGAAAAGTAGTTCCTCAATTTCCTAGAATGTAGTGACTCTTTTTAAATTGGCTGATTCAACGGTTTTAAAAGTATCAACTGTACCTTATTTACAAAGATATGTTCCTTTGTATCACCTAATATTTCCAA
This sequence comes from Holothuria scabra, assembly GCA_037179385.1. NCBI lineage: Eukaryota > Metazoa > Echinodermata > Holothuroidea > Aspidochirotida > Holothuriidae > Holothuria > Holothuria scabra. The sequence goes on from CM074201.1 coordinate 18,219,895, forward strand.
AATATTTTTTGAAACTGTTAGATTTTTTTCAAACTTTACACTTAACAAAATTTGAGACACTGAAGTAGAAACACTGAAACACAGTTGAAACCAGTTCTGGTTATGATAAAAGACAGTCCGCACTGTGACCAGGCTACTGTGAGTGCGTTTAAAGTTGGTTTTGGTAGCTCTCTGGGTTGTTATTTTTCCTTTTTGTCACATATTTAACTGATCGACTTTTCTTGAACTTTAAACAGCTGTTTCTGGGGTAGCATAGTGTGTGCATATTAATGCAAATAAGCAGAACTCTGGCCCTATATACAAAGTGTCGTAATGATATTATCAGAGGGTGTAAAGAGAAAATCCGCATTTTCTTAATGTATTTTATTGTTTCATGACGTCACAGGTTTCCAAATGGGTTGCGGCTGCATAAGCTTACTATTGTAAGCTAATAAAAAATGGGATCCGTCCACTTTTAACACCAACATCTTGTACCACTGCAGACTTGTTCAAATGCATACAGATAATCATATATGCTGGTAAAAGGAAAAAAAGTCTTAGCTTCAAATATTTTCTTAAAAGAAGAGCTTAATTTAAGGGGATTAAACAAGAAATGAAGTTTTTTGGGTTTGCCTTTAAATTTACAGTACCAAAGCTACTGAAGGTCAATTTTTCAACTCCTGTGTTAACATTTGAGTCTTCAAAATATTTCCATAGACAGGCCATTCCTGCCTACTGGGGAACCTGGGGCAAAGGGTACAGAAAGGGAGAGAGGTAATGTGAGGACCTTTCTGTGAAAATTGTGGGGTTGGTAAGAGCCTTCAATCAAGATGATGAGAAAATCTCTAAAACAATGGCGTGTCTGTCTCTATGAGGCAAAAATAATATGTATGGTACTTTTAAAGGTACTGCAATTTTAGTTGAAACAGACAATCAAAGTACAAATTTCAAGCACAAAGATAGTCTCAGTCACAAAAAAGTGCTGAAAAATAGAGCTTCTTACATGATATTTTACATTTAATTGTGTTTGTGACTACCAATGACCTGATCCTCAGGGAAAAGAAACATTTTAAAAAAATTATCATACAAGTACTGTACATGTAAAAAAACCTGACCAATTGCACAGTAGTGCATAGGTCTTCTAACATCTGGCAGAAAAAAGTGTACTATATGTCCTCTATTTGGGCGTCCTTCTTGCTCTAGTTGTGCTGGTAACAATTTTGGTATCAATTAACTGCAGGCAATAAAGCAGTGTCATGTCAATCTTTACTTAAATAAAGGGGGGGGGGATACATGGTCAGTCCCATCAAAAATTTGCTGAGTAAAAATTTTAAAGTTAATGAGTCCATTTTCAAAATATGGGGGGGCATGTCCTGCCCCCCACCCTCAGAAATGATACCCATACAATAAAGAGTGAAAATGATAAAATGTTTTAACTTTTAAAAAAGTTATGTTATTGAAATGATACTCAACCAAATTTGTACTGTAAATTTAGGAGAAATTTATTTAGTCATCAATAAATTTCCAAAATAGCAATTTTTGATCATGGGATACTTTGTGGCAATTTCCCTTGGTGTCATCCTATAAAACTGCAATCATCAATGCCTACTATTAATTCGAGTCAAATGGCACTGTGACCTATAAATACTGATTGCACCAGCATGCTAAGAAATTGAAAAGCGCCATCTGTTGTGAGTATCAAAATTTGAATGTAATAACAACTGTGAGATGGCATGAAGTGTAAAATATATGAGGGTACTGGCAAGCTTCCATACTTTTTCCTTTCCTAGCTGACAAAGATTGATTTTGCAATTAGTGAGGGAGTCTTCCATCTCAGCCACCAGACATGAAGAAAATATTTTGCTTCAATCATAGCGTTATAACAAGTCTCTTCTTTTACAGCTTGCCGGAAATTAAGCCTGTCAAGAAATTTGTAATGGGTGTAATGTGAGTCTCATTAATGACACAACAGACAAAGCTAGTGAACAAGATTCGAATGTGGCAAGTGTCATTTGTGACAGATAATAAACACACATGGCTCTCTGTATATATGTATAATATTCCGCATAATTCAAGGGAATTCAGGCGTTCTGAATTCCTCAGACAATATCTGCAGATATATACCAAAATTTGCACTGTTACGTTTCCTCCCTAGATATGGCTTAATTGAGGTTACAGAAGTTGGTTCTGGTGAAATTAAGGGAGTTGTACGGAGCAAATGATAGGGAAATGGCATATGGGTAGGGAGGAGGGTAGAAATTAGTTTAACTTGATTAGGTGAAAAAAATGGTACAAGGTAAGTCTTAGAGATAACTTTTTGTTTTTTAATTTTATCCTTGAACTTAAGTTAAGCAGTGCAAATATTTATGCAAAATGAAAATTCACATGGAATTGACTGTCCACCCACTTTGAGTAGTTATTCTTGTACTTGCTACTGTAACTGAACCTACTTATCCATACAGTTTTTGTGCAGTTTTTGTCTTTAAACATGTTTTGCCCAATACTTCTTTCACCCTTCAAATTTTGTTCAGGTGCCAAGGCATTGGTCTGGTGACTCTGTCTCCTGGCCCCTTCCTCTTTTTATGCCACTGATGATTTTAAGCAACAATGTTAAATGGTATAAATATGCCTTTGTAATATTTTCCTGACTTACAGTTCTCTTCCCTGACAAATGTAACATGGAATATTTTAATTTAGTGCCCTCATTCTTCAACACGCAACAATTCCTACAGCATTCCTATGGGGAGCATGCCTCCTTTGGAAGCATTAAATGTTTTTTGCCCTTTTGGCTCAATTTTTCTTCATTTATTTAGCCAAGGAGTTAATGTATCTTTGTAGAAAGTATATTTAAACCAATAATCAGTCAAGGGTAACTGGAAGCTGGCCAGGAACAGCCTCAGCTGGATTTAGAAAAAGAGGTGAATGCTTTGGCATTTACAGCCAATAACTAGTATGCATAGATCTAGGTCGATAGGAAGCAATGAGGAGTGAAATTAGACTCACAGATAATGCCAAATGGATGTATACTTACAGTCAACTATTTGATTTTGGTGGCAAAACAAAAAACTTTCAATGAAAACCATCATGGAAGTATTTCCAACTAGACTTTGAAAATACTGTAGCTATCACAAAGCATGAAGATTATGAGATAGAGTTTGGTGAAAGTTGTTTTTGGCAACATATGGCATCTTCCAGTTGTCAAAAATATTTTAATATACCGTGACCCTTTATACATGAATGATATGTGTAAAAGGGTCTTTTGCAAGGATTTATGTTGACTACTAGCAGGTAAAAATGAATAAAGGAACATTTGTCGTTTATTTATATGGGCAAAGGCTCAAGTGAAAGTACCAGGGTAATTTGATGGGGGAAGGGGAACATAGCATGAGTTGAGTGCTCCTTTTCTTTTTTTCCCCTTCTTTTCTTTCTCTTTTTACATTTTCTTACAAATATAGGGGGTGGACGGATCAGTTGCCCTCTGCCACCCCCTGATGCTGCCCTTGAAAGGCTCAAGTAAAGGTATTGAAACCACTGTGCTACATACTTATTTGCAACACTTAACTTTAATACTGCCAATTTGAATATAGAAATGTCAACTATTAGATGAAACTGAAATAAATCTATGCTGTGTTAAAATTCTCATAACCAATTCTTAAAGTATTGAATCAGTTGACTTCATATTTTATAGAAAATGCGTGTATTTTTTTCTTTTCCATAACTGAATATGTTATTCATTGTATTAATTATATCAGTCCTTCACCATCACCTCCATGTGAGCATAGTCGGCACGAAATGGACAAATGACCTTGAAAAGTTTACAAACCCAGATTAATCTAAAATAGCTCCCTCCTTCTGCTTTCTCCTATCAGTGAGCGGGAAGATACTTGCCCCAAAGCTAGCACAAAAATTTATTTCTTTATCTTTGCTACGCTTGAGTGAACTCCAGCTGCATTTGTTAATTGATACTAGTGTAAAGCCCCTGTCCAAATGCCTGAATCACTGGGTATGTGGTTAACAGAGTTCTAATGCAACTGTCTTCCTAATGGACACTCAGCAATAATTTTGACTTAATGAGTCTGTCAGAGCTGTAATGATAATAAACTTATGACTTACACCACACAACAAGCACAAAGCCATAGCCCTTTGTAGCATACCACAGGCAAAAGTCATGCCTCTAGCTAATGCATTTTACAGCACCTTTATCTTTTTTTTTTTTTTTTTTCTGAAACAATATTAATATTGGAAATAGTACAGTACCCTGCACTTTCAATGAGTCCAAAAATTGTACCCTCTTTTTCACTGATTAATAGATACTCAGTAGCCTGGTTTCCTTGGTGTATGAGTTGTTTATTGAGATAAGATTCATTCCGATAAAGTAATGAACAAATCTGTTTGCACTCTGTTTAATCATTAAATACTCTACAGTCTCTTGTACTAGACTGGTGATATTAAAATGATCAATCTCAGGAGATGAAAGTAAAGTAATCAATCGTGGAATGCAAATCTTGCAAATTGCCTCGTTACTGCCTGTTGCTGAGATTTCTAAGATTGGGGGTTAGGACATATATTATGAAGTCTGCATCAAATCCTTGTCATCAGCATATTTTGATGGACCACTGTTGGCCACTTATATGCAGTCCATCTGAAGAAACTGTCTGGTGGTTCACTAGTGACAGCCAGGGGCGCAAATCTCTGTTTGAGAATGGGGGGGCGAAAATGCTTATGATGTGCCCATGAGTACTAAATTGTGCACGCTTGGCGGGCACCGCAAGCACAAAGCGCAAAGCCCCAAAGGACTCCTGGGGCCCGTTCCACAAAGAGTTACACACAATCTTAAGTATGATTTACTGTTGACTTAAGTACTGGGAATCAAACTTAAGATTGTGCGTAACTCTTTGTGGAATGGGCCCCTGGTGGGATCCAGGGGCAATGCCCCTGTGGGGGTCGAGGGGACGAAGCCCCCGGAAGCTCTGGTGTTCTGGCGTTTGCAAAGCTTCAGAAAAACTGTTTTCGAATGAAAAAAAAAAACGAAAAAAGGTGACCATATTTTTAGGTCTACTCAAATTTTTAGGAGGTCAAATTACGATTTGGCCCCCCCACTTTTTCACTTGAGGGGGCGAAGGCCCTTTTGCCCCCCTGGGATTTGCGCCCATGGTGACAGCCACTGGTAGGCTTCATGATGACTGGTTAACAAAATTTTACCTATCATGCACTAGGACAGCATGAGGCTGCCTGTCCCAGCACTAAAATGTTTACTATTTTATTCCACTGGTCAGTGAAACACGATTGAATTTGAACCATTCCCTTTAGACACTTCCTTCAACTCAAATTCTGGAAAAGTCCCATTCAGAATGGGACTTTTTTCAGAATTATACATATCAATTATACATATCAATTCATTCCAAAAAAAATAAAATAAAATTAATTCAAGCAGAGTTGACACAACACTAGATCTTATTATAATTATTATTAAGAAGCAGTGATGATTTCCTCAACCATCAGAGGCAGAAAGTGAATAAACTTCTTGTGTTTGGTCTAACAGTAAGACCATCTGCCTCTCACATGGAAGGCCCAGGTGCTGTTCCTACAGTAGGTCGAGTCATACCAAAGACAAAAAATGAAACCTACTGCTGTTGTGCATGATGCTTTGCATAAGCAATGAAATGGGGAAAACAAGCCAGTGAGCCTCAACTGGAAAAAAGGCAAACGCTGGCTCAACTTGAACCAATAGGCAGGAAACTGGGCCATAAAACTCTATCTAACTGACTAACTTTGCGTCTGCCCATAAATTTGCAAGTAGCCCCTACCGGACAAAAAACCGTACTATTTCACTTGCTCCTTTCAATGAGCAACTACTGTATATACAGGTCAGGCCATCTTTCTGGAGTATTCAGTCTGCAGTAAACTAATAAAATGCGAGAAACTAATGTTTCAAATTGTTTGTGTCTTAATACCTGAACTTTTCATTTCCCTTAGGAAACTTGTTACTACTTTCTATTCCCTCTTTTAATTTTGAATTTTCTTTATGAAGGCCTCATGAAAGATTAAAAGTCAGGCTATTTATCTGTCACCCTATATAGTCAAAGTAAATTACACAAATTCAACCTTTGCAGAATATTATACAAATAGATGCAAATACACCTAAAATGACAGGAAATGCCTAATGAAACAAGTCTTAGGATATCAAAGTTTTAAACATATAGGACAATGACGCATGAGAAGTTTTCAAGAACATAAGCTTGTTTATAGTATGTCCTCATTTGAAGAAAAACTTAACTTACCACTTCACATTTCTGTAGTCTAAAGGAAACATGGTACACATAAAACCTGAAAGTTATAAATGTCAAAAATAAACCTGCTTACCACTTTACGAGGAATCTGCTGATAACTGAGTTTTACCATCTTGCAAAGAATGAAAAATTATAACTGCGAACCTCCAATGGAACTAAAAGCAACCGTGCAAATTGTTTCTCGTACAAGTGCACTGTCAACAGGTTATGGATAATTGGAAACACAGTCGTTTGTCATCCTACACACAAAACAGATGTTTCTAGTAAACAAGTCACATGCGAAAACCAGTTTGAAGCTTCTTTGGTAAAATCAAGCATGGAACATGAGTTTTCTTGACCTCATCAAAGCGCATATCTCAGACTGATCTGACAAGACGACCTTCTCTATCTAACAAGCAAAGACTAATTTTGTTTTCTTGATTAAGTCCCACAGTGATGTAATAAGATAGATAGATCACAATGATAGGAGACAAAACTTTTATTCATGATTTTTACACGCCCAACTTGAATTTATAGTTGTCTATCAGAGGCTATGAGGATCTCTAGAGACCAATTTGCATCTCATCACTCAATATGACCCGAAGGAATGTTCAATCCTAGCTAACACGATCCTAGCATGTTTTAAAAGAGTGGTAAAAGATATATACGTGATTAGTTTCAGCCAGGCACGGTTTAATGCTTGTGGGTAAAGATAATGTTTCCTTCGTTACACATATGATCTCAGGTGTTTTCCTGGTACTTCCTCTCAGAAAATAAAACGGACTGGAACTTATCACAACTAAAAGATAATTCTAATGAGTTTTGTGCAAGTTTTTAAATTAGTTTGTGAAATCCAATACTGTATCAATTATTAGCACACTACAAAAATATTGATGGGAAAAAATACAGGCCAAACACCTGCTACTTGAAATCTTCACCCTTGTAATAGTGCGATCCAAATCCGACCCAGATTATGAAGAGATAGGGGAAAAACAAAATGTACTTCAGTTCTGCTTAAAATCACTGCAAGGCTTCTGCAATGAACACACTGTGAAAAAATTCAGTTTAAAGGCCAAATCCTCTTACCCCAGACAGTTCCAATAATTTTAACTTACTTAAGCCCCTCCCACAACTGTCAAAAACACATCCTCATCCTGGCACAATCTCAGTTTATAGCTTCAGGCCCGAGTATTTACAAGACCTGCAAGACCCTAATGTGCAATCAGAACACTCTCAGTATTGTTATAATGCTACAGAACTCTGCACTGTGTTTAATTTGCTGTCAATCAAAGAGCCTTGCCAATTGACAATTTCTGTACACTATTACAAAAATTGTTGTTTGGGGTGAAAATTGACTGCCTTTAATTATGGCTTCACAAGTTCAGAGTTGATACCAATTTTATCAAACGAATGCATCGTTTAAATTGAAATAGAGCTCAAAAGAACTACCATTCTGAGGAAAGTCCCTTTAATAGCTACTCTGCAAAGTTGGTACCCTGTCATAGCAGGCACATGGCAGGAACCTTGGATTAAAGTCTAATTCAATGGAGTATACAGTGTGATGTGCATTGATCCATGAAGATGCTACTCAGAAAATGTCCCTGACCAGCACAATAGTGGTATTGTAACTGCATTTTTCTATGAAATTGAACATAAAAGCAGCAATGACTGTCAGGATTTTGGGTACCATATACTTCAACATTTCAGAACTTCAATATTGCACAAGGTTAACCATGCAAGCGCTATTATTCCTAAGTATATTTCACAGTTGAGGAGAAAAAAATATAGTCACATGATCTTCAACAGCCAATTATGATATATGACAGTCTACTACACTAAAATTTAAGCTGGGGTGACCTCATTTTAACTTTAAAGGGAAAATACAGTCATCCAATTTGGATTTATTATGATGATTATCCTATTTTATGAATGGCTCTTGAGAATCATGTGACATGCTTCTTATGATATGTAAGGAAACACTTCTGAAATTAAACTAAATATACAATACAGTATCTGTCCTGAAATATCATAAAAACAAAAGGAAGATACTTTAAAGACTTGGCTATTGTTTTGAAATAAATTTTAGGAGACTACTGTTTTTTTATTTGCTGCACTACTTCTTCTCAAGAAATCAAAACAAGACTTTTATAACAGATTGAAAAGAACTGTTTAAGGAAATCAAAGGTGCGTGAAATGTGTTAATTTGTTACAGTATATGTTTGGACAGAAGGGGTTGAGTTTGTCAGAAAATTTACCATATTTTCATGGTGATTCACACAGGTGTGCATACACTGAACACATATGTGCACTAAACAATTCCCATATGTTACCACTAGATCATGTAACAAGCATTAAGATGAAGTTGACCAAAGTAAAATTGGATAGCTTTCTCTACCCCAGCTTCCATGAAAATATCCACTACTCTTCAAATAAATTAATAATGAAAACTCCAACCGGGCAAATATTTCAGGCATCTGTGAGATCATCCTTCAGAAAATTATATCACAACACCTTGGCAATGAACTAGGGGATAATACACATGTGTGTGGTTCATGTACAGTGTTTAGTCCAAGTTTTCACAGTTGTAAAAAAAAAAAAAAAGTTAATTAACTCTTGGCCTACAGCAAATAGTTCATTAGAAGGTCATGGCTTAACCTATACATATCACAATCAGATGACTAACTTAAAATGTAGGATAGACTTAAGCTGTAAAGTGCCCATATGTAAACAAACGGCTGCAATAGAAACACATGAAACTGAAAAAGCGTTAACTGCTGGAAGGGCTTAGCCTGTTGAAAATAGGAGGAGGAGACAGAGGGACACTACACCCCCACCCCCCTTCCCCTCCCCCCCCCCCCACTTAAAATCTTAAATTAGCATTGCTTACTTTAAATAATTATCATTTTAACACATTTTCTCCCCATGAAAAATATTTTGCTGATCCTTCTGTGCTGAGTCTAGCTATATATGATCTTGGAGAAAGGGTTTCTAGGTCCAAAAGCAACTGTGCTTACTGATGTACTGCAACAGTTGGGTTGGGTTGGTGTGTGATCAAGAAGTTGCTGAATAACTTCATGAGTAAATTTGGTTGGCCATTCCAGTAGCAGCCTGTGCAATCAATGAAAATTGGCATTTTATTGTATAAGAAAAGTTACAGTATATTCACCAACTTTGTTAGATCATGGTATTGTCCACACATTAACACGAGTTTGATAGTACCAAGATCAGCTGCAGTACATAACAAATAAAAGTTCAGATGCCCTTTCAAATATAAATCGGTCAAGTTGAATTTTAGCTTCCAAATACTGCTCAAATATGGTTTACATCCTCTTCTTCATTTGCATCTTTTACCAGGTATAGGATACTGTGGGCATATTCTACAATCTTTCTCCCACAGGGGGAGGTGAGTTGATCAAAGGAGAAACTGACCAGGCCACATCTCTCCCTTTTTCCCCACATCAACAATCAAACAAATGGGAAATTAGCAGTGCAACTCCCCCACACCCCTGCTTTCTCTTAAGTTAGCCCCCCTTTTTTGGAATGTCTGGATCCGCGCCTGCTGAGGACCCTTAGAGATTATGCATGTGACGTCAGGGCATTTCAATTTGGCATGCTGGATGGAAATGATCAAAGGCAGTCATTGTGCTAGTGAAATGCTCACACAACAGCCTCTTACATAATTTGCACATAAACAAATTTGGGCATCTTGAAGGATGAAAATAGTTTCCTTCAAATGAATAAAAATATTAAGTCACATTTTCCATGATGCAAAGAGTGTCACCTTTGGACCACTGGAAACAAACTACTGTTGGTGCATCCATGTGACTAGTTCCAGGAATTGTTTCTTCACTAATTCTTCAGTATGACTCTCTGAGTTAGGCAATTTATGATCGGTAACACACAGATTCTTGAGACAAAATAAAACTAGGGAACGTACTCCTCGACAACATGAAATTCATGGAGTGATGAAAAACAGGCCTGCATGATCTGAAAGGGTAAGAAATAAATTTGCTTTGCATCAGTTAAATGGCCCCATCAGCCTTTTGCAATCAGCCAGATGAGCCTACATTAGCGGCTCAGTTCTATTGCTGTTGTGACAAAATTGCCAAGTTGCGGCAAGGGTTGTAATTAGGTGTGAAGCGAAGACCAATGACAGTATGTTTGCCATAACTTCCGATGGAGCTACTTAAAGTGATTGCATTACTTTTGACTTATTTCACAGCATATAATCCTTACTTAGCCTACTATTCAATGTTTTTAGCCTGTTTTTGAAAGTGGGCTATTAGACTATTTAAGGACTAAATAAGGCATTCAGAAGGAGAGAGTACTCAGTAGGTCATTTATATGGTTAGGGGTGGAGAGATTGGGGTATGGGGGGAAAAGAGCAAACTGTCACCCATGTGAGTAGGTATACATGCTGAAACTTTCCTTCTTACTTTTTGAAACATCATTCTTCTCTGCCTGATTACATCTTATTGCCTCGGGGAAGAAATGAACCACATGACATACAGGTACATGTACTTGATGCAGGCAGGTTTCACATCTGATTTAATAATTGATTGGCAGCACGAGATATACCAAAATACACAAAAAGTTATGTAAAACATTTTGGGTTAGCTAACACGACAGTCAAGTATGTGCTTATTGCTTTTCACACATGTGTGAAGAAAATAAAAGCATAGATCAGTAAGATCACTTAAGGTCACAAATCATGTAACACACTCAGATGCCCGCTATAAACCCCCACTTGCAACTTTTGATCTACTGGAGTGTCTATGTTGCATCCTTAAGAAGAAAAGTTGCAGCATGTAAAGACAGTGTTAGACAAATAAAATCACCTGTCAAGATCAAAGTATTATGGAAGCTCGCATTTCTTCTTATTTTAATACTGTATAAATGGGTGAATATTCATTTGCTAAAAATTAAAGAAAACTTACAAGTAATATAACTCAAAAGGGGATTCACCAGACTAGATACTCCACTGATTCATGAACTATCAAAATGCTACAGTAAGTGAGAGAGTAGTCATTCTTGTAAGTGAGAGAGTAGTCATAAAGAATAAAGTCATATCTTAGTACATTAAGTAAAATGTAAAATGTTAAATTTAGTGGCTCAAGCCGACTCAACTGGCTCATCCAGTTTCTTGACTGGACGATGCTGATGTAAAACACTGTGTAGGTCGCACTGCTCAACTAGACCACCTCAGAGGGCTGCATGGTCCTTTTGGCTGGATCATGTTGTGACATTTTGACCATGTTAAGAACTCTGGCTGAGCAAGTTGAGCCTGCTCAAACCACCAAAATTGAACGCACCTATAATATACAGTACAACCTTTCTGGGTCTCAAGAAGGTTCAAGTTCACACATCATGCCCATATCCTTTCTTTAAAGGGCTAATGAGCAATATCATTTTATGCAGCAGGATTGCACAGATCTTCCTTCTACTCCATGATGCCACAGTATCAGTCATCAATTTTGCACAATTGCAAGTGAATTTTAAAAATAGAATGATTAAAAGAAGCGTGAGTCTGTATAATCATGTTCTGCAAAAACCTCTTTCCAAATACTGTAAATATTGTAGCAGTTGTACAAAGGATTTTGGGATAGGAACTTTGCATTAATTTATCACTTTTGTCAATTGCATCAAAGGCATAGCAAAGCATAACATTCAACATTTAGAGAATCCACTCCCTTGAAACTTGGACAAACATATCCTGTCCTTGAAGTCCCTGCCTGTTACGCAACTGACAATAAGCATCCCTGTTCCAGTTTACATGGTCCAGTGAGTGCCTATTGTTGTTCCCGGTTTTCCATTGTTGTCAAATCAGCCAAGTCGTTACGCTATTGGCCAAGTCATGACATCCACTTTCAGGGGGCAGAATTCTCTAATGTTCATACCAGCAGTTTGTCCCACAGTTCTTGTAACATTTCAAAAGAGGACTATGAATGAATCTATAATCGCACAAAGAGCTTCAAGTTATTGAATTTTACCATCATAATCAACATTTCATACACAAATAATATTCTCTGATTTTTCCTCAGGTTTCCCTTAAAAATTTACAAACTTTCTGGACAATTATTTCCATCTAGTTCTACCATCTTAACTGTCTCCACGCCCTGGAGATACACCAGTTGGCCTAAAAATATTTCATAGAATAACTTTCTCCTTTGCAGAAAGATCATCAATTTTCCTGACCTTTCTCTAAATTTTAGGGTACATTTTCCAAAATTTCCTCATTTTTTTCTACTATTTTCAAAAGACAAACATTTGTTTTTCAGATTTTCTCAATTTATCTAGAATTAATTGTTTGAGATCTTATTTTGTAATAAAATGTATGTTAATCTTGTTGACATTTCAAAATTCTTTAAAGTTGTTTGCTCCAGCTGCCTATCCTCTACCTTGAGGAAATGTTATGACATGATGAGAAATTTAAAGTTCGGGTCCTACTGGTCATAAAAGGGTTGACTGAATTTTATATCTGTCGGAGCTGATGCAATTTTTAAATTACAGCCTATGCATTTACAAACAACAGTGTACAGCAATCACCACCCTGTAATGAAATTCAAAGTAAAGATAGTATGTTTGTCATTTCAACTTATCCAAACAATCAAATTACCATGGCAACCATTTGTGAGGACATTAATGTAACCTTATTCTGAGTTAACTTTCAACACAGGATGATGCTATCATGTTTTGATATCTTCAGGAGCTCCTCTTGCTGTTATTGAACAGAGCAGACAGCAGTATATCAACAACTGTGTCATATTTTTAAACTTAGAAACTTCATATAATTTTCATCTGTACCCAAACAATTTGCACTAAAATATTTTATGGTAAATAAATCTGCTTTCACAGAATTAGTGTCAAATTTGCCAATTTTGAAGAATTGCAACTGTAAGGAAATCAACTTATTAGAAAATTCAACTAGAAACCTCCAAGCTTGTACAATACCCAAGGCTTAATATTTGTACAGCACACAAATTTGGAGACAATGTCTAAGTACACAAAAAATTGTTTAAAGGCAGTGTGACATGTCAGCAAAACGACTTCCTGACTTTACTTGATGATTAAAGAGTACTGTAGTCTTTCCTAAGGAAAAATTTCTTGGATTTATGCTAGTATCTTTTACAGTACTCAAGATAAACCTCTTCAAAGTTTGAATGTTTCTAAAGCAACTTGTTGCTTATGCAAAAATATTGATGTGGAGTGTTGCACAGTGTTGACATTTCTTTTGTTAACCCTTTATTAATTATCGTTTAATTACTCATCAAAGTAGTTTATGGTTTGGTAATTGATACTGATAATTTTCAAGGACACATAGTTTCCAAAATAGAAACCTCATGCAGGACATACTAATGAAACAACTGTCCTTGAAATGAAGATTACAATAATAAAGGATAGCATTAGGATTGTCCTTTTGTACACATCATAATATTTGCACATTAGGCTAATGTTTATTCATGGTTTAGTGCAAATCAGGAATTACCCTGCAAAAAGGTCAATAATTGCCAGATTTTTATGGAAATTGTGGCACTTTTCTTGGTTCTAAAAGATACATCTGCAGATGTTGTGTGAGATGAACACACAGATGTAGACAGAAACTCTTTTGTAATTTGACATTTACATCACCTCTGTCAGTAGACAATAGAAAGGTCAGACACTCTATCCTTTAGTTTACACAGTGACCATAAATGTCTGAATGCTGCACAATTACATGTCTTTCAAATGCTACATGAACCATTAGACGATGCAACGAGTTCCTGAAGAGTCTCAGAGATGCATCTAATGACCTCTTATAAGATCCTTAAAACAGCAATCAAGTCCTTTATACAAAGCATGGTAGGCAATTAGTTACAGACTTTATGAGTTTAGCAAGTTATTACAAAGTGTCTTGGCCAGCTGGTGACAGTCTTCTTACAGTATACTGCTCCTCATTACAAATACTCTCTAGGGATGCTATCGACTTGATTGAAGTCAAATGCTCCCATCTTATCCATATGTTAGCTCTATCACAATAATCACAGTGCATGACTTAGTCTAAAGGAAATGAAATGGTTGCCTAAAAGAATGAACCATTTAGCACAAAACTGGTATGAGTCCTGCAGAAAATATGGAAGGTTTGCTAATATTTTTAAATAATAGATTTTTCATAAATGTTTAAGACACGCACTATAAAACTGAGAAAACTGGACTTCATTGAAAACAGGGAACTAACAAAATGGTTGACAGCATCTTCATTCTAAATGCATCAAGGAAATTACAGCTGTACATCCAAATTATCAAAATTGTGAGAGTCCAAAGGACAACCTTCTTGTACTATTTGGTAGTCCGACAGAAAGTCTGTTAGTCTTTGATTCCTGGACCTCTTCTATCATCCTACACTGAGTCCAATGTAATATTTACCAAACCCACAGTCACTTTTTAAGTATTACAGTGATCCTACAGTCTAGAACTTAAAAAAATATTGTTCAGAGGTTCCAAAACTGAATCTTAATCATACAAACCCCATTGCTATAGATTGCTCCATTACTGAGGTATTAAATGTTGAAATTTATTCACCTAAAACAAAAATAGTCCATTGCATAATAATTTGTGACTTCTTGATGTACAACTCACATTAACCGCTTTGTTTCCCCTTGAAATTAAAAATATTCATGTGATCGGGAACACTTCCTGTTTGTTTGCATACTGTATTGTACAGAGAGAGGAAGTTGTTAAATTACATCATCCCATAGCAATAAGATTGCTATCACATATTGGCACAAAATGCAGTCTTTCAGAAAAGCAAAGATATGCAAAGACTAATTTGAGCAGTACGAAAGTGACAGTACAAATTATAATGTAGTATGTACCATTTTAAAAAAGGTATTGAAACTTCAACATTTTATATCTCAGTTCAGGAATGTCCTATGAAGATGAAAGTTGGACTGTTTAAACTGATTTCTCATGCTCTGAAATAAACATTTTAAAAATCTTAGACTTATGGTACACTTTGAAGTTAATACTGAAGGACAGAATAAGTCTAGAATGGGGTGCAGTAGAGTCTAAATTGTCTTGGGATTAACACACAGAATAAAATTAGGCTCAAATCTGCTAGAATTTGGCAATTTGCAAGGGTTATTTTGGAAATTAAAACGAGGGCACCTAGTAGGTACACTACTATCCTGACTGTGCACCAAATACATTCTTCAATTGTATGACACTACCTCTCATATTGCTGTAAAAGTTATAAACTGTGTCATGGAAACTTTTGAAAAAAACTTAAATTCCACCTCAGCAATAATCCGCAGTGTTTCTTATGTTTTAAGTTCATCCTGATAGTATGGAAAATGTGCAGAATCAAATAAAAGTAACTTTCACGATGGAGGGTAATTAAGCGAGGTCATTAAGAGTCATATACATCAATCCACTGAACTGCACTTAGAACAATGCATTTATCTTTCCTCAGTCCAAAAATTTGAATAAAATAAACTTTTATGACAGCAAAAAGGATATCATACACACAGCACAAGAAGACACACAGTAGTCAATCACTTTTTAAAAGTACTGTAGGCACACCAAACTACTGCAGTACTGCTCTTTACTACTTGCTAGGAATTGTCTTTCACATTTTCACTAAAATATATTAGCAGGCCGTCAGATTTCACAGGAACGATTGTTCCCAATCGCGTGGTGGCCGCCTGATGATTAAATCACTGAACCCCAAAACTGGTTACCACCAATCAGTTATCACCCATGCATTTTGTAACAGAACCCAAAAGTGGGTTCCCATGGGTTACCATGGTGAAAAATGACAGAACCCACAAATGGGTTCCCATAATTTTTGAAATCCAACGGCTTGTATTAGAACAACAAAAACTAACAACTTTCATCATAATCAAAAAAGAATAAAAACTTGTGAACACATAAATATCTTAATTAAAATAACTTGCATTAATGTGCCATACTGAACAGTTAAAAATTACATTTCAGTGAACCACTTTGAACAAATACCCTATGTTCAATCTCTTTGAGATCTGCTCTACGTACCAATTATATGCCAATTTAAGCATTTGAAAATGGCCATGAAGGTTGACATTTGATAGAGTTTATCCCAGAATAAACTGCAAGGGGATGTAGCCCTTCAATGCACTATCAGTAATTTGATCCCCCTTTTGCCACATTCATTTCAGAATTTGTTGCAAGTTGTTATTTGAACCTTAAAGGGCAAGAGGAGTCATCCCAAATTGAAGAAGTGTAGTAGACTGTCCAGCTTCATGATTGGCTGTTGAGGGTCACATCACAACATTTTTACCCCTCAAATGTTGAAGTAATACAATATCATGACAGATTCTTTGACGAGAATTGTGATATTTAGCTGTTGCTTCAAAATAAGTTTGGGGGGACTGCCCTTGACCTTTAAAGTTGTTGGGCTTCTATTGTACAAGAATGGTAATCAAAACTGTTGTTCATGAAGCAGCTTATGGGAGTAATGAGCCAAGGGTCGGCTACCATAATTGGCAACCGCAGTTTTTCCCCAAAACTGCGGTAGCCATGACATATCAACTTACAGTGGATCATTGAGTTGGTTCATGAAATCCAACAAATTTTTCCAAACCTGTTAAGTTTTCCTCACATAACAATGACAAATGGTCAAACTTAGACAAATCCCTTATCCTACATACAAGTTACTGTTTTATGAGTGTGCAATTAACAGTTCAATTTGGTTTACAAAAATTCATGACCAGACACTTTTTCAAATTAAATACAAAACCATTACAAGTCCTGACATAACAAAACTCAAAATTTTAACTTTTTCTGTGGTTCTGTTGGATATGAAAATTGACTTGTTATGCTAACTGTAAGCATTTTCATGTGTTAGTGACCCTTAAGTAGTCTCATTAAAGGGCAGGAGCAGTCGTCCCAAATTGAAGAAGTGTAGTAGACTGTCCAGTTTCATGATTGGCTGTTAGGAGTCATGTGAAAATGTTTTTTCTCTTCAAATGTGAAATTTACCAGAAATAACTGCTTGGTTTACCTTGAATATGCAATAGTAAAGTCATAAAATGTTATTAAAGATACTTTGAAGAGAAATAAGATGAAAATTGAGTTATTTAGCTTTTTCTTCGAAACAAGGTTGGGGGACTGCTCTTTACCTTTAAAGTATCAATATCAACTCAATGTGCCTCTTCAAAGGCTGCTATCAATAATGCTACACTACTATACATACACTCTACTGTATGGTTTCTTTTGGTAACTGTCTATAAGGATGTTGCAACATATCTAAAGAAAATGTATCCCAGAGTATAAAAGTTCAATATTTTTAAATGACACTACATCCACAATTGACTACAGAATACAACTTTCTAAAATTCCATTTATTTAAAGGGCAAGAGCAGTCACCCCAATTTGCAGTAGTGCAGTAGACTGGCTGTCCTGTTTCACGACTTGGCTGACTTTTTTTCTTCAAATGTGAAATTTACAAGCAGTAATTGGGTTCACCTTGTATATGCAACATTTAAGTCCTAAAATATTATGGGAGATACTTTGAAGAGAAACAAGATTAAAATGGTGAGATTTACAGTAGCTGTTGCTCAAAATAAGTTTGGGAAGACTGCTCTTGCCCTTTAAGGAGACAAATTTCTGGGCTAATGCACTCTATTTAAAAGAAATTTTCTAACTGGTTAATGAAAGCACTAATTCCTAAACTAATCCCTAACTCTCACAAAGAATACAATTGATACAATACAATGACAACAGCTAATTGTAAAGCATCTTGATAAACAGGACCCACCAGCTGAAATTTCTTCATGCCCACTAAATATTGATGTTATCATAGTATTTGATCACGTAAAATTCTCTCTCCCATGAAATACTGTACGGCAGACAAATAAACGCTGCTACTAATCTGTCCCTGAACCACCAGTACAAACAAAGTAGCCTATCATTACATATCTGATTCCTCTATTGCACCAAGTCCTATCCCTACCTGGTACACCCCACTCTTCAAACTTTATCCGATTAACCATAAATAAGCAGGTGCTATCACAAAGCTAAAAGCAACATACTGTTACAAACTTTCAAACTGAAGTATCGCTTACTCTGTGCCTCTTACTTTTCTTTAAAACTACCACATTCCTTCGACAGACTGAACATATTTAGCTTTCTTCACCCATCTTTCATAACACCAGAATAAACCAATCATCACATATATGGTTAACAAATGACACAAATTACAGTCCCCACCGCCAAAATAAAAAAAAAATCAATAACATGAAAACATCTTACCACTTTTATAGTTGGGGTAGCAGTCTTGATATGTCCCGAATGCATGGTGTAAATATCGACTTGGATTGCACAACTGAAAACTTTGAGACTCTTCCTCTTAGGTTAATGCTCAGAATCGTTTTCCTAATTCAGGAATCTTCTGCTGATACTAACACCATATAAATATATACAAGAAGTTTTCCGTGACTGGATTATTCAAGTTTGCTGAGTAACTTTGTAGGTAGGTCCCAACGACGATTGTTAATGTGACACATTAATGAGGTACCGTGTCCTTACTCTGAAGGGGTAAGAGACTACAGCATCTCAAACATGATTGATATCCTCAATACACCCTCACAACCCAGCAGGCGATGCTTTTAAAACTGTATCCAGTCATATTGCTCCTTCGTTGTTAAGTGGTGTATCTGGCTTTTTTAAATGCTAATTAATGTTTTTCCGGCTTACTTGCCTAGACGACAAATGTATGGCCACGACGAGCCTTTGAAGGAGGTTAAACAAATTATAAACACAGCAGGAGGGAAAAAGTCAATGCTTACAAGGACTTACAGATGTGACAAGCTGCTCAAAAATTTCATTATACTGGCTACTGCATTTCTGTTGCGAACTAATCGAAAGTTGAAAGAGAACAAACATTGAACTCACTCTAAAACAAGTTACAAATGATTGGAGACATTCAACACGGGAAAATTGCGACAATCAACAGTAAGTCACGTCTGAAAATCTGTGTAAATGGCAAAATTCAAAATATGTTTGCAGTGACAGGTTTTAAAAGTCTGTCAAACATTTCAACCTGCCTCAGTTCCAATCAATTATTCACTTTTCCTTTGAGAAGGATTTTGAAAGGTGATTAAAACTTTTGATATAGTTGATCAGCACTGTGTAATATGACTTTCATTACTTTCAACGAAATATTTCCACCGTAGGCTCAGACAACGAAAATATGCAAGCTGCAAAGCAAGTACTTTTTTCACAATTCTGAATGAACTATAAAATCCGGGTAAATTTAATCAGCACTCATTTCCTTATACAGCCTTTATTATATACAGCAATCACCATTGGCTATTCTGTAATAAAGGTCTCCTATGAATCCAGATGAATATCACTGAGATCCATACAAAAACTTTGCGCCACACGATTACAGTCTCAATGTAAACATTGAGAACAAGGTTACACACCTCCAATATGTTTAGCCAAGAATCATTGTAAAGAAAAAGAGTCCTGAATTTTTCTGTTCAAATATGACATTAATTTGCAACAATAACTTTCAACAATTTATCCTCTGAAGAAGCGAGCATTTGTTGAAGAAACCTCGCTCAAAAGCACAGTTAAAAAAGTTCCTTTCAAGCAAATTTGATGTCAATACCAGTCTGCTCCTCTTCATAACAGATGTTTGTTAATTTAAATATACTTTCTTTCAAAATTTTTCATTGGCCTCACTTTTATAGTTATTCCATGGTATGATTGCTATCAGCATCTCATATATAGCAACACATCAAAACAGTTGGCAAACCATCCCTGCTTGTTGTCCAAATAGATTGTTTTCCAGTCCACAATACCTTCATAATTTGATAGCTAGGGCACTTAAACCACGAAGAGAGCTACTATATTCCACAAAAGCAATAAAAAAGCTCAATTTTTTTCCCTTCCTCAAAATTACTGAGGTAAAACGAAAAAGGAAGCTCTCAACTGAAACCTGCAATTAAATTTAAGAAGGGATATCTATTAGTGCAGCTGCTATCCCCAGTTTCCACTCAAGCTGATGTTATGATTCTTGAGTAAAAATAATTAAAACTCGGAAAACTAAAGAAAGAAATGCTAGTCACCAGTTTATAATTATAACCACCACAACTTCCTTGTAATTTGTTTTTACTTTTCCTTGGTCAAAGTCGTATCTAATGAATTATTCCAAATGATAACCAGACATTTTCCAACACAAAAATATGATGGATGACATTCATTATTGTTTTTGGTAACGTAAATAAGATGTCAAAAACCGCCTTTTGATACGGAATCTTGCTAATTTCCAAGTTATAAAAAATGCAGGATGGGTTTTGCATCAGTAACACATCCTAAAGCCAGTAGTATAAAATCTTCCATTTTTCCTTTGAAAATTTAATTACTGGCATAAGACTGAAAGATAGAAGACCAGCACTGGAATATGCACTTAATATAGCAGAAACTGAATTTTGCTTTACTTTGAAATTCGAAAGGTAATAGATAGACAGACCATGACAATTCCAAGCGAGATATTCATATCACATTTTAATTGCTCATTACTCCTTCAAGTTATTTCTGCACCTTGAAAGAAAATCCTCTGCACAAGTCTCTTTAACATGAACCAAACTTTACGAGACTTGTTACCTCACAGTTCTTTCAAAAAATAATTGCAAAAGACTGTGACTTTGCTTCTTCCAGGAATAAAGTAAGAAGTATTCCAAACTTCCTCAAAAACTTTTCTTCAGAACTTTAAGTAGGTTGACTGGACCACAGGACTTGCTATACCTGTGCAGTACTTTACAGTATATATACCAGGCTGTACTTTTTCTAAATTGTCATCGTGATAGCAGTGGTAGTGTTAAAGGTGCTTGTGGAAGTTTGCTTCAGATCTGGCTCCCACAATTGTGTAGAATGACAAGTCAAGTAGCAAACATATCCCTTGCCAATTCTTTTGTCTTTGACGTTGAGTGAACACTGAACGGAGATTCTCGCTGGTGGGCTTGTCCTACTTCTAGAAAGGTAATTAGATCAATCTGCAACCCTACTAGAAGAGGCAGACTCAATCCTCTCAAGTTTTTTTTGGTAGCACATGTTTAATGTTTAGACGAGAACATACATCACAAGATGATGAAGTAATGTTTCACAGGGAAACCTTCCGTCTTCTGATGAATTATCGATCAGGACCTTCTGCGTGTCCCTAAGGGGAAGTAAGTCTCATCTGCTGCTAAGAGAAAAACAGCCACTTTGATTCACCTCCATGTGCCTAATTGAATTCCTCCTCAAAAAGTCATTACTGCATCTTAAAAAAATAACCTATTAAGGTATTGTTTGTTTGAAAATGTGTTTCCATGGTAACAGATATATTGTCTCACCTTGTAACTTACAACACTGTCAAACAACCTAGCATGATGTACTTTGCTTTGAAAGAAAATAACACCAGATCCATGAGAAATTGAATTTTCTTTTTCAGAGGAAAGGATGTCCCAACTCTATCTCCACATGCAGACAAAAGTTTTGTACTGTATATACATCTAGTAGTTAGGGAGGAAAATCTAGCTCTGCCAGTGAAATCTGACACCACTGCAGAAAATGAACAAACTCCAAGGACATCTGTTTGAGACGCTGCCAACTGACTACTGCGTACGTTGAAATGTTCAACCTTCTCAATATTTGTCAGATAGGTGGCATAATTGCTACCAACCTCCCTCTAGTTTTGTTTTTACAGCCTTTCTGAAAGGTATAGTATAATATCTATAATTTAATTTACCAGCTGACAGGCTTAAAAATATGACAAACAAGCCTGGTTTACATAATACACATTACTCAAAGTTTAAGCACACAACCACTGCAACAAAACACCGCTGTGAATTTTTTTGTCACACAGACGGACAGACAAATGAAGTTGGCTAAGTAGGAACATGGATTCAGTCTAATTGTATCTGCTGTTTTGTTGTATTTAATACAGATTTGATTATGCGGGAGAGAGTAACACCCATCGGGGAGAATTTTCCCACTAGGCATGTATTGAGCCGGTAAATCACTTTGAAGAATTGAGCAGAAAAAGACACGGCAGCGACCAGGTGACAGACATAGTGCAGCTGACTTGTCTAGCAGACTTGTTCTTCAATTAAAACTGGAATTCTCTCACCTCCATCTCTTGAAGAAATTGAAAAGTCGTTCGTTATGAATCGATGCTAATTAAAACTAAATATAGCCACACACCATCCAGTCTTTGTTTTTCTTCAAAACAAGAACACACAACTTTTGACCTCCTTAGTTCGACTGCGTCTGCTTTCTCACAGATATCCAACTTTTCAAATTGAAACTATTTGGCCCATACAGTACAAGGCAAAAAGAATATCACATTTAAAAATTTCCTGCACATGGAAAATTTGGATACTTTCCTTTATAAAAAGTGTTTATAAATAATTAAATATTAAATTATTTGAAATTATTTATTTATTTAAAAAGAAGTATTTGAAAAGGTCAAAGTAAGAGAAAAACCTTGTCTTTCCATATGAATTTTGTTATTTCTTCTTTTCTTGCAGTTATGAGATAATTGAATGCTCTGGCTTAATTCAATTGTAAATCTAAGAATAAAGAAGTCCTCATTGAAGCAGAGCATTAGAATAATGTAGGCTGTATCAGGGCTTAATTTAGCCAGGGTGGTCGCTGAGCTTGAGGAGTCAAACAGGTAAAATACTTGTGAAATTCTTGTATAAAAATGTACTCTGCATATGAAGTAGTCTAGGATTCAGAGAGTTAAAGTTAGTCATTCATCACCCTAAACTACAGTTTCAGTATACATATATCAAAACTCTCAATTGGTACAGCTCTTTGATTGGAATCACATTCAAACAAACTACACAGCATGGGCACTGAGAGTATCTTGATTACACATTAAGGACTTGTGTCCACTGGGCCAAGCCATGAAGCAATAAACTAGGATTGTATCTGGATAAAGATGAGTTTTAGATAAATGTGGGAGGGGCTAGAAGTAAGTAGGTTGGGAGAATTGGAACTGTTTGGGATGATGAAAATATGCCTTTAAAAAATCACTCCTCAACTACTCTCCGGATAAATAACAGATTAGATCTTGAAAAACATGCTTCAGTCGGGCAAAGTGTTTTAGCATGAGGTACAATGTGAATCAGAAGCGAACTGAGTACATGTACAATTGTGTAATCCCATTGTGTTACACAAATGCATGAACCCAATACAATCATACTCATTCTTGTTATTTCAATTGAACCCATACTCATAGACTGGGAATGTTATCATGAGGCTACCAGCTGATAACGCTGAAAAAGATGTACTCAAAAGCATACCTACAACATGACACAGTTGCCTTGTACTTGTTCTAATGAACAAGTACCAATTGGTTGGAAACTGGGCCATAAACTCCATACCAAACCAAACCTCATAAACAGAACTTTCAAGTCTGGTAGAGTACTTTATGAATCAATGCAGGAGTACACTGAGAGGATTAATCCTGTCGATGGTGTGAGATGACATAGTCAAGAAAGGAGGGAAGTGATAATTGTCCATTCTCACATTCCAGTTTTACTGTCAAAGTAATTTTTGTCAATCATGAAAGATGCTGATCTAATTGTCAAATCTTGTATCACATACACGTCTTTAAGGGCAATTTAAACCCATCCACCCCCTGTGACCAGCCTATTAAAGCACCAATCCTCTGTCCCTCTCATTCCAAACTATAATTTTGGTAGGGGTGTACCTAAATTCTCAACTGGCTCAGCTCTTTGACTAATATTTTAATTAAAAAAATGCAGAGTACCAAAGCTTATATTACACAGCATGAACTGTACTGAGGGTGTTTTGATTATGCACATCGAGCTTTTCTGTACTCATCCTGAAGCAATAAACTGACATTACAGATGAGGATGAATTTTAGGCAATTGTGGGAGGGGCTTTAATAATTAAGAAGGTGAGGAGAATTGGTACTGTTTGGGGTGAGAGAATTGGGCCTTTAAAGTCATTTGACCTTGAAAAACACTTTCCTTTTTTCTAAAGCATATTGTTTTCAAACTTGCAACTTTTTCCACAAATTATCATCATGGCATACACCATACTGTACATTTATTTGACCAGTTTGATATATGTGTACAGTAGTTTCCTCACGCCTCATTGGTACAAGTCTGTAAAAGGCCAATTACGGTATCTTATCCAACATTACCTTTACTTAGGGTTGCCTATTAACTTTAGGTATTTTCAAAATTGGTTTTCAGTCCAAGTGTGGACAGCTCTTAATTTTGAGTTACACTATATTTTTCATTAACTTTTGAATAAATCATGATGAAACAGTCCCTCTTACTTTTTGTCACATTCTTCCTCTCTGCCTGATTAACTCTTATCCCTTCAGGGAGGAAAAGAAGCCCACTACATGCAGACTTGATTAAGTCAAGTTTCATATCTGATTTATTGATTGACAGTTAAAGATGTGTTTCAATACACCAAAAGTTATGTAACATTTGGGGTTAGCTAACAGGTCAGTCAGCATGTGTTAATTGCTTTTCACGCAGTGTGAACACAATGAAAACATAGCTCATTTGAGGTCACAGATCATGTAACAAACTCAGATATCAGTTACACCCCACACCGCCTTTGATGTACTGGGGTGTCTAAGTTGCTTTTTCAAGAAGCGACGTCACAGCATGTGCTGTAAAAGTTCAATGGTAAAATGGTCGATCATGTGATATTACAAAAAAGAAATGGGTAAGGTTTATAATTCATGACAGGAATAGCCCAGCTATAAACTGTATCAGGTGGAGATCCTGAAAAAAATTCACCCAACCTTGTTCTTGTCCTTGTCTGGCTACAGCCTGGCATGAATTTGGAACTTGTTTGTAGGGAAACTGCCACTTTTTAAGGAGCTTAAAAAGGAAATTAAGTAAATTTCTCCCAGAAACTGGAGGGGTAAAACTATCTCTTAATTTTAAGGAAAGATTCTCCAACTATATAATCATAAGTTAGAAAAGCAGGTGAAAGACTGAGTATGCAGTAAAAAGCTTGACATGACAAATAAGATAACATCTGGAGCTTTAGAAATGAACCTGTTTTTTCTCATTTTTCACTGAGCCAATTTACTTAATCAACACATTAATCACAGACAAAATCCCGCAAATGAAGCAGAATCAAGTTCTTATGCTTTCTAAATGTTTTTTATCAGTGCCACAGTTTAAGGATTCCGCATTGAGATGAATCAATCTTCAGCAAGATCTTTTGATGCATTAAGATCACAGTACAGTACAGTGCCAAAGAAGAGAACTGGGAATATGATCACGATTTCACCTTAATGCAGCACTGAAGAAAGGATGCTAGACAGAAATTTTCTGAAACAGCAACAAAATAAAGCAACCTTCCCACTCCCCCCCCCCCCAAAAAAAAAAAACCCTCTGAGGAGTTACACTTGATATCTGCAGTATCTTGATTGGATTAAGATGGGAACTGAAAGTTTCCTACCAAGGAAATTTGGGTTGATGGGAAAACAATTTGGTAATTGGAGGGAAATATTTCTTTTTTTACATTAAAATATGAAAGGAATTGATCAAATTTTAATTTCCTTCCTGAGGAATAAACTGTCCGGTGCTATTTCTTGTTCACAAAATACTAAACCACAACTACAACTCAAGTACAGGTAGCACGTTTCACACAGTCAAATCTTCTATCAACTTATGAGAGTTGTGATTTATCTGGGTTCTAATTTTTTATTATTAGTTTCCTGATTTTATCGCATAATTTTATTACGGATATCATTTTTTCACTTCTACTTTAAACGTTTTCCTCATTAAGCATTATCCCCAAAGCTCCCTGGTTTGGGAGTCTATGAGCTCCGATACCTACCTCCTACTGACCTATGTATATCGTTATTGCCCGCAATAACCGTCTGGCAAAAACCTAATAACACCATGGTAACCCCTACCTAATGAGGGCGTGCTGTACCCTAGTGATCAAAGATATTATAAACATAGATACCAAACTTAAAACGGCGCGGTGACTCCTCACGGAGGCCGAATCGGAGGGGCGGAAGTGCTGATCACTGATCAGTCATTTTGAAAGCTAACGGTTAATTGATATCTTCTGGTAGTATAAATACGTGTGATTTTAAATCATTGCAATTCTTGCAAACACAGTTTTTCAATAAATTTCACTAACATGAAACAGTTTAGGCTTCTTCACCAGCTTTTCTGCTTTATAACATTTGAACATTAACGCACAACGACTGGTTTGAAGTCTATTGACTTACTGATTGGTCAGTTTCTATGCTATCTTCACAAGCGCACATCTATACACGCGTTTACATTCTTACGCGCTCACAACACAAAATCAACTACTGCGTCCTCTTTTTCAAACACGCCAAATTACTCCGGACTGCACATGGAAAAATGCATTGTGCACGTACAGAACTTGCTTTGAAAATGCATGCACGCCGGCGTTTCGTCACAATGGAATTTTCTGTTACATGGGAGAAAACGTGCACGAAGATAACCGAATAGAACTGTGCTCATGTCAAATGAACACTTCCGCCCCTCCGGTTGAGCCTCCGTGAGGAGTCAGCGCGTCTAACATTGTAGGGATAGGAGTTTGGTATCTACGTTTATAATATCTTTGCTAGTGATGTACATAGGTCAATAGGAGGTATAGGGAGGGGCAAAATAGACTCATAATGACAGGGGTATGAATTTCATGTCATCTTACAGGTTTACGGGAAGTTGCATGATACATTCCAAAATCTGGAAGTAAAGACAAAGTTCTTTTTTTACTTAGTTACTTTGGCCAATTTTAACTGAATCAGCTTTAAGAAACTTTGCAGGTCTTGGAATAATGCCAACAAATAATTTATCACCGGGGTCGTGACCATGGTAACTGTGTTGCACATCTCTTTATTTTGCTGCCCAAGCATATCTATTGTACAGCAGTTGTTCCTAAGGTGATGTTATGAATGCACATAGGTAATATACCTACTGCATCAATCAGGAACATATTGTTTGCCAAATTGAAATGAACTTTCATCACATGAATGACCTCTATAGGCCCAGTTCTGTAGAATGCACACAGCTCTTAAACCCAACCACCGTGTTTCATGAAATCAGCAATTATTCTCTGCACAACTTCAAAGAAGAAACTTTCTGATTAGTTGGAATATTTTATGATATTGCATCTTATGTGGCACAAAAATGTGAGATAAATTTTAAGCGAGAAAAGGGTAAAAGAATGTCATCAATGAAAACCATTTCCATCAAAACATATGCTTGGCCATAAAGCTTCTTTGACTATAAACAGACGTGCAGGTTCTAATTATCGAGGCAGTACTAATCCACAGTGGGAGAATTTTATTACTATGTTGTCTGAAACTCAAGTACTTTACATGGTAAAGTTTTGCATTTCTCAGCTTAAAGAACAAGAGCAGTCTACTCAACCTTTTTTTGAAATGGCAGCCAAATCTCACAATTTTCTTACTTTCATAATGTTTTAGGACTTCAATATAGCATTTTCAAGGTAAACCAATTGCAAGCATTACTTCTAGTAGTAAATTTCACATTTAAGAAGAAAAAACCTAGCTTGTCACATGATTCTCAAGGGCCAATCTGTAAACATGGCAGTCTACTACACTACTTCAAGTTATGGTGACTTTTTCTTTAAAGTATTGCTTATGAACTCTTCATACTACATTCACAGACATAAAGCTTTAGCTTGAAGGAGATTACCATTTGCCTTCAGATCAGCATCTCTCTCTCTTAGCCACAAACAAAATTAGAAAATACTGTTTTATTTAAGCAAGCAAGGAGTGGCACAATAACCCTGCATTTTACAAGAGTTCAGTTCCACTATAAAGCCAACAAGTTGACCTTCCATCTAATAAATCCTCTCTGATTATCAGATCTCCAATCTAGTGGATAGAATTTTACAACTTTCTTTCTCATTTTGTTTCTCACAATTAAGTATTACATAAGAAAAGAGCTATTAGGCAGTGACCTTAAACTCCTTTCAAAAAGACAGGGTCTCACAATTTTCTTCTTATTTCTCTAACAAAGTACCTTAGGAACTTAAAATTTCAGTAACTCCAACAAAATGTTATAACTTAGGAGAAAAATATTGTCACATTATTCTCACAAGCCATTCAGGAGTAGACTAGTCCTCAGTACTGTAGAAATGTAAATTTGGATGGCTAAATTTCCCCTTTAATCTTTGCTATCTACATTACTACAGGAAGTAACAGTGTCTCTAAGATCTTTTTGATGAGAAGTTTAACAGCCAGATAGACATTCATTAAAGTACATTTGAATTGTATCTGAGGTCATTGGTAGCCCTCTGGGAAGAGTGTGGGGAAATTTTACCTGACTCCAATTTCACTTTGCCCTAAGTTAACCCACCCCCCCCCCCCACACACACATTTTGACATCCTGGCATAGTCAATATCTGAGGTCTGATATGCTCACTACCTTCTTCATATGAACTGTGACGGCCAGCATATACCACACTGAAACTTATATGTCACAGATAAATCCTCTAGATGAACAGATTCATCACAGAACAGCAATTTTTTTTTCAACAAACCTAACAGGTACATCAAGTAATTACAAAAACATTGTTAGTCATCCCAAAAGTCCACTTTCATGACTGCAACATTTCAAAGAGAGAGTAACGTGACTGCCACTAATGAAAGTTTAACTTCTATCACACACAGCTAACAAGTTATGAAGTTATACCGAAGACATGTCATACTATATATGACAACATGCTGCCAGATTTTTTGACAACCTTTGCAGTAACATTTAATCATGTTTTAAATATTTCAAGTAATGTTTACAATGGTGATGCAGATGAAAGTTGTCCTTGTATATCATGCTTTGATTTCTCAAGGAGAGTAGTACTGAACCAATGTCACCCAGCAAAATGGCCGAAGGTTTTCGAGTCAACGGAAAATCTTATAGCACATCCTGCCCTGCTGAGAACTTCCTTGAAATCGATGTTGGTATTTTTGACAGTTACATTTTCCTTCTATCGGGGATTCCCAAAGAAACACAAAAGGGGGAATTAACTACTGCTACACCCCAAATCCAAACTGATGCTAAGTCCTACCCTAAAGTTATAAGTGGGTTAAGGGGAAAAAAATCTGCTTCAAGGTGTAAGGTGTAATTTGAGGGGCAGATACGTTTAATACGGGCCATCCAAGTTCAAGCATTGCTGCAGAATTGTCTTCTTTTTAAGTAAGAAACCAAGTTACTGACAATTTTCTAATTTTTGTGAAAATGAAAAGGGGGAATTTTACCCACTTTCCTCTAGAAAGGAGGGGGCCAAATCCCCCTTTTCTCCCTCTAGTGGAAACACTGACTACTGTAGCAAAGCTTGCATAAAGGATTTTGGAAGCTTCCACCATTATTTCTGTCTTTCCTTCTGACAACAAGTTGAACAAAAACTTTGCTTTACTTGACATTATTTGTTAATAAGCTTTCAACTATTTTATTTCATTTTGATTTTGGTGTTCATTTAAATTTACAAAGGTGTACCTGATGGTAATATAAAATATTACATAGTAAATGTATTGCTCTTCATAGAGGTACATTCAATGTATTTCAGACGAGAAGTACATTAATTTGGCAGTCTTAGGTCTTAATAACTGAAACATTTTACTGCCTGCAGAGGAATTATTCTAGAAATTTTCATTTCATCAATCATTTAGGAACCTGAATCCTCAAGCCATAGCATTTGATTGAATGAGGCAGCTGCAGCCCAAGGCTTTGACATGGTTTCTTAATTTATTTAATTTTATTATAATTGCCCAAGCTCCCAGCAATTTTGACAAAAAAAG